>CM070605.1:12555053-13251714 GCA_036346395.1 Hsuehochloa calcarea | reverse complement strand
TCCCGTAACTTGAGACAACCAAGGCCCCTCGCTGTAAATGATGGTCTTTGGCACACCATGCAGCCTTACTATTTCACGCATATAAATAGGAGCTAGATCACTCAACGAATTTGTCAGGCGATAGGGATGAAGTGGCGCAGACTTGGTCAATCGATCCACCACTACCCAAATCTATCCTTCCTCGCAGGCGCACGCAGGTAACGCCACCACAAAGTCCATAGAGATATCATCCCAAGGCCATCGGGAACCTCCAAAGGTCGCAATAACCCCGCAGACGCTTTGTGCTCAGCTTTCACTTGTCGACAAACACCACAAGAAGCCACATAATTAGCAATGTCCACCTTCATTCTTTTCCACCAAAAATTCTCGCTTCAGATCTCGATACATCTTAGTCTCACCAGATGAACAAAGGTAACGAATGTGATGTGCCTCAAAATATCATCTTTGACCTCGCTTTTGTGGCACGCAAAGCGGCCTTTAAACCTCAACGTACTGTAATCGCCCATACTAAAATCACCCTTTACCCTTATCCGACGCTTCCTAACCTCCTCGTAGTAACCGGTCACTGGCGAAGCTTCCAGACACGGCCTCGAATAGCCACCTCAAGAATCAACTCTGTCTCAACATATGACGCGTGCTCAAGATAACAATAAGATATTCCCATGCGATCAAAATCAGAATGAGGCAATCTAGAGTAGGTGAGTCGCCTTATGCACTAAGAGCATCCGCAACTACATTGGCCTTGCCTCGATGATACCAATAATAAGATCATAATCCTTGATCAACTCCAACCACCTCCTTTGCCTCAAATTCAGATCCTTCGAGCGAAGATATACTTGAGACTCTTGTGATCTGTGAAAATATCACAAGGCTCGCCAGATAGAGAATGCCTCAAATCTTGAGAGCAAAACAACCGCAGCCTAACTCCAAATCATGAGCTGGATATTTCGCTGCGTGCTTCTTTAATCTGTCTCGACGATAAGCAATCACCTTACCGCCTTGCATGAGAACACAAAGACCCACTCGAGACGATCAAAAAGATCGGAACCGCTTCCTGGCGGGAAGAGTGAGAATAGGAGAGGTCACCAACCTCGTCTCTTCAAAATGCAAAACTCAAGGCCACACTCATCACCCACCTGAATCTCACACCTTTGAGTAAGCCGAGACATCGGTTTGGCGATGATAGAGAAATCTCGCAAAACGCCGATAATAACCCGCCAAACCCAGAAACTCCTCACCTCCTTCACATTAGCTCGCCTTCCAATCCACCACTGGGAGACCTTACTAGGATCAACAAAGAATGCCCCGAGGGTTAATCACATGACCCGTAAAGCCCACTTCAAATCCGTAACTCACACTTCTTCAACTTAGCATAGAACTTGTGCTCTCTCAAAGTATCTAAAACCACCTCAAATGACGCCATGATCCTCATTGGTCTTGGAATAGATAAGAATATCATCAATAAACACCACCACGAAATCATCTAGATACTCGTGTAACATGTTGTTCATGGTCTCCATAAAAATAGCAGGTGCATTAGTCAATCCAAAGGACATAACTTTATACTCATAATGCCCATACCGTGGAGAAGCGAGGCCTTCTACATCCCGCCATGCACACGGATTTGATTATACATCGATCGAGATCGATCTTGGAGAATACTTGAGCTCCATTCAACCGATCAAACAAGTCCTCAATGCGGGGCAATGGATATTTGTTCTTGATTGTGACTGCATTAAGCGCACGATAATCAATACACATACGCCAACTCCCATCCTTCTTCTCTCGTGAATAGAACAGAGCTCCCATGGCGTATACACTACGCTGATCAAACCTTTAGCCAACAAATCATCCAACCTGCTTCTTCAACTCGTCCCAAACGGACGTGTTAGTCGATATGGAGACATCGAGATGGGACGAGTACTGAACAAGATCAATGCGAAACTCCACGCCTCGCGCAGTGGCAAACCCTAAGATCACCGGGAACACATCCGGGTAATCACTAACCACCGATCTCCTCAATCTGCTAAGCCACACTCGGCCTCGCCAAAGAAGAGCTAAAAGAAGCCCGATTTTCATCGCACGCGACCAGGAAACAATCCAATAATATCGAAAGAGAGCGAGGCGCACTTCTCGAAAAGTCAAAGTCTCCTGCACGAGGTTCGCATGCAGACTGCGCTCTACTGTAAACAGATATCACTACCGATAAGAGTGCAACCAATCCATACCCAAGATAACGCCGAACGGCTCCATTTGAATAACTATCAAATTCGCCGTGAACTCTCCATCAATGACAAGAACACCCGTGACAAACAAAGAGAGCTAGCAATAATACCCCGTGAGAACTAACCAACACCGATCGAAATCCATCGCATACTCAAGTTCGCTTTCTAGCAAACGCCGTCGTAAACAAACGGTGGTAGCCCCGAATCAAAAGGACTAAAGCATCAAACGAATCCACAAGCAAAGTACCGCCACCACGCCAGACGACCCACGGACTCACTGTGGGCATGGCGACACTCTGTGGCGCCATGGCGAAGAAGACGATGTCGAAATGCGGGGCGAGAGCCCCGGACAACTGGGCGGTGGTGTAAAGCCCGGCCGGCGGCCGGAAGCGGAAGCGAAGGTGGCGGCCGCAAGAGTACCGAGGCGAGGCGCCAAGTCAAGGAAATGGCATCGCCGGAGGAAAGCGCCATCATCCGGAAAGATCTCGAGCAGACCCATCAAGAAGAAGACGATACATGCACTCCCACTTGATCACGCTTAGCGGGTTCTCGCGACACACTCGCCCTTGTGACCTTGCCGCCACACCGACGGCAATCTCCGTCCAAGAGCACTCAGCAAAGACGGTCCATCACCGCACTTAAAGCAAAGCATGCCCCGCCTCGACAGACGAAGAGCCGAGTACCGCAAAAGGACGAGGCGCCAAGAAGGAACGGCCTCACCGCTAGACACGAAAGATCGCGGTCCTCCTTGAATTTCTTGAAAGCGTGTCGAATGCACCCACTTCCTCACTAGAGCTCCTCTTCTCGTCACCACCAAAACAACTACCCACCGAGGCTTGTCGCCTTTGTGAGTCGCATCTCCAACTCCATGCCCCTAGCTTGCTCCACAACAGTCAGAGTCACAGAGTGGAGTAGCTCCCAACACATGCTCAGACTAATTGAGACCCGACGAACCTCTTGGCCTTCGAAGATCATCGCTCGCCATCAAGGGACAAAGCGAACCAAGTTGTTGAACTCACCTCATACTCAAGAATAGACCTCTTCCCCGAGCAAAGGTCGCCAAGGCAACCTCCATCTTCTCAACAAATGAGTAGGTAGAACTTCCCCTTGAACTGATCAACAAAGTCCTCCCAAGTGATCGACCTGAGCGGCGGTCCTCAAGACAACACGCCTCCCACCAAATATCCGCTGCCCTTTCAAATTGAAGGCTACAAACGGACCCTCCGAGGTAAGACATCTCCAAAGCTCCAAACTGCTCTCCATATAGCGCATCCAATCACGCTCGACCGGTGCGTTCACCCACAAACGAATCAAACCTCAACCCCATCCACTCGGCGACATCCGCCCAGAACCGGTGGATGAACGACAGAGCAACAACAGATGCCGCAAGAAGAAGTAGCCGCCTACCGCTGACGAAGAGCACTGATCTCTCCCACCAACTCTCTCAAAGAAGCTGCGCCTCATCCGAACCCCAACCGAGGCGGGTCAACAAAGAACCCCTCACCATCGACCATCTCACACAGGAGGTGGCTCCACTGAACCTCTTCCGCGACCCGACCTCCACGCATCACGCGGCCACCACGACCACGCCCCTCGCCTCAAGATAGCTATCAACCACAATCAACAATACACTATGAGTTCAAAGATCAAAATAAACTCAACCTTCAATAAAAAACATAACTAAGCGTAAAAACTATAATCGACTCTCTCTAACCTCACTGCACTAGTGTGTCAAATTTTAGGTTAGTTAACCATTAGCAAATTTTAGTTGATTTACTAAACTAAAACAAATTTTAACAATTTTAGTTTGCCTATGTTGTTAATCTATTCACCACTGACCTAAAGCCCGCCTCGATACTAATCGTAACACCCCATTTCAACACTGAGCCTAGAATGCCACCACACTACACTTTAAACTAATAATTATCGACACACTATATAATCACAACAAGAAAACAATGATAACCATATCCATGAAACACAAAAAGAGCAATGCATAATTATGGATCAAGTGATAATAAATAATCAATGGGAATGATAACCATGTAAATAACCCAAAGTAGCATCAACTAATGAATCCACATTAATAAAGCAAATAGTCTAGTCCAAATGATGTCCTAAACTTTATGCAACCTCTAACATGTCCGAGTGTAATCCAACTCAATGAAAAGATTATGAAGGTAAATGATCATATGTGTCCATGTGCTCTACTCGCCTCGCCACATGACCTCAAGATCACCTAAAGACAACAATAGAGCAAGGTGAGTCCACGACTCAAAGAACACATCCATAAACAACTAACAAGAATAAATCAACAAAGATTCAATAACTTCATTATCATCATGTGTACTTCCATTAATATTCTCATGCGCTTAACTTCTCTTGATTCACACATTAATCTCATTTATGAATGCAACTCTAATCTACATGTCCACATGCACTTCTTTCACAGATATGCAGATAGCATGAGTGAATGTCATGACAACATTCACTCTCAAGCCCGCTCCTCCATAAGGATCGGGGACCTCCTCCACTCCCGTGGAGTTGTGATCATTCAAGATCACCTGCTCATATGCAACGATGCTTATGTATGCAAAATATGCAAAACTCCATCATAAACATCATATCCAACTTTCTATCATGCTTGTCAACAAAGATATAAACATACCAATTATTTGTTTGCAATTAAACAAGATAAAAGCACAACAATAATGGTAATAGAAGATAAAGAAAATAAAGGATCGATCATTGATCATTTGCTCTACCATGCACTTGCCTTTACTAGTTGCGACGCGACAATTTGACTAGCGATGGCAACAAGTACGACGCCTCCTACATTAAATACACAAATTTCAATACAAGCTACAAGATCATAAGAACAACAATCAATCGACATCGCTTCCTACACGCCCCCAAATATACCACGTTACGCGGCATCGAATAGTTACCCATAGCTGTCTTAGTACTAAAACGAACGTAACTTTGACTCGAAGTCCGATCACCACAAACCACCCCATTCTGGATTCTTTATAAAATTATCCACATTTTCTTAGATTACATGTCTTCTAATTAAATCATCTAACCCTCCGTATTTAGCCCGTAAAGCAGGTCTGTCCGATTCGAACAGCAGTCTTACTAAATTCATAACTTTTGTTTTACTCAACCAAAATGCGCTTCTCGATTCTACAGAACCATTGACAATTATCTACATCTTTCATGTAGATCAAAAACTCTAATTAGGCTATTTACTATTTTTAATCTACAGGTCTACCAAAACAAATAATAAAGACGACAAATCAGAAGACATCAGTCTTCCAAAATCATAACTCGAATTCTACTTGTCCGATTGACATGATTAAATATGCTATAGAAAGATATCAAATTATCTACAATTAACTAGTAAATGATGTTTTCAAAGTTTGTCATTAAGGTACCAATAAATCATACACTTAACAACAAAGCTAAACGAATCTATTAAATGCATCTATTACTCTCAAGCACTTTGACTAAAAACTATAGAACCTCTCTAATTAACCTCAATTAAAATCTCTAATTAACAAAGGTTCAGCAAACCAGAGGAAAACATGAAATACAAAATCTTACACACGGCTTGCTCGTTGATTTATGTTACCTCCTGCGTAAATTGAAGCCTTCACAATTGCTTGCAACTAATCACAGAAAATCACCGTCGGGTCCTCCACGCACTTAAACGGCAGTAAACTCGAGCACTTGCGCTTATGCACGCACGGCAAGCGAGGCAACAAAACGCGAAGAATGCGGCAATCTCGGCTCGGTCTGGGCAATAAGAAGAAGATAGCAGTAAAGCAGTCAAGGCCCAATGCAGAAAGAAAACGCAGCAGCCCACGCCGCCAGCGCCTAAGCAGCAGCGGCTTTGGCGGCCTTCAGAGTAGCAAAGAAAAAGCAAAGAAATTGCAACGGCAGGCAAATAGATCGTAACGGCAAGAAAGCAACAGCAATTGTTGGCTTAGCGCAATAAGAAGAACTCGGCCGGCTGGCCGCTTCCACGCGGCACATCGCGCAGTTTTGAGACAACAAGCAAGCGCCCACACGAAGCAGAAGAAGAATCGTGACAATGCAAGAAGAAGACAAAGAATCCAAACAAGAGAGCAATGCATGCAGCGGCATTTAATTGGATGGCGCTAAGAAGAAATTGATGGCTACTGGAAAATAAATGGCTAGGGTTTTCTAAAACCCACAAACTATTTATATAGCTCTTAAAAATTTCAAATTCTATTTCTCACAAACTCTTTATTTAATTACGCGCAAGCCCTTAAGACGATTTTATGTATACTATTCGATTAATTACGCCAGGCCCTTAAGACGTGATTATTAATATTATTATTATTTTCGAGTGTTACTACCGACTCTTCTTTGTTGGTGTTAGCAAGATCCTTACTCTCATGGAGAGGATGACACTTGGAGATGAGGCAATTTTTCTTTGTTTATTTCTAACACAATGCCATGCCAACTCGAGGGTTGGGGATACATATTTATAGCCGCCAACCACCAAGTATATGCTAAGATGCTAGTCTAAGATCTTTGTCCTATGACGGTCAAGATATCGTCCTTAAAGCCGACAAATAAGATGTCGTCCCGATACCAAGATCTTTCCTTAAAGTCGGCAACAAGATGTCGTCCTATGACACCAAGATGTCGTTCTAAAGCCGATAAACAAGATGTCATTCTTAAAGTCACTGCAAGCCTACCCCACAAAGACCATAGTACATGGACTTATTCATCATTCTCCCCCTAAGTCTTGTGCGTCGTCTTGTGGGAGAGTTGAACCATCCCGATCCTAGAACAGAGCTCGAGGAATTTTACCCTCCCAAGAGGCTTGGTGAGAAAGGTGTCCGAAGCCGATCGCTGGTGTTGATGTAGCTCGCCTGATGTCGCCTTCATCCAATAAATTTCGGATGAAGTGGTACTTCACCCGGATATGCTTGCTCCGTTCGTGGAAAACGGGGTTCTTGGCCAGAGCCAGAGCGGACTTGCTGTCCACCCTGAGAGCCACCGCTTCAGTGTCTCTGCCGAGGAGATCACCAAGGCCGAAGCGAGCCAGAGCGCTGAGTCGGCGGTGGAAGCCGCTATGTACTCGGCCTCACACCGACAGGCCACCACTTTCCGCTGATCGACCGCCACCTAACGAGACACTTGCCGAGGAAGAAGAGAATCCGCTTGTGCTCTTGTCGGTGTCGATGTCGCTGCGTGGTCGCCGTCGCCGTACCCAATGAAGTCGCCGCCGCCGGACACCTCGAGTAGTGCAAACCGTAGTCGGAGGTGCCCGCAACGTAGCGGAGGATCCTCTTCACGGCTGCCGATGCTCGCCGTCGGCCGCATTGCATGAACCGACCGACGAGCCGACGGCGAACGCCAACTGACGCTGCGTGT
The DNA here is from genome assembly GCA_036346395.1 of Hsuehochloa calcarea. Classification (NCBI taxonomy): domain Eukaryota; kingdom Viridiplantae; phylum Streptophyta; class Magnoliopsida; order Poales; family Poaceae; genus Hsuehochloa; species Hsuehochloa calcarea. The sequence continues at coordinate 13,244,080 of CM070605.1, read as the reverse complement.
GGACGAGGTAGCGAGGGTCGCCACGATGCGCCGACATCTTTGCGCTGGCCCACCTCCTCCGCCGCGCTCTCACGACTCGACCACCTCTCCTCCATAGGAGTGTGGGCTGGGTTGCGGCTGTGAGCCCGCCACTCGACGACATGCGTTTGGCGTGGCGGCCAAGAGAGATCTCGGAGCCGCCCCGTGGACCTCGATCCCGTGTAGAAGAGAGGAGCCCTGTCGCTCATCCGAAGGCGGTCTTCATCTCCGCCTTGAACTCTCGACCTCGGCCTCCTTGGAGCCGGTGATCAACAGTCGTCGACGAGACGCCCACCAGCCAGGTGTTGCCGCTTTGCCCCGCCGATGAGACCGCACCTCGTGCGCGCCTGCTGAACCCCATTTGCTTGAGGGTGGAGTCCACCTTAGCGTTCCATGCTCGTGGTGCTGCCGCATAGATGAGGGCCTTGCGCAAAGTGAGAACCTGCCCTCCTTGCGGGGATGACGAATCCCTGCGCACGACGGACGTAGGCCTCCTCCTTCAAGTCACCGTTGAGGAAGGCGGACTTGACGCCCATGTGATGGACGCGCCAATCCTCCCGGGCCGCAAGCGCGAGGAGAAGACGAACGGACTCCATGCGCGCGACGGGTGCGCGGCGCCATCGGTCGACCTCCTCGCCGCATGAAACCTCGTGCCACCAAGCGAGCCTTGTGCTTGATGATGGCGCCGGCCATCCCGCTTCGCCTGAACACCCACTTAGGGTGATCGCTCGATCGGCAGAAGATCCGCCCGACTCCCACGCCCGGCCCGCCGACGGCGGCCCATCTCGCCTTCATCGCGACACGCCATGCCGCTGCTCTCCTCGCCCGGCGAACGAGGCTCGCCGTCGTCGCGACGCCGCCGCCACCGAAGTCGTCTGCGCCCGATCGTGGATGGGCCGCTCGCCGAGGATGTTGTCCATGGTACGATAGCGTAGAGGCTCGCCGCCGTGGTAGGCGCCGACGCGGTCCTCGTCGTGAGACACGGAGTAGCGAACTCCACCATGCGCTTGCGTCGTGGGACCGGCTATTGGGGCCGATCCGGTGGTGTGGCCTCAGTGCAGAGAGCGTGAGCCGGCGGAGAGCGTGGCGAGCCGAGTGCGAAGGCGGTGGAGCTCGCCGAGCCGGTGGCGAGCAAGGTGTCGAGGTGGACGAGCTCGATGAAGACGAGCCGCTAGCTCCCGGCTCTCGAAATGGACGTGAGTCGACAACAAAGTCCCGAGAGTCGGTCGTCGAACCGCCCACCGCTTTGTCCCACGCCCGCCGCCGCCGAACACAACGCCACGTGAGATCGCGACGCTACTGGTGACAGGTCGAGGATGCGGTAGGCCTTCGAGCCCTCCGCAGCCGATGAACACTCCGAGTGCTCACGCCGCCGAGCTACCGATGTAACCAAGCTCCTTGGCGAACGCGAGGGAGCCAAGACCCGCAAGTGGGAGACCGCCGGCTTGCGTCCATGCCAAGCCTCGCACGGTGTCCCGCCATCGAGCGCCTTGGTAGGCGAAGGCTGAGGATGTAGACGGCCGTCACCGCCTCTCTCCCGAAAAGGCGGTAGCATCCCCTGCGCTGAGGAGGGCCCGAGCCATCCCGCACAACCGCGGTTGCGCCGCTGACGACACCGCTCGCCGCGGTCAGATGGCGCGGAGTAGTGGCGCTAATGCCCTCATCGGTAGCGAAGACGACGTGGAATTCACCAGTAGTGAATTCGCGCGGTTGTTCAGGCGTAGCACGCGCAGCTTTGCGCGCTCGCCTCCGCGGCGACTGCGTGCGCTCGATGGCGTCCGCAGCCTCTCCTTGCCGCCGAGGACCATCACCTACATGTGGCGGGAGAGATCGCCGACAAGCAACGTGGAAGTAGCGTCGTCCTCCCGGTGTGGCCGGCCACCGCCACACAAGTCCCGCACGAGCTCGAGCCTCTCCTTGGCTCTCTAAACTCGGGGGAAAGGAGTCGCCTCGCCGCCAACACGCAGACGCCGCAGAATCGCTCCACATGGTCAAGGCACCGCAGCTCGCACCATTTCCATGGCACCGAGCCGCCTCGGCCTCGGGCGTAAGGTGCCCAAAGCGCTGCGTGCCATCGCACGCTCGCCGTCCCGACGAGCAGAGAGAGGGGTTGTGCCACCGCACGTGAAGAATGTAGAGTCGGCTTGCGCCCGTTACCTTGGCAAGAAGGCGTGGCGAAGATCCCAAACCGCAAAGACACCGCGGCTCGATCTCGACACGCGAGCCGCTCTCATCCACCGTCCCAAGGCGATGATGGAGTTGCGCAGATCGGATGTAGTAGACGCCGGTGAGCAACCCGTGCTCACCGTGACACGGTGGTGAAGATGACGAGCCGACGCCTTGATTTCCACGGAGGCGCCCCAAACTTGACGGAGCCTCTGACGCTAGAGTCAAACTCGGCGAAGAACTCCCGCCGACCGGCCATGTGATGGGTGGCGCGGTGTCGAGGCACCACCCGCCGCCTTGTCGCTGTTCGAGTCAGAGCCGAGGAGGGCATGTGCTTTTGGCTCGTCAAGGTGGAGGAGAGCCATCGCGGCGGTCTGCGGAGGTAGTTCGATGCTCGCATGAGCAATGAAGCAGGCCGGCTCCTCCTCTGCTGCGTGACGTGGGCTGGCCGTCGTGGCGGCCGACAATCTCGCCCAATGACCAAGCTTGCCGCAGCTGTGGCAAGAGTCGCCTCGCGTCGGGCTTTTGCTTGCCAATGGCGCTACCGGGCGCCCACGATCATTACCCTAAGACGTCCTCGCGCCCATGCTTGGCGTCTTTGCGCGCTTGCCGCGCTTGCCATGCTTGCGGCGCGCTGTCGTGGAAGAAGGCTTCTTCCTGCCACCTTGGCCGCCACCCACGTTCGAGCGAGGAGGAGCTTCGCCAATGGAGACGGGTCCCGAGAGGCGCCGTGGCTCATCGTATCAACAACCTTGAGGCGACCCGCCGCCTCGATCGTCATCGTGGAGAGGTCCAGCCAGAGACTCGATCGAGCGGCCGCGTCGCTTGTACTTCTCTGGGACGCAATGAAGAGCTTTTCCACGCCTCTCTCTCGCCATAGGTGTCGCCGCCGAATCGCACTGGCTTCTCGCAACAGAGTGTTGAGACGGAGAACAAAGTCATCCACGCCCTCACCGCTTGAAGGCAAGCGCTCCCTCCGCGCGGCGCTCGCAATGTAGACTTGCGCGCTGCCGCCGATGCGCGCGCCGCAGGCGATGGCGTCCCAAGCCTCTTTGGCACCGCTTGTTGGTAAGCGAATCGCATCTCGGCGGATCGCAGCGATGATGAGCATCCGGCGCGACTGTCGATCCCGGTCGTAGTCGACGCCGCAGTCGGATCGCATCCCACATATGCCGCGACTGAGTTTTACCTCATCACCGCAGCCCCACTCGACATAGTTGGTCTTGGTGAGGGTAGGCCACTCGCCGCCGGCCGACGCCCTCGACGACACTGGTACCGTGGTGACCACGCATGCCGTCACGGGAGAAGCCGCGTTGCTGTGAAGGCCGTGCTCTCCGTCGACCCGACTGCCGGCCGCCGCGCGCGCCTCCAGAGCGCCACCGGCCGTCCGCCCGTCGAAGTGGCCGCCATCATGGGCGTCGCGAATCGCCATCAAGCGCTTGCCGCCTGCCGCCTCCCTTTCGGTGGCCAAGGTCCGCGTCGCGCTATCGCGGAGATGGAGCTGCTATTTGCCGCCGCATAAAACCTTGACCTCAGCTGCTGCCTGCCGCGACGCTGCCGCCGCCGCCGCCGCCTCTTCACTCTCCGCCCGCCGCCGCCGGCCGACCTTGACGCTTCTTTTCGCCGCCGTCTCTGCCGCTGGCTTGCTGGCCTTTCTGTGGCGAAGCTCGGCCGTCTCACGACGCCGAGTGCATCACGACCCTACCCTCTTTGTTCACACCTCTTGGGGTCGGACACTTCTTCTATATGTGGATGATATGATCATTACTGGAGATGACTCTCAGTACATTGCCTTTGTGAAGGAGCGTCTCAGTGAGCAGTTCTTGATGTCTAATTTGGGTCCTCTTCGTTACTTTCTTGGGATTGAGGTTACTTCTACGCTTGATGGCTGCTACCTCTCCAAGAGAAGTACATTTAGGATATCCTTGCTCGCGCTTGTCTCATTGATCAGCGCATGGCAGATACTCTTATGGAGCTTGGTGTTCACCTTCGACCTACTGATGGTGCGCCTCTTAAGGACCCCACTCGTTACTGCCATCTTGTCGGGAGCCTCGTCTATCTTGAGATCACCCGACCTGACATTTCTCACTTACTTCACAATATGAGTTAGTTCGTCTCTGCTACTACTCAGCTCTACTCCAGTCACCTTCTTCGTGTTATGTGATATCTTTGTGGGAAAATCACTCGTCGGCTTTTCTTTCCCCGCTCCAGTTCTCTGCAACTTTAGGCGTACTCTGATGCGACCTAGGCTAGCGATCATTCTGATCGTTGGTCTTTTTCTGTCTATTGTGTTTTCCTTGGTTCCTGATTGATTGCATGGAAGACCAAGAAGCAGACTACCGTTTCCCGTTCGAGTGTCGAGGCCGAGTTGAGAGCCATGGTGTCGTTGACAGCTGAGATCACTTGGCTTCGGTGGCTACTTGAGGATTTTGGTATTTCAGTTTCTGCATCGACTCCTCTCTTATTAGATAGTATTAGTGCGATCAGCATTGCTTGAGATCCCGTGAAGCATGAGCTCATCAAGCACATTGGAGTAGATGCTTCGTACATGAGATCGCAGGTGCAAGACTAAGTTATTGTTCTTCAGTATGTGCCTTCGGAGCTTCAGTTAACATATTTCTTCACCAAGACACGGACTAGAGTTCAGCATAGTTTCTACCTCTCCAAACTCAATGATATTGATCCACCATGAGTTGGGGAGGGGGTGGTTGGATGTTAGTTTGTATAGGGTGCTTGTTGCATATTTACGTACACTGCAACTTGTATATAATTGTCCTTTGGCCCATTGTAATAGATAAGCCTCATTCCAACAATCAAAAGCGACAAGTATTCGCGAGGGCAGGGAGTACAAGGTTAAAGTGGTAGTAACTACCTGGGGTTTGTAAGACCCACTTGGTGGTACTCATCAAGTTTTTGCTAGTGTATATTCTTTCAAATAGTTCTTTGGAATATTAGGTAATGTATTTACTGTAAGGCTACCTTACTCCAGGCATAAGCAACTTTTATTTGTGTACATGGAAGTTGCATATTGGTAAGAATCAGAGGAGAAAAGTCAGTAGTCTTACCTGTTAGGCTGTGGTGCAAATTTTTTGAGGGGCCCTGCGCAACTAGTTTAAATACATGAGTTTGTTATGCTCCAAGGGTGATGGTTGTGCGCACATAAAGAATTTTAGGGATTGATAGAGGAGAGTTACCGATCTGGACAGGAAAAAAGGTAGGAGAAGGCATTGTTTGGCTCCATTGTCAGCCCTTAGATGGACCGTTGTATTACATGTTTTCAATGAATAAATTCTGGCCTTGTGGCCCAAATGACATTACACGATCCAAGTGGTCCAATTACTCTGAACTTAAGACGTTTTGGGTGTGTTCTCCTGTCCTGCTTTTTTGCCTCCTCTGCTCTGTGTTTTCAACCTTCATTGTCTCCATGTCCATGAGTATGGAAAGTTTGTTTTATACACAACTTTATATTTAAACTGAGGAATAATGGATATATAATGGTTGTTATTAATTAATTAATCAAATAGCTGTGATGTGGTCTAGTGAGAGTAATTTTCTGATTTTTGCATTTCTTTTGAGAATTTATAAGGTAAATATGTGGGGGCGAAAATACAGTTTTCCTCCAATCTCATGATAATTTATTAATGAATAGATGATGCTGCATTGCTATTTCTTAAATGGATCATGAGGTTCCTTAAACTAAATAAACTTATTTATGGCCAAATGAACTATGTTAGGAAACTAAAGAACAACGCAACATTCTTGAATTCTCCTTTCGGCTAAGTGCCCTACTGGATGAAATTACTAAAGCAGCCACTAGTGGTCACACATTTGTGAATTGATCAATTTTGGGGGCAAAAATGGAGTTTATACGATTTGGATAGTCTGGCAGGAACAATAATATATTGTAATGCCATGTAGTCATATTTGCGGAGTACTACATGAGTATCACTGGATATTACTTTATTCCATTGGCCTGTTGACTTACCCATCAGTTGTTTGCAATGCATGAGAAAAGGTCAGTCACTTCCTCAAATACATAACTTATTCTGGACATTTTTTTCTTGATTTTTATTTCTTTATTTTTTAATAAAATATTAGCATGTTGTGGTTGTTCAACCGTGTTAATGTTGATCTGTTGAAAAGTGTAAGAGTTTTGATGACTAATGAACCGCTGCACAGAACAGTTATGTTTTACTGATTACATTGCTAACAGAATTATTGTTTGTAAATGTTTCTGTTATATTCACTCTTCGCTAATATCATGTTGTGATATCAATTGTTTTGCACAATCAGTGCTGATTTTAGTTGTTCCCCTTAATAAAGGTATGCTCTGCAAGTTGCTGAATTTTTTGAGTTCGTGAAGAAAATGAAGGAGGCTTCATCAAACGAAAACAGCAATGACAGGAAAGCTGACAGCCAACAAATCTTGCTTCCTCACACGGGTTTTATTCCTTCCTGACAGCAGTCGTTTATCTGAATCTGGTCTCAAATCACTAACTTTCTAAAGAACAATGCCACCTTCTTCTTGGTAGGAGCAAATAGTTGTAGGCAATCTAGTCTTCCGCAAGTAGTATCTCCATGGGGCAATTCTTTATTTGCCACCTCAAATTTTTACGATCCCACGTTTGCCATCCCTTGTCTCACTAACATATAGGCCCCTCACAGTCACATGTCAGTGAGACAAGGGATGACATATCCAGGATTTTTGTAATTTGCAGTGGCATGCAACCCCCTTTTTGGGTATTGTAAAAGCAGTTTTGAGTGCTTATATGCTCCAGCTTAAAGAAAAGTGCACAAATTTTCAAGTATCAATAGTTACTAACTGTTGACATTAGATCAGCTCAACTCATTTTCTTCAGAATTTGTGCAGTTTTCTTAATTGAGGAACATAGAAGCATTTTTCGAAACTGTTAGCTCTATAAGCTTCTAGATTACCATCTACAGGATGGATTTATGTCAGGAGGTAGTAATTAGTTAACCTGTAGGTTTTTTTGGTGGTTGTGCATTGCGTTTGAATGATCCACATGAAGCTGATCCTGTGTTATTGCCCACTTCTGTTGCTTATCTGTCGGAGGATTTGTACTGTAGTATCTATTGCAGTTTGCAACCGAGTACCAACAGTTCTTATGCTTACCAAAGGTGATACCTACCATCCCATAAAAGTTGCATCTGATTTAGCTTCCATATTCTGCCGAGCTGTTGTCATTGATCTCAAACTTAAGAGGAGTCAAGTGTTCTGAACTTGGTGATCCCAGGCCTCCATATTGTGCAGCCCAACCTTCACACAAACAGAACAGATAAAGTGGGATGATACTGTGTTTGATTACCGAAAGATACCTAGAAACTCGGCTATCATTTATTGACTTATCAGCACCTGGTGTCTAAAAAAGTCTGGTTATATGGTTAATGACTTTAGCTTTCAGTATAGTTAACTGAGTGACAATCTTCAGGCCTCTCGTTGTTACACATGCAAAACAGAGAGCAGTGGTGGTTGGCACTGTGTCAGTGTCACTACTCACCAAGTCACCAGTGCGTCCTGCGTACTACGACAAGGGTACGAAAATAGAATTTGTTTGCTCTACAGTCCAATTTAACATTCCATGCAGAAAGGAGCCAAAGATGGTTTGCATGGAAAGTTGTACTCATTTTTTTGACTTGTCACCGGCCATCAGGTGTCTGAAAGATCCTGGTTAATGACGCCTTCTGCAATGTATGAAAGTAGAGTGTGCTTGCTACTTTGCACGGAAAGTTCCTGTCTTGACCGACATTGGAGATTTGAGAGGAACAATGGTGGCCGTCGCAATTAATATGACACGCCGTGACATTGCCGCCACAAAAGCACCGGTGTCATTACAGTAGGCAACCTCAGCCATAGTTACAATCAAATAACCGTATTGATCACTCCCTCGTGTCAAAGTTAAACATCCTCGAACTCACAAATGAATTCCAGAAAATGGTAATAAGTTGGTCCCTTTCTCTCCTACATGCATTTTGGGTCAGGTTAACTAGACCGGCCAGGGTATGAACTGTAGTACAGTAGTACGATTGATGCAACCAATAAAACTCTTATTTTTTTTTTTCTGGTCTGGCCCAATCTAGCCCTAATCCTACAGATGGTTAGGGATCTAACTCCAGTTTGCAGGTACTCTGAAAACCTTGTGCAGGAACACTGGAATGTGTGCATGCAGGTTGGTTCCTGGAACAGCATATATGGCACAATGAAGTCTGCCATTTTGCACTTTCTTTTTTTGAGGGGAATAGTAAGGCCAGCCTGTACACTGTGTAGGAGCACTCTATGTCTGTATCTCGATGAAAAAAACCAATATGGTAATATACTAATATATGGTAAGCACAATATATAGCTAGCTGTCTCCTCAATCTACCTACCAACAGAGAACAGGTGGTGTTCAATGTAGCTGTCGTTCTAGAAAATTCTACAATAATTCTTAAATCAGACAAAATAAATAAAAATCTATAAATTCTTTTATTAATCTAGAGAAAAGGAGAAAATATGTACAACTTATTTTGGTGGGGCCAGAAAGCAAGCACCAGATATGACGTGCCAGATCATATATAGGGATTCGGATTCTCAGCTATTATGTAGAGAATAGCTGTTTGAACAATGATTTCAGCCCATATGAATAGTGATACAACATTAAATCGATGTGCAGAAGACTGTAAAGAAAATGCTGCAGCAAAATACTATTTTGATTGTATTGTAGCAATCAATCTTATCCGTCCACATTCGATCTAATGGATGAGGGGAATTAAGACAGAGGGCATTGTGCGTCTCTGGTATAGGATCCCAATACCTGTATATGGTATTACAACTACAGTGTATACCAAATACAACTATATTTTCCATAGGTACGTATTAGAGATATATACTAAATGCAATATTTTGCAATATCTAGCCGCACAATTACGTAGAAAATTTATGCTAGTTCCAAAGAACAAAATGCTCTTAACATTGTACACAATGACAAACAGAAAATTTTGATGATTGTTGGACAACATCTAGCAGGCAGCAGCAAGCTGGCCAAACGCAAGGACACTGTATTCCATCACTGTGGATCTTGTACGGCTGCTAGTTGGTCCATCATCTGTCTCCCTCAAATCCTAGCCGTCTAGCTGATTATATCCAGCACCCTTTTTGTATTTTGCAAAGCACTTTTTTCGTAAGACATTTCAAGATCTGTCCTACACTTGTCCCTCTTGATGATAGTGTTACCAGCTAATTACCTTTTGAGATTTATGACCACAGTAGTATACTGCATGCTTAACTAGACACACACACACACACACACACACATATATAATATATATATATATAGGAAGGTACATCTGATCAAGTAATTACATGGGCTTAAATATCTCCATGATTGTTTATGCAAGCTGTCCTACGTGTGCTTAATGAAAAACCCTCAATGATAGCTACATGTTTGGTGCATGCTTGGCTGCTTTTGGGATGGCTGATACCTTGTGTTTTGGAGGAGGAAAATTCCTCCTGTCTGAGTATTAACACTTGAGGTTGCGACACTGAAATGGACGTTTGAACTATTGAGTGTCGTGCATTTTACCGGTTGTTGAGGCCTTAGATTCTCCTTGATTTATTTTCTAGATTTATTTTGTTTAGAATTTTTGTATTCAAGCAGATGTTGATTTGGACTTGGCAGTATACATGTCTATGGAATCACCTAAGGAAACCAATGCAATACGAGCACGATGATGACTGGATGCTTCATGTCGCATTGTCGTGAAGTATCGATGCACATAAGTACATGTATGCTTGCACAGATCTAAACAAATTCTGACCGTACGATGGTCGGGGACGATGGATATACTCCGTACGTCTAGCACGGAATAGGACATTGACTTCCATTAATTAATTAATTAAGTCAGTTTTATAGTATTATTGGATAATTAATTACTAACAAATTTCGACGCTCAAATTATTTTCAGCTGGTCTTATCATGTCTGTGCTAGTTAAGCAATGCACCTCAATGTATTTGTCAGCCATAAGTTAATGGAGAAATCAGGTATATATAATATAATATAATAATACATACATACATACAGGCCTCTGGTTTTTAAGGTCTTTTTGTGGTCAGTCGATCCATATACTTCTTTTACATAAGCGTCCATGTATTTGGAGAGTACGATTACACTTCGTACACTTTGATTAACAATTATTACAACTAAGTATTCGAAAACAAAGTAAATTAAGAGCATATACATTGCAGATGCTTATAAAAAATTAACTAAATTTTTTTCTAACACATAGGACAGATAAGGTGCTTATTTTGTAGCATCGATATTTAATTAGACATCCATGCTTGACACGTGGTTGTGTATATAACTATATTGTAGCGTCCCGCTTTTTCAGAGTTTTTGAAAAATTTAAAAATGAAAACTATTTACTTCCATTTGCCAAAAGCTTATTGTGGAATTTCAGAATCAATTGCAGTTTAATATGAATTAATTAAACTTGAATTAAATTAAAGTTGGTTTAATTGAGTTTTCTGGTATTTAAAATCAAAAGTATTATTTTAAGTGTTTCCTTGGACTTATTGGATTTTAGAAAGGGTTTTTCCTTTTTCCAGAAATTAAAAATTAATTTATTTGCAAAAGTTAAAGTTAAAAGTATTTTTATTAAGTCCATAATAATTCAAGGAATTTCTGTGAATTTTTCTAGAGTTTTTGGACTCTATTTGCTATTTTCTAAAATGCCTTTCATTTGTTTGATTTTCTGAAATTTGAAAATTCTCAAAAATCCCTTTACTGTAGATGGGCCGAAACCCCCTTCGGCCCAACCCTATTCCCCGCGTCGGCCTGCTTCCGTGCGGCCCGCTCCCGTGCGCGCCCTCGCCATCGGCCGTCCGATCGCCATCTTCCGCCTCGCTCGCGCCTCCCTTCGTCCCCACCGTCCGATCAAAATCGGACGGCGCCACTTGTAACACCCTGGCTATTCGGAAGCCAAGATGTCACATAAATCTAACAAAGATACTAATAGTACACAACATTACCAGGTTAATCAGGCTCAATCATCAATATCCCATAAGGAACGACGATAAACGATTAACAGTTTCATGGGAAGGAATGGAAAACAGTCATAAAACGACGTACAGTAAGCATTACCAAAATTGGATTATTACAATCTGGAAATTTATCAAATAGTTGACATGACTGAAAGATAACATTAGTTATTATGGTTTGATAAAGGTGTTGTGCAAATCGTTTCGACTACCCACAAAAGGTCTTGCCTTCTTCCTCATTTACCTAAATAAAACAAACAAAGCAAGGATGAGCCAAAGACTCGGCAAGTACATTTAATGAATAACCAAACATTAAGAGAACAAGGTAATCACAATCCACTTGTAAACACTTCTCGAACATTTATGAAAATGCATGGAATGGAATAATGCAATGAAGGAATGGACTGCTCACAACTTATACCGCAGATAGTGAGTGACACACCGTCGGTGTTCATTTAAGCCCGCATTTAACAAAGCACGGGACCTCAAATACCGTATGAAGAACGTTTCACACGGTGTCCAACATTGTCCACATTGGAATGGTGGGTCTTACGTGCCCATTCGGAATTGATGGGACTTAATCAAATTTCCACTCCGTGGGACTAAACGAAGCATGCATGAATGGAATGAATCATGTATCACAAGAAACATAAATATTGAAATTTATCCACATCATGAGCACAACGCAAGAACAATCATATATTCGACACATCATCATGCATTCCTCTGAAAACAACACAAATTAACAAACAGTACTTGCCTTTCGCGTTGCGACGCGTTAGTAGGCAACGAAGGTGTTCCCACACGCGATGCTTCGTCGCCTACACAAATATGTTCCCAAAATAAGAACAACGATATTACATTGCTACCGGTGTTCTACAATATCTTCTAACTACCCAATATACCGCACAGACTCGACTTGAAAACAAACTATTGAGCCAGATTTCAGCCCTTCTGATCAGCGGTACGAGAAAAATCGTAATTAAATATCCGTAACTCATAATTAATTGAAACCAGTGCTCAAATAATCTTAACGCACCAGGCTAAAAAACTATAGTTGGTGGAATCCTTTGATTCAGCCAAAACAGTGGCCTAAACAGCAGTTGAAAACACTAACAGATATCTGCCCAGATTTCAGAACAGTGGTAAAGAAAATGATGTAACTTTTATTCTACTGATCCAATGGAGGTGATCTTTATCAACTTAGAAATATAATTTAAAGGGATACAATAACCTATTTGGGTGGGAGTTCTGAATCTGACTGTAACTAGATCAAAACAGAGGAGCAACCGACAGTCTCCAAAATCTCTGACAGACAGAGTAGTGTGCGGTTAAAAATTCATATCTCCTAAACCACGGGGTGGAATCTCGTGATCTCGGTGCCAAATGAAAGCTAAGGAAACCAGGAATATAACTCCAGGAGATGAAAACCCGAGATTCGGCCTCTAAGTAATTCATAATGGCCCGACAAGAAAATATGCCAAAACACGTCAGCTGTCCTGGACAGTCGCGGTAAAACTACCATATCTCCTAAATTGTAACTCCAAATCAGATGATCTCAGTTCCTAAAGAAAGCTAAGATCAAGGGATACAACTTTCTAAGAGGTGGGAAGATCAGAAAACGTACGGAACTTACCCAAATCTGACGAACAAATATGGCGCACGACAGGGAGGAGGGTGGCGGCCAGTTGGAGAGGGGGAGGAGGGGGTGGCGGCTTGGGGAGGGGAGTGGGGAGAGAGAGGGGATAGGCTAGGGTTTGGGGATGAGGAAAAAACCCTCCCTTGGCTGGCCCCTCTCATGGGCCCCTCCTGGGCTGCGGCCCAGGCCTAGGTTGTCGGAAGATCGCTGAAAACCCCCCGCCGATTCAGGAAATTTCAGTTCTTGTTTGCATTTTCCCTCCCCAGCTGCTTTTCTAATTACCCGATCCGAATCCGGGGTATTACACCACTATTCTTCTTCCTCCCTGCGCCTTCTCTCTCCCACGCGCTCGCCCGTGACCCGCCGCCGCGAATTCCGCCGCCACCTCGGCCCGACCGCCGCCTACCCACCCCATCCCATCTCCGCCTCGGCCTTCGCTCCTCCTTCCTTCCTCTCTCGCCCACGCCATGGCACGCCTGAGCCCTGCACCCTCTCTCTCTTCCTCGCCGTGCCTCGGCGCGCACCCCTCCCGTGACCCTCCTCCGCCCCTATAAAATGGCGCCCCGGTTTCCTCTCCTCCTCCTCTCCCCGTTTTCCCCCTTCTCCCTCTCTCCCTCGCCCTCTCCCGGCGGCATTTCGCCTTCTCTTCCTCCGGCTGCCAAGCTCCACCGTCGCCTTTCTCCTTCATCACGGCCGCTGTTGCTTTTTCCCAAGGGTGCGCATCCAGTCCCCCGAAGCTCCCTCTACCTCTTGGCACCGTCGCCTCGGCCCAAGGCCCTCGCCGCCGGCGCCTTGGTTTCCAGACTACCGCTTTGCCGACGTGGCGTGGCGGCATGGCGCTGGCGCCGATCGGTGCATCGTTTCGCCCGCGTGGCAGCCACGTGTCGCCGTGTGGACGCTGACTGTTTTTCCTGGGTTTTTCAGTAGAAAAATAAATCCAAAAATTCAAGAAAATCAGAAAAACCCTAATTCTATCATTTCATGTGATTTGAAACTTCATTCGGCCATAACTTTCTCATCCGAACTCCAATTTGGGTGATCCAAATTTCTATATTCATCTAAAATCAGCCCCTTTCATTTGGTTCTGGTTTTGTAATTTTTGGAGTTTATTTGGTATTGTTTTATTTATTATTACTCTTTTCGCACGTGTAGATTCCAGCTATCCGGAAGGTTTCTTCGACCCGACAACCAAAGACCCGCTCCTCGTCAACGAAGGCAAGTCGTAGGCCTTTGACCATGTTGAACCCATTTTAAAAATGTATATTGTTTTAAATTATGATGCATGGCTAGTTTTATTAGAAATGGTTTTGGGAGTGGATAATTACCAAATTGCCATTATGCCTCCTTGATAAATTGAAAATGAAATGTCTCCTTGAATGACATATATCCATGAACACCTTAGGATGGTTAATTACTAGTTGGACATTTATATTACCAACATAGACGCGTATTATTGCTAAGCTTTGCTTTAGCTACCGTGGGATTTGCGATCACATGCTTAAAGGATGAATGAACTTGACTAATGACATTATGGAACTGTGGTGTGAGGCCACTTTTATTAAAAGATGTGGAACCATGGAAGGGATTGCCATTTGGTCGGGATGAACCCAAAAATGATTTATGCTCGAGCTTGTGGGCGGTGGTGAAGGTGGGTGCGTGAGGCACATTGGGATGCGGAAAGTCTCGTCTGAGCAGGCAACTAAGGACTTAACCTTGTACGCCATTGGTCTGGGTCACATCGTGCAACCACAAGTCCATTATGGGGTGGACCTGACCAACTAATTAGGGAAGTTTTGAGTCGGTTCTGTTTTGGATGGGAAAGGCGCAAGAGGGGGCCGTGAGGGCGAAACCTTAGCGAGCAGAACCGAGGCAAAATGGACCTTTGTAAAGGCCTTGTGATAATCACTTAGTCGCACACCTCGGAAGTGTGCGAGCGGACAGTACGAGTGATTTATCTCTTGTGGGTAAAGCGTACAACCTCTGCAGAGTGTTAAAAATCTATTCAAATAGCCGTGTCCCCGGTTATGGACATGCCCAAATTCTTTCATGCAAGGGGTAGCATTTTTAAAAATGTGGTATTGGTTCGATGGAAAGGTTTGGTTGGATTGGTTGGAAAGTGAACGGGAGGTTCACTATTTGTTTCAAAGGACTTGGTTATTTTTGTATTATTCTTTTAAACTCTTGCTCTGCAATCTAATTATTGTATTTACTGTTAAACTTGCTTTCTGCAAATTAACCATAAAGCCATCCTTGCTCAAGCCTTGCATGAATACTATGTGCATACATTTCTCCACGACTTGCTGAGTACTTTATGTACTCACGGCTTTATGCCCTTTGTTGATCAGTCCCAGCAGAAGAATCAGGAAATGTTGAGTTCTACGAGGAAGGCTACTTTGAAGACTTCGCGAACTAGGTCACGTCCTCCACTCGATTGCCTGTGGGCATGTCGATTGGGCTCCACGTATTTTGGATTTCTGCTGCAAGAACTCTGTTATTGCTAAGCCCTGTGAGGTGACTTTTGTAAGAACTTGACCATAAGGTCTTTTGCCGTTAATTAATATTACTTTGTCTGCTTCGTCAGTTACATTGTTGTATGGTTATGATAACATCATTGTTGCAACTGTGCGAGCTAGCTACTGATCATGGGACTAGCTTGGTATGCACAGAGGGTCTCGGGGTTGTGTGATACCCGAGGCACCGACATATATCTAATTAATAGATAATACAATATTTAAGCACTTACAAAAGAGATGCTTACATTGTAGGTAATGACTTCGACATAGATGTTTGATGCCGCGGCTATATTCTCTCTTTAAAACCTTATGTATAAGCATCTTGCATTGTACATGCCCTAATTCATATATATAATTACAATTTTGTAGTTCTAATATCATGCGATAAAAGAAAGCAATGATCAAAGTTCAATTCATTGGCAGTTACTAATACTATACCAGCATCTTTATCCGTATTGGTGATGATCCGTGGCTTACGCTCCATAGGGAACGACTAGCGCCTAGACGTACGATGGAGTTCCCATCGTACCCTCCTCGTAGTCGTCAGATCTCATTTAGAAGGACTTTGGTCATCCGATTTGGTGCAACAAAAATTCGTGAAGACTTCGTCTCTGGTGGAGATTGCCTGCTACCACTAGCTTGCTAAAGCTCTAGCTTGCCGGAGGAGGAGAGACACGGTGGACGGCCTACCACGAGCACGAGTGGCATCGACTACAGAACAACGGCTGGTGTTGGAGCTCGGGACACCTGCGGTTGCAACCTGCTTCCAAGGCCTTGGAGGTGCAGGGAGGGAGAGAAGCTCGTCTCTAGTAGCAATCTCCAGCCATCATTGGCTCACCGGAGTTCCAACTTGGCGCAAGCGGAGGAACCAGAAATCACTATTCTCGATTTGGCGCAACAAAAAAAATCATGAACCACAACTATTAGTTCCATGGTTGCAATAAATATTCAACTCTGATGCAACAAACACAAACACAAACTAAAAATTATGCAACAAATGAGAACAACTGTGGTAACAAATACAAGAATCTGTTGCAATAAAATTAAAATATTATTGCAACAAAAATGAAAAACAAGTAAATCGGCACCAATAGTTTGGAGAGGGTGCTGCAACATTTAAAAAACCACTACAACAACTTGACTTACTAGTACCAACATTTTAGATGGGCTTGCAGGAGGAGGAGGAGACGGTCAGCCTACACTATTCCTTGAATCAGTAGATAGCGCACACAAGTACATCATTGAATCAATCACATAGATCACACAAAATCTTACCAAAGTTAATATTACATCACATAAATAGACCGTACGATCATATGTTTTACAATACGGGCCGAACATGCAAATAATATACATAGTGTTCAGTGCAGAAGGTAGAGGTGCGAACGGAAGTAGAAAACAAAAGGTGGATCCATCCGCTCTACCTATAGGCAAGCGACTGGGGGTCCCAACCTAAGCTCCTCCATCATATTCATCATCTGTTCAAGATGCTGCGAAGTAGGCGTAGGAGTCTTAGTCAAACCGCTCTGAGTTTTGTTATAACAAGTGTGAGTACACAACCATACTCCACGAGCCAACACACAGAATGCATTTATAATAGATGCAAGGTTGTTCAAGGGGAGGCTTGTGGTTCTTTTATTTATACAAAGCTATAATTGAACTAGATTATAGAGTAAACGAGTCCTGAGACCTAGCAATTTAACTAGCACAAGTTTGAATGAAATTGCATTTTATTATGAAATATTAGAGGAGACTCCAACCTCCCTATATCATTGAGTGGCTACATCCACCCAATGCTGAGTTTTTTCTCGGCTACAACCCGTACTTTCCACTTGATCCAACTAGGACAAACCAAATCCTCGGGCTCCAACCCTACACTTTATTCCATCCACAAATTGTTTTATAAAAATTGAGTCTACTTCAAGCAAGTTATGGACATCACACATGAACGTGGGCACGACTATCTGGACAGTTTTTATTCTGCAGAGGTCGCACTACTTTACCCACAAGAGACGATCATCTCATACTATCAACACACTACCGTAGACATGAAACTAAGATCATTATCACAAGACCTTTACAATGCCCCACCCTAACGCAGCCCCACCGGTTAAAGTTTCACCGCCGAGGGCCACACCCTCACAGAGGCCCCCTCTTGCGCCTTGTGGTTTTCTTGTCATAGACTTATAACTTAATTTAGCCACTAATTACACTTTACTAATTGACTTGGGCCCACACGTCATACTAACTAAACCATAAATTAAACCTTCACCTAATGATGTCATTATGTCTTAATGATATTACTACAGTCGCTATAGTGCTTCTCCCCCAATTTGTAGCAGAACAGAGGGAATGCCCAGAACGCGCTTGGATTGCACTCAACGACGCGAGCCGGGCCTCGGGGGTGACCCGGAGGCCTAAAATGGGACCCCGCGACCTTAGTGACCCCATTGGTGTTGATGAGGAGGGCAACGGTGGTGTGGTTGAGCGAGGTGGTGATGGCGTTCTGGTCCATGGAAGAACTGGCTAGCCGGTGGCCAATCCCGCCCAGGGGCGCGCCCACCACCATGTACTCCCTGAGGGGATTCTAAGCTTACCACCAGCATAGTGTGAGGAGCTCCGTGTGAGGCTGTCCATGATGACCAGTGCTGGGGACAAAGGAGCTAAGCTGTGGCGGCGCAGTGCCACCCTACGACCCTCATTGAGTGACGTCCTAGTAACGACTATCCCTAGAACACAAGGTGACTCGATTACTTATGTTAAGGCAGCTGGAGTGACAAAGTTGGGTAGTGGAGGAGAGAGGGGGCGCGGTTCGGGGTCGACGGCGTTGAGGAAAAAGATGTAGCTGAACGGGGCGTTCCTACGGGAGAGAGAGTAGGAGATGGTGATCATCCGAAAGAGGAGGCTGAGGTGATGTTGGTGGACAAGTAGCCAAGGCTGGGGCTCACCTGAGGGAGTGGTGCGACGTGGAGGAGCTGGGCAGCATGGTCGGCTCAACAGATGTAGAGGAAGAAGACGTACGTCGATGGCGATTCTATGGAGGAGACAACCAAAGGTAAACACGAGGTGGAGGAGGGTATTGCGGACACGAAGCATAGAGCTGGAGCGGCATGGACTCACCCAGGCGGTGGAAATGACGAGACGGTGGTGACGGTCGCTGAAGCAGAGCTCGCGGCTTCGCGGGTTTTCTAGCTCTCTGGTGCTCAAAAGAGGGGATTGAGGTGAGGAGAGTGAAGCAGGGGCGAAGGCAAACTCAATGCGGCTGTTAAGTAGGTGCGGGGCAAGAGAGGTGGTTAGGGCAGCTGGGTTTTGCGCACCAACTGATGGGACGGCGGCAAGTTGAGTAGTGGCTGACGCGGGAGGGAAATAGTGGTGCGGATGCGACACGAGCGTAGCTGATCGATGGGAGTTGGTGGCTAACTCCACGGTGCTGTGGTGATGGCGCCTGGCACAGAGGTGATGAGGCGCAAGTGGTGGCATGAAACCAATTGCTAGGGCGACGTGTCAGTGTAGGAGAACAGAGGGAGAAGGGAGCAGGTGGGGTGCGTGGGCTGGCAGCATGGAGAGGCGAAGTGGGACGCGACTAGGCCAAGAAAAGGGAAAGGAAATATGATGGTCCAATTGGAAAGAAGAAACAGAGAGAAAAAAAAAGAGAAAAAGAAAGATGGGCTGGGTTTTGGCAAGAGCTAAATTTTGAGTTATTCCCTCTTTTTATCCCTTCTACTTTAAAATTCAAATTCCAATTTGCATTTCTGATAATCTATGCATGCATTCTGCTTCTGATTTATTACTTTTAGCCTAATTTCACTTTAATAATTTCTTTGGGTAAAATTCAAAAACTCAACTAAACTTCAAATAACTCTCCAAAACTCAAATGAGACAAATAAGGCATCAATGCACAACTTTTTTTTTTAAAAAAAATACCATATTTTCACCCTTGGGATTTTTGGCTAAATTTTTTGGGATGTTACAATCGGCATCAGATCGGAGATTTCATAATAGTGCAAGCGTGGCACCAGAGAGAGAGAGAGAGGGAGGGAGATATGGCTTTGATGGTGCGCTCCTGGGATGTGAAGTCCGGTTGTCAGTGAGCCACCAGATCGAGTGGGAGCATGAAGGCATGTACAATGCGAGATATTTATATACGAGTGCTTAAAGAAAGAAGTTATAGTCACGTCATCAAGTACCTATGTAAAAGTCATTTCTTCCAATACAAGCATCTGTTTTGTAGGTACTTAGATGATTGTATTATATATTAATTATATATAGTCATATACATAATCCTCCCCTCTCCCCATTCCTCCCACTTTCTGTCCAGAGAACCCGACGTAAAAATTGATATTCGTAGATTGGCTTTGTAGGGATAGTTTATGGCGAATCGTAAGGGCTCCCCAACTAAGTTTATTTAGGTAATTTAATTAACTTTCCAGAAAGTCTGAGAACACGTAATTTGGATCCCAGTAGTGAAAGTTATGTATTTTATAAGTTGACCTGTCCACCGAGGGGACAGATCGACATTTAGGATTTGGGGTTGAAATCGAGTTAGACCCTTTCGCGAGTTCGAGTAGGTTGTTATATTTTTTTGCTTTGGCCCGCATCGTCGCCTTAGTGTGCGTTAACTATTTATTCAGGTGGTGGACGGGTCCGGGCAAGGGGCGCTTCGCACGCCCCACGTTCTTTCGCAGTTAAGACAAGTGTGATTATGGTTATATTAGATATTATCGAATGACTTGACCGATACTTTCTATGGTTATTTATATTGTTCATGATTGATTTGGTCATATGTCCGTAATGAGCATGAACTCTATTGTTACGAAGTTACGTGTTTATCATGGTTGCATTGAAAGTTGGAAGGACTATGTTTGTGAGTTTTGTAGTATGAGTAGGATATTCATATGTAATGTTGTTATGGATGTATATTGTTGTCAAATGGAGAATTCATACATATGCATCATGTAGTTTATTGAAGTCTTGGTCATGTGTTGATCAAGCTGAGTTGGGTCCCCGCCATGTTGGTGACGGGCATAGGTCCCCATGCTTGAAGAGCATGGGCAAGGGTCCTCATACTTGCAAAGTATGGGCAAAGGTCCCTGTGCCAGATGGCACAGGCATGTGTGTGCATCGACGGATGCGCACTTTGCATTACCGGTAAAATGCAAAAAGACAAAGATAAAGACAAAGAGCATAAAGAGCATATGAGCAGGTTGCATGTCATGTGTATGTGGTTTATTCGGTGAATAGATTTGTGATGTATAATTGATGTGTTTCTTTCTTATACTGTTGTTACCAATTATTATTGTAACACCCTGACTATAAGGAAGTCAAGATGTCACCTACAATCACTACTCTTCAAATGAATAACATCAAATAGCATGAAAAAGTGATGCGAGTATTATGAATATATGGAAACAAGCATTCATCCTCAAGTCTTAAGCAACGAAATGGAAGTAAACAGTTCAGCAAGATATGGTAAACACGGCCATGTTGGCTTATTACAATGCAACTCAAATCATAATCAATGATATTAAAAGTCCTCAAATTGTTTGACATAATATAGTGAGTGCATCGTGATGAACTACCCTCCACAAGATCATTCTTCCTTGTCATTTACCTAAATAAGACAATAAAGCAAGAATGAGCCAAAGACTCAAAGAAGCAACCTCGTATGTAACAATCAAGCATACAATGATCAGATATCACAAACATAATTTGAACAACTACTCGAAACGAATTTATGAATGGATGAAGTGGAATGGTGCATTGAAGGAAATGGACATAATGCAAAGATATATCAGATAGCGAGTGAAGCACCCGTCGGTGTTCACTTAAAGTATTCGTATGAAGAACGTTTCATATGATCGTCAACGTGGCCCACATTGGAATGGTGGACTCACGTAACGTGGCCCACATTGGAATGGTGGACTCACGTACCCATCTTGGAATTGATGGGATTTCAAGTGCCCATACTGGAATTGATGGGTCTTACCAAAATAATGTATGCATGTCATGATGATCACATGTCAATATTGAATAGTAATCATAAATGAAAAGAACACATGGCATTCATCTACAAATACGAACAAATGTAAACATTCATTCACACATCATACATGACATCAAACATTGAATACAAATTACTTGCTGCCACACAAGCAACGGGTTGGGAGGTAATTGAGATACCCCTCCACTCACCGCTTCACCGTCTACAATATAAAATAATCGAAATGAGGACAAGCGAGTATGGAGAGGCTACACGTGTCCTCCCTCCATCTCTAACCAAACTAACCCAATAAAAGTTCAATTTGATCAATTTACCCAAACATTTCAATTATCACTAATCTGGCAGTTTTACTAGAAAATTCACCAATAAAAAACCGTAAGTCCAAAAGACCTGAAACCAGTGCTCAAATTTTCTTAACTTAACTGGCTACAAAACTCTAGTTGATGGTAAACTCTAATTCGGCCATTACAGAGGTCTAACCATCCATTGAAAAACTACAACTGCAGTCTGCCCAGAAATCTGAACAGCCCTAAAGAAAATGCTCTAACTTTTAAACCACTGATCCAAATAAAGTGATTTTTATCAGCCTGGAAACATGGTGAAATTATCTTCAAAAACCTATTTGGGTGGCCGACCTGATTCTGACTCTAACTAGATCAAAACCTAGGTGCAACCGACTATACCCATCAGTTCTGACAGACAGACCAGCGCGTAGTAAAACAGCCATAACTTTTAATCTACTGGGTGAAAATTTGTGATCCAGGTGCCAAACGAAAGCTAATGAAATAAGGAACAAAACTCTAGAAGGCGAGAACATCCAATTCTGCCTCTAAGACACCCAAAACCGAGTTGCAACATACTGTACAGAACCGATCTACTAACAGAGATTACGCGATACTACCAAAAACATGGAATCGACAACTCTAACGCAATCAAACAGCGATGGGGTCTCTCATTACCCTTGTAGACCCGAAGAACGACGAGGAACAACTTCCCAAAGCCTTCCCCTCTCCTTCTTTGGCCAGCCCCAAATCAGCGACCCGCTGAAGCCCGCCAAGGAAGAACCGAAGGTGAAGACGTGGAGGATCGGGAGTGCAGCTCTCGGGAACACCAATGGCGGCCACCACCGGAGGAGGAGGCGCTAGGAGGAGGTGCTGCGCCGTGAGGAAGGGAGGGGAGAGAAGTGGTGGCTTGGGGAGGGAGGAGAAGGAGTTAGGGTTTTGGGGGAAGTGGTGCCCCCTTTTGGCCTTTTGGCCGGCCACCACATGGGCCGGCCGGCCCCCTCATGGGCCACCTGGGTCGCAGACCGCGCCTGTGTTGTCCGCAATAACAAATAACCTCCCCGAAGATTGGAATTTTCCGACGAAAACAATCTCTGTTACTCTCTCCGACCTCTTTCTTTCTACCGAACATTTCCGGAGTATTACAATTATGCTTGCTGAGTCTTTGGACTCACCCCTTGTTGTTTGCTGTGTTTTAGGTACCTGCATGAGATCGGCATGCATGGGAGACAGGAAGGGCTAGGGTAGTTGCACGCTCGCACTATATACACACATGAGAATAAAAAGAAAATTAATTCAGTAGATGGATGAATTACCTAAAATTCTGCTTACGATCATTACTTGATTGGATTAAACTGTAATAAAGGAGTTTAAAAATTGAATACTTATGATCTACTTTCAGATGTCTATTTGATAAAGATGAATAGCGTATGTGGGTTATGTTTGGATCATTTTTTTTACTAGACTACCTCTTGTTATATTTGCTTGTGGGAACCTCCAGTATAGTAACTATACAAGGGAGGTTCTGCCGGAATTTGGTAAAGAGTTTTAGTTAATTATGTTTAACTTGTTATTTTAGTAGCATTCTAAGCTCATGTTGGGCTGGGCTGTTACACACATCTTAAGCACCGATGCCTAATCAAGTATCAATGCTATAAAATAAATACCTTATCTCGCCTATGTGGTAAGAAATATTGGTTTTTCTTTGCTAAATACTTCTTAAGTACTTGAAAGTATCTGCATTGTATATGCTCTGATGACGACGGTGGAGGTAGATGGAGATAAAGAGTGAGGCAGATATTGACAAAGAGGTGAGAAGGGGAATATGATAAAATTACGAGTGGGAGGCTGGGAGCAAGTGGCCAGTCGGTCGAGCTCCGATTTTTTTTTTCTTGGTATCGTACGTCCTGACAGTGGCAAACTCCATTTATATATAACGGTGACAGCTAATACACGAGTACTAGTAACTTTATCCCATCATATAATGGTCCCGATCGATCTGTAGCCTGTAGGTATCGAATCTCGAATGCCGATAACAAGGTAAGTCAACGGAACAAGGCCTATGATAGAAACTGAGCACTAGTTCAAAACTCCAATGCCTTTCATCTCAAGTAAATATATACAGAAAAGAACAAGACAAGATAGATACTCGATCAAACGTCAAATTAGTCGGATGCTTATGCTACACCATATCAACGGACATAATGAACGAACAACTATTAAAGCTACTACACGACACACCTGTAACTTCCGTTCCTTCGTGACCTGTCAGAAACAGGAACCACAATTGAGAAAAAGAATATGTAGTTAGGAACCATCTGTATGTAACAGTATCATATATATATATATATATATATATATATAGACACACCTGTAACTTCCGTTCCTTCGTGACCTGTCAGAAACAGAAACCACAATTGAGAAAAAGAATATGCAGTTAGGAACCATCTGTATGTAACAGTATTATATATATATATATATATATATATATATATATATATATATATATATATATATATATATATATTTATATAAAGTGTACTTTAATGATTTTTTTTCATGGAACTCACTTTGGGGTATCTTATAATCATTATTGGAGTATGCTCAAATAGATAAAGCGGTATCATCATACGATTTAAGTAGTATATGAGAAGTGGGAGTACATACTCCCAGGAGTACTATATCATTTTCATATATATATATATGTGTGTGTGTGTGTGTGTGTGTGTGCGCGCGCGTTAGAAATGTGGACAATATTTTAATTCTAGATTTTAATATGAGGCAAAGATCACATAAGACTAGAAATGCATAAGATGATATCAACAGTAGACAACTCGTTGCACTTCTAAATTTACTCAATAACATGATTATAACAGAATATACTTGTCGTACAAACAACTTATAGTAAAGGTCGATGAAGAATAGGAAGAAGTGCAGACTCGATGCAGTTCAGATCGTAGATGTTGTAGTGCAGCAAGCGGCCGCGTAGATGCGCTGCCCAGAAATCTTATTGCCGCCCCGTGCAGTTGAACTCTGCGATAATGGTTCAGAGATACCGCTCACCCTCCTTCCTAGTGCACGCCGAGGAGAAGGGACGACTTGGTTCAAAAAACACAACCCTTTTGCACAAGAGAACAGAGATGAAGAAGAATGATTGCAATGGAAAATTATCTATCTTAGTCTATGGCTTCGACCAGATTATTTTAATCATGCTGGTCTAGGCCTTCGACTACACGGGTCTATGGTTTCGACCAGATTACTTCGACCATACTAGTCTATGCCTTCGACCACACTGGTCTAAGACTTTGACCACACTGGTCTAAGATTCGACCAACCTGGTCTAAGACTTCGAGCACACTGGTTAAATACATCTGGTCTAAGACTTTGTATGCTTTGAAATTTTAGGAATGAATGAGTCTTTACACATATGTGCCTAATTCCATCAAAATATTCCTATGGACATTCTCTCTCCCCCTGTTAGATTTATCCACTTTGGTTTGAAGTATTTACTTCATCAACTTCTTTGGCTATATTTCGTCTAAAGTATTTCTTTCATCAACTCTAGATGAGTATGTTTTAGTCTCATCTAAAGTACTTCGTTCTTTCAAGTTGTCGTTAGATACATTTGTTTCCATTCGAAGTATTTTCGTTTGTTTAAGTGTATAAGAATTTATTGGATTTTATTTGGTTATTTTCAGTCGTTTTGGAGTTCAATCATATTATACATAATTAGACTCTGAAGTTATGAAGGAACAACAATCCCGACAAGGACGAAGCTGGGATCATGATTGTCATAATATTGAACAGAATGATTATCAACAGGTTGAGCAAGATTATTATCAAAATATCGAGAAAGACAAATATCAGAATATTGAGCCTTATCAGAACAATGAGCAAGGTGAGTCAACACTTTGATCATATTGCACCTAATTTTTGCAATTATTTTGCTTTAAATTACGAAATTGCATTGCTATATTTTATACAATTATATTGGTCTAGCTCATAGTTAATGCATTAATACTAATTGTGTATAAACTTCTAATCCTTGAATTTGGACACTATCCTTATCACTCTAGATTAATAGTTAACATACTAATTAATAAGTTTGTATCTAAGTGTAATACTTAGCCTTGCTTAGATACATTGTCATTCGGGCAGTAAATTACCCGACATCATTAAAAACCTTTGAAAATGATATTGGGCAGTCGAGGCCGGGAGCCTGACTGGTATGTTGGACTAAAGGTTATGTTTAAAAATAAATAAAAATATGAAAAACTGATTTCGACTTGGGTTGATAGAAAGAGTGGCTAGTGCCAGGTGCACAAGAGGATGTTGGTATGTGGATGTACCGCCCAAGTCAATTAAGGATCGAATTTGGTAATGACCTCTTATGTAAAAACAATATAACCACAAGTCTGTAACACCTAAGATCTGGCTAACTAATTTGTCCACCACCTCGTAATTTCACCACTAGTGGGTGTGTGAAGTATGCAAAGGGTAAGAGAGTCACCAATTCACATGGCGCAAAAGAGAGACCTCCTGGGGCGTGGCCCAAGGAGGTGATACTTAGCGGCGTAAAATTGTGATGAGGTAGAATATTGTAAAGGTCTTGTCATAATCAACTTAGCCGCACACCTACAGAAGTGTGTTGGGGCATCATAAGTTGACATATCTCTTGTGGGTAAAGTGTACAAACTCTGAAGAGTAAGAAAACTATTTGGATAGCCGTGCTCACAGTCAAGAGTGGTGCTGAGAACTTGCTTGAGTTATCTTTCATTTTTATAAAATCGTTTGTGTGTGTGGAATGAAAAGGGTGGACCGGGAGCCCTGAGATTTGAGAAAGCCTGGTCAGGGATCAGTGGTAAATACGAGATATCCTGAGCATTGAGTGGTATAGGAGATGGAATCTCCACAGTACTTTACAACAAAAACTCACTTTATAAAACTTGTGTTAGTAAAATGCTAAGTCTCAGAATTTGCTATTACATAATCTATTTCAATAAATGGCTTTATGCAAAATAAAAGAACCAAGAGCCTCCTCTTTGATTAGCCCAGCATGTATGATAATTGCATTGTGTATTGGCTCACGAGTAGAGTTGTGTACTCATGCTCGCTATTTACATTCGTTTAGACAGTAAGCATAAAAGAACGTTGCAGGGACAAATATGAATATTGATCAAGACTGAAGATCAAGAAGGCCAAGAACTAGATCGCGAGTCTACAATCAATTGCCGGTGGGCATATCATGAGGGTTCCACATGTTATACTTTGATTCTTCTTCCACTGCTGATCTCTGAAAGTATTTGGCCTATCCGATCATTCTGCAAGCCAAAAGCCGTAAGGTATATGTACGCTTTGTTTAATATTATGCAATAACCATCTGCGCGGCTGCTTTGAAGGAGGCGACCGGCTCTAGGGGCGTTCTGTGAAAGAATTAAATACAGTAGATTTTCAAGTGTGTGCTTGTAGATCTATTTATTCTAGGTGATCTAAGGTTAGTATTTGCTTCTATGTATATACATTATATAATCTAGAGAGATCGATGATAGCTAGGTTTATTATCTAAGGAGAGGTTATTAATTGAGAGTTAAGATTTACAGTATATAGAACAATGATCGAGCAACATGTGTATATACATTGACTTGCCCTGTATTATGTAGTTGCGTGCATTAATCTAATTTGTTTACGTACGTAGCGCAGATGGACCGAAGTTGGATGTATGTTGAGAATGGTGTGAGTGAAGAGCACATTGATTGCGTGTCTGCTTGTAGAAGAGCTGCTGATCAGGATAGGTCGAAGAAAGGGATAAAATTTATATACTGTCCATGAATTGATTGCGATAATCTGAAGATGTTTACCAACTTAGCGCAGATCGAAGGTCACTTGATTCGAAGGGGTTTCAAAAAGGAGTATATATGTTGGACCAGTCACGGTGAAGATTAGATTATACCGGAAGGTAGTAACTGTAACACCCCAGCCCAACATTCAGCTTAGAATGCCACTAACCTATTATAACCATCTAATTTACATCAACTTACTATAAAATTTCAGCAAGCATAACAACATTAAAACCCATCCACGGGTCGCATTAACACAAGCATAACACTATGCCAATCATAGATAAATTAGACCTAGGAGCATATCAAAATAATAAACCAAGATTAACATAAACCAAGCATCTATGGTTATTCAATACCATCATGTCCTAGATATAAATATTCATGTTATTCTAAAAGTTTCTCATGTCCAATGAATCAAATAATTGGGTGAAGTGCATGATTCCAAGTGCGCTAGCCCTTCCCGAGTAAAACGTCATCACTGGTCACCTAAAAACAACAATAGAGCAAGAATGAGTCCAAGACTCATCAAATACATAATAAAGCCATAAACAATAGTTTATTAACCATAATCAAAGTTATCATCATCATCCATTTAGTTAATGCCATTGTCATTCTTAAACAAACAAGCCATATTCCATATAGGTAAAGTTGCACAATTTAACAATTTACTTAGATATGCGAATGCACCAACATGCTCATGCTCATATGCATCTCATCACCGATACTCAGATAGCGGAGTGTTCACCCGTCGATGACACACTCTATCCTTCACTCCCGTGAAGTTCCCACAAAAGTAGGATTTTATCTAGAGCTCTCCTGACTAGTCATGTATCTTTCTCACCGACCTCACCTAATAGTTACATGACTTTCTCACCGACTGCTCATGCAACCCCTGTCATGATGAATGTAAATGATGCGATATCTTTATTTATTCATCAACATAGTCCATCTCATTAACTCAATATCTCCTCCTCATTATCTCAATATCATAATCTCATTCACTCAAGGTCATCAATATCATGTATAAGAATAAGCTGAACGAAAGCATAATAAATAGCATGATAAGTAATAACAATGATCATGGTGAACAACCCATTGTTCACCACTCTACCATGTACTTGCCTTCTGCGCTGTGACGAGTTAGGAGGCAACGATGGAATTTCTCCACTCCCTGCCCCACCGCCTAAATCCGATGAACAAATCTGGCGCACGACAGGGAGGAGGGTGGCGGCCGGTTGGAGAGGGGGAGGAGGGGGTGGCGGCTTGGGGAGGGGAGTGGGGAGAGAGAGGGGAGAGGCTAGGGTTTGGGGGAGGAAAACCCCCTTGGTCGGGTCCTCTCATGGGCCCCTCTGGTGCGCCCGAGCCCAGTTGTCGGAAGATCGCTGAAAACCCCCCGCCGATTCAGGAAATTTCAGTTCTTGTTTGCCTTTTCCCTCCCCAGCTGCTTTTCTAATTACCAGATCCGAATCCGGGGTATTACAGTAACATCATCGAGAAAGACAACGATATACCGCCGGATGTGGACTGTGCTTTTGATGAGGGTAGGTCACACGATGACAATCTAGATCAGATGCTACGCGATACATAAGGGGACTATAATGAGAGAGAACTTGGTAAATTTGAGGGCTTAATAGAGGATTAGGCCAAACCTTTGTTCCCAGGCTGCACACTGGAATACACAAGGTTGTCATCCATACTTGAACTGCTGAAATTGAAGGCAATCAATGGTTGGTCTGACAAGAGGTTCACAACGTTACTAGGTCTCCTAGCGAACATCCTTCCAGACAGAAACACGTTGCCCAGAACCACCTACCAAGACAAGAAGGTTCTTTGTCCATTGAGAATAGAAGTAGAAAGAATACATGCATGCTCGACGATTGTATCCTCTACCATTAAGAGTATGCAGACATGCATGTATATCTAGTGTGCAAAGTATCCCGATACAAGCGTAAGAATCACTCCGATGACGGCGAGAGCATCGAGTTGAAGCAAGGACCTCTTTCTAAGTTGTTGTGGTATCTGCCTATAATTCCCCGTTTGAAGCGTTTATCTGCGAACTGAAAGGAGGCAAGATTGTCGTGCATTGGCACCCGGAGGAGCGTAAGAAAGATGGAAAGATAAAATACCCATCTAATTCTACCCAGTGGAGAAACTTTGATATGAGCTTCGAAGAATTTGGTGCGGAATAGAGGAATATAAGATTTGGGTTGAGTACGGATGGAATGAATCCTTTCGGTAACATGATGAGCCGACATAGCACCTGGCCCGTGAATGTCTGTATGTACAACCTTCCTCCTTGGTTGTGTATGAAGCGGATGTACATTTTGATGTCACTACTTATCCAAGGGCCGAAGCAACTTGGGAACGATATTGATGTATACCTAGCACCATTGCTGGAAAGTCTTGTGACACTGTGGAACAAAGGGGTACAGGTATGGGATGTGTACAAATGAGAGAACTTCACTTTACGCGCCATGTTATTCTGCATCATCAATGATTTTCCTAGTCTTTGTAACCTGTCAGGGTTTAGTACAAAAGGAGCCAAAGCATGCCCACACTGCTTACATGATATCGAGAGTGTGTGGCTAAACAACTCGTGCAAAACTGTGTACATGCGTCACCGTAGGTTTCTTCCCAGGTATCACCCATACCACAAGATGAAGAAACAATTCGATGGAAATAAGGAGGACGGTTCACCTCCAAAGGCTTTTAAAGAGAAAGAGGTCTATGATATGGTTAAGGATATCAATGTTGTGCTTGGAAAGGGACTTAAATTGAGGACCCATCAGAAGAATATCTGGAAGAAGTGATCATTTTTTTTGGGACTTACCTTATTGGGAGCACTTAGAAGTTTGCCATTGCATCGATGTCATGCATGTGGAGAGGAATGTATGTGATATCTTAATTGGTCTCTTACTGAACATTAGTGACAAAACAAAGGATGGTATCAACGCATGACGTGACTTGGTTGATATGAACATAAGGACCGAGTTAGCACCGAAAGAGACCGATAAAGGACGAATGTACCTTCCCCACCTTTTTGCACCCTGTCTATGGCCGAGAGAAAGGAACTGTGCTAGAGCTTACATGATGTGAAAATTCCATTCGGTTACTCCGCCAGCATGAAGAAACTTGTTTTTATGGAAGATTTGAAATTATTTGGTACGAAGTCTCATGATTGTCATGTGCTGATGACACAAATGCTTCTTGTTGCAATTAGAAGTATTTTGTCGAGCAAGATTCGAGTGGCAATCATGAGGCTGTGTTATTTCTTTAACTCAATTGCTTAGAAGGTCATCGATCCCAAAGGACTACATGCTCTGCAGGCCGAGGTGGTAACGACTCTATGTCATCTTGAGATGTATTTCCTTTGGTCATTTTTCGATATCATGGTCCATCTCACTGTTCACCTTGTGAAAGAGATAAAGATATGCAACCCTTTGTTCCTACGTCATATGTACCCATTCGAGAGGTACATGGGAATTCTCAAGTCCTATGTATAGAATCGATCTCGGCCCGAGGGCATCATAATCGAAGGTTATGCAACTGAAGAGGTCATTGAGTTCCGCGTCGACTACATGGCTAAGGTGGAACCGATAGGTGTGCCTCTATCTCGTCACGAGGGGAGACTGGAGAGTATCGGGACCATCGGAAGGAAAGCAATCACTCTCAATTTCGACACATACACTCAAGATCATTTCACTATCTTTCAACACATGACCCAAGTGTCCCCGTACATCGACGAGCACAAAGACATGGTGCACCAATAGAATCTAGGCTAGTCAGAGGTTTGGATCATGAGAGAGCACAACCACCAGTTCAACGAATGGTTAAAGGTGCGATTCATTAGGAGGCCTTCATCAAGTGAATATATGCTGCCATGGTTCGAAAAAGGTCCAAAACTTAGAATTGTGATATGGCAAGGACATGACATAAATGGGTACACATTTTATACGACAGCTCAGGATAGGAAGAGCATAGTCCAAAACAGCGGTGTCCGCATAGATGCGTTTCACGAGTAGTTCAATACCGCTAGGTTGAGCTCGTACTATGGATCTGTAGATGAGATTTGAGAGTTTGATTATGTACTTTTCAAGATCCCCTTATTTCGGTGCCATTGGGTCAAACTTCCACAGGGTGTGAAGGTCAACAAGTACGACGTCACTACTTTGGACCTTGAATGTGTCGAATACAAGGACGAACAATTCATACTCGCTAAGCAAGTTGTTCAAGTTTTTTTTATGTAAAAGACCCGGCAAACAAGAACCGTCACGTAGTTCTTTATGGAAAAAAGAAGGATTGTTGGAGTTGAGAATGTCGTGGATAAGGAAGAGTACAATCAATTTGACGAGTTGCCTCCTTTTAAAGATGGCATCAGGCTCGAGGAAGAACCCAGTAAGGAAGCTAGCAATATGCGCTTCGATCATCGTGAAGGGATGTTTTTTAAAACAAAATAGCCAAGTGGGCCCGAATGATCCCACATGGTGAACACCTATTTGGAAAATTATTCCATTGTAATTAGGAAACTCGTCATATAATTAAAGAATTATTCCATTGTAATTGATCTAGTAATTAATAAACTATTCCATCTGTTATTGTATCTGCTTTCTTATTGTTTTCAGAGGGCATGGCTAGCATTTCCAGAGGCTAGCCGAAAAATAGAATAGTAAACTATCACAGGCGGTTTAGTGGAACAAACCGTCTGTGATATATGTAGCACAGACGATTCGTAAGGCGCTAAAATATTTTGCCTCCCACGCACATGTCCAAAAATTCCCGCGCTGAGCATCACAGATGGTTCTTAAATATAACAGTCTGTGATATGCTAGCTTGTCGCAAACGGTTCTGGAATAGAACCGTCTGTGATATGCTAAAGACTTGGTGGTGGTCGTAAATTTCTTATCACAAACGGTTCTTAAATATAACCTCTGTGATATGCTATGCTTACGACCAGGTGGTGGTCGTAGCTTTCTTATCGTAGACGATCCTAGAAAAGAACCGTTTGTGATATACTTACGATCAGGTGGTGGTCGTAGTATCGTATATATTATCACAGATAGTTGATATCACAGACGGTTATCTTAGAGAACCGTCTGTGATATACATTTATAAGTAGGGGGCCCTGCTAGGGTTTTTGCTTTTACTCCTCAGAGCACATTCTCCAGTCCGCCTCCCCAGCGCCCTTACGTCCCGTGTTCTCCTCCTCCCCGTGCCGTCGTCCCTATGCCGTACTCCTCCCCGCGCTGACATCCTCCTTCTGCAACGCCCGACATCCTCCCCACGCCGGCGTCATCCCTTTGCGACCTCAACGATGCCGCCCCTGACCTCGACGATGCCTCGCTCCCCCGACCTCGACTCCCTCTTCGTCCACGCCTCCTGTCAATGTGATCACCGCTTTACATTGTGCTAGTAGAAGTTTCAGATTATACTATTTTGATTGACTCTGGCTAGCACTTTGAGACATTGCTTTGTTAATCTTGCGAGATAGCAAGTAAGCGAGATGACGTCTGCACTGTCTTCCCCATCATCATCGACATCACCAAATGTGTTTAGATCTCTTAGGAAAGTGGTACTTGTGCGACATGCCAGAGGAATATGAAAATGCCTATAGGCCGAATGACCATCACGGCCATCAGTCCCTCTGGGGTCCTTTGCTTCCCGAAGCGCCGATAACATTCCAGACCACCTGTGGTATACTTGCAAGGGAATGGGTCCCCATCACCACACATTAATGGAAGGATGCGGCGTACGTAGAGAAAGCGCAGCAGTGGACTAAAATTATAGTGTCGTTCGAGATCCCACCAGAATTATCTGAAGTCATGCGACAGAAGGCATTCCTTGCGATGGCACAAGCTTGGAAGACCTTTAAAAGCAAGCTTGTCAAAGAGTATGTGAACAAGGATCGGACACTCTGCACCAAGTATAGTTTCGTGTCATCGGATACATAGGACGCCTTTGTGCAGATGAAGACGACATGCGAATTTTAGCGGCAAAGTATGGCGCACAAGGCTATCCAGGTACAGAACATTCATCCCACAGACTCGGAACCGCTGGGTACACGGGTAAAATCCCGAGATAGATGAATGAGGATGAGGTGGAAATCCACTCGGAGGTCTCCCCGCCATTTGCTGAGATCACGGACGAGCGCGCCCGAAACTAGTTAAGAGCGTGGGTCTTAACCACGTCGTCTGGCGCCATCTCTTTCACAAACCCGGTAGACGAGGGAGTGTGCCAACACATGGTAAGATATGTCGAACTACTTAGTTTTTAATAAGTCCATAACTTTGTAGGGTCTAAAATAACATGATGGCATCTTGTAGCAAATATTGTATACTCAATCTTCCCAAGGCTCCTTCGAAGCAGTCAGGGAGAAAGATATACTATCAATGGTCCTATGAAACAAGGAGCACTCAGGTCGCACGTGAGGCCTTGGGGTTTACGTACCTTGGAAGCATAGATTCCCAAAAGACTCCGAGGCGTATAGGAGTCAGAAGAGATCCAAGGCCGAGCGCGAGGAACAGTGGAAAGCAAAGTTTAAAGAATAGATTACTGCATAATTTCAAGCACAGATAACAACATTTCCGAGGATAACTTTTTGGAACAACGTAGGTCGTTTAGCGCCTATGTTGCCGAGGGATGGACATAAAATGAACCGGGCGCCAAACTGCGACACATGACATGATTTCCAGTACCTGCTCACACTTCGTGACTTGGCCTCTCGAACTGACTATACCTATATCTTATATCACACTTCTATTTTTACAAGGTTACCAAAGAACTACGTTAAGGCAACATATGTGCATTCAACGTTTGTCGTCATATGCTAGAAATCACACGTGCTAAGTCGAAGGATCTAGAGGTTTTATCAGTCAATCTCTTAATAATTATTTCGTAATTATAAATTTAAATATATATGCTCATGTAGGACCGAAATGGCAACAGAGGGGGGGGGGGGGTGAATGGTGCCTTAAAATTAAGATCTTCCCCTCTTAAGTATTCATACTGATAAACAATACCCTCAGATAATCAAGAGGAAAGAAATGAACCAAAACCAGAAAAGGAAATGAAATCTGGGCTTGTTCTGTCGGAAATCGGAAGTTCCGATTCTCCCTGCGGTAGTTCCGCATTGCGGTAGTTCCGGTCACCCAGGCGGAAGTTCCCAAATTTCTGGGCTGCTCTGTCGACAATCGGAAGTTCCGGTCTTCCAGTGCGGAAGTTCCGCACGCGGTAGTTCCGGCGTGTAAACAGAGGAAGTTCCGATTGTCCCAGACAGAAGAACAGCACGTACTGAAAATTTTCAAAAATCCGCAATACTCAAAGATTGCTGCTCTTCTCGGGTCAAGTCTCACAGGACATCATCCTAAACAACATCTTGACCTCATTGAGAAGGAATCGCAGACAAAGATCCATTAATCAAAGTGAAATTGGATTTCTTGAATATTTGACAAGAAAGACCAAAAACTGAAATTCGCATGATTCTTGGATTCTTGAGTGATGAAACTTTGAGGGTAGCTACTTAATAGCCAATAGATTCAACATGTCAAGTTTTATGCCATCTCAAGAAGGGAAACAAGATTTTCATCCAAGACCTAGGCACGGGAAGGAAGAACAGAGAAAGCCAAAAATCAAGAACTGAGATTACAGTTGATTTGCTCTTGGGAAAAGTTGATCAAATGATCTTGTGGCATCATCCCAACAAAGAGCAACTCATTTTGGCAGTTCCCAACCAGAATCAATCCAAAAACCAAAATCTTAAGAATCAAGCCTTAACGAGAGAATAAGAACAGAGGCACGAACAGGAAAGTAAACAAGAGATTTTTCATTCCTTGCACCAATGGATTACAAAGACACACACAGAGGAATGATTACAAAGAACTCAATCCATCCTCTCCCTCTCCATCTCAAGAACACACACAGACACCAAAAATGAGAAAGAGAGCCAGAAGGTCAAGAAGAGAGGCACACACTGATGAGGACATCCCTCCTTCGGATACACGCATGACACAAGACCCTCCAGATTTGGGTGCTGAACAACACGGTCCTATGACAAGAGCTAGAGCACGTCACTTAATCGATCAGGTAAAGTCGTTTCTAGGGCTGAGTGTATTATTTGAGAACTCTATGATGCTGCCTAATGGAGATGATTTACTTGTACTCAGGAATCTAGGACTACGACCAGTTCAAGAAGGTCTACGACCACTGCAAGAAGATCTACGACCACTACAAGAAGACCTACGACTAGTTGATTCGATTGGAACAATCTACGACCGTAAAAGCGAGCACAAGACTCGTTGGACACAATCTACGACCAAAGATAGCATGGACTCCTCAAGACCACCCTAGGACCACCCTACGACGGATCTTCGACGTAAATACGCAACACCTTGTGTTGCGTCACCGCTTTGGAAACTAAATAAGACTTTGTAAACGTAACGAGGTCGGAGTCCGTGTTGTGTACGCTTCATCCCACGGCCGCACAACCCTAGGTCGACCTCCTCACGCTCCCCCTATATATACAAGAGCCGCCATAGTTTAGAGGCGGTTTTTCTTAGATTATTCTCGCCAATTGCGGTTTACGATTATCGGTTTGAGGAACCCCACTTGTAAACTTCATCCATATCCGCAATACAATTGATTGCATCTACCTTGTTCTTGTGAGTTGCTTCGATTGCTTGCGTGAACAATAACCTTCGTGGTAAGGTCGATCGCGTGCAAGCGTGGTCAATAACGACAGCGCGGGTGTAGCGAATTGCGAGGTGACGATCCGCTGGTCGGAAGCCTCAAAGCGCCAACGCCCTCACGATTTAACCAAATCGAACCTATCGGAAGATCGGGCGCCGTGACTCATCAAGTGGTATCGAGCAAAGGTTGCCCGTTAGGTAATCTCGCTTATCCCCTTTGTTAGTTGTGTTCCTCACCTAGAGTCGAGAAAACCGCCCTAAAAAAGAGTTTTAGATCGTAATTATTCCGCCGTCCAAACCACTTTG
The DNA here is from genome assembly GCA_036346395.1 of Hsuehochloa calcarea. NCBI lineage: Eukaryota > Viridiplantae > Streptophyta > Magnoliopsida > Poales > Poaceae > Hsuehochloa > Hsuehochloa calcarea. The sequence goes on along the minus strand of CM070605.1, from coordinate 13,207,600 downwards.
TGCCTTTCGTAATTTTGTTTTCGCCGCATTGTTGAGTTCGAGTCCATCGTCGGTGTCTTTGTTGTTGGTTTAGAGTAGCATTCTTGGTCTTTAGTCGACTGCCGCCGCCGTGCCACCATCCATCTGGGACGCACGACCTCCCTTTTGCGAGCGACACCCATTCGACCACCCGCCGGATTTACCATCCGGTCGAATCGAACATCTACTCGGATCCGACCACCTCTTCGAGCAACACCCATTCTACCATCCACTCAGTACTACCACCGGTCGGATTCGATCCTCGGTCGGATTCCGTAGCCGCAACAGAACTTGCCCAAGTTCAGAGAGAGAGAGAGAGAGAGAGTATCTTTTAATTACCTATTTACCCCTGCTCCCCGGAAAAAGTTTGTGACCCAATCACCTCATCGGACCCAGAAAGGATAACAGAAGAATTTTGGGATTGGGTCACGTTTGCAAAAAAAAAGAAAAAAGAAAAGAGAAAGCAAAAAGTGCAAAAGAAAAGAAAAGAAGCAAAAAGTGCAAAAGCAAAGAAAAGAAGCAAAAAAAAAGTGCAAAAGAAAAGAAGAAGAAGCAATTCGACCACCCCTAGTTGGTCTACTACCAGTTCCAGCCTTGCATCCTTTGGACTCCTTTTGTGTCGAGTCCTTGTTTCGATCAATTTTGTGCTAGGGCTAGGATCACTTTTAGACCAAAGAATCGTGATTTAGTCTTGTGGGCTTTGGTTCACTTTGCTAATCTGATTTCATTATTGCTATTCCTTGCTACTAAACATTGCCTGTCCGAGCTCCACATACTTTCGACCCTCAGATTGGATCCTCGCATTCGCCTCCGCCGTGATCGTACATCCCACCTTCGCCGATTAGACCACCTGCTGCAATTTGGTAAGAAACTCATAAGAGCTTGGTAAGACGCTTGAGAGTGTGTGATTCCACCCTCCGACCACCTAATAGTGACAGGGATAATACCTTTGTGTTGTCTTTTGTTTCCTACTAACCATGTCAGGTGAAGGATTGGATGCGCAAGAGTGTGTTTTGAGGGAAGAGCTCATGACGCTATTGGATGAACAACGCACTACCGTTAATGAGGACATCGACAGAAACTTCAAGCTACCACGATCACATTACAACGCTCAATCAACGATAGTATTGCGCGCCACTACGCGCTCGAAAGAATGGTGAACCGACCACCAAATGTTGGTCGTGTGGAACCTCGAGTGCAGCCCATGACCATGAGTTTGATAATGATAATGAGATGCACGACCACGACGCCTTTGATGCACGACAACGGAACCGATCAACTTCAACCGTCAAGGTATGAGAGGTAATAATGTTCAACAACATAATGCACGTGTTAATGATGATCCATATGCTAAAGTTAAGTTCTCTATACCATATTTTGCGGTGCTTATGATGCTGAAATATATCTAGATTGGGAGATGACGGTAGAAACGAAATTGAATGCTCACTTAGTTCGAAGTGCATAGAGTTAGGCAAGCCACAAGTGAATTTAAAAACTTTGCCATCATTTGGTGGAATAGGTATGCACCAAGGATTAGCGCCTACTACGTGGGATAGGTTAAAGGTTGCTATGCGTAATGATTTGTCCCACCTTCTTTTAAACGTGATTTGCGTAATAAATTGCAGGCTTAAACCAAGGTAATAGATCCGTAGAAGAATATTATCGGGAGCTACAAATTAGCATGTTGCGTTGTGATATTATTGAGGATGAAGAAGGCGCAATGGCACGTTTTATGGAGGATTAAGACGTGAAATTCGTGACATAGTGGATTACAAAGAATACGATAGCGTCTCTAGATTGTTCCAACTTGCATGTTTGGCGTAAAAGGAATTGCGGTGGACGACAACAGAGGCCAAGGAACAACTTTGGGAGCATGTCTACACCACGACCGCTGTCGGGCAAGCCAAAACAGCCCCACCTTCACTACACGGCTGCCGCCCTCCACGAGTAGGGCGCGTTCAAAGAACACCTCCGATCACATCACATGCACCGAGGTAAGTAAAGTTACTAGTGTGCGTGCACCACCAAGAGTTCTTCGTCGGTTGCTTCCACTGGTCGTACCACTGGGATTGTGTGCCACCGTTGCAAGGGAATGGGGCACGTCATGAGGGACTGCCCCAGTCAGCGAGCATACCTTGCCACCAAAGACGGTGGTTATGTAAGTACTAGTGATATTGAGGACGAATATGTACTTGCAGCTAACATTGCAGGTGGAGGAGATGAGATAGACAAGTGATGCTTGATGGTGTAGAGGAACAAGTAGTCATTGTTGACACCGAGTATCATGTGAGCCTTGTTGCAACGAGTGCTGAGCGCACAAGTGGAGAGAGCGGAGCAAAATCAACGGCACAACTTGTTTCAGACCAGATTTCGTGAAGGATGAGCCTGCAGAGTCATCATTGATGGAGGGAGCTGCAACAACCTTGCAAGCTCCGAGATGGTCGAGAAGCTTGGCTTGACCACACAACCACACCCACGTCCCTACTACATCCAATGGTTCAATTCGTGTGGTAAATTAAAGGTACACAAAGTTGTGAAAGTACAATTTTCAGCAGGTAATTACAAAGATAGTTCTGATTTTGATATCGTGCCTATGCAAGCATGCTCTTTGTTGCTCGGTAGACCTTGGATATATGATAATGATGTTTTACACCATGGTAGAGCTAATACCTACTCATTTTCACATAAGGGTAAGAAGATTAAGTTGTTGCCTTTGACACCAGCTGAGATTCTGAAAGATGAAGAAGAGCGCGCTAAAAATGAAAGAAACACCGATAAGCATGATTATGAAAATCAGCAAGTAGCAAAACGTGTTTTCCCACCCAAAAGGGAGAAAGTGGCGTCTAGTCCTAAGTCCGAGGGAATTAAATTGAAGGGATGTGTTATGATTGCCACTAAATCTGAACTTGCTGAAATTTGTAATAATGAGCTACCATGCTATGCTTTGATATGCAAAAATGCCTTATATTCGCTTGAGGACATAGCTAGCTCTTTGCCTCCTGCTGTTGCTAACCTTTTGCAGGAGTATGTGGATTTATTTCCAACTGAGGTACCCCCGGGATTACCACCTATTCGAGGAATTGAGCATCAAATTGATTTGATCCCAGGAGCGACTTTGCCAAACCGTGCTGCATATAGGACCAATCCAGAGGAGACTAAGGAAATTCAGCGACAAGTCCAAGATCTTTTGGACCGTGGGTACGTAAGAGAAAGCCTTAGTCCTTGCATTGTTCCAGCTCTTTTGGTTCCTAAGAAAGACGGTAGTTGGCGTATGTGTGTTGATTGCAGAGCCATTAATAATATTACTATAAGGTATCGTCATCCTATCCCAAGGCTAGACGACATGCTAGATGAATTGAGTGGTTCTATTATTTTCACAAAGATTGACTTGCGGAGTGGTTACCACCAGATTAGAATGAAACTAGGAGATGAATGGAAAACTGCTTTTAAAACTAAGTTCGGATTATATGAGTGGTTAGTGATGCCTTTCGGTCTAACTAATGCACCTAGTACTTTTATGCGTTTTATGAACGAGGTTTTACGTCCTTTCATTGGAAAAATTTGTGGTGGTTTACTTTGATGATATCTTGATTTATAGCAAGTCACATGAGCAACACTTAAACCATATACGTGCTGTTTTTAATGCTTTGAGAGACGCACGCTTGTTTGGTAACCTCGAGAAGTGCACCTTTTGCACCGATCGAGTTGCATTTCTTGGCTATGTTGTGACACCACAGTGGCATTGAGGTGGATGAGACAAAGATTGTAGCCATCCAAAGTCGGCCAACGCCTACTCATCGTGTCGCAAGTGCGAGCTTCCATGGCCTTGCTAGATTCTATCGGCGCTTTGTGCGGGATTTCAGCACCATTGCCGCACCATTGAATGAATTGACAAAGAAAGGAGTGCCTTTCCAATGGGGACCTGCACAAGAAAAGGCATTCAACTTGTTGAAAGAGAAGCTCACCCAAGCACCCCTACTCCAACTCCCTGATTTTGGTAAGACTTTTGAAATTGAATGTGATGCCAGTGGGATTGGGATAGGTGGTGTATTGATTCAAGAAGGTAAACCAATTGCATATTTCATGAAAAACTAAATGGGCCTAGTTTGAATTATTCCACCTATGATAAGGAATTGTATGCTTTAGTTCGAGTGCTTCAAACTTGGCAGCATTATCTATGGCCCAAAGAATTTGTTATACATTCGGATCATGAATCGCTAAAACATATTAGAAGTCAAGCTAAACTGAATAAACGACATGCTAACTGGGTAGAATTTATTGAATCATTCCCATATGTTATAAAGCATAAGAAAGGTAAGGATAATGTGATTGCTGATGCGCTCTCTAGACGTTATACCATGTTATCTCAACTTGACCATAAGATTTTTGGTTTGGAGGCCATTAAGAGTTTATATGTCACTGATTTGGACTTTAAGGAAGTGCTTGAACATTGTAAAGGAGGGAAGACATGGAATAACTATGTGCTGAATGATGGTTTGGTCTATCGTGCTAACAAGCTATGCGATCCAGCTAGTTCTGTTCGTCTTTTGTTGTTACAGGAGGCACATGGAGGAGGTTTGATGGCGCATTTTGGAGCAAATAAGACAGAAGATGTGCTGGCCACCCACTTCTTTTGGCCAAAGATGAGGCGTGATGTCGAGCGCTACGTAGCTCGCTGCACTACATGCAACAAAGCTAAGTCCCGTCTCCTTCCACATGGACTTTATATGCCTCTTCCTATTCCTAGCGCCCCTTGGGAGGATATTTCTATGGATTTTGTTTTAGGATTGCCTAGGACAAAGAGGGGGAGAGACAGTATATTTGTAGTAGTGGATCGATTTTCTAAAATGGCACATTTTATATCTTGTCACAAAAGCGATGATGCTACAAACATAGCTGATTTGTTTTTCAGGGGAAATAATTGCCTACATGGAGTGCCCAATACTATTGTCTCGGATCGTGATGCAAGTTTTGAGCCACTTTTGGAGATCACTTTGGAATAAATTGGGGACAAAGTCATTGTTTTCTACTACATGCCATCCCAAACCGATGGACAAACGGAGTTTGTCAACCGCACGTTATCCACCATGTTGCGGGCTGTTTTAAAAAAAAACTTGAAGATGTGGGAAGAGTGTTTACCGCATGTTGAGTTTGCTTACAATAGGTCAGTACACTCCACCACCAAGGTAAGTCCATTTCAGGTAATGTATGGTTTTAACCCCCGTGCTCCTATTGATTTACTACATTTACCGACCTCTGAAAAAATTAATCTAGATGCTAAGAAGCGTGCTGCATTTATTCTCAAGTTGCATGAAACCACTAAAAAGAATATAGAGCACATGACTGAAAGGTATAAGGTTGCTGGAAGTAAAGGTAGGAAAGTTGTAAAATTTGAACAAGGTGATTTAGTTTGGGTTCATTTGAGAAAGGATAGGTTTCCGGAATTAAGAAAATCAAAGTTGATGCCTAGAGCTGAAGGACCGTTTAAGATAATTAAGAAGATAAATGATAATGCATATCAATTAGAATTACCTGCAGATTTTGGGGTTAGCCCCACATTTAACATTTCAGATTTGAAACCATACGTGGGAGAAGAAGATGAGCTTGAGTCGAGGACGACTCCAATTCAAGAGGGGGAGTATGATGAGGACATCCCTCCTTCGGATACACGCATGACACAAGACTCTCCAGATCTGGGTGCTGAACTACACGGTCCTATGACAAGAGCTAGAGCACGTCACTTAATCGATCAGGTAAAGTCGTTTCTAGGGCTGAGTGTATTATTTGAGAACTCTATGATGCTGCCTAATGGAGATGATTTACTTGTACTCAGGAATCTAGGACTACGACCAGTTCAAGAAGGTCTACGACCACTGCAAGAGGATCTATGACCACTACAAGAAGACCTACGACTAGTTGATTCGATTGGAACAATCTACGACCAGAAAAGCGAGCACAGTACTCGTTGGACACAATCTACGACCAAAGATAGCATGGACTCCTCAAGACCACCCTAGGACCAGTCCTACGACCAGATCTTCGACCAGAAATACGCAACACAAGGTGCTACGTCACCGTTTTGGAAACTAAATAAGACTTTGTAAACGTAACGAGGTCGGAATCCAGGTTGTGTACGCTTCATCCCACGGCCGCACAACCCTAGGTCGACCTCCTCACGTTCCCCTATATATACTGAGAGCCGCCATAGTTTAGAGGCGGGTTTTTCTTAGATTATTTCGCCAATTGCGGTTTCACGATTATCGGTTTGAGGAACCCACTTGTAAACTTCATCCATATCCGCAATACAATTCAGATTGCATCTACCTTGTTCTTGTGAGTTGCTTCGATTTCTTGCAGGAACAATAACCTTCGTGGTAAGGTCGATCGCGTGCAAGCGTGGTCGATAACGACGAGCGCAAGGGTGTAGCGAATTGCGAGGTGACGATCTGTTGGTCGGAAGCCTCAAAGCGTCAACGTCCTCACGACGAACCAAATCGAACCTATCGGAAGATCGGGCCGCCGTGACTCATCACACACACAGAGACATCTCCTGCCTTCTCCCAACAACTAAAGCCATAAAGCAAAACAACCTCTCAAAGCCTCTTTTGACTAGCTAACCCTAATTCATTCTCTCCAAAAAAAAATCTCATTACAACCAAAGCCTTCACCTCTATTTATAGCCCTTGGCTAACGGGCCTCCAACCCATTACGCCGGCTATTCCCGAACGGATCCCGCTTCCACTTGTGCTGCCTTGCGAAATTACCCTTTCACCCCTCGTGCACCTTCTGAAAGGTCCCGCATTCCTTGCTGTCCACGACTCGCAACCACCTCGAGTGCACACCGTCTTCGACACACCTTGACCGTTTTGACCTCAACGCCACCTGCGTCTAGTCCGGTCTCCACGTGTCTCGCCACGACTACTCGACGCCCCGCAACCAAAGATGGACAAGAAACACATCACATAGCATTGCTCTAGATACTAGAATCAATATTTGCATTAGACTCAAAACCATTTATGAACCACACAACTCAAAATCAAAAACTATGCGCTCACTGCTCAGTTCTGCGCACAAACAGAAGTTCCGGTTTCTCCATGGCGGAAGTTCTGATGATCGGTACTTCCGCAAACCCAGGGCGGAAGCTCCGCACATTACCAAATCAAAACACATCGCCAGTCAATCGGAAGTTCCTCTTTCCTGTATGGAAGTTCCGATGATCGGCATTCCGCATTCCTGCATGGAAGTTCCATAAGATGTGAAGCAACAAAGAAGGAACCAAATCACAAACATGTCAACAAAAGTGTCAAATACTCATCACTCGTTTGGGGACACCTCTCACATGGTCTCTCAATCTCCCCCTTGATGAGTATATTGACAAACACCGAGAAAGCGTAAAGATGAGTTTGTGATGATGATCAAAACACGGTCTAAACTAGGAACAAGGAAGCTCAAGACCATGTTTGCAGAAAATGAAGAAGCAAATTTTTTTGTAAAGCTCTAGAAGACTTTTTCTCCCCAAAATTCTCCCCCTTTTGGCAATAAACTCATCAAGATGTATTAAAGAGAGAAATTGACTATATGAAATTCATTTTAAGCATTTGGAGCCATGAAGATTATCCAAAATGACTATTAGAGTATTACACCAAGCCATAACACATAAGAATGCTATCAAGATCATGACTCGGCGGATTTCAGTCCGAGCAAGAGAGGGAAAGAAAAGGGCACTACCATAAATCGCTTAGTTCCCGAGTGCCCATATGTTTATCGAGTGTCTGGATGGAAACACTCGGGCAAGTCCCGAGTGTTTTATAAGACACTCGGGACGGAAAGTTAGCACTCAGTAGAAGTAACTTTCCTGAGTGTTTTTCATAACACTCGGGAGATCAAAACGGGAGGCAGTAGTCGTACAAATAAAAACATATCTCAACATGGTATGGACATCTTGAAATATAATCCCGAGTGCATATGTTTTACACTCAGGAGAGAAATGGCTGTCTAGAGTGTGCCCATTTCGCTGCTAACCCTAAGCGATCCCCAATCCCCTCGATCCCAATCCCCACCGCCTCTTCCCCGTCCTCCTCTTCCTTCACCCTCGCCACAGGCGCCGCCTCCCCGTCCTCCTCCTCCTTCTCCCTCGTTGATCCACCGCCACTGCTGTTTCCCCCCTCCACCGCCTCCACAGCCGGTGCCACCTCCCTCTCCTCCGCCTTCACAACAGCCACTCTGTCCTACTCCTCCTCCCTCGCCATCGGCGCTACCTCCCCGTACTCCTCCTCCTTCTCCCTACTGGTCGCCCACGCCCGGCACCTTCCCTCCTCCCTTTGTGCCTGCGCCGCCTTCCTCCTTCTCCTCCTTGGCGTGTCCGGTTCCCTCCTCCTCCCCCGACTATCTCCTCCCGAGCGCTGCCCACCTCCTCCCTCCTCTGGCACTACTGTCCTCCTCCTCCTCCCTGGCTCCCTCCTCCGCCCGCCACCCTCCTCCCCAGCGACCTCCTCCTCCTTCGGCCCAGGCCAGATCTGGATCTTGCGACTCCCTTCTCTGGTTCCCGAGCCCTCCTCCCACACTGGTGCCCCACCTCCTCCCCTGGATCTGGCGCCTCCACCTGCACGCGATGCCGCCTTCCTCAGACCCTGATCGGATCTGTTGCCTTCGCCGCCTGCGCTGCTTGTGCCTCGGTGGCCCTGGCCCCCGCGCCACCGGAGGCGGAAGAGTCCACGGGACCGAGAATGAGGCTCATCGTGCAGAACATCCTGTGGGACTGCATGGCTGACAACATGTACGCGCTCTTCAAGAAGGACGGCTCGTCTGCCGACGTGGAGGTAACCGCTCGCTTCCCTTGCCTTATCCACTTGAAGAAAAAGAAATCAACTGCAAATTGCGTGTTGCAGTAATCCGGTGAAATGGTGAATTTACACGAATTGATCATTTGCCATAGGAAGTAGCAATACTCTATGGTTGTTTGAATTAGAAAGACTATTGGTTGACGAAAGAACCGTAATGTATTCAGTGTGTTGATATGGACCTCATGGTCCATTTGCCTACAAGAGTAGCGAGTTTAAACTAATGTTCATTTCAAACTTGGCAATACTTAAGTAGTAGCTGGATTGTTGAAATGGTTCTACTGAAGTGGATGCATTCTAGCTTGCTTCCAAAGAGGGCAAAAATATAGTATTTTTCAAGTAGCTTGTATGATAGATCTATGTCCTGGTGTTTATCATCAGGATTGGGCCCACCTGATGTATAATATTAGGGTATTGTCTCTGTCATATCTATGCTGATTAATGCACTTTGCATTTGCTAGTGGTTTTGGTCCTTTGGTGTTGTTTTCCTCTTGATTCCCCTGAGATGGTCCAAATCGAGGTTAGCTTTTTTCTAACAATAAAACTAGGGTATGATGTCATTTCAGATTATACTATATATGATGGTCCAAATCGAGGTTAGCTTTTTTCTAACAATAAAACTAGGGTATGATGTCATTTCAGATTATACTATATATGATCAATTGGACTTGTGTACTATTTCATGCATAAGTTTTAGTGATGTGATCAGTGCTGAGCAGCTTTTTGTAGAGTCCCATAAAATGGAGGCTCTTTCAGAGAGAGATTTTGAGGTGTTGGACAATTTGTTGACCAGATCTGAACTTATTTCAGATTTCAGAGAAGTGAAACTTCCCATACTGCTGCAACTATGTAGCTGTACTCTGAATTTTTCCACACCAGGTGAGATGAATCCTTGGTATCTTACTGAGCAGATGCATTGCACTCATGTTCCTTTCACTTAAGAGCCATGCATCCAAGAAGAGGGAACTTGTATGCTACTAGTATTTTGCTGCTCTGTTTGACACTATATATATACTACCATTTGCTTTACTCTAGAAATGCATCCATTGTGAGTGAAAATGCAGCATTAATACAGTACTCTACTATTGTTGTTTCAATGAAACCCTAGATGATGCATGCTTTTATCTTCAGAACATACACTGACATAAAGGTTGCATCTCATGCTGACATAAAGGATGCAACTCATGTTGAATTTTCTAATCATGAATGCAACTGCCATTAATGTCATCTAGGCCTAATTAACAAATCTGCTAGTACAGTAGCTTTTAGGCCATTGCTCATTTGCTGCATACTTTTATCCCACTGATGATATGTACGGAGCCAGATTTATCAATCTGAATTCCTCTGTGAAAGTACTGTGCTATTATCTGGATCAGTAGATAGCACTTCACAGGCACATTATTGAATCAAATGATACATAGCGTAGAGTCATTACATTCATTAATTTACACATCAGAGTTTATATAAACCGCTTCGGGCTAATTTTTACAATAAGGGCCGAACAGGCCAAATGAATACATTACAAAAGATAGCGGCAGCAACAACGGAAGCAAAGGGGTGAAGGCACATATCTCCACAGGTAAGTGACTGGGGAACCCGTGTGCGCCCGATATTATCCGAAAACTTCAGACAATATAGGAGGCACACAAGAACCGACGGAGTCAGCTCGACTGGGGTGAGACTAGAATAGCTAAGGGCTAAGCTACGCTTTAATGACTTCCTGGGTCTTCAGACTCCTGGATCCTCGTAGTAGTCGAAAAATCCAGGGTTCTTGTTTCTGAGGGTTGGGGAAAGGAGCTAGGATGAGCACAACTACCGTGCTCGCGAGCCAACAAAACAGATGCAATAATATACATGCAAGGTTTAACAAGGATGACTCGGGTTATTTTATTTACGTAAAGCAACATTTGTAAATATCATAATATACAAATTCCTACCACCTAGCATTTTAACAAAATTGCATTTTATTAAAGAGATAAATTGTGCAATAATTAATAACAGCAGAGGCTACCTCCACCTTCATACTTATTTTTGCTGGTGGTTATGGCCACCTATTACCAACACTGGGTAGGAATACCTAGGGAAAATCCAAATCAAGGGCTCGGTGAGCACTGCACATTTTTCAACCCATTCACAAAAGTTTTTGAAATTGGACTATATCTTGTAAGTTCCTACGCCCGCCCGTGACCGTGGGCACGGCTGTTCGAACAGTTTTATTCTCTGCAGAGATTGTACATCTTTACCCACAAGAGAAAATCATCTTGATATGTACACACGTTTCCTTAGACATGTGAATCAAGGGGGGATTATCACAAGGCCTTTACAAGGCATCCCTTGATATTTGTCACACCCGCTAAGGTTTCACCCGAGTAGGGTTTCGCTCCCGTGGGACCCGACAATCACTTGCCCAGACCCCCTCTTGCGCAATGCGACTTACGTCTAGGGTCTCGCAAGTCACATACCCCAACCCGTAGCCTCGTGGGCTCACGGTGAAGGGGAATCCCCCAATGGTGCAGCGCGTACCAGTGGACACCAATTAGTTAGCCAGGTCGACACCATTATAGACTTGTGGCTGTACTGTTTTACAATAGGAGGTCATCACATGATTAAGTCCTTAAGATTATCTGGGCGGTTCATACCACATACCAACCATTATCATGCTCGACGGCACCCACCATCCTTCCATCCGCCCAGATGGGGTATTAGCAAGTTTTTAGGGTTTTGGAGAAGTAGAAAATAAATTATTACAACCATTTTAGCCATTCTCCCCAATGACTGCCCAAAACAATTGTTATGATTTAAAGGATGATTATTTGGGGTAGAATTACCCCGGTACTTAAACAAGACTAGCATGACATTTAAGTACGACCTATAACTAGTGGGTTACCAGATATTTACTAGGGTGACAAGGATTTGTGAATTTAATTATCAAGGAAATGGGATAATAATTAACTAATCATCAAATAGGTATTTAACTACCTTAGGGTGTTTGACATACATTTGCATAGAAAATTAAAGCATGCAATTTGATACTTTAAAAGAATATAATTTGCATAAAATGTAGGATCAACATGATCAAAGTGTTGACTCGACTGGGCTATTTTACCGCGGCCTTGATCTTACTCAAAACCTGCTCGTACAGGGGTTCGAAGTCTTGGTCTGCGTCTTTGCTTGAGTCTTGGTTATGCTCGAGTCGTCGATTCTTCTGGGCTTCAATTTCTAATTACGCGACAACGATTGAAAAACCAAATAAATCCAAAGAACTCCAAAAGACCAAATAAAACACAAGAGCTTAAATAAGATCGCGGAGGACGAGCTTGAGAGAGGGGATTGAGCGACGCTGGGATGTTTGATAGAGTCAAACGACCAGTTGTGCGGAAGGAGGAATGGCAGAGAAATTCTGCCGTGAGGGAGGATACAAAGGAGGGTAAGGTCAAAGGGCTTTTGCAGGGATACTCTACTGTGGATTTGGAAGGTAGCAAGATTATACCTCTATAGGTGAAAAATAATTTAACTACAGGTTCTACACCAAATCTAGGTACAAGAGCAATACAAATTCTCAAATGACAGTTCAATACCAATCTCAGTTGTCGGATTAACACACAATCATAAGCCAGATTATTCACGGATTTCAAATGCCAGAACACAAATATTGATTCCAATTGCTAGCTACAAAGATTACCAATATTGCCACTGCTACTGAAGTTCAGTGCTAATCAATTTACTGAACTGGAGAGCAATAAGCCACAGAGCCAAACAACGATCAATATACTGCCAACATTATCCACTGCCACCAAAGCTTGCTGCCACATCAAAATACAAGCTTTCAATTGCCAGACCAAACAACTATTGCCCTAATGCACCAATTCACAATTGCCAGAAAACCCAATACAGACTTTCAGAATGTCAAATTAACACACACAGACTCAATTGCAAGATTAAACTCTGAGGTTTCAGAAATGCCCGATCACAAACCATTGCCAACAATACGGATATTACCCTGAAGATCATCACGACTCCCAACCAACAATGAAGCGAGGGGGAGGATTAACCAACAACCAATAACTCAATGTTCAATCAATGCTGGCCTGATGAACAAAGTTTCGACACATATAGACGACAATCACTGCGGCATCTAGGAAGCAATTTCACAAGCAATCAATTCAAATACTACTGCTGTCTTAGCTTCAGACCGACAGAGGTGCACACAGAGGGAAGTAGGGAACATGGGTTCGGGCGACGACTGTCGGCGGCGGGTGGAGGTCGGAGGGGTGCCTGGGGTGGTCAAAATGGGATGTTGGAGGGGAGGGGATGCCGAGGGAGGTGACGCTGGGGCCGGAGTGGCGCTGGAGAGGAGACGACAGCGGCCGGGGTGGTCGGGTGTGGCGGCCACACAATGGCGACGATGATCGGAGAGAGGGGAGGACCAGGGAAGGCAAGCGTGAGCGCTGGGGGAGGAGGGGGAGCTCACCGAGCGGTTGGTGGAGGCGGGGGTGCACCGGAGGTGGCTGCCGACGAGAGCCGAGGGCGGCGCAGGGAGGCGCACGGCGGGGAATGTCCACGGTGGCCGAGAGCGGTCGGCCGGCAGCTGGGGAAGCTTGAGGGCGATGGTGTGGTGCTCCTGGCGCTGGCGGCTGGGCTGGGGCGGCCGGCGACGGAAGGGGCGACTTCGGCCGGAGGGAGAGAAGAAACTAAAACGGGCACCTGGGAGAGACTTACCAGGGAGGGGGAGAGAGCAAGGCAGGGAGGAGACGGAGGCGCTGGGCTATTTATAGCCGGGGATGGGGAGAAAAGTGGAGTCGGGGAGGTGGGGACGACGATGGCGATGGAGGGGACGGCGGCATGGCGCTGTGAAGCATGTGAGGCAGGCGGCATGGCGGGAGGACGACGGGATGGCGCCACAGGCGTTGAAGGGGGACGCGGCATGGCTTGGACCGGTCGGAGGCGTGCATGCACGCTGGAGGGAACGGTGCTGATGTCATAGTGGCCAGGCTGAGCAGGCGCTGCAGGGGATGGCGCTGCAGGTGGGGTCGGTGGAGGCGACGCGGAGGTTACTCGGGTGGGGGCAGCGCGGCATGGGAGGTGGGGGCGAGCGCAGGGGAGCCGGTGGAGCAGGCGCGGGGGTCATCGGTGTAGGTGCGGAGGTGATGTTTGGTGGGGGCGCCAGAGGTGCTCGTGGGGGGCGGGCCGAGGAGGAGAAGGTCAGACTGAGCGGAGGCGACTGTGGGGCGAGGCGGGCCGGGCGGAGAAGGTGATGGAGGCCGGCGAAGGTGGCGCGACCTAGTGAAGAGCGGGGAAGGGGAGGCGATGCGGTCGAGGAAGAGAGAGATGGGCGAGGCGAGTGGACGGCCGGGTGAGGAAAAGGTGGAGGGGAGGGAAAAGTGGGCCGGGGGAAGAAGAGTTGGTCCGGGGAGAGAAAAGAGAGTGAGGGAGGGAGCAACACGGGCCGGGCCGGGTCGGGCCTTGAAGAGAGAAAATGATGATGTGCTGGGAGAAATTGGGTTGGCCCAAAAGAAACAAAGGGGAGGCAAGATTTTGGAAGGGGTCCAAAATCTGAAAAGTTTGAATTTTGATTTGAATTTTGAATTCGGAATTGAAGGTAGGTTTGAAACACAAACCCGAGCTTAGGAGAAGCTCGGAGTTTCTGGAATTTAAGCGACAAAATGAAAATCGAACGAACAACCGAAAACCAAATGGAGGCACTATTTGCCGTCCGAAAACGGGACACCACATAATACCTAATCTCACAATCTTTTTTATTTTTGTTCATCCAGAGAGGAAAAGGTAAGCATTCTGACCTAACTTGAGGAAAGAAATAGGCTATCTTGGGATCATTGGATGCCTTTCTTGACTACTTTTGACACTGTTCCTCTCTCTTTCCAGTGTTTTTCCTTCAACGAAAATTTACGAAAATATGTACAGCAGTGGCATCATTAGTTGATTTGCTAGCTTTCGATGTACAATTCCAGTAGAAACAGAGGATTGGCATTTGTAACCATGGGTTCAGAAGAGGAGAGGCTCTTTCAGCACTCAAAGAATCTCAATTCAACTGTAAGTTCAAGCCTGTCATGGAAAGAATATCTCTCCCTCTCAGACATACCATGCTTACTTAAATCGATTTTATGTATCTTTTCTTCGAGAATACAGATCATTATTTATCTCCCTTTCTACTTATTTTCTTTTGCAGATTTTAAATGATAGAACAATTCAGGTGGACTTCGCAAGACCTAGAAAGAAGCAGCATCTTGTGGCATCAGCCCCCATGCCAAAGCATAGTGTGTTTGTGGGAAATATTTGCCTCAACCCCAGGTGTCCAATCAGTTGAGGTTGTCTTTCATACCACCAATCCAAGTTGCAAGTTGAGGTAGTGATCTGATATCCTCTTACTGAGAGTTAAGTCTAGAAGGTATTTAATGACTTGCACTGAATTTAACTGAATGTTTAGTTCGCCTAGAAGCTATTTAATCAAGAGATCATGAAAACTGCAAGTTCCATCTATATAAAGTCTATGTATGTACTGCTAGTTATATAGTGTGTGTATGTAGATGTTGGTTAAACAACTACATTTTTACTCTCTACTAGTTTTTACAGTACAATCAATGCATGAGTTTTCTTTGAGCTTGCTATAGTAGCTAGTGCTTTTTTTTTGGTGTAGTAGTGCTATCAAGGGCCAGATTTTTGCATTTACCTAGGTTTTGTAAATTTCAATCGATTTCACCTATGTGACAGTGCTCAGTTCAACATTTAGAGAAAAAAAACCCCACTAAATCGCCTTCTAGTCTAACATGTATCTTCCAAATTCTTTAGTGTATGGTTCTGTGATTTGTGAGATGATACCTAACATTGAAGTTACTCTGTATACAATCTCAAATGAGTATGAACCATGGTTTTGAAAACCGTTCCTGGAGCGAAACCCAGAACCTGGCTGGTTTTGGGTTTTTGGCTGGAAAGCTTGCACTTTTGTATGATTGTATCTAAAAAACCCTTGCCTCTTGCATGCATACACTACCAGAAACTGCTTGTTTCCCGAGTGTCTATATTTTTACCGAGTGTCTATATGGAAACACTCGGGCAGGTCCCGAGTGTTTCATAAGACACTCGGTAAGCGCTATAAGCACTCGGTACAAATAACTCTACCGAGTGTTATACTAAACACTCGAATAATAATAATTTTTCCCGAGTGTTTTAAAATTAAAACACTCGGGAGCGAAAAGACCGTCCCGCGCCCGTTTTTTCCCCCGGCGACGTTTCCCCCCCGCTTCGTTTTTCCCCCCGCATCCCCCCGCGCCCTAACCCTTCCCCTTCCCCGCGCCGCCTCCACTCCTCCCCCTCCTCTCGCGCCGCCTCCTACTCCCACCCCTCCTCCCTAGCGCCGCCCGCCTCCTCCTCCTCCGGCACCGCGTCCTCCGGCACCGCCGTCCGCCTCCACTCCTCCCCCCTCCTCCCGCGCCTCCTACTCCCACCCCCTCCGCGCCGCCTCCTACTCCCACCCCTCCTCCCGAGCGCCGCCCGCCTCCTCCTCCTCCGGCACCGCGTCCTCCGACACAGCCGTCCTCCGGCTCCCTCCTCCGCTCGGCTCCCGCCTCCCCGCCTCCCTACTCCGCCCGCCTCCCTCCTCCCCGGCTCCCTCCTCGGCACCGCGTGCTCGGCTCCCTCCTCCGCCGCGCCCGCCTCCCGGCCCCTCCTCCTGGCTCCTCCTCCGCCCGGCTTCCTCCTCCCGGTGACCTCCTCCGCCTCGCTGAAGGCCGCGCTCGCGGCCTCCTCCGCCCCGCCTCCTCCTCCCGGCGATCTTCTCCGCCCGCCTCCCTCGGCAGCTCCTCCCCGGCAGGTTGTAATTGGCTGTTAAAATTATGAAATGTCGTGCTGCTTATCTGGAAGAAATATGTGGTGCGCAGGAATGTTATTTTGAGAGACCATGTGAGAGGTCCTCCACTCCGAGTGATGAGTATTTGACAAGTGTGTTGATTAGATTGAGAGTTGAGGTTTTCAGTTTGGACTGTTTCTGGGCTGGGTCAGGATAATCGGAACTACCGCTGTGTATTGGAAAAAGGAACTTCCGATTTACCTGGGTTTTGGTTTCGGCTGAAGAGAATCGGAACTTCCGCACATTGGGTAGCGGAGTGTCCGATAATACTGGTATTGAGATTTCTCTCGATTTAAAATCGGAATAGAATTTTTGGACGCGGCGGATGTTAGAAGATCGGAAGTTCCGCAGTGGTAAGCACGGAACTTCCGATAATTCTGACAAGTGCGGATGTTCCGGAAATCGGAACTTCCGCTGTGTTAAGTGCGGAACTTCCGATTGTGTCCAGAACTGTGCAGAGAAGATTAAATTGTGATTTTGATTTTGTATGAGTTTGAGTCTTATACAATTGTTGATGCTATGATATTGTGCAATGCTATGTGATGTGTTTTTGTCATGTTGACCGCGGGGCATCAAGATGGAGTCGTGGCGAGACACGGTACCGGACTAGGCGCAGGAGGCGTTGAGGTCGAACGGCCGGGATGTGTCAAGACGGCGTGAATCTTGAAGCGGTTGCAGTCGTGCACAACAAGGTGTACGGAGGCTTCCGCAAGGTGCGCAAGGGGCGAAGGGTCTTTTCGCAAAGCGGCAAAAGTGGAGGCGGTTCCGCTCGGTGTAGCGGGCTTAATGGGTTGGAGGCCCATTAGCGAGGCTATAAATAGGGAGAACCTCGGGTTAGGGTTAGAGATTTTGAGAGAAAATTAGGTTAGCTCTAGCAAAAGGTTTTGTTTTGCTTTTTGAGAGTTGAGAGGATGAATGAAAATCTTTGTAATCATTCCTCTGTGTTTCCTCTGTAATCTCTTGATTCTATCAATGAAACTCAAGTTTTGATTACTCGTTTGTACCTCTCTTATTTCCTTCCTGTTCTTGTTGAATATTTAGGTTTTGACATATCTTTTGATTCGTCTTATGAAATAGCATGAAACTTGATATCTAGATTCGTTTTGATATTGCTATTGTATCCTCAAAGTTTCATGAACTAGGAATCAGAGAATCGTGTCTATTTCGGGTTTTGGTCTTTCTTGCCCCTTCTTCAAGAAATCCGTTTTTGACTTGTTTATTGAATCTTTGTTTGCGATTCTTCTCCATAAGGTCAAGATGGTGTTTAGGATGATGTCCTGTAAACCCGACCGAGAAGAGCATTCAAGATTAAGTAGTTTCGATTTTTGGACAAAACCCGAGAGCTCGTTCTTGATCGTCGATAATCGAGCTTCCGATTTTGTGCAGCGGAAGTACCGCAAGCGGAACTTCCGCGCTATACACTGCGGAACTACCGCAAGCGGAACTTCCGCAATATACTGCCCGGAACTTCCGATTTCCAGAAGAACAGCCTAAAACTTGTTTTTGTTATTTGATCTTGCTTCATTTACCTTCTTTAGATCTTCAGAGATATTTGTAGGTCGGTTTTGAATACATTGAAGGGGAGTATTATTTTAAAGCACCATTCACCCCCTCTCGCTGCCATTTCGGTCCTTCAATTGGTATCGAGCCGGTTAGCTCTTCTTGATAGATCTTAACCGGTCGGTTGAGCCATGGCAACGACAAGTATTCCACCAAGCCTCCAGCTTTTGATGGTCCGATTACCCTTCCGAAGAGCCGAATGGAAACATATATCCGTGCTCGGGGTATGCCATCCGGAGAAAGGTGAAGGTGAGATTTGCGTTCTCGCCGATGAAAATATCAATGCGGAAACATGCCCGATGTTGAGGCCAATGCTAAGGCTAGGAACATCATCATTCGTGGTTTGAGCGTAGTGAGTTTGATCGCATTTCTCATTTGATTTACGCTACGACATCCGGGTGACCTCGATGCATACCATGAGGGCACTACCCGATTAAGACGGTTCGACAAGACCAGTTCAAGCGTGAATACAGAAATTTGAGATGCTTCTTTGGTGAATCTCTTGATGAGTGCTTTTCGGCTTTCACAAGATTTTGAGCAACCTCCGAGCGGTCGGTCTTACATACCCGACTCGGATAACGCCGATGATGCTTTCGCACTTGATCTTCGTGTTTGGGAGATGAAAGTGACTACCATCAAAGATAGCACGGACCTCTCGACACGACTCTTGATGCGCTTTACTCGCCTCAAGACTCACGAGATTGACATTGTCTCGAAGGTCAAGTCACAATGATGGCTTTAGTCACCGATCCTACTTCGATCTTCTTCGAGTCAATACGTGGGTTCTCCTAGCGCTGCTCTCGTGACATAAGCGATGATCGCTAGAGCGACTTGAGGATGAACAGCTAGCCTCCTAGCTCGGAAGTTTTCTCATGCTTACAAGAGGAGGAGGGATGGTAAAAGAGGAGGTCCTGTGATTTGTTTCGAGTGTGGTGGCCCCAACCACATCCGAGCAAACTGTCCCAAGCTTGGGAAGGGCAAAGGTGACTATGGCGGTCCAAGCAAGAACGACTACATCGACAAGAACCGCAACACGAAGCCCTCAGCACCTGATCAAGGCAAGAAGAAGTTCCGCAACTTTGGGAAGGCAAAGAAGCTGTTCCATCGCGTCCTCACCGCCCTCGACGAACTGGACACCAGCGAGGTGGATGGGTGGAGTGACGATGATGGGAAGGACGATCATGATCCCAAGGACGACGACAACTTCTCCGGCATGTGCTTCATGGCCCTCGGGGCGAATCGAGCGACAATGAGTCAGACTCCGACCGATGAGGTTAGTCCCACTTATGACCAGCTTAATGATGCTTTTCTTAAGCTAGGTAGATTCCATGCTAAGTCTAGGGCTAAGTGTTCTGTGTTGGAGAAGGAAGTAGCTAGACTATCACGGGAGCTTACTTTACTTACATCTGCTCCCTCCCGTGATGATTGTGACACTTGTTGTGCTTTGCTTGATGACATGGAAAACTAAGGACCTTGCATGATAGTGTGTCTTCCGAACTTGACATGATTAAGGTAGAGAATATTAGCCTTCTTGTGAATTAGAGATGAGTAGGGTAGCATCTCCCGCATCCACTACTATTGAGGCTATTGCTTGCACCTCATGTGAGGTTAAGGACAATTCGCTTAGAGGTCTTTATACCATGTTGCTTGATCCGCTCAAACTTGTGAAAATTGTAATAAACTCAAGATGAACCTAAAACAGGCGGATCACAAAATTGTTGAATTTCAAGTCTGCGCTACTAGAGCCTATTGTTTCTTGTTTAAACTGTCCTAAGTTAATCATGAATTAGAATCAGATATCAAGCGGTTTCAAGAAATGATTGATCACAAGAATAAATTGGCTCAAGATGCTTCTAAGGACCTTGTTAGCTCACCTTGCAATCATTGTAATAAACTAAAATGTGATTTGGTTGCATTGATGAAAATGTGTGAAGCTAACTAAGGACCTTCTAGAGACACAATCATCCGCTTGTATTGTGTGTCTTTGGGAAGAAGTCTAAGGGTTTGGTAGAGACGCCTAGTATCGTGAACCAATCTGCTAGCGAGAGGACTTGTCCCCCAAAGTCTACCGTGGCGTGCACAAGCCAATCTTTCCTCGTTGTTGGTTCTTCTTCGCTCCCTTACCTTCTCGTGTCCTTCTTCCCCTCGCTCTTCTTGCACTCTCTCTTTCGGAGTGTCAAGATCTTATGAACACTCGAGAGGTTTGTAGGAGGCAAGAAGAAGCTCAATCTCATTCTAGACAAATCTAAAATTTGCAGATTTAATCAGGGTCTAGGATATGATATCCAGGAGGATATGAGGAAGCATCCACCTGTCGTGCTCAAAACCATAGAACCATGTGTGATCAAAACTAAGCCCAGGACTGAGAAAGTCAATTTTAATTCAGCGGGTTTTGTTCAAAGGATTTCGACAAAGAAGGTGATCCCACTGCGGCTTCGCCCCTCGTAAGGCGAAGTATCATTGCACCTTCGCCGTAAAGATGGACATTTAGTTGATCATTGCTTCAGCGCGCCAAGATCGCGTAGAGACCATGTTGAGTCTCTTAGGCACATTGTGGTCGGCCCGGATCTTGAGTGCACCTAAGACCAACACGAGGTCTAGGTTTGTTCCATCTGATGATTTTGGGCAGCATCGAGGACTTGGTTTTTCTGAGTTTTCTGAGTTTCGTCCTCATGCTCCCTTTGGTCGTAACTTCCGCCGTCCTGAGGGTAGATCTCGTTTTTCCTTTCGAGATAGCTACTCATGCAAGATCGACAGATTTATCGCACTTCGACTCGCTCTCCCATAGCGATCGGATCCAAAGAACAGTCGAGATCTTTGACTTGTTGAGTGACAGAGAGCGAGGGTAGATAGAGGTCGATCTTGCTTGACTACTTCATCTGCTCGCCGTGTTACTCAAGATTGGGTGCCAAAATCCTTTGTTGATTCACCCCGAGATCGAGACTTTACTCTCTGTTTGACTCAGGGTCGCCGGGCTGGGAAGGGAAAGGTCTGGATTGTAGACTCCGGTTGTTCACGTCATATGACTGGAGATTCTCGTTGGTTTTCTTCCCTAGCCCGTGCTCCAGGTGATGAGACGATCACCTTCGAGATGCTTCATTTGGGCGCCATCGCTAAAGGTACCGTGAGCATTAATGATTCTTTTATTTTAAAAGATGTTGCCTTAGTAAGTAAGGCTGCAGATAATCGCTTTCGCCTCTCACTTACCGATGACGGTTTCGAGGTGAGCTTTAAGAAAAACAATTGCAAAATTCTTGATTCTTCTGTAGTCTAGTTTATGGATTTCTCGATATGGGAGGATCTTTCGTGCTGATTTTTCCGGATCTTCCGTGATCCTCTCCGATGTTTAATTGCTTCAATCCCGTGATTTGACTTTACGGCATAGGAGACTTGGTCATATAGGATTTGATCATCCGACCGAGTTAGCGGCCACGATCTCATTCGTGGTTTGCCAAAACTCAAAATGGTCAAGGATCTTGTTTGTGCTCCTTGCCGCACGGCAAAATGGTTGCCGCTTCACATCCTCGATTCATAAATGACTATGACAGATGCACTGTGTCAATCGCCCATATGGACCATGAGGACCGGCTAGAGTGCGGTCAAGAGGAGGGAAGTGGTACGTACTTATCGTGGTCGATGACTTCTCGAGGTATTCTTGGGTATTTTTCTTAGCCTCGAAGGATGAGGCGTTTACTCTTTTCGTGGTCTTTTAGTAGGCTTTCGTTGAGCTCCCTGTGCATTACGAGCAATTCGTGACCGATAATGGCACCGAGTTCAAGAATTCCTACTTTGAGAGTTTTTGTGGTGAGACAGTGTAGAGCACCGCCTCGTCTCCATACGCCCCCAACAAAATGGCGTTGTGGAGAGGAAGAACCGTACCTTGGTCGAGATGGCGGGACGATGCTTGATGAGTACTCTACACCTAGGAAGTTTTGGGTGAGGCAATTGCACCGCTTGTCATGTTTCTAATGAGTTTTTCTTCTGCACTCTTGCATCGCACTTCTTATGAGTTGAGATATGGGCGAAACCCAGCCTCGCATTTTCGTGTGTTTGGTTGCAAGTGTTTTATTTCAAGTCCGGGAACCTAGATAAGTTCGAGTCACGATCATGTGATGGGATCTTTACGGGTTACTCGACTTCTTCTCGTGCCTATAGAGTCCGGAATGCGAGTCTAGTAAATTGTTAGAGACTCGTGAGGTGAGCTTCGATGAGGCGGTCCGGGACTAGGCACGATATCTCGTGTTCTTTAGAGCGATGCGAGTCCATCTTTGTGGACGAAGAGGAAGACTGAGATGAAGGTTGTCTACCGATCCAGCTTCTTCCTCCTCCTCTTGAGGTGCCTTCTTCCACCGCACTCGAGGAGATCACCTTACCTTACGCTTCTCAAGCTAGTGGCTCTGTCCCTATCTCATCGCTAATGAGGTAGAGGCCACTTCTTCATCTCACGCTGACCTCCAAGACACATTCAAAAGGACCATCCTTCAGAGCAGATAATTGGAGATCTCTTTGAGCGAGTCACTCGTTCAAAACTGGCATGTCTCTATTCTGTCTCCATTCTGCCATTGTTGCCTCGTTTGAGCCCAAAGACGCTTGTCATGCTCTTTCGATGAGTCATGGACTAACGCCATGCACGAGGAATTGGAAAACTTTGAAAGGAACAAGGTCGGTCCCTTGTTGAGCCCCTCAAGGTCACAATATCATTGGGACCAAATGGGTGTTCAAGAACAAGCAAAGTGAAGATTGGTTAGTCATTCAAACAAGGCTAGGCCGGTAGCTCGTGGGTACTCTCAAGTTGAGGGTCTAGATTTCAAGAGACCTTTGCCTCGTAGCTAGACTTGAAGCCATTAGAATCTCGCTTGCCTTTGCAGCCTTCTAAGGGTTTCAAGCTTTACCGGATGGATGTCAAGAGTGCCTTCCTCAATGGCCTTATTGAGGAAGAAGTCTATGTCGACTGACCTCCGGTTTCGAGAACCCCAAATACCCTAACCATGTCTACAAGCTTTCCAAAGCTTTGTATGGACTCAAGCAGGGCTCCTGAGCTTGGTATGAAAGGCTTAAGTCCTATCTCTCGAGCCATGGTTTTGAGATGGGTAAAATTGACAAAACCTTGTTCATCCGCCGCCTTGGCACCGATCTTCCGCTTCGTCGGATCTACGTGGATGACATTATCTTTGGCGGCTCCTCGCATGCTCGTTTTCTAGTTTTCCGATGTCATGAGCTCGGAGTTTGAAATGAGCATGATGGGCGAGTTGAGCTTCTTCCTTGGCTTCCAAATCAAACAGACTGGAGGGTACCTTTCTTCATCAAGGCAAATACACTCGAGACCTCCCAAGCGTTTCGACATGAATGATGGAAAGCCAAGATCAACTCCAATGGCATCTACAAATGCTCGATCCGGATGAAGACGGCGAACCTGTTGATCAAAAGGAGTTCAGAGCATGATTGGCTCTCTTGTACCTCACGACCTCGAGACCGGATATACACTTTTACGTGTGTCTTTGTGCTCGGTTCGAGCTTCTCCTCGCAGATCTCACCGTCGGCGGTGAAGCGCATTTTCGGTACCTTCGAGCTACCATTGACTATGGTATCCGTACTCCTCCTCTTCTTGTCTATCTCTTAGAGCCTTCTCCGATGCACGATTTACCGGGTCAGAGGATAGATAGGAAGAGCACTTCGCACTTGTCAATTCATTGGCACTTCTCTTGTCTCCGGTCGCCGAGGAAGCAATCCGGTGTTGCGCATCCACCGCAGAGGCCGAGCACGTTGTTGCGACCGATTGCTATAGCCAAGTGCTTTGGATGGTCTCGACCTGCAGATTCGGGCTATCTATCGATTGCGTTCCACTCTTTTGTGATAACACGTCTGCGATTTGCATTGCCAAGAACCCAAAGGCAACATTCTCGGACCAAGCATATTGATATCGATATCACTTTCTTAGAGACCATGTAGAGAAGGGTGACATTGTGCTCCAGCCAGGAGAGTGAGCACCAGTTGGTGATATCTTCACTAAGCCTCCGGGCGGCTCTCGGTTTTCAGCTCTGCGGGGAGAGCTTGGGGTGGTTTGTCCTTATGGACTGTTGTGAGAGGGAGCTTTGTGCTACTACTGTATCATATTATATAATATTATATTATACTCTTACTCCTTTCTGGTTTCATTTCTTTTAATATTTCGGGTCAAGTCCTTCCAAAGATAGGTTAGAGTGTTTCTCTTGCCACATTGCTTTGATCGCTACTTCTTGTCTTGTGCTTCTAGGATGTCGCTTATTAGTCGTCTCTTCCTCTCTAAGTAGAGCTTACTCACTTCTTATAGGTTCTAGCAGGGTCGGGCCACCCTTGGGTAGACAGGATGTTGTTTGCTCCTTAGTGTTTGTGTAGATCAGCTAATAGTCCTAGAATCATATGGGGTAGATAAGAATCTGTCTGAGCGATAGTTTTCTCTATATCTTTTCTATGCTCTAAAGGACTGCCTTTTCTGTTTTACTTTTCAGATTCTCGTTTTAGTTCCTTTGGTTCAGGGGGAGTTACTCTTGGTTATTCCATACTCTTAATTTTGTCATAACTCAACCTGAATTAAAAGTTGCATCTCATTCTGAAGGGAATCTGGATTTTTGTGTAGTTCATCAAGCATTGCATGATAATCAAATGGAGCCTTGCTTATTATCCCTTATGATCTGTTTTCACTATTTTACATCTTGCCATGATTTATGCTACACTGCTAGATCTATCATGACTTTTTATGTGTAGTTTAGTCTTTGCCATGCTAACGTATTTAAAAAAATGCTAAACTTGAATTAAAATCTTGTCATGATAGCTCTTGAGACTAGTTTGGTTGAAACTATCCTTTTATGATTTTCGCCATGTCAAGTAGGCTGAGTTGAGTCCTGAATCTCTTTTGAACTTTTGAGTAAGCTATGTCAGTTTGTTAAGAAACATGACTTATCTCTAATCACTGGTCTAAAAACTTCAAAAGCAAAATGATCTCTTTTGTGCGAAAAACCGATCTCACCAAATCTTTCTCATGAGACGGCTTGCCATTGCACTAGGCATGAACTCGGGGAGCCTTGGATGACCTAAGATCACCTCCTTAAGTCTGTTGCTTGGAGTGGTCGATAAGGCTTGGGATCTAGCACATGGCTAAAAAAATGGTTGAAGCTCGGGAGGCGCTTGTGGATGGCACCTAGTCCGAGCTTGCTTTTCTGAGATAAAACCTTAAAGAGCCTTAAAATAAAAAGTCTTCAGAAAAAGAAAAAAAATGTGCTAAAATTGCTTATCTCTAAAGAGACCAAGTCCTGGATAAAATGAGTCCTTCTTCAACTGGTAGCACTCTAAAATGTTCAGTATGAGTCTTCTTGGTTCAACTTAGATTATTTGACATGGCTTGCATCATCCTTGGATATCTTTAGCTAGATTTCAATCTTGACTTATTTGACCTGCTATAGAACTGGATCATTAATCAGATTATGGACTTTCTATCTTAGCTCTTCTATACATCGATTGTCATGATCTTGATAGCATTCTTCTGTATTATGGCTTGGTGTAATACTCTAATAGTCATTTTGGATAATCTACATGGCTCCTAATGCTTAAAATGAACATCATATAGTCTCTTCTTCCCTTTTCTACATATTGATGATTTTATTGCCAAAGGGGGAGAATGATTGTGAGAAAAAACCTTCTGAAGAAAAGCCTTGAGTTTTGTGCGAAAATTGCTCTTTCATCTCATCTCAAGTCTTTTTCTTTGTGTCAACTTGGTCTTGTGCTTAATTTCTTTTGTTTAGACCTTGGTTGACTGGAATCTCAAACTCATCTTATGCTTTTTCGGTAATTGTCAATATACTCATCAAGGGGGAGATTGAGAGACCATATGAGAGGTCCTCCACTCTGAGTGATGAGTATTTGACAAGTGTGTTGATTAGATTGAGAGTTGAGGTTTTCAGTTTGGACTGTTTCTGGTGAAGTCGGAAATCGGAACTACCGCTGTGTATGGAGCGGAAGTTCCGATTAATCGGAACTACCGGTGTTGGAAAAAGGAACTTCCGATTTACCTGGGTTTTGGTTTCGGCTGAAGAGAATCGGAACTTCCGCACATTGGGTAGCGGAGTGTCCGATAATACTGGTATTGAGATTTCTCTGAGATGAAAATCGGAATAGAATTTTTGGACGTGCGGATGTTCCGAAGATCGGAAGTTCCGCAGTGGTAAGCACGGAACTTCCGATAATTCTGACAAGTGCGGATGTTCCGGAAATCGGAACTTCCGCTGTGTTAAGTGCGGAACTTCCGATTGTGTCCAGAACTGTGCAGAGAAGATTAAATTATGATTTTGATTTTGTATGAGTTTGAGTCTTATACAATTGTTGATGCTATGATATTGTGCAATGCTATGTGATGTGTTTTGTGCTGTGTTGTTCGCAGGCATCAAGATGGAGTCGTGGCGAGACACGTGTACCGGACTAGGCGCAGGAGGCGTTGATGTCAGAACGGTCGGGATGTGTCGAAGACGGCGTGAATCTTGAAGCGGTTGCGAGTCGTGCACAACAAGGTGTACGGGAGGCTTCCAGAAGGTGCGCAAGGGGCGAAAGGGTCTTTTCGCAAAGCGGCAAAAGTGGAGGCGGTTCCGTTCGGGTGTAGCGGGCTTAATGGGTTGGAGGCCCATTAGCAGAGGCTATAAATAGGGGAGAACCCTGGGGTTAGGGTTAGAGATTTTGGAGAGAAAATTAGGGTTAGCTCTAGCAAAAGGTTTTGTTTTGCTTTTTGAGAGTTGAGAGGATGAACTGAAAATCTTTGTAATCATTCCTCTGTGTTTCCTCTGTAATCTCTTGATTCTATCAATGAAACTCTGAAGTTTTGATTACTCGTTTGTACCTCTCTTATTTCCTTCCTGTTCTTGTTGAATATTTAGGTTTTGACATATCTTTTGATTCGTCTTATGAAATAGCATGAAACTTGATATCTAGATTCGTTTTGATATTGCTATTGTATCCTCAAAGTTTCATGAACTAGGAATCAGAGAATCGTGTCTATTTCGGGTTTTGGTCTTTCTTGCCCCTTCTTCAAGAAATCCGTTTTTGACTTGTTTATTGAATCTTTGTTTGCGATTCTTCTCCATAAGGTCAAGATGGTGTTTAGGATGATGTCCTGTAAAACCTGACCTGAGAAGAGCATTCAAGATTAAGTAGTTTCGATTTTTGGACAAAAACCCGAGAGCTCTGTTCTTGATCGGGATAATCGAGCTTCGATTTTGTGCAATGAAGTACATAAGCGGAACTTCCGCGCTATACACTGCGGAACTACCGCAAGCGGAACTTCCGCAATATACTGCCCGGAACTTCCGATTTCCAGAAGAACAGCCTGAAACTTGTTTTTGTTATTTGATCTTGCTTCATTTACCTTCTTTAGATCTTCAGAGATATTTGTAGGCTGGTTTTGAATACATTGAAGGGGAGTATTATTTTTAAAGCACCATTCACCCCCCCCCTCTGTTGCCATTTCGGTCCTTCATATTTTTTGTGTATGGTATACTAATTGTATATGAGATTGTTTGGGGATGGATGGACAAAGGGACGGAGTTAAAGATGTGTGACCTAATGATTTTGTATGTCAAATTTCAGTAGCAAGAATAAACTGAGACTAAGGGCATCTTAGGTACACTCTTATATCCATACAAACACTACATGACTACAGACATATGAATAAAAGCATACATTCTTGCAAAGATACATCAACTGTTGTTCGTGGAATGTCCGAGTTCATATGATAGGGGGTTGAATCAATATAACTTGATGACATTGTTCATGTAATTGTTCCATCCAAAATGTTAATGCATGCCCATTCTTTACCGATCGGTACATACGGTAGTGCCTGATTTATATCTTTTTCTATTATGTGGTGCTTATGCCCCTGTACAGTTATACTCTTAAGACTCCTCTACTTTGTCATCTCGCTTGCACTGGTAATGTCATCAATCGATTGTCATATTGACTCTTTAGAGTATGCCTGCTAATGTCGAGTTCTTTGCGTTTGGTTAGCTTTTGTATACTACAGACAAATGAACCTTACTATTGTACTGCACACTAATATGCCAGATCATTATTCTATAGTAAACATTGCGTCATCCATTCAGTCTTCTTCGGGCATTTGAACAGTCTTGACAGCCTCTATGCCATGTATTTACAAAAAGATTGCATCTTCGTATCTATATTACTTTTTATATATCTTAGTAACACTCCTGCTTGCTAGCAATTGGTTTGCACACTATCATAGTATGTCAGATTCTCTACCTCCCAATCGAGCTATTAGTTTGCACTGCACTTTAGAGAATTAATTACATCATCAAGTTCATATGTATATGTGTGTATGTGCGCTATGGATATGTATAGACTGACGGTATAAAACCTTGTTAGTTTGGTCATTTACCTGATAGCTATGCTATTCACTACCATAAATCCAGCTACCTGTTATTGACCTCTTCTTTTCCGTGCATGTATGTGCAGTGTTTTAAGTACTCAGATTTGGTCATCACGAACAAAAGCTGAGATCTTTGGGGCAGGATACTGGCCTCTGATTGAACCTCTTCTTCTCAGGTGATTGTGTTCTTGATGTTTCTTGCTTATGTAGAATCTGTTGATCATTTATATTGTCTTCATGTCAATATGTTTTTGTGTACATGTATAGGGCATGTATCCTATAGTAGCTTCTAGCTAGCTCTGTATTTGTTATTTTTGACATAAATAACAAGTCGGATTAAAATATGCATTATGTTTTGTACACTAGGATGACTGAGGACCGTAGTTGGATGTACATTGGGCGTAGAGAGATGGGTGATTGTAGCGAAGAATGGATGGAAAAGACGACTAATTTTGTGGATCGAGCATTTGCTAGGAGTAATGGACGACGGGGTGTGTTGTGCCCTTGTTCTCGTTGTTCGAACACACGGCCACAAATGAGGGCAACAATGATCGCACACTTGTGCAAGTACGGATTTCGGCCAGGGTATACCGTGTGGGTTTATCACGGTGAGTCACAACGTAGTAGATCATATGTGCTAAGGGAAGAAACGGACGATGGCGGCCACAATGAGACTAGGATAGAAGACATGCTAGATGATACGCGTGATGCATATGTGCCACCTGTAGAGGAAGAACCGGAGCCTGCAACAAGGGCTTTCTTTGATATGTTGTCCGCAGCGAGTCAACCACTTCATGGGCAAACTCAGGTCTCCCAACTAGATGCTGTCACACGACTACTTGTCATCAAGTCTCGGCCAAAGACAAGCATTGCTTGCTTTGATGCATTCTTAAGCGTGTTTAGCACCCTTCTCCCTAATGGTCACAAACTGCCCGCTAACTTGTATGAGGCCAATAAATTGATAAGCGCACTAAATATGCCATATGAGAAGTTAGATGTTTGTCCAAATCATTGCATGCTATTTAGGAATGAGAATGTGCACAAAGATCACTGTGATAAGTGTGGTGAGTCTAGGTTTGTTGAGGTTGACTCCGGTGATGGTCAGAAGAGGCAGCTTCCTATTGGCAGAAAAATACTTCGCTATCTACCATTTGTGCCACGAATCCAACGGTTGTACATGTCTGAGGTTTCTACCAAACAAATGATATGGCACAAGTATGGTCGTCGGTACCATGCTGACAAGATGGTCCACCCATCTGATGGTGAAGCATGGAAGCAATTTGATCGAGACTATGTAGAGTTCGCCATGAGCCTCGGAATATTCAAATTGCAATCATGAATCGATGGGTTTAACCCATTTGG
Organism: Hsuehochloa calcarea; assembly: GCA_036346395.1. NCBI lineage: Eukaryota > Viridiplantae > Streptophyta > Magnoliopsida > Poales > Poaceae > Hsuehochloa > Hsuehochloa calcarea. The sequence continues at coordinate 13,177,551 of CM070605.1, read as the reverse complement.
TATGGGGGCTGCGCCGTACAGCTTGTTGGCCTGTGTTTGTCATTCCCCTTAACCTCCCACCCGGCGTTTGCATGCAGAAGCAAAACATATTCCTTTTCTTGATAATCCACGCATCGAATACCTGTGGAAGAATATGAGTGTATTCATGGAGCCGGTGGTGGATGAATTGTTACATGCTTGGGAACAAGGCATAGTAACATATGATCGATCAATAAATGTAACTTTACCATGCGGTCGCGTACCACACATCAATGCATGACTTCCGTGCGGGATATTTCGTGGGTGGTGTGTACATGGGAAGATGCCATGCCCAATCTGCGCAGGAGGCGCTATGCGTCGTTGGCTAAAGCATGGTCGCAAGCATTCCTTCTTTGATTGTCATCGTCAATTCCTTCCAATTGACCACGAATTTAGAAGTGACACAAATGGATTTAGGGCTAATATTACTGTCCGCAGTGGACCACCTCGTCGGCTGGCAGGTGTGGAGGTTCGTGCACGGCTAGATGCTTTGAAGCCTCTTGACGATGGAGATGGGTTCGAGAAATATGGCGAGGAGCACAATTGGACTCACATTCCAAGCTTGTGGCGGCTACCATACTTCCATAAGCTCATTCTTCCGCATAACATAGATGTAATGCACAATGAGAAGAATGTTGCAGAGGCCATATTTAGCACATTCTTTGACATTCCAGACAAGACAAAGGACAGTGCCAAGGCTCAACTTGACCAAGAGGAGCTTTGCAATAGGCCTTGGCTGAATATGATCCACAAGCCAGCTACTGGCAAGTGGGAGAAGCCAAGAGCTAGTTACTGCCTAACTAGGGTTCAGAGAAAGGAGATTTTGGAATGGTTTCAGACCCTAAAGTTTCCTGATGGGTATGCAGCAAATCTAAGGAGAGGAGTGAATTTAGCTACCATGCGCATCAATGGCCTAAAGAGCCATGACTACCACATATTCATGGAACGCCTTTTGCCTGTGATGATTCATGGCTACATCCCCGAGTGTGTTTGGCAAGTGATGGCGGAGTTGAGCTTCTTTTATCGACAGCTATGTGCGAAAGAGATAGATGCCATGGTGATGTCAACTATGGAGCGTGAAGTACCTGTGTTGCTTTGCAAGTTGGAAAAGATCTTTCCACCTGGCTTCTTCAATCCAATGCAACATTTGATTCTTCATCTCCCCTATGAAGCTAGGATGGGGGGACCAGTGCAAAACCGATGGATGTATCCAATTGAGAGGGAACAAAAGGAACTACGAGGCAAAGCAAAAAATCGATCGCGTGTTGAAGCATCCATAGCGGAGGCGTACATACTTGAGGAAATTTCCCATTTCACATCAATATACTTTGCTGACAATGTTCGCACAGTGTACAATCGAACATCACGATACAACATTGCAATCCCTCAAAATGATTGCCAACTTAGCCTCTTCGCTGGAAGAGGTGACACTTCAAGCAGTGGTACTCCCAAAGTTTTATCGCGGGATGAGTGGTTGACTGCGATGTTGTATGTCTTAACCAACCTCTCCGAAGTGGATGATTACATTAGGTATGCAACAATTATCTTTTCCCTACAATTGATGCATGCGTGTTTTAATGTACTTGTCCTGTTGCCTATAGGGAATTTGTTAGGAACGAGTGGAAGCAACGTCGAGATCCATCCAAAAAACAAATTGAGACCCTTCTTAGGAAGGGTGCTGGGAATTGCAAACCGAATTTTCCATCCTGGTTCTATCAAAAAGTAACTTCCCTATTAGCTAGTCCCCCTTGCACATAACATTTGCTAAGTAAAGATGAACTAACACATGAAACCCATTCTATTTATCCTGTAGAGCTTGAAGGACAAGTCTATGAGCAGCGAATTGAGGCAAGTTGCTCAAGGATGCCACACTCGGGTGCTGTCGTATAGTACCTACGATGTGAATGGGTACCGCTTCCGAACATCGACACATGAGCGTGAACGGCCTAATGCAACAACAATTAATAGTGGATTGGTGACTATAGGGCAGGATGGGAGCAATACAACTGTTGAATACTATGGAGTAATTGAAGAAATAATTGAACTATATTTCCATGGTAGCAAACCTCTTAAAATTATGTTATTCAAATGTCATTGGTTCCATCCGTTTAGGGGAGTCAGACAGGACACATCACTTGGGCTGGTTGAAGTTGCACATCAATCACCCTACTGTGCAATGATCCATTTATTGTGGCTCGAGAAGCCACCCAAGTATACTACATCCGTCACCCATGCAAAACTATGCGTAGTCTAGTGGATTGGTGGGTAGTACATAAGGTGCAACCATATGGTAAACTACCTACCCCTAGTGAGCAGGACTACAACATCGAGACCAACAATGGTGTTGACCTATTCTTCCAAGAAGATGGGCTCCCAGGGACTTTTGAAATAATAATTGGCCAAGGGGACGATCACGTAGAAGACATTCTAATCGATGCTGAGGAGGTTGTGAACGAAGAGGATTTGGAAGTACTCAATCGCTTGGACATTGATGGCACTGAAGGGGATGAGGTCGAGTCAACACCTCATGAGAGTGACGATGACTTTTTAGAGGGCCCATCTGCGGAGGATCCCATTGTAGACGACTACTTCTAAGCATGATCTTCTTGTACGTCTTGCATGTATTTGCTGCATATTTTTAATTTTTTGTATGAGCTTACTTGATTATGCTTTATTAATTTATTTATTTAATTTTATTTCATTTCATTTCATTTCAGGACACAAAAAATGAGTGGCATCAAAGGGGCAGCATACTCTAGTCGAGGTAGACGTCTGACTTCCAAAGTGGCAGCCCTCCAGAGGCAGAAGGCACCGCGCCCTCCAGAGTCGAGGGCCACCGCGGCCCTCCAGAGGCAGAGGGGCAGCCGCGGCCCATCCAGGAGGCAGCGTGGGGTCTACCTCTACTAGATCAGGCACCTCTACCCCGCAGCCCTCGCGTGCTAATCATGTGGATAATGATCAGCATCCTAGTGAGGAAGAGGGTGAGGAGGATGAGTACCCTGAGGTGGAAGACAACGCAAGATTTTTGGTTGCGAGAACCTGCGAACTTGCCACCACAACCAACCCGAGAGGAGGACAAGACTGTCATCGTTCCTGTTGGCGACACGTAAGAAATTGTTATCACTTTCACTAATTTAGCCCACTTGCTTGCAGACCTTAAAAAAACTAATGTGCAGGCAATGGCGAGAAGAAGGAGGGTCGAGAAATGTAGACTTCAAACGGCATAATTGGCGTCTTGATTCGATGGCACTTCCACGGCTTGGTCATCTACAGAGGAAGGCGGAGCTGCATGGACATGGCACCACTACAAGGTCGGCCAAGATACTGCATTGCAGAAGGAGAAATATAGTTTGACAATTGTTTGCGTGGTGGAGGAAAGTTTTGGGTAAGTGACAAGGATCTTAGGGTCTTTTGTTTACTTATTGCATGCATGGTGGACAAACTTCATGAGCCAATGCAGTTGCATATATACATAGATGCATCTTTTATTCATTCGAACTCCATCATTTGTATATGGTCATTTATGTCTTCGAGCTTAAATTGACATATGGATGTCAGACCAACTGCATGAAACCAGATACTTGTTTACGACCAGTATGTTAATTTGTAGCATTATGATGTGTCATGTGTTATCTTGTTATCTGCTAATCTTACACATTATCGTGTTATTATCTAGTGGTGGTTTAGATGGGCTGATGGACAGGAAGCTAATTCTAGGAGAGTGGTGCGTAATGTTGTTAAAAAGCTGATCCCACAGATGATCTATGAAGCACGCATCCAAGCGGTGATCTATTACCACACACAAGTCCTTGGAAAGGAAATTCATAGGGCCGAGGCTTGCCAAACGCATATCACTTTGGAGGACTACATGCAGGTAATCATAATTCGTTCTAGTATAAATGTAAGTCAGAAGAGTGGGTGTTGGGTCCCAAAATCTACTATACTATATGTTGTTAGTTATCCATGCATTGTTTTGGTTCATTCATGCCATTGCTTCCTGTGGGTTCTAGTTTACAATCAATTCTAGTTTATTCATATTTAACACTTTGTTAAATTAGGCAATACCTTGGTGGTCCCAGAAGTGTGAAGATGCATGGCAGCAGATTGCCCAAAAGAGGTGGTGTAACGAACAATGGTTAGAGGCCTCCCGTGCTGCTAGGGAGCGGAGATTGTTGATGGGCGGGACAGCACATCACCAAGGCAGCTCCTCCATGTCTCGTTACAAGAAGCACTTGGTAGGTCAACATGTTCATATTGATTGAATGTTGCATATACATATTTATATACCTTGTGATTTTTTTTGGTGCAGGAAAAGAAGAAGCAGAGGCCTGTCTCCGATGTAGAGGCATATGTAGAAGCTAGGAGGGGTGATCAGGAGGGCACCCTATGCACCAGTACAACAACACGTAACTTGGTACCATTTCTACACTATGATTTTGTCCCTGATGATATTCGCTCACTTATGATTTTGTCCAACAGGAAGCATATCTCGAGGTCGCTAAGGAGATTCATGGTCGACTTTGACGTAATGAATTCACCATTGGATGCGATCACAGGTGTGTGTATCGGAAGGGGAAGAAACATGGTCGTTTCTTGATCGGTGCCGCTACATTAGCACACCGACAACCTCTCGGAGGTCCGAACAACAAGTACGGGATCAACGGATGATGTACACCCTCAAAGACGAGTCGACCATCACCGACAGGGTTCTCACCGAGGCCAAAGCTACAAGATGAAATCGAGGCTAGGCAAATGATTGGAGCAAATGATCCGAGTTTGGACTTGAACCCCATATGCGATGCAAATTGCAATTCATTTATTTCCACAAGCTTACCTTGATATTTTTGTTTTCAATTCATATAAGATGTTAGTACCAAAGACTATCCCTTTTTAGTTACCATTAGCTAACATTACTAGTAGATTCTCACCCCATATGACTGAAACAAACAAATATGCAGGCACTTCAAACTCGACTTGATGCCACTACACCAGGGGCACCACTGCCTACATTATCTAATCCGGTTAGTAACTGGACACTTATTATTATATTGTTAGTCTCTTACGAGTGCTTGAGAGCTCACTTGATGCCACTACACTAGGTTGTTTTGAGAGTGCTTGTTAATATAGTTGTAGGCTGCTTGTCTTTGATCCCATGTGGTACTCTTCACTTTATTCCATGTACTGATTACTGTCATACTTAATCTACAGAGGAAATGACAATGTTGTGTAGGTGTGGTATGTGCTGTATCAATTTCAATATGCATTGATTTCAACACACAAATGAAATCTCTAGCTAGTACTACAACCGTAACCTTCAAACATAACACAGAGGAAAGCTCTAGTTCTATAACCTTAATCTTCAACTTAATTTGATTAAAGTACCAGTGGATTGCACCTTAAGTCAAGTGAAAGTTCATCATATTTGGTATGTTATATTTCACTCTTTCTTTCTAATTTACAAGTATTGCATTGTATATTCTATATTTAATTCTTTATGGATATATATTCTTGCATACAAATGATGGAGTAGTTTAGACATTGATGGACTAGGATACAAATACTGCAGCAGGACCACGGCACTGCTCTACCAAACATTCACGACTCAACTTGAGTTTGCATAAAACTCAGATAATATAAGGTTATCATAAAACTTGAGTTTGCATACAAAACATTGCTGCTAATGTTTTTAGTGTTTCGCTCAAATCCAAATTTCAAATCTGGCGGATCAATGGCGATCCAATGCTTCCTAAGTGCCGATGCCGAGATGGTACACATGTTAGCTGCCCAAACCAAGATCATGTGGATGAGTCCAACGTCGAGAGGCCACCACCAGGTGCTTGCTATTTTCATGATCTTGTCGTGCAAACATGAACATACTTCACTCCATTCTTGTGTTGATGTAGCATATATGCATGCGTACTCAAAAATATATAATGTAAACGAATTGCGAGTTTGCTTCCCCGCATTTACGAATTTTATTAGTTTCATCTTGTCTATGTTGAGTACTAATCGAGTTCTTCTCTTCATGACAATGCAAAGTGGTCCGAGTTCATGGCTTAGGGTGGAGAGCTTTCGACGAGAAGGCCATCTCTTCACTACAATCGCAATATTCCTGTTGATGCAGAGATCAGCCTAAACTGATCCTTACTGTTTGAACTATTATATGTATCTTTTCAATTTGAACTTGAATGTTGTGAGCTTGAGAATTATGTCAATATTGTTTAATATATATATGACAGTATTGTTGAATCTGACTGTGAATGTATTGCTGAATCTGGATGTGGAATGTATTTTTGAATTTGATTGAAATCTAATTGCAAATTGTGCATACGAATAAATTGGGTACAACCTGTTTCTCCCATGATCCCGAGTGTTTTATTCGCCATACACTCGGGGAAAAGCGACCTGGGAAAATATTATTTGATCTTATTCCCGAGTGTCAACACTCGGGAATAATAATCTCTTTCCCGAGTGTTTTCTTTTACATACACTCGGGGAAAAACGTCTCGGTGAAATACTGGCAAAATATTATTTGCTCTTATTCCCGAGTGTCAACACTCGGGGAATTATCAGTGGCTTTCCCGAGTGTTGACACTCGGGATACTATTCCGTTACGGTGGCTACGGTGCTCGGACAGTTTTTTCTCCCGAGTGTCATATTTTTCCCGAGTGTAAATGGGGACACTCGGCAAAATTTAGTTTCCCGAGTGTTACACTCGGAAAAAACTGATTTAACCGACTAAACTATCCTGAGTGTTATTTCCCGACGGTTGACCTTCGGGAAAGTATATCCCGAGTGTTTTAGTGGAGTTCCCGAGTGTATCGAGCACTCGGGACAAAACCTGTTTCTGGTAGTGATAGAACATATTTGTACTAAATAGTAGTATGTACTGTCAGTAGTTGGTGAGTTAAAGAATTGATCCATGGTCATCATCTTTGCAGTTGATCAGCACTAGGAGCGACAAGTTAAAGGTTAACTCATGCACCTTGACAATTGATATACCAAGTATTCACTCTGTGAAATTGTACTATACTTTGATTTCGGATCTATATATGTCAATGTTGTATTACTTGAATGTCAGATCTATATATGTGAATGTTCAGATCTATATATGTGAATGTTGTATTACTTGGATGTCGGATCTATATATATGAACGTTGTATTGTGAACTCGAACATTATGTCAATGTTGTTGTCGAACCTATACATGTAATGATTTGTGCGTTGGTGATACCTTGTGGTGAAATATGCATCATATGAAATGCGCATTGTATGTATAAAGTTGAGCTGCATTCGCTGGGAAGCATGTTTCCTGTGTGGCTGACAAACTATTTCCCGAGTGTCCTTCGTTGAAAAACACTTGGGACTGAAACTTGATTCCCGAGTGTATTTGGCACTTGGGAATATTTTTCGAACACTCAGGACACATGCTGACTTTTCCCAAGTGCCAACACTCAGGGGAATTATTCCGTTACAGTTGGCTTGTTACACAAAAAATCTCCCGAGTGTTGTATGTTCCCCGAGTGTAAATCCGAACACACGGCAAATGTCTATCTACCGAGTGTCACTCCCGGGAAAAGAGTTTTTACCGACGAAACTATCCCGAATGTTTTTTACCGACGGTCAGCCGTCGGGAAACATAATACCGAGTGTTTTACCTTTTTTCCCGAGTGTATTTGGCACTCGGGAAATAGCTTTTAGTGGGGATTGGAATTTCTAATTGATTTCATAAATTGATCTGAATTTAAATTCAAGTTTGGAAGTGGTTTTGCATGCAATTCACTTTTAGATTTGGGCAAATCCGAATTCTTGACCCAAGAAAATTGTTTTAACTTTTTAAATTGTAAGGCAAGGCTTTTCAAAATTCTTGAAATGCAAATTTTAAAAAAAATTCATGCAAATTTTAAATAGGTTCAAAATTAGGCCTTTACATACTGCTAATTACGTAAAACTAGAAAACAAAAATTACGTCGCTAGCCATGCAACAGGTAAATGCATGAATATTTTTGCAATTCATGGTGCTAGCTAGCTTAATTCAAGGAAACCCCACCGGTCCACTATGCTAGGTATGTATCGCAATGGAATCCTAGGCCGGGTTGGATGTGCGGACCTTTATAGGATATGATCAAAGTATATCTTCTCTCTCTACATAAAAAAAAGAAGAAGATCAAAGTATCGGAGCATATCCGGGTTGGATGGGGCTGAAGTGCAAGCCTCGAAGTGACATGTGTAAATTTACCATCATAAGTTTTTTTTTTTTTTTTTTGCGAGAACTTTTACCATCATACGATAGTACTAATATAATATTATTATTTCTATATTTTCGAAATAAATGAACCTATCTAATAGTCAAAGTTGTATCTTGTTGACTTTAAAAACGAAAAAACAATTAATATCAGAGTCAACGGAAAGAAAATAAATTGAGAGAGTAGATAAATGTTAATTAATCACTATCCCTCCTAAAAATCCAGTGATTATCCCCATGCCCTCTCCTGCATATCATTTTACGAAAACACAACTGAACGTGTCGTGTGGACTGTTCCAGTACGTACCGTATTCCTGCAACTCGGTAAATTAGGAAAAGACAATGTCACTTCAGAACAGTAAGTATCAGAATTTGGTGACGGAGAGAGAGATTCTTCGTGATTAAAGTAAACTAGCCGAATTCCCCGTAGACTTCTTACACAACTAGATACAATAATACATGTACTTATATTTGAAAATAGAGTTGGATTTATTAGACAACTTCAATACATGTGATTGAAAATATAATTATATTTTTATACAGTCCTAATATACATCTGGCCGATCTCTACTATTATAATATATAGACCTATCAAATCGATGGTCTAGATCTTATCTTTTTTAATTTATTAATGTGATAATTTGTAATCCTCTATAGCGAATATGATGATTTATTTTGACTTTGCTTTAGTAACGTATTAGATACAAAAATTGCAGTTCGCGTAATGCACTCTCTCACACAGAATATTAGGGCGCAATCACTCACACATAATCTAACAAATCAAACCACCCAACAACTTTACCCGTAAATAAAAAAAATGGTAGGAACAATCTACACGGTGAACATATCCACACTTGGCGAACAGCTGAAAAAAAAATATAGGCTCGTACAGATCGACGCTACTCCATGTCCAACATATGAGCGTGGGCGGTCAAGGTCGTTATCACTAAAGCATTACATATCTATTTACGAATGACGTTAGGCGTTCGGACTCGTTCCTTCGGATTGAGACTCCACGAATCGATTCACATTCATACACTAACTCTTTATAATTAGCCCATTATGCATGAAATTAAGATGGATAATGATGTAACTCAGACATTGTACGGGTTCACTCGGATGGTTCACTTGCACAACACTTATTCTCCCACCTCACCCTATCTACATCTCCCTCATTCCCCAACCAATCATTCCATTCGTCAATCTCTCGCATACGCATACGTCCATGCTACTTCTCCTCCCTATGCATCTCGCGCCATTACGTTAACACGGCCAGGGCCTGCAACCCACCTTCCCATCTGTACTGCTCCCTTTGCTCCATCCAAGGCCGCGTCATGAGGCCATGAATGCTTGAGCTGGCTGCTGTGTGCACCTACTTCTTCCCTCCCTAACTCCCCCCACCCCATCCAAGGCCTAGTGCTGAGAGGGGGCACCAGATCCACAAAGGGCTGGCGATGAGCCACCACTAGGTGTCATATTCGGATTTTGTAAATCCAAATCCTCTGTGAAATTATTGTGCTATTCCCTAGATCAGTAGATAATACTCACAGGTACATTATTGAATCATTTCATATATGGCGTGAACTAAACCATTAAAATATATTACAATCTTAAGAGTAATATAGACCACGTCGGATCGAGTTTTACAAAAGAGCCGAACATGCCAAATTGATTACATTACATGAAAGCAACGTAAATTACAGCGGAGCAAAAGGGGTAGAGCTCATCTCTTCACAGACAAGCGATTGGGGTAGCCTGTGTACGACGGATATTAACCAAAGGTTTGGATAATGTCGGTTGTACACAAGTATCGAACGAGTACACTAGACTGAGGCGAGACCGAGACTACTCTTCATCGTTTCCTTGTCCATCGACTTCTGGGCCCTCATAATACGCATAATCTCCTTGGTCCATATTATATGAAGGGTTTGGGGGAGAGCGAGAATGAGCAGAACTTTTGTGTTCGCGGGCCAACACACAAGATGCAATAATATACATGCATGGCTTAACAAGGGTGGCACGTGTTCTTTTATTTTCTAAAGCAACATTTTCAAATATCATAATTACAAATTCCTATCACTTAGCATTTAAACCAAATTTTATTTTATTAAAGAGAGTGTTGGACCGTAAAGGCGACTAGAGGGGGGTGAATAGGAGCACGCTCACTCTTTCACAAATTATGAACTCAATACAATTTCACTCCAGTAGCTATTAGAAAGCTATGAAGATCAATATACCAGTACAGCGGAAGACTAGTATTGAATCCAATTAAACCCCCTAAGCAAAATAACAAAATCAACCAAGATTGCAAACTCACAAAGACGGGCGGTCCGATCATTGTATCTAACCGGTCGGACCGATTCTCAGGGCGGTCCGACCGGCCGACTCGTAACCGATCCGCAATAAAGAAAATCACCGATGACGAAGTTGCAATTAGGTGAAACTTTTGATTCTCAACTCCAATCTTTATGAAACTTTGCACATACCTTCTATATGCTATTGAGGACCTATTCCAATCGAATATTATGATAATTCTTGGAACGATCTTGAGCAATTGCCAATTGATTAACGAAGGTCTAAAACCGCAAGAACGAAAACTTGATCCTAAAGCTTGTTCGTGAGTGATTGATGATCAAGGTGATGCTAGATAGATTCACACATATCACGAGAAGCTAATTCACGTGAAAGAATCAATCACAAACTCGCGTATCAAAGAAAGCCCTAAAAACACAAAATTGAAAGCAAGAACGAAAGAGACTTATCTCAAGCAAACCTTGCATAGATTGATTTCGTGATTGTTGCTTTGGATTACATCCACACCATCATGGATCGATGGACAATCAAAGATCACGAAATTCACCTCAAACCATAAAGAGCCCTAGCCTCCACCTCAACTCCCTAAGCCAATTAGGGTTTCACAACATAAAAAGGCGAGAGGAAAAGAGCTAGATGGTGCGACCACCACCTCCCCTATTTATAGTGGAGGCCTAGACTCCTAGGGTTTGACTCCATTGGGCCCCGTTAAGGCCCACTAACAAACGGGTCACACACGCACGCTTCGCAGCGCGTCTTTAACCTTTTGACCTAAACCGCTTCACCATGCGTCATGGATTTGCCAATAGGTCACCCTTGTCCATCTTGTGTCACGCTTGAGTCGTTGACCTCACCCGCATCGCCAATCGCTCGGACCTCAACTCTCCAAGTCTAGTCCCGATCTTCCTCGCCGCTGACCGTCGTTGACCACCAAGCAACCCGCACAACCACGGACAAGAAAACACGAATTCGGGAACAAGTTCTTCAAAACTTGACCCATGTTAGTCAAAACATGCATCATGCAAAACATATGCCATGGAACCCATGTACTTGACCTAACATAACAGCATCGCCACGAAGTTGGCCGATGATCAAGTGGATACCGGTCCGACCGCTCAGTGAGCGGTCGGACCGCTTCCGGGTGGTCGGACCGCTCCTCGTGAGCGGTCGGACCGCCACCGTGGACTTAGCCAATTTCATACCTCAAAACCGAAACCTTCGGAAACTTAAATCCAATAGAACTTCTTACTGAAGACTCCAAAAATCATGAGACCAAGTGCATTGGGATCCCCTCACTTGCCTACAACACCTATTTTTGGCCCAGCTTGTTTTGACCACTTTGGTCACTGCCGGTCCGACCGCCCCACATGGCCTGGCCCGACCGATTTGGGAGATCGGACCTCCAGGTGCAAGAACCGGTCGGACCGCCCTGCCCGAGAAGCTCGACACTTTGTCGAAAACGCGTGAAACGACAAACCGTTAACGCCATTGCCAATTGTCACATCATCCTAAGATCCGAGCATATCCCCATGAAATCCACAATCTCCCTTGATAAACACATTGGCAATTATCCGTAAAATGTAAGTAAGAGGTTTGAAAACGAAGTTTACTCGCAGTTTTAGCACAAAGGCACAACTTGGTCCATAAGCAAGAAAAAGCAATGAAAATGACCAAGCCGGCATCGAATAGTATAGGCATGTGAGACAAGGCAAAAGAAAGCATAAAACTTTGATTTCGAAAAGGGTCAAAATTCTCACATGAGGTCCATATGAAAGAACAATTGTTCAATTGACCTATGATCATTGTGAGGATAAAAGAATGCAATTCAAGTTCAGAGTATTCAATAAAACAATAAGAATGCGACTCAAGAACTCCCCCTCACTATGATCCTCGATTTTCAAAAACTTTCATCTTTTCAGTTACTCCCCCTTTGTAAAACAAATATATATATATATCTCAAAATTTCTCCCTTTGTTTAATCTTCTCCCCAACAAAGAAATATCTTCTCATTAACACATCTTCTCCAAATAAAAATAGCAAAGAAATATAACACATCTTCTCCCAAAGAAATATCTTCTCATTAATTAACACATCTTCTCCCCCTTTGACAATGGATTCATCAAGGAATCACGCCTTCCTCTCATCCAGAGATAACCAATAGATGATAAAGAAAGAAGCAGAAATAAAAGAAGCATAACAGGAGTATGCATGAAGTGCAATGGAGTGGCTTCATTTTTGTATTTTTCAATTTTGATTAAAAGAAGCTTTGGAGATTACCCAAAAGAACAAGCTAGTATCTCTAATATTGCACAAACAAGATATCAAGCCCGACAAATAGCTAGCAAGATCATGGTAAGACATATATATCAAAGCTAAGCACAAAGGCTCAACAAGAAAGCGATAGATTTGATCAATTTAAGCAACGCTTCAAATTCAAAGAAGTTCATCAACAGGGATCCTAAAGTGAAATTGGCCATGTCAAAATGTCAAAGTGAGATCAAAAATCTAACAAAGACCACATTAAGAGTCAATCAAGTCCCGTATTGAATCATTTTGCTCAATATTTTGTAAACGCCCATTTGTCAACATTTTTCTCATTTGCATTGAATATTGAAGTTGACTAATGATCTAACTTAGTGACAAGATCCTGGACTAGGAGCCATCCACAAACTCATCCTAAGCTTGACCAAAAGTTGATTAAAGGTATATCTTAGTAAAGAAGATCCCGGACTAGGAGCCATCCACAAACTCTTTCTAAGCTTCTACCGGGCGACAAATCTTGAGGTTCATGTCATTTCGACAAGCGGTCCCCATGAGATCGTTCGTTCATCAAACTATCTCCAAGTTCATGTCATTTGACAAGCGGCCTCGTAAGAATAGTTTGGCACAATTTAAGCATAAGACAATCTTGATTTTCATTTTTCACAAGAGCAGTTTAGAATCTCAAGAACACAAAAGCTCAAGTAATGGTCAATTTTAGATCAAAGAGCTAACAAAGCAATTTCGACAGGCCAATGTCACAAGAGGAGCACTAATTGCAACTCGCTAAAACATCCACAAATTGCAATTTCTTAGTTTGAGTTGTTTAAAAGGTTCTAGCTCATATAGCAAAGACTTAGCTACACATGTAAAAGCATGATAATTCTAGCAAGTCAAAGAACTAGACATGACATTGAGCAAGAATTGAAATACAAAAAGCTCTAAAGGGTAATAGGCAAAGCTTCATCAATTTTTTTTTTACAACTAAGCAGAAAATCTTATATTACAATGCATCTTTTTGGATTTTTCATACCACTTGTTGTAACCACTTGTTGTTACCACTTGTTGGATTTTTCATATGAATGCAATATGACACAATGAGATGCAATTAAAAAGCCTAAAAACCTAAAAAGTTCAAAAGATCACTAAGTCCGTAAAAAGAACAATAAAAGATCAAAAGAACAAGGAAAGATCGAAAAGATCGAACTCCCTCAAACCAACCCATAAGGATAAATAACCCCTAACTCGCTTCTCAAGGTGGCAAACCTAGTTGGGTCTAAAGATTTGGTGAGGATAAAAACAAAAGACAAAAGAAGTGCCTAGTGGGTGACAAGCGCCTGAGGTACTCTTCCTATCTAGCTGACAGCCCGCACAATCAGAATAAGAAAAACCCCCGAATGGACAAGGATAAAGACAGGTATATCAAATGCCATACAAAGAGAGTAGAGTGTAAGTACCTGAATAAGAGCTTAACGGCCTGGCGATGGGAAGTTCTCGGAGATGCTTGAAACCCGTCGACCGCATGAAGGAGGTGAACCATCTTGAGTCTCCGGTCATATGACGTGAACAGCCGGAGTCAACAAAGCACGTGCCCTTCCTCTTTCCGCGGCAATCCTGAAAAATCAAGGCACAGAAGAACGATGTGTCTCGACATCAAGTTAGTTAAACAAGACTTGGGAATCGAGATCGAGACACACGTCTGCGAGTAGTATGCAAAGCGTAGTGTTATCCTTGATTTCATCTAAAATTTGTTATGAGCAATGTTTAAGTTAACATGGGAATTAAATCATCCAGGCTGTCGACCGTTGTCTTGGTGGTCGGACCGGCGACCACATCGGTCAGATCGGTGACCACCAGCGGTCAGACCGGCTGCCTGAAGAACATGAGAATTAGGATATGTAGAAGCATGATGATTAGCATGTGAGAAAAATCCTAACCTGTGTTTATTCCTTTCGGTGTTACCATGTCTCATAAAAGCTCTAGGTTGCTGAATGAAATTCTATCAAGATTTTTCTTATCATTTTTCAACCTCACGCCAACAGAATTCAATCAAATGCCCACCTTTCTTGCAATAAGTGCAATGGTACTTGGTACCACTAGAAGAAGCACCATTTGAATTAATACAAGGTTGGGCAAAACCGCAGATTTAAAGGATGTTTTTGCGAGTTGGGTTTTGAATTCAATTAAACCTTTTCCAAGACTTGAATGACTTTTGGGTTTGAATTGTCTTGAAAAGAATTGAATCCTAAACCTTGCTTCTTATAAGGAGTTTTAGACTTGTCAAGAATCATGTTTAATTGTTTCTTACCTTTAGAAAATTTCTAATGTATCATGAAGGTAAGCATTTTCTTTTCTCAAGTTAACACAAGCATCACAAGTTTTATCCATTGATTTCTCCTTATACAAAGCAATTTCAAGCTTAAGAGCGGAACATGAAGCACAAGTAGTATTTTCAATATTGTCCTTAAGCTTAGCATATTTGACTCTAGCGACTTCTAAGATATCTTTGATTTCACGTTCTTTTCTAAGCATGAAGTGCAAGGGCTAGAATCAATCACATCAGAAGCAATCAACTTGCTAGACTCTAAGCATTTTTCACAAGGAGCAGATTTAATTTCAATTAGCTCGGTTCTAGCATTTTCAAGTTGTTGTAAAGCAATATTATGAGCAGATTGTAAATTGGTAATTTCGAATGCATAGCATGACAAGATAAACATTCATCGAGTTCAAGAGTCTTAACATTTGCAAGTTCTAATTTCAGTTTACCAATTTTGACTCTAGTTTCTTATTTTTAGTCATGACAAATTCTAGCGCTTCATCTTGACTAAACACTTGCTCAACTATAGAATTATATTTAGCGTAAAGCTCATCATAAGAAAAAGATACCTCATCATTATCAATGTCGCTTGTCACCATGAAGCACATGCCAAGAAAGTCCTTGGCCTTCCTTTCTTTTCCTCTTCGCTCCCGAGTCCACATCACTAATGGATTGCTCTCCAAAGCGGCAAGGACCCGGTGAGCGGCCTTTATGAGCTTGACAAAGATCATACTCGAGTTGTTCTCATGAGGCTTCTTCCAAGTCGTTTTCTCCTCCCGTGCTTACCCTTACCTTTTAGCTTGGGGCAATTGGCCCGGATGTGGTAAAGCTCTCCACACTCATAGCAAGTAACAGACCACTCTCTTTTATTTCTCACATTGTTGTAAGCCCGTGTGAATATTTTAGCTAAAAGGGCTAACTCGTCTCGTGAATATTTTCAAGCTCCTCCTCGTAAATCGCAGATAAGCAAGCAAATGAAAATCCGAAGAAGATTCAAAAGAGTCATCAAAAGCCTTTTGTGAGGATCTGCTACCAAAGCTAAATTATCTTTCTTGGGATGATCAACTCTTTTAATTTCATGAGTCTTGAGTTTACTATAAAGCAATTCTAAAGTAAGACTCGAAAGATCAACATTCTCTTCTATAGCAAGAGCCTTCATCTCCCACTCCTTGGTGTTGATTGCGGCCAAGAGGTGGGTGGCATTTTCAGATTGAGAATATTCAATATCAACGACTTTCATTTGATTAATCACTTTATTAAAACGACTGAAAATGTCATCGATGCTCTCTCCAGGACGCATGTCAAATTTGTTATAATCACGCTTATAGATTGTTTGGCGTACTTTCTTAATTTGGGACGAACCTCATGATATGTTTCGAGAGTGTTCCAAATCTCGTCATGCAATGCAAAATTGCAAATCCTATCATATTCTTGTCTACCAAGCGCACCATATAAAAGATTCTTGGCCTTGTTGTTGTTAGCCAAAAGAACCACGTAGTAGGAGTTTCAACCTCGGGAATAATGAGCGGGATCGAACAACGCCCCATATAGCTTGTCCTCGCTCTCAAGAAATACTGCATACGATTCTTCCAATAGGCATAGTCTTGTCCATTGAACATATGCGGTTTTGTAGAGAATCTATCCATCGCCAAAGTTCGGTGGACCGGTTAAGATCAAGATTGAACTAAGGGCTCGATACCACTTGTTGGACCGTAAAGGCGACTAGAGGGGGTGAATAGGAGCACGCTCACTTTTCACAAATTATGAACTCAATACAATTTCACTCCAGTAGCTATTAGAAAGCTATGAAGATCAATATACCAGTACAGCGGAAGACTAGTATTGAATCCAATTAAACCCCCTAAGCAAAATAACAAAATCAACCAAGATTGCAAACTCATAAAGACGGCGGTCGACCATTGACCCAACCGGTCGGACCGATTGCCGGGCGGTCTGACCGACATTGTGTTGGCGGTCGGACCGCTCCAAAATCGGTCGGACCGGTGATGACGGGCGGTCTGACCGGCCGACTCGAACCGATCCGCAATAAAGAAATCACCGATGACGAAGTTGCAATTAGGTGAAACTTTTGATTCTCAACTCCAATCTTTATGAAACTTTGCACATACCTTCTATATGCTATTGAGGACCTATTCCAATCGAATATTATGATAATTCTTGGAACGATCTTGAGCAATTGCCAATTGATTAACAGAAGGTCTAAAACCGGGCAAGAACGAAAACTTGATCCTAAAGCTTGTTCGTGAGTGATTGATGATCAAGGTGATGCTAGATAGATTCACACATATCACAGTAAGCTAATTCACGTGAAAGAATCAATCACAAACTCGCGTATCAAAGAAAGCCCTAAAAACACAAAATTGAAAGCAAGAACGAAAAGAGACTTATCTCAAGCAAACCTTGCATAGATTGATTTCGTGATTGTTGCTGGATTACATCCACACCATCATGGATCAGTGGACAATCAAAGATCACGAAATTCACCTCAAACCATAAAGAGCCCTAGCCTCCACCTCAACTCCCCTAAGCCAATTAGGGTTTCACAACATAAAAAGGCGAGAGGGAAAAGAGCTAGATGGTGCAGCCACCACCTCCCCCTATTTATAGTGGAGGCCTAGACTCCTAGGGTTTGACTCCATTGGGCTCCCGTTAAGGCCCACTAACAAACGGGTCACACACGCACGCTTCGCAAAGCGCCGTCTTTAACCTTTTGACCTAAACCGCTTCACCATGCGTCATGGATTTGCCAATAGGTCACCCTTGTCCATCTTGTGTCACGCTTGAGTCGTTGACCTCACCCGCATCGCCAATCGCTCGACCTCAACTCTCCAAGTCTAGTCCCGATCTTCCTCGCCGCTGACCGTCGTTGACCACCAAGCAACCCGCACAACCACGCATAAGAAAACACGAATTCGGGAACAAGTTCTTCAAAACTTGACCCATGTTAGTCAAAACATGCATCATGCAAAACATATGCCATGGAACCCATGTACTTGACCTAACATAACAAACATCGCCACGGTTGGCCGATGATCAGTGGATACTGGTCCGACCGCTCCAGGTGAGCCGGTCGGACCGCCCCTCTGGCTGGTCGGACCGCTCCTCGTGAGCGGTCGGACCGCCACTGTGGACTTAGCCGAATTTCATACCTCAAAACCAAACCTTCGGAAACTTAAATCCAATAGAACTTCTTCAAGACTCCAAAATCATGAGACCAAGTGCATTGGGATCCCTCACTTGCCTACAACACCTATTTTTGGCCCAGCTTGTTTTGACCACTTTGGTCACTGCCGGTCCGACCGCCCCACATGGCCGGTCCGACCGATTTGGGAGCGGTCAGACCTCCGTGCAAGAACCGATCGGACCGCCCCTGTCCAGTAAGCCTGACACTTTGTCGAAAACGCGTGAAACGACAAACCGTAAACGCCATTGCCAATTGTCACATCATCCTAAGATCTGGAGCATATCCCCATGAAATCCACAGAGAGTAACTGTGCAATATTAAATAACATCAGAAGTCCCCTCAGTTGGAAACCTTATACTTCTTTTGATTGGAGCTACCTCCGGTCATTAACAACACCACTGAGCTCGACGTCTCAGGAAAAATCCAATCTCAGGGCTAGGTGAGCCTGACTTGATTTTCATACCACCCATAAAGATTTTTGAAATAGACCTAACTCTAGTAAGTTCTCATGTCCGCCTTTGACCATAGGCACGACTGTTAAAACAATTTAGACTCTGCAGAGATTGTACACTGTACCCACAAGAGACAATCCTACTCGTTGCCCTACATGATTCCCTAGTCATGTAGTTGAGCGACCATCATAATAACTTTTCAAATTATTTCGCCCCTTCCGTCATCTCACCCATATGGTCAATGCCCATAAGTTGTGCGGGATGTTCACCTCAGCAACTAGCGTAGTTAGATTACCCACAACGTCTAGCCAGACTGGCAACTTCACCTTGCATTGGTGTCCCATTCAAGCTGGACCGTGTCCAGTGCTTGCACAATCTTGCTACCCCCCCAGTGAGATAACATTCAGAGTTTAATAAATTTACTAAGCCAGATTGTATTTTACAGACTTGTGGTTGTACTTATTTTACACGGGAGGTCATGACAAGATTAAGTCATTAATCCATCTGGGCGGTTCATACCACCTACCAACCACTCTCGTACACGACGGTACCCACAACCCTTTCCATCCGCCCAGATGTGGTAATAGCAAGCGTTAGGGTTTTGAGGAGTAAAACCAATTATCTCAACATGCCAGTCATTTACCCACAATGATTGCCCAAAACCACTTTCATATTTAAAAGATGATGATTAGGGTATTTTAGTGCCCCTACTTAAGCAAGACTAGCATGTCGCTTAAGTACAACCTATACTAGTATTTACCATATAGCTACTAGGGTGATATGGAATAATGGACTCAATTATCAAAGGATGGCTTAATAATTAATTAATCATCAAATGAGTATTTAACTACTTTAAGTTTTAACATACATTTGATTAAAGAATTAAAGCGTGCAATTTTGGTAATTTAAATAAATATAATTTACATAAAATGTAGGCTCAAAATGATCAAAGTGTCGACTCTCCTTGGTTAAAGGCAAGAGAGTCTTCATAGTCTTGTGGTTGATCAAGTTGGAGATCTCCCGCGTCTTCGAATCCTATTCGGACGAATGTACCGAAAAAGACACAAACAATCAAATAGAGCAAATAAATACTAAAGACATAATAAATGAACTCCAAATAAAACAAGACTAGTGCCATTAGCAAGATCTTGAATTTGCAAAATTTTAGAGACAAATGTTATAATTTTTGGAGTTATAACTGAGGAGAACGGAACTCCCTAAGTTTGAATCAGAATTAAATCAAAAGAATAAAGGGAGGAGAGAGAATTGGTGCACCCAATAGTACATGGACCAAGTCCATGCACCGGTCCAGGGGGGTCACTATGTCTGGGCCCACTTGGAATAGAGAGGGAGAGGGGCCTAAAGCCACGACAGGTGGGGCCACTCAAAACAAAGTCGATTCAATCCCCACATGATTTCATTCGGCGATAGTGAAAGGGGAGCAGAGGGATATGCAGCCGGCTTAAGGGCAGTGGCGGCGCTGGCGAGTGGAGGGGCGGGGAGGCGGGCGAGCCGGTAAAACTGGATCCCATGGGGTTGGGGTCCCCGTGAGTGTCGACGGTGAGGCCAAAGGCAGCGGCGGCACTGCCTTGGAGGTCCTAGTGGCGCGGTGCGTGGAAGGGAAGGGCGCGAGCTCACGGGAGCGGGAGCTCGGCGCGGCTTACGCATTCGGTGGAAGAAGGATGCAAGTGCAGGGAATGGAGGGCAAGGGGAGGCTCGGGGAGGTAGCCCGGGCTCTCTTATAGGCGCGCACAAGCTGGGAGCCCTTGAGGGCGGGGGGGCTCTAGTGGCCACGCGTGGTTCCGAGGGTGGCCACGGCAAGGGCGAGCAGAGCGACAGGACATGGCGTGAGCTGGGCACTGAATGTTGGAAATATGCCCTAGAGGCAATCATAGAGATGATGATATTTCATTATGTTCATGATTTTGATAATATGTTATCGTGTTCCTTGAATGAATCATTTGTTATAGATCAATAAGTATGTGACTTGTTGGTGGAACTCTTTAACTTTTATGATGTCAATCTAAATGTATCCCTGGTCTGAGGTCACTGGTCGGAACACCAGTGAATCTATGACTAGCACATGTATTGATTGATGACCTTGTTTCATCGGTCATGGATATAGGGATATCGAATCAATAATGTAAGCTCATGTTATAGAACATAGAGCTGGATAGACCCATCATTGAGACACTATTGAGATTGTTATGAATCTTTGTGTCATTAGTTGGTCTCAAGTAACGATGATGTATAATCCTTAGACCTGAGATCGGCATGGTTCCCTACATGTGTAATAGAACTCATAGGGGTTGCCAAACGCTACTCGTAACTGGGTAGTTATAAAGGTAGCTTTCGGGTATGTTATACAACATGTGGAGGGATGTGACTGGTCGAGATGGGATTTGCCCCTTCTAACATAACAGGAGAGATGTCTCTGGGCCCCTCGTGGTGATCGGATAAAGAAAGTGCATGGCCATGCCATTAGTGGTCGAAGTGTCGACCACATGAAGTTATCCGACACTCGATCGAGAAAGTATTGAACAGTCCATAGATGACACATCATCTCACCTAGAGTTCAACCAGACATCGTGTGGTGAAGGAAGAATGCATGACTAGGTCACTTATTTCGATCAGTTACGGACTGGTCATATGGAGATACGATATGGTCGTAGATTGATCGAATGTAATCACAGAATGGTAAGAACCTGGTCGTAAGGAGTTACGAACTGGTCGGGACCAAATACGATATGGTCGTATGGAGATGCGAACTAATCGTAAGTGATGAGGACCTGATCTAAGATGATATTACATCAAGGTTCGTCCGCTTTCTATGTGTATTTGGGAATCGTTATGTGCTACTAGGTACCGTAACGACTGGTGGTCAGAAAGGAGTTTCCGAGTCATAACTGATTACACATGAACCTGTAGGGTCGCACACTTAAAGGGGTAGGATCTGTTTTGAATGGTGATCCGAATTCCTATAGACCACGAGTTCCTAATAGGCCTCAAGGTCGAGACCCATCATGGATGCCTATATAAAGAGGGGCGGTCGCATAGGGTGATGGTGAGGATGATCTTTGTAAGAACTCCCGAAACCCTAATAGCCACGCCTTCTCAACCACGCTGCCGGTGCTAGTACTCCAGCGCGTGGTGATCCTGCCCCGTACGTGTGGATACCTCGGAGGTGTTGTTGCGAAGCATCAGCACTAGGACAATCCGCGAATCGTGACGATCACCGGAGTCAGAGGAGTAGTCGCGTGATGAGTACGACCACTCGAAGGAGGAGACGCGTGGCGAGTGCGACTACGACTGCATCAACTTGCTACGACGACTCTACTTCCGCTACGAGTCGGCGCGTCTAGCGGTAATCTCGTGATCTATTACTAGCGTTGGTTCCTTGGTTGCACGGTAAATTTTTATTTGTGCTATCGAAGCCGTGCCCGTAACCCAACAGTGGTGTCAGAGCCATGCTGTCTGGTTTTAGATTTGGATTGGTCACATATTGTGATATGTGACAGTTATAGATGTGATCTATTTCTGTTTCTACTGGTCGATTTGATCGTCCATGCTTTTTAGTGGTAAGATGGGTTTCTTATTCGTTATTCTGTGATCGTGCTTGCATGGTCGTATCAAGACATGCCTCTACCGGTCGGTTTCCGCCATCAGGGCAGATAGTGATTATAAATCCATTGGAGCAAGCGAAGATCAATGTGGTTGATCGAATCGGAGTTACAATCGAATAGTACCGGATGTTTTATTGCGCTTGTTCACGATCACATTGCAAGATACTCCTATCGGTCGGAATTCCGCCATCGGAGTATGCCGCAGTGTGTGGTCGTATTAAGGCAATGATCAGATCGGTTCGGAATAGGGTTAATATGATTAATCTGATGATTTCCAAGGCTCGGTTTCGTGAATAAGATTCATGTTCTGGAAAAAAATTTGAGGGCGCTGCCCCTTCGAACCCCGCCTGCTAACCGGCTAGCGGGACCGCCGTGCTGGGTAATCAGACCACACTTTTTGTAGTGTGTGTTCTTGTTGCCCATAGAATGCGATTCTATGCCTAACTTATTTTTGCAGGTTGATGTGAATAGTATGACCCATGATGTATGAGATGCATGCATGTGTGTAATGTTCATGACCTACGTGTCATGTTTGTTGCAGCCTAAGGCTGTCTATATTTGTATAACAGCATGCGTGTCGACTTGTGATGCTAATTTACTCCTTATAATTTTACCCCTAGTGCTGTTAGGAGTAATGGCTTAGTGGGAGTACTTGGAGGTTTTGAAAACTTGGAGGCATGGCGAACAGTATGCTTGGCGATGGAGATCACCATAAGAAAGGGTCATACTATATCACAATGCAATTTGATTGTCTGTGAATGCCCTTATATTCCTGTTCATTTATTTCTATGCATGTTATTTAATTGCTTGAAATGCTTTTAACATGGTAGAAGTAAATTTCCCTTAGGTAATATTAAGTTAAATTGATGCTCTCCCAATTAGCCGCACCATCCATAGTCTTGTATTTTAATGTTAGGTCTTGCTAAAGCAGAGTACCATTAATATTCCTTGACTAGATGTTTTGTGTTGGACACTTACACGCAGCGTTGGTTTTACTTGATAAGGTCATCATAACGGTTATGGACTTTGGGGCATAGGGTTGGGTGCCGGAGCATAGAGATGCTGCCCAACAACAAGAGTCATATAGAGATATGATTAGCAAAGGGTTGCTTACCATATTCACTAATCTTCTAGCAGTGATACCAAAGCTCACTAGTAGATTAACTGATTGTGGGTCTTGAATCACTAAATGTCATAAGAGGGATATGGTATTCAGTAGGAGTATCTTTATTAAATTGTTTAATAGAAGTTACCTTTCTTGAACATATGTCTTAGTTTTGCATATTTTTGTTGTAGATCATGGCACCGTCTGTTGTACCTACATCCAGTTTTACTTTACGTTCAATTCTTGATAAGGAAAATCTGAATGGAACAAATTTTGCAGATTGGTCCCGCAACCTGAGAATTGTTCTTACGCAAGATAAAAAAGAACATGTTCTAGAGGAACCAATTTCTGATGTGCTTGCTGAGAATGATGCTGCTGCTCTTAAAATAGCCTATAAAAAGGCATGTGATGAGCCCCTTGATGTTAGCTGTCTTATGCTTGCTGTAATGAACTCAGACCTTCAGAAGCAGTTTGAAAACATTGAGGCCTACGATATGATCGTGGCGCTCAAAGGTATGTTTGAGACACAAACAATGACTGAGAGATATGAGATCTCAAAGAAACTGTTTGGGTGTAAGCTAACTGAGGGTAGTCCGGTGAGCCCTCATGTGATCAAGATGGTTGGTTACACACAGAGTTTGAAAAAACTTGGTTTTCCAGTTAGTCAAGAGTTAGCTACAGATTTGATTCTTGCTTCGCTTCCTGCAAGCTATGAGCAGTTCATTATGACTTTCCATATGAACGGCTTAGACAAAAATCTCACCGAACTGCATATGATGCCTAAGACTGCAGAGGACAGCATTAAGAAAAGCAACAGTCATGTGATGATTGTGCAAAAGAGTACTAGTTTCAAGAAGAAGGCTAAAACTTGGGTCAAGGTAAAGGCAAGGCTTCGGATGGGATCCAAGCTATCAAGCCTAAACCCAAGACCAAGTCCGCCCGACTCAAGAGAATGAATGCTTTTACTGCAAGCGGACAGGCCACTGGAAGAGGAACTGCAAGAAAAACCCGGCTGATCGGAAAAAGAATGGTGGGATTAAACCTTCCATTTCAGGTATTAATGTTATATATGGTTTTCTTACTGATTCTTATGTTAACTCTTGGGTATTTGATACCGGATCGGTTGCACATATTTGCAATTCGATTCAGAGTCTAACAAGGAGTAGGAGAATAACAAGGGGTGAGATGGATCTTTGCGTCGGGAATAAAGCAAGAGTTGCTGCATTAGCCGTCGGGACTTTGTCATTACTTTTGCCTTCAGGATTTATTATGGAACTAAATAATTGTTATTACGTTCCAGCCATAAGTAGAAATATCATCTCCGCATCATGTTTGATGGCAGAGGGTTATAAGTTCATTATAGAGAACAATGGTTGTTCTATATTTTTGAATGAAATGTTTTATGGCTATGCTCCCGTTTTGAACGGGTTGTTTATTTTGAATCTTGATGATGCACCAATCTATAATGTTAATGCAAAGAGGCTTCGGCCTAATGATATGAATTCCACTTTTGTTTGGCATTGTCGTTTGGGTCACATCAGTGAGAAACATATGAAAAAGCTCCATAATGATGGAATTAAAAACTCAATTGATTTGGAATCATTTGAAACGTGCGAATCTTGCCTAATCAGAAAGATGACCAAGACACATTTCACAGGTCGGAATGAAAGGGCGTCCGACTTATTGGCACTCATACATTCTGATGTGTGTGGACCAATGAGCACGACAGCTAGAGGTGCTTTTCAGTACTTTATTACTTTCACCGATGACTTTAGTAGATATGGATATATCTATTTAATGAGGCACAAGTCGGAATCCTTTGAAAAGTTCAAGGAGTTCCAGAATGAGGTACAGAATCAACTTGGCAAGACAATCAAGTCTTTACGATCTGATCGTGGAGGAGAATTTTTGAGCCATGAGTTTGGTGATCACTTGAAATATTGTGGAATAGTTCCACAGCTTACACCACTGGGTACTCCACAGTGGAATGAGGTGTCCAAGCGGCGTAATCGGACCTTGTTGGACATGCCATTGTATTTTTGGGGTTACGCTGTACAAACTGCCACTTTCACTTTGAATAGGGTACATCTAAATCAGTAGATAAGACACCATATGAGATATGGACTGGGAAGAGTCCTAGTTTGTCTTTTCTAAAGATTTGGGGATGTGA
Organism: Hsuehochloa calcarea; assembly: GCA_036346395.1. NCBI lineage: Eukaryota > Viridiplantae > Streptophyta > Magnoliopsida > Poales > Poaceae > Hsuehochloa > Hsuehochloa calcarea. The sequence goes on along the minus strand of CM070605.1, from coordinate 13,151,845 downwards.
TGTCTATGTTAAACGTTTTACGTCTGACAAACTCACACCCAAGTTAGATAAATGCTTATTTATAGGATATTCTAGGGTAACCAAAGGATATTATTTCTACAATCAAGAGGAGGGCAAGTTTTTGTTGCCCGAATTGGTGTATTTTTTGGAGAAAGAGTTTCTTTCAAAAGGAGTCTGTAGGAGAAAGATGCATCTCGAAGAAGTTCGGGAAACATCTAAAGGTGTTTCAACTCCTACCGAACCTCTACAGGACGAACAAAGTGTTGTTGAACCTGTAGATGAGACATCAGTCCCACGTAGATCTAAAAGGCTACATCAATTGCCTATAAGGTATGGGCATGATGTATTATTGTTGAATAATGTTGAGCCTAAAACTTATAAGGAAGCGATGATGGACATAGACTCTGAGAAATGGTTTGAAGCCATGAAGTCCGAGATAGACTCCATGAGTGTCAATCAGGTTTGGAACCTGGTCAATCCACTTGATGGTGTTAAAACCATTGAGTGCAAATGGATCTATAAGAAAAAGATTGATATGGATGGAAATATTCACATTCATAAAGCTCGACTTGTCGCAAAAGGGTTTCGACAAGTTCAAGGAGTTGACTACGATGAGACTTTCTCACCAGTAGCGATGCTTAAATCTATTCGGATCATTCTAGCTATTGCTGCATATTTCGATTTTGAGATATGACAGATGGATGTCAAAACGGCTTTCCTTAATGAAAACCTAAGTGAGGATGTGTACAAGACACAAGCTGAAGGTTTTGTCGATCCAAAGAATGCTAGTAAAGTGTGCAAACTTCATAAATCCATTTATGGGTTGAAGCATGCATCTCAGAGTTAGAATTTACGTTTTGATGAGGAAATCAAAAGGTTTGGTTTTGTCAAGAATAAAGAAGAGCCTTGTGTTTACATGAAGGTTAGTGGGAGCGTACTTATAATCCTAATCTTATATGTAGATGGCATATTATTGATTGGGAATGATATTCCTATGCTGGAATCCGTTAAGGTATCATTGAAAAATGTCTTTCTATGAAAGACCTAGGAGAGGCAGCATATATATTGGGAATAAAGATCTATAGAGATAGATCAAGAAAGCTAATTGGATTAGGCCAAAGTACTTATATTGACAAGGTGTTGAATCGGTTCAACATGCGTGATGCCAAGAAAGGGTTCTTACCTATGTCACATGGCATAAGTCTTAGTAAGAGTTAGTGTCCTTCGACCACTAATGAGCGATACCGTATGAATAGTATTCCATATACTTCGGCCATTGAATCTATTATGTATGCCATGATTTGTACCAGACCAGATGTATCATATGATCTAAGTGTTACGAGCAGATACCAGGCTGATCCTGGTGAAGGTCACTGGACAGCTGTGAAAAACATTCTTAAGTACTTGAGAAGAACTAAGAATGTGTTCCTAGTTTATGGCGGTGATGAAGAGCTCGTTGTAAAGGGTTACACCAATGCAAGCTTCCAAACCGACAAAGATGATTATCGTTCGCAATCTGGTTTTGTATTCATTTTGAATGGATGAGCAGTGAGCTGGAAAAGTTCCAAGTAAGAAACGGTTGCTGATTCTGCGATGGAGGCCGAGTATATTGCGGCTTCTGTAGCTGCAAAGGAAGGTGTTTGGATAAGTAATTTCATTGCTGAGTTGGGTGTAGTCCTGAGTACTTTGTGCCCATTGGATCTCTATTGTAACAATAATGGAGCCATTGTGCAGGCTAAGGAGCCGAGATCTCATCAGAAGTCCAAACACATACTCAGGCGTTATCATCTCATTCGCGAACTGGTCGATAGATGAGATGTTAAGATATGAAAAATTTATACGGATTCAAATGTTGCTGATCCGTTGACTAAGTCTCTCCCACAGCCAAAGCATGAGGCGCACACAAGAGCTATCGGTATTAGATACTTAAATGATTGACTCTAGTGCAAGTGGGAGACTATTGGAAATATGCCCTAGAGGCAATCATAGAGATGATGATATTTTATTATGTTCATGATTTTGATAATATGTTATCGTGTTCCTTGAATGGATCATTTGTTATAGATCAATAAGTATGTGACTTGTTGGTGGAACTCTTTAACTTTTATGATGTCATTCTAAATGTATCCCTGGTCGGAGGTCACTGGTCGGAATACTAGTGACTCTATGACTAGCACATGTATTGATTGATGACCTTGTTTCACCGGTCATGGATATAGGGATATCGAATCAATAATGTGAGCTCATGTTAGAGAACATAGAGCTGGATAGACCCACCATTGAGACACTATTGAGATTGTTATGAATCTTTGTGTCATTAGTTGATCTCAAGTAATGATGATGTATAATCCTTAGACCTGAGATCAGCATGGTTCCCTACATGTGTAATAGCACTCATAGGGGTTGCCAAACGCTACTCGTAACTGGGTAGTTATAAAGGTAGCTTTCAGGTATGCTATGCAACATGCGGAGGGATGTGACTGGTCGAGATGGGATTTGCCCCTTCTAACATAACCGGAGAGATGTCTCTGGGCCCCTCGTGGTGATCGGATAAAGAAAGTGCATGGCCATGCCACTAGTGGTCGAAATGTCGACCACATGAAGTTATCCGACACTCGATCGAGAAAGTATTGAACAGTCCATGGATGACACATCATCTCACCTGGAGTTCAACCAGACATCGTGTGGTGAAGGGAGGATGCATGACTAGGTCGTTTAGTTCGATCAGTTACGGACTGGTCGTATGGAGATACGATCTGGTCGTAGATTGATCGAACGTAATCACATAATGGTAAGAACCTGGTCGTAAGGAGTTACGAACTGGTCGGGACCAAATACGATATGGTCGTATGGAGATGCGAACTAATCGTAAGTGATGAGGACCTGATCTTAGATCATATTACATCAAGGTTCGTCCGCTTTCTATGTGTATTTGGGAATCGTTATGTGCTGCTAGGTACCGCTAACGACTGGTGGTCAGAAAGGAGTTTCTGAATCATAACTGATTACACATGAACCTGTAGGGTCGCACACTTAAAGGGGTAGGATCTGTTTTGGATGGTGATCCGAATTCATATAGGCCATTAGTTCCTAATGGGCCTTAAGGTCGAGACCCATCATGGATGCCTATATAAAAAGGGGCGGTGGCACGGGGTGAGGGAGAGGATGATCTTTGGAAGAACTCCCGAAACCCTAATAGCCACGTCTTCTCAACCACGCCGCGGTGCTAGTACTCCAACGCGTGGTGATCCCGCCTGCATGTAGATACCTTGGAGGTGTTGTTGCGAAGCATCAAGACTAGACGACCCGCGACTCGTGGCGATCATCGAGTCGGAGGAGAAATCGCGTGGTGAGTACGACCTCTCGAAGGAGCAGACGCGTGGCGAGTGCGACCACTCGAAGGAGGAGACGTGTCGTGAGTACGACTACGACTGCATCAACTCGCTACGATGACTCTACTTCCGCTACAAGTCGACGCGTCTAGCGGTAATCTCGTGATCTATTACTAGCGGTGGTTTCTTGGTTGCGCGGTAATTTTTTCTTTGTGCTATCGAAGCCTTGCCCATAACCCAACACCGAAGTCAAGGAGTGAGTATGGTGGAGCAGACGCGGCGCAGAGGGAGCATATGCGTGTACGGTCAGAGCGGCGTGGGCGCGCAGGGCTGACACACGGCGAGGACCGGGCGCACGGGAGCGTGGCCTGGCACGTCATGGTGGCGACTTTGGAAAGCCAGAGAAGGCGTGCTTACAGGGGCGGCATGGGCAACACGGCGTGCACGGATGCGGAGACGCAGATGTCGCAGTTGGCATGGCGAGCAGGTGAGGAGTGGCAGGGCATCGACCATGCGTTGGCGCATACGCGGCGTGGGTAACAAGGCTGGCTCAGGCCAGGGGAGAAGAAGGTAAGGGGAGGGTGGCTTGGGCTAACTGGCCCGAAAGGAGAGGGAATGGGCTGGGGGAGCTGGGCCAGCCCAAGGAGGAGATGGGGCTGAGCCCAAAGAAAGAGAGGAGGGTAAAAATGAAAAGGGGCCAAAAATTGAAAAGAGGAATTCAAATTCGAAATTTGAATTCGGGAATTGCAAGGAGGTTTGAAATACAAATCCAAGCTTAACTAGAAGTTAAAAGATTTCAAATTATCGGCTAATTTGAAATAAAATTTGAAAACTGAAAACCAAACGGTAAACACTATTTATCGTTTGAAAACGAGAATGTTACACTGGGCTAGCCTTGGCGCCTCTCCAAATCTAGGCATATCGGCCACGAGTCTCTGAGCTAGCCATCTCCTTCCCCTTTAGCGATCTCAGCCATCAACATGTATTGTCTCCTCCTCTAGTAGGTTTGTGTTGCATACATTTTCTCGAATTATGGTTGACCCTTTTGTTGATTGTTGTATGAACTGTTGTACTTTGTTGCAATGTTTTTTCTCAAATGTTGCCGCAAAAATTAATTGTTGCAATTGTGTTTTTTATTTATTGCACAAAAGTAAATTTTTGTTGTAATGTGATTTCGAAAGATAGCACAAAAGGTATTTGTTTTATTGTATTTTTAATTTGTTGCACATGAATAAATTTTGAGCCCAGGACGAATGGAGACCATGCAAATGATTGGAGTCAGAATGAATTTCTTGTGCGGGGGGAGTTGTGAGGTAGGGACACCTGTTGGAAGGAAGAGAAATAATGGATGGTTATTGCATATCTGACCGTTGGTCGTGGGAATCCAACGACAGAAATAGCGTACAGAGTGCTAGTGGCTCCCAATTAAGATACAAACGCACATATTTATATATATATACACACACACTCAGAAGCATCTGATTGCAAAATACTAATTAAGCGCCACCGTTACGTGTCCCCTCAAGCTACGAGTAATCAGAACCGTACAAAGATGAACGAACGGTTGACACGTACGTACCGTATGCCGTAAACATACAGCAACTACTACTCTATACATTCACAATAGTGCGTACTATCAGATTCAGACCCTCTCTAGCTACTGAGGGAGCGGTATGTCGGCCAGGTCCCCACGGTACGGCACTTGCTCGTCGTCGTCGTCCTCCTTCGCCTTCTCGGCGTCGAGCTGGCAAGAGTCGGCGACGAATGTGACGACGGTGTCCTTCCTGAAGGTCAGGTAGACGACGGCGAATAGGTAGATGAACATCAATGGGAAGATGGCGACGCTGATGAGCACGTTGGCGTACTTGGGCAGCGAGTTGTCGATGAGCCACCCGACGAAGCTCGTGCTCAGGAAGTACATGTTGATGCCGATGATGAGCAAACCCAGCAACCACGAAAACACGATAATCTGCAAGAGTAACATGTTAGTAACGTACTTTCAATAGTAGGCAAAACTTACATTAACTGTTACTATACTATTTTTTTTTTTGAAAAACATGTTAATTAATCACTATATTATATGATGTTTACTACCATGTGAATCCAGACATTTGGTTGTCAATCACTAAGCAGTGCTATGAGATGTCAATCATTATACCTGAGCAAGAAAGGATGCATGTGCGTCCAACTTGGTTGAATGGTTGTTGCCATATGTCAGTCCTCATGTATGTAACTATTTGTTTGGTTCCGCTTGGACGTGTACTACTACTAGTGCATGCACTCACATATCATTGATCAAGAACATGGCATGCATGGATAGATCAGTACATCATTTTGTGCAAACTAGGCTATGCACAATTATTAATTGAAGTGCATGCATGTATACGTGTATATATCCAGGAACAAGCAACAAGGACGTAGTTTTCTTGAGCTGGTGTGTGCTTACATAGATGGAATTCTTGTGGGGTCCCATCTTGCTACTGCTGCTGCTGAACTTGAGTAGTGGGATGAGAGCAAATGGCAGCTCAAAGGACAGTATCATCTGAAAGGAAATCACAGCAAACCAAGAACCAATCATTGCTTTGCTTTAGTTAGAATATGTCTAGAAGGCACACTTAATTATTTTGCTCTTTTAGATCACAAGACTAGTGCCTTTATTAGTAAAGTGTTAGTTAATTAGTAAAAAGTCATTAAATGTTGGTGCTAATTTTATATGGATTTAGTGGACGCGCCACTACATGCGTGACATATATTTTCGGACGAGCAGCGCCGGTGACCGGAGTTCGCCGGTGCTAGTGCTGCCGCCATATGCTGACGTAGTTTTCAGCAGCAAAAACTGTGAATTGGACGCACCGACGCGATGATGATGAGACGGCCGGCGCCACTAGAGCCACCGATAATGGAGACGACTAGGCTCGGCGCAATGGCGATGCTGCGCGTCATCAGGTTCCTCAGCCACTTCTTCATCTTGATGTCCAAGAACCCCTGCACGTACATGGAAAAAAAAGGGTCAAAGTGAAACATATGATTAATTGCCTGTGATTTATTGTTTACCACGGGAAATACCCAATTAATAAAACTAAAGATGCATGCGTGGGCTAAAAGTCGTACGTGATGGTGAAATCCTAGCTACTAGCCTTCGTGCATATATATAAAAAAGAAAATTGTAATGTAAATCTCTCTGAATTTGTGAAGTTATGCCACTTAGCTTTCTAAATTTGTATTTTACTTTTTTAGCCCGCTGAACTTGCAAGATTGTACTACTTAGCTTCCTGAGCTTGCATTTTACTTTCTTAGCCCCCTGAGTTTGCGAGATTGTACTACTTAGCTCCCTGAATTTGCGTTGAGGCGAAGTTCGTCTGATGCGATGCCGACAACTTTCTCCCCGCCGAGTCTGATGGACTCGGCGAAGCCCCGTTCCGACCGTGTTCCTCGTTCCCGTCACCTCATGCCGACAAAAATGGATTCTTTGGGCCCGGGAACGCACTGTTCTCGCGTCTTCGTACAGCTCCACTGTCGCAACTTGCTTCCTCCGAGTTAGCCGTGAAAGAGAGAAGTATATTCCCAATGCCAGAGTAGAAACTACTTACCTTGCACAATGTTTATTTGGCCATTTGCTAATAGAAAAGGCCGAGTTGCCAAATCACCATGAGAGAGAGAAGTACTGTGCCCCTGCTCTAGTACCTGGAATGTACTTCTCTCTCTCACGAAGGACTCAGAGGAGGAAGGGCGAGGGCGGTGGCAAGTTACGACGGTAGAGCTCCGGCGAAGTCGTGAGCACGGTGCGCTCTTGGACCCATAGAATTTGTTTTTGTCGGCGTGAGGTGACGAAGATGGTGAATATGACCGGAACGGGGGTTCGATAAGTCCATTAGACTCGAAGGGGATGAAGTAGTTGTATCGCATCCGACAAACTTCACCCCAATACAAGTTTAGGAAGCTGAGAAAATACAATACAAATTTAGAAAGTTAAGTAACACAACCTCGTAAGTTAAAAGATCTATCGTGCAGTTTTCTCTATATAAAAAGTTGATAAGTAAGTAAACGGAAGATGAGTACTAGATATATAATTGAAAATTAATGGCTAAGCTACCTGCATGATGTACTGGCCTGAGTAAGTGCCGGTAATGGTGGAGCTCTGCCCGGAGGCCAACAGCGCCACGCCGTACACGATCGCACTCGACCTGCCTAGAACGTTCTGAACCACAAAAAGAATAGGAAAAAACATATGGTAATTAATCAGTAGAACAGTAACAACCATTCTTTCCGCAATCTTATGGTTTGAATTGTGTTTGTGTAAGTGTCTTTATAGTACCTTGAGGAGGAAGGATGAGGTGTCCAGGGTGAGGTCGCCGCATTTCTCGGCGTCCTCCGGCGAGAGGTTGTCTGAGAAGCAGACGGTCCCGGATACGGAGACGACGGCAATGTTGATGAGCAGTGCGATGAACAGCGCAAAGCCGCTCTCGTAGAGGAAGAACCTGCAGGCATCCTGATCGAAGGGAGCACATATTAATATAGTATAGTGCATAGTTGAATTGATATTTTTCTTCTCGTTAATATAATCCGACCTTGATTCCTCTTACGGATGCCGGAGTCTTCCTCGTAAGCACCAAAGCTGAATGCAGGAATAGGTTGTGGCTGTAATTAATCGAGGTCAAAAAGAAGGAATTTTACAATTTCTTTCAATGGCTTACAATTATATGCGTGGCAACTGAAATTGTAACTCGGTCAACGGTCATGATTGAGCATAAATTAGCGACGAAGAAAATTTTATACATGTTATAGCATTCATGGTTACTTAAAGTACACCTTTAGCCACCAACCTTCTGAGACTACAGAGATTTAGAAAACAATGTTATATTGTTGCGGTATCTAGAGGGTATTTGTAGGGAACATCTTTTATATATATATACACACACACACTTAATTCTGTACTCCATTGTTAACATTTAACTAGGCGATGGTAACTTTTTTTTGCTACGTGCGTGTGCGCATTTGGGACAGGTGATAGTAAATGTACTTGCTTGCTACTAGCGAGGGAGACATTTCATGTATATCAATCGGGCCACATGGACTAGAATTATTTAGTTTAGAACAATTTAACAATTTGATAACTATAATATTTTCAAAAATTATTTTGATACAATAAATATACCTATTCATACTGTAAAATTGGGAGCACTTATAGCCAATATGAAATTTTAATATGCGCATGTGAGGCCTCTAGTGCAATTTCATTATCAACCAATGAACCACTCCTCTTTTCTTCTAGCATTGACCTGATCAGCTAGCTGGCCTCTTTTGCCATGACCGAGAATTCCATCAGCTACAGTAAGTGCATGTAAGTCAAACAAAGTATTTGTGCACGCTGTATGGCTTACGGCATAATAAGAGCTCCAAGGAGGGCAATGGCGTCTCCGGTGGCGCCGGACCCGTTGAGCCTGGGGATGAACAGCCCTTTCATGACCTCCACCGCAGGAGGCTTCACTATGCCCAGCTCCCCGAAGAAGCACGCCGCCATGACGAACACTAGCATCGAGATCAAAAACTCCAGCTTCCGCACCTAGTTATATTAGGAAAACATTATCGGTAAGAAGTTTTTATCGGAGGGTAGAGGTAACACCGGTTTCCAGAAATTTTGGACCAAAATTTTTAATTGAAATTTGATTTTTTCAGATGTAAACATAAAATTTAAATAAATTTTGAATTTAATTTTGAATTTGGATGAAAATTAAATAATCCAAATTTTTTTGCGCGATATGAAAATTTATCGGACCCCACCGATTACACCGGTAACCGGTGGTTACCGGCGAAATTTTGGCGATAGAATTTTCACTCTTACACGCACGTATAGAAATGTCATATGCGATAGATGTATGAACAGCAACTAACTACTGATGATCCAACTGATTCAGTGGGTTATTTAGTTTAGGGAACCTATTTGTCTGCGAGTGTTCGTGAGAATTTCCTAAATTACAACTTTTTTTTTGCGAGGCATAAAATTACACTTCCTTCGCAATATATCCCACCCCGTATTTCTGCAGCGCCCGAGTAGCAGGAGCGTGCTGGAGCCGGTGATGAGAACCCCGACCCACACTGGGATGTGGAACAAGAGATTGAAAGCGAAGGCTGTCCCTATAACTGCAAGAAAAAAAAACCAACATTTGTAAGAAAAAAGGGGGATTAGATTGTGTCTACTTGACAACTTGCAACTGCTATCACTGCTGCTGTTGTTCACATGGTAAGACAACTGAGCACGGCAATGACAGACTAGATTTTTTGTATATATACTACTATGCATCATCCTAAGATCCTGACTTCACCCTTGTATATTACTGATTTTTTAAGGGATGTAATTAACATTTATAAGGAAAGCAACGGTTGACTAAGGACAGACAGGATGATCACGTTATTGTTTTCTAACCTTCTGGGATATCTGCAGCGATCACGGCTAGCTCTGCAAGGAGCCATAGACAGATCCTCACAAACTTTGGGTACTCACTCTTGCATATCTCAGCAAGATGCCTCCCTGATGAGTTAAAATTAATGGTCATTAGCACCAACTTGTTACATATTTTGTATGCAAAGATGTCCCGATTAACGTCGCGATTACTGTTGCTTTGTTACCTGTCACCACTCCAAGGTTAGCTGATAGTGATTGTATGATCAGTGCGAAGATGAGCCCAATCAGAATGACCCAAAGGAGCTAGAAACACACAAGAAAGAGCACAAGGCAAAAGCCAGACTTAACGTTAGTTGCATCTTTTTTGGTGATGTACTGGAAGGGGTAAAAAGTTGGAGATTTGCTAGAGTAAATGGCGTTAAAAAAGAAAAGGACAATATCAGAAAAGCAAGAAAATATTCCCTGCTTTTACTGTAAAGTATAATAAACTTAAATGTACCTCATATCTGTGATTTGCGCCGGCTTGCAGATCCGTTTCCACTGTTTCATAGTTTGTCAATCGTAAGAACCGAGAGAGAGAGAGAGAGAGAGAGAGAGAGAGAGAGAGAGAGAGAGAGAGAGAGAGAGAGAGAGAGAGAGAGAGAGAGAGAGATCCTCACAATTGCCAGGATCCAAGTAGGCCAACGACACCATGAACCCTGGTCCAACATGGGCTAGGAACCTTTTCCACGCAGGCTCCTGTTTTACACAACCAAAGAAAAATGGAGAAATTAAGGAAAAAAAAGAAACGAAGGTCTGTCAATCCAAATCCTACTATAGCGCGCTAGACAGACATGCAAAAACATGAGCTTATCTAGGAGCAAAAGAGCACTGTAGATTTAGATTCTAGTTTCCGTTACAGTCACTTAATTAGCAGTTAGCAGTCATGTCAGTACTATCATATTACCAAGCACCATGAAAATTTTCACTTCAAACCTCAGATCCAATCCAGAACTCAGTGGAGCGACAAATACATAACTTTGTAGACAATTAACCTTGATCAGTTGATCACTGTCTTCAAGCTTCTTAGCATCTTCTTGCGCCACATTTGCTGTGCAGCTCCTTCCTCTCTCGCTGCTGGCCGATGTTTCTCTCTCAATCTCCATTATTTTCTAAGGCTAGCTTATCTTGGTTACGAGAAGATGTATGTGGTGACCTCTCTCGCCAGCGTCTTGTCCTACTTATATATATACACCACATGCAACCAAATGTGATATTTTGATGCTCATATATAGATAAAAAAAATGTGGGCCTCCCTTGTGTGATGAACATACAAAAGAAAGCTCCGTTTGGCATCTCTTGCCATGACCAAATACAAACAAGCGGTGCCAAGCTATGTACCTGTTTTCTTTTTCTGCAAAAGTTTATTTATTCAAGGTCACAATCACTAAATTTGGGTTATCTAGGGGAGTCAAAGCTTGTTTTAACCCAAAGCATAGCTTGGTCTGTTCCACTAATTAGAAAGGATTATAGGGCCACTAGCTGGTTCACGGTTCAGATAACCGGTTTCAAAATTTTCCGATACAACCGATATGGCCAATTATCAGAAAATTTTGGTTGATTTCGGCCGAAAAGACTGAAAATTGGTTGAAAATATCGGCCAAAATTTTTGAAAATAAATTTCGAACAAAAAACTTATATATTTAACAAAATTCATGCAAAACAATTTTTTCGGGACCGGTTTGAAATTCCACTATTAAACTTAACTGTTTTACGAGTTGTGCAATTTAGTCCTTTAGAGAGCATAGAAGCAGCACTGTGTTACAGTTAGCACTTGGTAAGGGTATTTTGAGTAAAAGTTGAGTTAGCAAACTAATATCCAGCATCGCATGCTACATCCATTTTTAGATTAGTAATTGCTAGCTAGCCAAATGAACCATTGAAAAGAAAGGAAATGTCGCGAGCGAATAAGATTGGGAGATCTAGCTCAACATGGCTGGTCATTGATTGATTCTTTTTAAATGAACCGGTTATGTGTAAGAAATTCTACCAATAATAATGCCCGTGGGCTCAATCATTGGACCAGACCCGGCCCATTTGTACACATACCATACCACAAAGAGCTACCTGGTGTAATTACATGGTTGGATTATGCGATGCCAAACTACGCCAACTTGCACCAAAGACGCCCTACGATAATGAAGGCGCCAACAAGTATTGAACGTGCAAACTCACTACCTGCAATATAATGCTCAAACTGTCCAACATTTCAGAAGTGAACACAACCCAATAAGCGGATCAGGAAGGTAATAGGAAACAATAATCCGGCCCAATGGGTCCTGTAACAGAGTAGTTTAGCCCAGGAGGAGTTGGTTGAGTGGGACCGGAGGTCGGTGAGAGAGGGAGAGAGTTTATAAGCTACAGTCCTCAGCAGGAGTAGGTGTCGAATATATATGTATATATTTAAAAAAAACAGGCAGAAGGATTAACTATTATATATATTAATAGAGAAGAAAGCATATCGACAAAGAGGTCCAAGGCCTTAACCAAAAATTTGAGTTTTAATTACATGGAAAAAAAATTGCTCCAAGCACGTTGGGACCAGGTTATGTTTTCCTCCTTAATCTTTGCGAGCAGGTCAGAGGAGGGGATGACCAGTTCTGAAAAATTCTGGCACGACGTTCCTTTCAGATCTCTCAGGTGGTTAGTGTTGCAAATTTAGCGGTTTTAGCAAATATTTAAAAATAATTCCAGCAACAATTATTATAATTAAAGCATATTTCTAGCAGCATTTAAATGGCAATAATAACATAAAAAAAACATGTATTATCTTCATGTTATTTAAACATGATAAAATGCTCAAAAGATAGAACTTGACAACAAAAGAAATCAACATAATGCTCAGATTTAATTTGATTGTTTATTGCACTCAGATGTCGGGTGTCTTTTGTCAAGAATTTTCACTAATTAGACAAGAAAAGATAAATCAGACTTTGAGTTGAAAATAAAATGCCTTACTGCTATATCAAGAAAGAACAATCTCATAGGTCACAACAGCACTAATTACTTTCAGCCAATAGAAGTAGCATGAATATCACAAAGCAAACTGAGATTACAAAACAACAAAATGAGCTTTTACTGCTTTCGGCCAACGGAGGAGCAAGATATCATAATGCACAATTAGTGAATAACACTAGCCAAATTCGATCAACAGAAAGATAACCGAATCACAGAAAGAAATGGAGCTATGACAATAGAGATGAATTAACAGCAATATGCAAATATGAGGCTCAAGTTTGATTTATAATCAACAATGTCAATCTAATTTCCTAAGCGACAATAATCCTCATCGAGCATTTAAACCAAACCCACAACAACAGTACTAAAGTGAGTCTCCCAGTACTAGTCAGGATTACAAAATCAACTAGCACAGCTCACTTAAGTAAAGTAATGAACAAAATGGAAATAGTGATACTCACGATGTGAATGGCTCTCAAAGCCACCGAGTAGTAAACCATGCAAAGCACACAAATGCGCTGACTCAGAAAACCATTTGCCCATTTGTCTTTGCGGTGAGAGAACGTGGTCGTTGGAAATACAACATCGCTCTTCACAATTTGGGACACACCAAACGAGAAGTCGAGGTACTGGGAATAATGTCATACAAGAATCTCCAACGAGATGCATCGGCCCAATGCACCAAGGAGCACCAATCACCAAAATTGAAGATCACTTCCAGTCCCAGATCAGTCCAGAGCCAACCTAGACCAAGCCCTAGTTGCGCAATTCCCAAGTTCTTCCACCGCGCACCCAACACAGAAGGGTGCACAAGAAGGAACCGATGGAATATGCAAAGAGGAAGGTCTAGACCTCACCATTGATGGTGTCAGGTCAATATGGTGCCGTGGGAGCTCTAAAGCCCCAAAAAACCGAAGTCTAATCGGAGGAGAAGAAGAATGACACAAAAGAGGGGAACTCGCTATGTATAAGGTGTTGAAAGAAGAAGAACCAAGGCGCCTTAAGAAGAGGAGGAGGAGGGGAGGCCGAGCTGCCGCTCCAACGGCCAGTGAGCGACGCGCCGCCACCAGCCACAACCCCCAAACACGAAAGCCTTACTCGGTTCGGGTTGGAGACAAAGTCTCCAACGTTAGCCCTCCCCCTATATCTATGGCTGTGGTCGTCGCCCTCCATGGAAGGTGTTTGGAGCTGTTAGTTTGAAACCACCAGTCTCTAATATTGTCCAATTCTCTCCTACCCCCAATTAGGTCTGAGTGGTGCACAACCAAGCCAATCGGCCAATAAGTTCCTCCTTAGCAATTCTATCAGCTTCCTCCCCATGTTCTTGCTCTTCTCCTACCTCCAATTAGGTGTGAGTGGTGCAGAAAACCAAGCCAATCGGCCAATAAGTTCCTCCTTAGCAATTCTATCTGCTTCCTCCCCAAGTTGTTGCTCTTCTCCTACCTCCAATTCGTCTGCTCGCTTCTTAATCTCCTCTTTGATTGTAACACCCCGTTACGCAACCTGATCGATTTATCTTTCCATTCCGAAAGCTAATTCAGAAAAGATATAGTATATTGCTGTGATGTAATGATCTGATCGTCCAAGCTAGCTTACTCATCTTTCGGACATAGTATAGGAGCATATGCACTACAGTACATTCCCTCTTTCTTTCTTTTTTTTGGTCAAGTGTGGATGTGATGATGCTTGATGTAGGCAGTTCCAAGTATTAAATAGTGGTAATGTTTTTAAGTGGCAAAAGTGATTTGATTTGTATAGATACGTGTGTGTAAATAGTGACAGTCCTCGAATATTCTTGCACTCGCGTTTTTGTTCCTTCAATTGCTGATCGAGCTGTCGGCACACGACGACGCAATCAACACGGCACAATTCATGCATTACCGTGCTCCTTTCGCAATAGGGCCAATCGTTTGTTAAAGTTTAAGCTTGGCCTCGTCACAGAGACACTCATACTACTGACCTTAATTAATTGCTTAGTTATTAGTATTTGGAAAAGAAAAAGGATGTGTTCGATCGTGCTAAGTATATTTTGAGTGGTTAATTTCCAAACTGGAGTAGTTGTTCTGTCTGCCCAGTATAAATATTTCTCTTTATAAACCGCGTGTAAATTCCGTTAGATAAATTCACAGCTAAAATATGCGCCGGCCGGCCCCTCTAAAAAATTTGGTTTGTTTCAGTTTATTTCCACCGAGAAGATCTGTCACCGAAGAGCTTGCTACCGCTACGCCTCTGTTCACCAACGACCAGCCAGCTTGGACCTTCTGGTGAGTCAGCCGCCCCTATTCCCGCAATAAACTAATGAGTCTATAACATGTGGGACTGCCATAGATTTTATAAATAAAATCATGAAATAAAAAGATGAGTCACTCACAAGTAGAACCCACATGTAAGTTGGTAAAATATGAAAAAATGTAAAAAAGATAAAAGCCCCCTTTAGTTTAGAGAAAAATACATTTTCTCTGTTGGAAAGCGTAAGCATAAAAAAATACGCTTTCGATATCACCATTTTATTTATTTCCAAAGTTTCTAAACCAAGCCAAATAGAAATGTAAAAAACGTTTGCATATGAACTCCAAATTGAATGAATCTTTTGGGAAGAGTGGTTGTACAGGTGGGATTTGAGGAGGTGGGGCTTTGAGGCCATTTGGTGAAAGGAGACTGCGAATTCGGGAAGAGTGATTGTAGATTCATTTGTTCTTGACTATCTATGGTTAGTAATTTATTCCTAATTGCATTATATTCTAGATCTAGCTTGGTAAAGGGACAATTGAAGATGATTTAGATCTAACTTGATGGTCTAGATCCATTTATGGTCTATTTCTACTTTAGATCATATATGTATAGTATACTGATTAATTAATTTAATATTTAACACTAAATTGTTATATGTGTACCGTAGTTGGATCGAAACTAAAGGGGTGGAATATATGTGTTGTCCATGCATTGACTGCGAGAATTTGAAGATATTTAAGAACCGAGCGCAGATCGAAACACACTTGATTGGAAGGAGTTTCAAAAAGGGGTATACACGTTGGACTAGTCACAGTGAAGAACAGATTATACAGGAAGGTAGTAATAACGACATCGCCGACGAAATTAACCATATGCTGTCGGAGGATGTCGATTATGGTTTCAATTCAGATAGACTGCACGATGGCAATCTGGATCAGATGCTTCGCGATACAGAAGGGAACTATAGTGAGAGAGAGTTTGATAAATTCGATGGTTCGATGGAGAACTCGGAGAATCCTTTGTTCCCGGGCTGCAAGCCGGAAACACAAGGTTGTCATATGTGCTTGAACTGCTAAAATTGAAGGCAAGGAACGGTTGATCTGACAAAAGTTTCACGGCGTTGTTAGGTTTCTTAGCGGATATGCTTTCAGATTAAAACGAGTTGCCAAAAACCACCTAAAAAGCTAAGAAGGTCTTTGTCAATTGGGAATGGAAGAAGAAAGAATGCATACATGTCCGAACGACCGTATCCTTTATCGTAAAAAGTACACAAACAAGCATGTATGTCCAGTTTGCAATGCATCCTGGTACAAGTGTAAGAATTAATCAGATGACGGTGAGGGAATCAAGGTGAAGAAATACCTCCTGCTAAGCTAGTGGTATCTTCTGTAATTCCCGATTATTCTCCGCTTGAAGCGGTTTTTTACAAACCCAAAGGAGCCAAAACTGCCGTGTTGGCACTCAGAGGAGCGTAAGAAGGATGGAAAGTTAAGACGACCAGCTGATTCCGTTTTTTTGCCATATGTACAGTACATTCCCTCTTTCTTGCTTTTTTTTTTTTTGCGAAGTGTGGATGTGATGATGCTTGGTGTAGGCAGTTCCAAGTATTAAATAGTGGTTGCCAAAAGTGACTTGATCTGTATAGATACGTGTGTGTAATTACTGATCGAGCTGTCAGCATACGACGATGCAAACAACACGGCACAATTCATGCATTTACGTGCTCCCTTCGCAATAGGGCCAATCGTTTGTTAAAGTTTAAGCTTGGCCTCGTCACTGAGACACTCATACTACTGACCTTAATTAATTGCTTAGTTATTAGTATTTGGAAAAGACAAGGATGTGTTCGATCGTGCTAAGTATATTTTGAGTGGTTAATTTCCAAACTGGAGTAGTTGTTCTGTGTGCCCAGTATAAATATTTCTCTTTATAAACCGCGTGTAAATTCCGTTAGATAAATTCATAGCTAAAATATGCGCCGGCCGGCCCCTCTAAAAAATTCGGTGCCTGACTGCCTGTAACATATCAAAAACACAAACGGTTTTTTTTTTTTTGGGTTTGCTGGAGCTTCTTAGTTATTCCATAGTTATACATAGAGACATCGCTTCAACAATATTAATTGGTTAATTTAGCCGGTTTGCTAGCGAGTAGATTTTTCCTCCTGTACTAAACCCTGATCCTATCGATAGATCTGTCAGTGAGTGATGTTGATCAGTGGTGCTGGAGCGACTAGACGGTCCACACGAGTGGTTACATTTGTAGATACAATTTATAAATTTGTTTTTTTAATAAAAAATTAACCAGTGTAATATCCAGCATCGCATGCTACATCCACTTTTATATTAGTAATTGCTAGCAAGCCAAATGAACCAGCGAAAAGAAAATGTTTGCACAGGAAATGCCTCGAGCGAATAGGATTGGGAGATTTAGCTCAACATGGCAGGTCATTGATTGATTATTTTTAAGTGAACTACTACTGCAAAAAGATTAATACTGAATGCCTCATCACAGACGATTGACCAAAACCGTTAATATTAAATACAATCACATACGGTTTTGGTTTAGAGACCGTTTGTGTTATTGACTGAGCTAAAAACCGTTTATAAAGAGGTAATATCACAGACGGTTTATTTTGACAACCGTGTGTGAAATATCACAGATGATTATAGAAAAGAACTGTCTGTGATATCACTAAATATCACAGACGATTTTTTCTTAAAACCGTCTGTGATACGTCACGCTTACTCAACTTACTCGTGGACTTACTCAACTTCCCACTTCTCTGTCCAACCGATGCAATGTAGCTCCTCAACAGTCTTTTTCTCAATGTCTGGCTCTACGGTAGCCGCGAGAGTTCTCCAACCCCGATGAGTCCCACGCCACTCTGTGCCCGGTTTGAGTATCGCCTCACCTCACTGAGCCCGCTCATATAATCCATTTCAGCTGATTTCGCCCACACCGAGTTGTCACTGTCGCTGCCATCAACGCCAACTCTTCTCCGGAGAGTCCTCGACCCCACCAAGGTCGATTCCCCTACCTATACATCCCAATAAAGCTGTGCATGTGCTTTGTTTTAGTTTATTTCCACCGAGAAGATTTGTCACTGAAGAGCTTGCTACCGCCACCTCTGTTCACCAACGACCAGCCGCCTTGGACCTTCCGGTGAGTCAGTCGCCTCTGTTCCCGCAATAAACTAATGAGTCTATAACATGTGGGACTGCAATACATTTTATAAATAAAATCATGAAATAAAAGAGATGAGTCACTGACAAGTAGGACCCACATATAAGTTGGTAAAATACGAAAAAATGTAAAAATGAGAAAAACCACCTTTAGCTCACAGAAAAATACGTTTTCTTTGTTGGAAAGTGTAAACATAAAAAAAAACGCTTTCGACATCACCCTTTCATTTATTTCCAAAGTTTTCAAACCAAACCAAATTGAAATGTAAATAACGTTTGCATATGAACTCCAAATTGAATGAGGTTATACAGGTGGGCTTTGAAGAGGTGGGGCTTTGAGGCTATTTGGTGAAAGGAGACTGCGGATTTGGGAACAGTGATTGTAGATCCATTTATTCTTGACTATTTGTGGTTAGTAATTTATTCCTAATTGCATAATATTCTAGATCTAGCTTGGTAAAGGGACAATTGAAGATAGTTTAGATCTAGCTTGATGGTTTAGATCCCTTTGAGGTCTATTTCTACTTTAGATCATATATGTATAGTATACTAATTAATTAAATAAATATTTAACACTAAATTGCTATATGCGTACCGTAGTTGGATCGAAACTAGATGTACGCTGAGAACTGTATGAGTGAAGAGTACATTAATGGTGTGTTTGCTTTTACAAGAGTTGTCGAGTAGGATATGTTGAATAACAGTGTGGAATATATGTGTTGTCCATGTATTGACTATGAGAATCTGAAGATATTTAAGAACCGAGCGCAAATCGTAACACACTTGACTCGAAGGGGTTTCAAAAAGGGGTATACACGTTGGACCAGTCACGGTGAATAGCAGATTATACAGGAAGATAGTAATAACGACATCGTCGACGAAGTCAACCATATGCCGTCGGATGATGTTGGTTGTGGTTCCGATTCGGATAGGCTGAACGATAGCAATCTGGATCAGATGGTTCACGATGCAAAAGTGAACTATAGTGAGAGAGAGAGTTTGATAAATTCGAGGGTTTGATGGAGGACTCGAAGAATACTTTGTTCCTGGGCTGCAACTCGGAAACACAAGGCTGTCATATGTGCTTGAACTACTAAAATGGAATGCAAGGAACGGTTGGTCTGACAAGAGTTTCACGGTGTTGTTAGGTTTCTTATCGGACATGCTTCTAGATTAAAACGAGTTACCAAAAACCACCTAAAAAGCCAAGAAGGTTCTTTGTCCATTGGGAATGGAAGAAGAAAGAATACATGCATGTCCGAACGACTGTATATTTTATCGTAAAAAGTACGCAAACATGCATGTATGTCCAGTTTGCAACGCACCTGATACAAGTGTAAGAATCAATCAGATGACGGTGAGGGAATCAAGGTGAAGAAAATACCTCCTACTAAGGTAGCGTAATATCATCCTGTAATTCCCTGTTTGAAGTGGTTTTTTGCGAATCCAAAGGAGACAAAACTGCTGTGTTGGCACTCAGAGAAGCGTAAGAAGGATGGAAAACTTAGATGACCCACTGATTCCGCTTTTTTGCCACATGTACAGTACATTCCCTCTTTCTTGCTTTTTTTTTGCCAAGTATGGATGTGATGATGCTCGGTGTAGGCAGTTCCAAGTATTAAATAGTGGTTGCCAAAAGTGACTTGATCTGTATAGATACGTGTGTGTAATTACTGATCGAGCTGTCGGCACACAACGACGCAATCAACACGGCACAATTCATGCATTACCGTGCTCCTTTCGCAATAGGGCCAATCGTTTGTTAAAGTTTAAGCTTGGCCTCGTCACAGAGACACTCATACTACTGACCTTAATTAATTGCTTAGTTATTAGTATTTGGAAAAGAAAAAGGATGTGTTCGATCGTGCTAAGTATATTTTGAGTGGTTAATTTCCAAACTGGAGTAGTTGTTCTGTGTGCCCAGTATAAATATTTCTCTTTATAAACCGCGTGTAAATTCCGTTAGATAAATTCACAGCTAAAATATGCGCCGGGCCCCTCTAAAAAATTCGGTGCCTGACTGCCTGTAAAATATAAAAAACACAAACGGTTTTTTTTTTTTTTTGGTTTGCTGGAGCTTCTTAGTTATTCCATAGTTATTCATAGAGACATCGCTTCAACAATATTAATTGGTTAATTTAGCCGGTTTGCTATCGAGTAGATTTTTCCTCCTGTACTAAACCCTGATCCTATTGATAGATCCGCCAGTGAGTGTTGTTGATCTAAGTTAATAACTATCAGTGATAGTCCGCATCACAGACATTTCGAAAACTATATGTGATGACATCATATTATTACTGACCTATAAACTTAGATAGTTCACGAAATTACCTGTGATGATGTTTTTAAACCGTTTATGATGATCTTTTTTGTAGTAGTGAACCGATTATATATAAGTAATTCTACCAATATTAATGCCCTTGGGTTCAATCATTTGGACCAGACCATATGTACACATACCATACTACAAAGAGCTACCTGGTGAAACTACATGGTTGGATTATGCGATGCGAAAATACGCCAACGCGCACCAAAGACGTCCCTATGATAACGAAGGCGCAACAGGTATTGAACGTGCAAACTTCACTACCAGCAATATAATTTCAAAAGTGAACACAACCCAGTAACCCCGTGTCACGGCATCGTCTACAGCTACAGCTTTAGCAACCCGAGAGGGAGAACTGGGCCAAGACCTGCGAGCAAAGCGGATCAGGAAGGATAATAGGAAACAATAAGCCGGCCCAATGGGTCATGTAACAGAGTAGTTTAGCCCAGGAGGAATTGGTTGAGTGGGACCGGAAGTCAGTGAGAGGGAGAGAGTTTGCAAGCTACAGTGCTCAGCAGGAGTAGGTGTCGAATATATATATTATTCCTACTTCCGGTACTCCTATTCAGTATCTCACAACGCAGGAGTATTTTTATGCAATTGAGAGTATGTGTAGTATACGAGTATATAAGACCACTTAGGTGATATTCACACCTTTTTAAGGGTGGTATGTACAATTTTTTAGATATACCCCTTTTTAGTGCGAATATGAAGGTATTACAAAATATGCTAAAAACTGTAAACTCTCTTACAAATTTATTGTACATTAGTATACCCAAAGTGATAAAGGAATATATATATATATATATATATATATATATATATATATATATATATATATATATAACATATCTAGTGCTAATGAGTAATTGGTTGCTAAGGTGCTAATGACAATCTTCCGTTGGATTTGGATTGAACAACAAAGATTAATAGGGTTCTCACCTTCAAACCATTTAATCACGCTGCATACTCCCTCCTCTAATGCGCATTCATTAATGCGTCTGCATTAAACACCCTGTATGATCCAACGGTCAAGATTGGCATTAGCATCTTAACACTCAATTACCCATTAGCACTAGATATGTTCATATATATATAAATAACAGACAGGAGGACTGACTATTATATTAATAGAGAAGAAAGCATAGGGAGAAAGAGGTCGAAAGCCTTAACCAAAAGTTTGAGCTTTAATTACATGGAAAAAAAATGCTCCAAGCACGTTGCCCCTACAAGGGACTAGGTTATGTCTCCCTCCTTTATCTTTGTGAGTAGGTCAAAGGAGGGGTTGACCAGTTCTGAAAAATTCTAGCTCGACATTCCTTCCAGGTCTCTTAGGAGGTTAGTGTTGTAAATTTGGCGGTTTTACCAAACATTCAGGAATAATTTCAGCAATAATTATCATAATTAAAGCATATTTCTAGCTGCATTTAAATGACAAAAATAACAAAAAAAGCATGTATTATCTTCATGTCATTTAAACAGGATAAAATGCTCAAAAGATAGAACTTAACAACAAAAGAAATCAACATAATGCTCAGATTTAATTTGATTGTTTATTGCTCTTAGATGTTGGGCTACTTTTGTCAAGAATTTTCACTAATTAGATAAGACAAGATAAGTTAGACTTCGAGCTAAAAATAAAATGCCTTAATGCTATATCAAGAAAGAACAATCTCATGAGTTACAACAGCACTAATTACTTTCGTCCAACAGAAGTAGCATGAATATCACAAAGCAAATAGAGATTACAAAATGACAAAATGAGCTTTTACTACTTTCAGCCAACAGAGGAACAAGATATCATAATGCACAATTAGTGAATAACACTAGCCAAATTCGGTCAACAGAAAGACTACCGAATCACATAAAGAAATAGAGCTATGACAATAGAGATGAATTAACAGCAATATTCAAACATCAGGCTCAAGTCTGATTTATAATCAACAATGTCAATCTAATTTCATAAGTGACAATAATCCGCATCGAGCGTTTAAACCAAGCCCACAACAACAGTACTAAAATGAGTCTCCTAGTACTAGTCAGGATTACAGAATCAACTAGCACAGCTCACTTAAGTAAAGTAATGCACAAAAATAGAAAACAGTGATACTCACGATATGGATGGCACTCAAAGCCACCGGGTAGTAAACCGGACAAAGCACACAAATGCGCTGACTCAGAAAACCAGTTGCCCCACTGTGCTGTGGTGAGAGAACATGGTCGTTGGAAATACAACACCGCTCTTCACAATTTGGGACACACCAAACGTGATGTCAAGGTAACAGGAGGTACTGGGAATAATGTCGTACAAGAATCTCCAACGAGATGCATCGGCCGAATGCACCAAGGAGCACCAATCACCAAAACTAAATATCACTTCCACTCCCAGATCAGTCCAGAAACAACCTAGACCAAGCCCTAGTTGCACAATTCCTATGTTCTGGCACCGCACACCCAACAGAGAAGGGTGCATAAGAAGGAACCGACAGAATGTGCAAAGAGGAAGGTATAGACCTCACCATCGATGGTGCCGGGTCAACATGGTTCCGCGGGAGATCTAAAGCCCCAAAAAACCAAAGTCTAATCGGAGGAGAAGAAGAATGACACAAAAAAAAGGAACTCACTATGATTCAGGTGTTGAAAGAAGAAGAACCATGACGCCTTAAGAAGAGGAGGAGGAGGGGAGGCCGAGTTGCCACTCCAACGGCCGGTGAGCGACGCGCCACCGCTAGCGATAGCCCCCAAACACGAAAGCCTCGCTCGGTTCGGGTTGGAGACAAAGTCTCCAACCTTTATCCCTCCCCTTATCTTTATGGCATGTGGGCCCCACAATCCCATATCTTTTCTATTTCTTCATGTCTCTAATTGAGAAATCACCAAATAGCCCTCCAAAATACAACAGTTATGATGGTCACCGTGGTCATCGCCCTCCTTGGAAGGTGTTTGGAGTTGTTAGTTTGAGACCACCAGTCTCTAATATTGTGGTAGGCAGTCCAATGCTTGTTTTTTCCCCTACTTCCAATTAGGTCTGAGTGGTGCACAAACAAGCCAATCGGCCAGTAAGTTCCTCCTTAGCAATTCTATTAGCTTCCTCCCCATGTTCTTGCTCTTCTCCTACCTCCAATTAGGTGTGAGTGGTGCATAACCAAGCCAATCGGCCAATAAGTTCCTCCTTAGCAATTCTATCAGCTTCTGCCCAAGTTGTTGCTCTTCTCCTACCTCCAATTCGTCTGCTCGCTTCTTAATCTCCTCTTTGGTAGTAACAACCCGTTACGCAACATGATCGATTTATCTTTCCATTTCGAAAGCTAATTCATAGAAGATATAGTAAATTGTTGTGATGTAATGATCTGACCATCCAAGCTAGCTTACTCATCTTTCAGACATAGTATAGGAGCATATGTACCATAGTACATTCCCTCTTTCTTGCTTTTTTTTGCCAAGTGCGGATGTGATGATGCTTGCTGGTACGGGGGGAGTCATTGCGGAGAGCTGCCATCCTGGCAAGCTCGTCTTGCGGGACCCAATCCATAGCAGCCTTGCTTTCTCTTCCCAGGCCCCAGCCACCCTTGCTAGTTCGCGGATCTTGCCCCATTGTCTTTTCATGTTGTCCATCCTGGCATGGTGATGCAAGCTTTGGTGTAGTGTTGGGTTTGGTTGTGTAGTGTTCACTCCTAAACCTCTTCTACCTCCTTTTATAAGCCAAAGGGTTAGCATGGTGTGGTTAATCTCATGTGAGTAGCCTGCGAGGCAGAGTGTTGTATTGTCATTATGACAAGTTGCTAGCGGGGCAGAGTGTTGTCACGTCTTATATTGCAGGGAGCTGTCATGTCCTGCTTTGCAGTGTCCTGTCTTTTCAGTCTGAAAGGTTGAGGAGGTATAGTGTTGTTATGCCGATCTGAAAAGCTAGCGAGGTAGAGTGTTATGACGTCGTATTTTGCAGAGTTTTGTCAATTTCTACTTTGCAGAGTAATTTATTTTTGGTCTGAAAAGCCGAGGAGGTAAGTGTTGTTAAGTCGATCTGAAAAGTTGGCGAGGTGAAGTGTTGTCCTTTGGTCTTCTCGCTGAAAAAAGCTACCCTGTTAGGTCTTGTCATTGCGCAAAGCTGCCCTGTTTGGTCTTATCATTGCGCGAAGCTACCTCGGCTGGTCTTGTCACTGTGCAAGGCTATCTCCTTTGGTCTTGTCACTACGCAAAGCTGCCCCGTTTGGTCTTGTCTCTGCGCAAAGCAGCTAGCCCCATGTGGTCTTGTTGTCTGCAAGCTAACACATTACCCGATTTATTAACCTCACCATCATATAGTAACTCCATTGCGCAGGCGGAAGGACTCCATCAAACCTGGCCAGAAGGTCGTCGCGCCAGTCGGCCGGATCCTCCTCCGGGAAGCCAAACGGTGTAGAGTGAATGCTCTAGGCTCAAAGATGTTCAATGGAGTATATTCAACCTGTCCTAGAGCTGGTGGGGGAGTATTTATACCCCCACAATAAAATACGACCGTTGGAGGCCAAAATCAAAGAAATTCAGTGGAATCGGTAGTACCGCCATGCAATGGCGGGTACTACCGCACCTCCAATGTCAGCACAGTAACGACTATAGCAAAGATATTTAATGTATTTGAAAGAGTCGTTGGAAACTAGGTGCGGTACTACCACCATTAATCATGTGGAAGTTCTGATGTTCGGTAGTTCCGCTCAACCCTTGGCGGTATGACCGATTACTTTGGAGTTACAAAAATACTGCACACTAGAAATAACGTACCGCTTGAAAACTTTGGTTGCACTGAGATGCGGTAGTTCTGCTCAAAGAATGCTGGTACTATCGCACTTCCAAGAGAGCAAATAAAACGCAAAAGGTGTCTCTCTGGAAAATAGGTACCGTAATTGTTCAGTTCTTCCGAGGTGCAGTAGTTCCGCTCAAAGAACGCCGATACTACCGCACTTCTAAGAGAGCAAATAGAACGCAAAAAGGTGTCTCTCTGGAAAATACGTACCATAATTTTTCGGCTCATCCGACGCGTGCGAGTTTACGCCATGGGAACTCCGGTCATACCGCAGCATGGTAATTCCGCCGACAACACGTCGGTACTACCGATTATTCTCGGAAAATAGGAATTGGCTTTTAAAACAAATTCTGAGTGCATGCGTGATCCTAGATTGATCTATTTTCCACAAGACCACGCTATCAAGCTACCAGACAGGATCCCTCTTAATAGTACGACATTTAACCTATATTCTGGTCTACCACCCTTTTCACCTTAGACCGGTAAAATCAAAAAGATCCTAGACTACTTGTACCTTGTCGACGATCAAATCACCGAACTTACAAATATATAAAAAGACAGAAGAAAAATGGCACGTATCTCCTGGTAAGGAATGAGGCTGTTCTTTATTGATATGAACTGGCTATTACAAGATGTGTCTGTAATCTAGACCAAAGGCTAATTCCCCTAACACTGGAGCACAATGCTTGCTATGACTTTGCAATCTAATCGACTGGTTGTCTTCTGAGAGTGATTACAATCGATCTTTTCTTTGGTCTCCCCTCTCCTCCTTCCACGGTCCTCCTTATGTAGTTGATGAAGCGTTGGCAGTTGTCCCTTGGAGAGACGCCTGTTGAGAAGTGGCGCGTCTGCCTGAGAGGCGCGATTGACAATGTGTCAACTGTTGTGCGGTTATATGTTAGTGAGCTATTTAACTGTATTCCAGTGTCTTAGAGTTACGTAGCGTCGCGTGGTATGGAATATACAAAGACATGTTCCATTCACACGTGGTAAAAGATATACCTAGACTCGTATTGCATCCGGCTCAAAGCCTTGTGAGTATTTGACTGGTCGGAGACTAGGTTAGGAACCTTGTCCGACCAGGTTATGTATTATGTAACCTCTGGAATTCTTACGACCAATGAGGTCGTTAGCCTTAGGGGTTACGACCATGAAGACGTATGGTCTCTATATCCTAAATAATAAATAGTGGTTTTAATCCTTGTCAGCTAGCCCCCGAACTTTAAATGAATTGGTCGTATGGACGCTTTCTCCGATGAAGTCATATCGGGCAGACCCCTCATTAAATGTCGTGGTACTTGAGGTGGTCTGTATTCATTTTTAAAGTTGAGGAATTGCCTTGGAAGTTGAAAAAAACTTCTTTGTCCCCTGGTTAAAAATGATTTTTTTCCATTAGACTTCTTCCGGAAGCGGTTACAATATTGTGGCTATAAAAACCCCTTAGCACTGGGTGTTTTAGGGTTTCTACGTTTTTTTTCTTTCCTCTTCATCTTCCAAGAAACCATCTCCGATCACCTTTGAATTCTTCACCCGAAAGAAATCACCATGTCGGATCTCATCACCAACTGGTCAATCTCCGATATGAATGAGAAGAAATTGGAAAGTTTGGAGAAGGTTGGGCTACTACCCGACAGAAGTATGATCACATGGAGATCAGCATTTGGGGAACATTCTCCCAGCGGTGAGGATGGAGAAATTATGATATTCCTCGCATATATTGAATGCAGCTTCAGACTCACAGTTCACTCCTTTCTTTCCCAAGTTCCGGAGTACTATGGAGTGGAACTGATTAATCTGGCCCCCAACGCCATAGCCAACCTCAGCATCTTCGTTTACCTTTGTGAAGCCTACTTGGGAATTCCAGCAACTCTGGATCTCTTCAAGTACTACTACAGACTAGCAAATGCGAAGAAGACGACCAGTACAACTGGAGAGTGTACCTTGCGTCTTCATGACGGGAAGACTGATGAGTACATTTTTATGTACTCCAAATCTTCGTGGTCGTCATGGAAGAAAAGTTGGTTTTATATGAAGATTACGTAGGGCAATGGCCTTTACTACAACGGTAAGAAGGCTGTTGAGAACCTACAATGGCGTTCCTCCTCAAAGAAGGAGGGGAAAATTGAGAGATGTGTTGATGCTATTGTGGATATCGTGAGGATATGTGCACGATCTCAGGATGATGAGTCAATTGGCAATGGCATTGTTGGTTTGCAAAATCTCGCGTTTTTGTTTGCTCCAAGGTTGTCAAAGCACCGGGCGGTCTCGACCGGTTGTGCAGGCGGTCGGACGATCATTGTGGAGCAGTCCGACCGGCCATGGTGGCCGGTCCGACCGCTCCTTTGAAAGTTGTGTTTTTGGAGCTGGGCCAAAAATAGGTTGTGTAGGCAAGTGAGGGGAGTCTCCTGGATGTGGTCCCATCATTTTGGAGCTCCTACCAAAAGTTCTATTCGATTGAAATTTCGGAAGGTTTGAATTTCTCGCTTGAATTTTGGCTAAGTCCTTTGGACCGTCCGACCGCATTGCTGTGAGAGCGGTCCGATCAAGCATGAATCGGTCGGACCGCCCCGGGCTGATCGGACCGGCGATACTGGAGGTGAGCCAAGTGTTGCATTGAGTTTGTTCTGAGTGTGTGATTCTATGAACTTCAATGCTTTATTGATGTATATTGCATTATGGAACTCGACGTGGGTCAAGTTGTGAAGAACTTGTTCCTAAACGGTTTGTTTGTCTATTGTCGTGTGTGGCTTGCGAGTCAACGACGTCAACGGTGAGTGGATCGACTACGCTTGGAGAGCCGAGGTCCGTAACGATCGTGAATACGGGTGAGGTTGTGTGACTCAAGCATGGTGCGAATGGATAAGATGGATCGAACGGTGGTTCAAGCGGCTAGTTGGATCAGCGGTGCGGATATCGGTGCGAGTCTCGGGAGGTTCCGATGGGATTCGGACAAGAGAGGCTTGGCGCCGATGAGAACCGCCGATCAACCTACACGCTAGAAGGTGCGATTGCTTCAACAGATTAGTATGTGGGTCCCATGTGTGAGTGGGCCCCAAATGTGAAACTCTAGTCCTCTTTAGTATAAATAGGAAAGGGGGAGAAGGAAAACTCCAGAGGCATTCATTTGGTTTCTTCCCTTGCTTTTCTAGGGTTGGGGTTTGGAGAGGAAGAGAGGAGAGATTGTATGCTCCTTAGGTGAGCTCTTGTCCTCCTAGTTGGAGTGGCTTTGTAAGCATCTTGTGAGATCAATCAATCTTGTGATGCTTGCTTGAGAGATCATTTGTCTCCTCTTTGTGTTCTTCTCTCATTTGAATGAATTTGGTGCTTCCTTGATTCAAGGGTTTATGCTTGGTCTCTTGACCCATTTTGTCTTGCTTTGATGTGTGGGAATACTCCTAGAATCATCTAGACCATCAATCCCCACAAGCAAGTCTTGAATCAAAGTTTTTCATATTTCTAGGGTTTGTGCACTTCTTGATTAAATCCTTGAGAGATCGATTCTGAAGTGGATCCAAGGATCGTCGCTAGAAATAGGTCTCTAATATCATTAGGGAGGTGTGCTCAAATTTGGTCAAGTTTCATTGGTTGAATCAAAAGTTGGATCAAATTTCGTTTTGGATTTGGGGTTCTTTTTCGATTCGATCAACCGTCCGACGGTCTTGTAACGGCGGTCCGATCGCCAGATATTCGCATCACCGTCTCCCGCCGGGTCGAATCGTTGTCCACGGTCCGACCGCCGATTAGTTGCCGGCCGATCATTGGTTGAACGTCGGTCCGACCGCCCGTGGTAGCCGGTCTGACCGCCTGTGCCCAGATCAACCTTTTGAGTTTAAGTCTCCACATTTGTGTTGTGTGGTTGTCGGGGTTGTCGAATTCAAAGCACAAGGCTTCATTGTGTGCTTATCGATCTTCTTAGCTCTCATAGCTAAAGGAGTAAAGTTCGTGTTGAATTCGATTTAGGCGAGAAAGTTTTGAAAGCGCCTATTCACCCCCCCCTCAGTCGCCTTTCCGGTCCTACAAGTGGTATCAGAGCCGGTTAGCTCTTTTCTATAGATCTTAACCGGTCTTTGGAGCCATGGCGATCGAGCGATATTCAATCGAGCCACATGTTTTTGATGGAGTTGATTTTGCTTATTGGAAGGCCCGAATGGAGGCCTACATCGAGGCTCAAGGGCACGCGATTTGACTTAAAGTGAAAAATCCTCATGTCGTGCACCGATGACAATTTGATCACTCGGATGTGGAGAACAACAAATAGGCTCGGAATTTCTTGATTCAAGGTCTTAGTCGATCGGAGTTTGAGCGTGTTGCTCATTTGTCGTCGCTCATGAGATCCGCGACTCTTTGTGATTATCACGAGGGTCCATCGCGATCAAGGAAGTGAGACAGAACCGACTTAAGAAAGCATACTCCAAAATCGAGCAAAGACACGTGAATCTTTAGATGAGCCGTGGGGAGATTTTCTAAAATTCTTCATGATCTCGCATTGTTGATCTTGTTTTTTGAGTCCAAAATGCACGCCAACTTTGGGTGCTTTGGATGTGAAGGTCTGGGGATGAAGATCACGCCATCAATGACAACATCACATGAGTGAGCTTACCATGGATAAGCTTTACTCGAGGTTGAAGACGCATGAGATTGATTTCATCTCGCGTCTCCCCACGACAGAGCCGATGGCTTTAGTGGTTGACAATTCTAAGGGTAGATATGCTGATTCCTTTAATGTTAGCTCATCTGGATTTTCTTTGTCTGCTTTGCATTTCTTGAGCGATGAGCAACTTGAGAGACTACCCGAGGATGACTTAGCCCTCCTATCCACAAAATTCACGAGAGCCTACAATAATGTGAGGAGTAGGAGGAGAGGTGGATCTATCACATGCTTTGAATGTGGTGAGCTAAACCACATTCGCTCTAGATGCCCCAAGCTGAAGGGCAAGGAGGAGAAGGAGTCACAAAGGCATCCTCAAGCGAGGGATGCTAAGTCCAAGAAGACAAACTACCGCAAGTTTGTCAGTCGAGTCCTTGAAGCTCTAGAGGATGTGAGCATGGAAGATGTGGACTCGGAGTCGGAGGACGACAAGAGTGACTCCCGTGGCAAGAAGAAGGCACGTGATTTCACAGGCATGTGCTTTATGGCTAAGAACAGCCACGACAGCTACTCCTCCAACAGCGAGGACCCTTTCAGTGATCCCGATGAGGTATGCCCTTCACTTCCTGACATGAAAAGGGCTTTAGTGCTTGCTGAACAAAAATTGCATAAGCAAGCTAAAGTGATCAAGAAACAGGATACAATGATTGATAATTTGAACCTAGAAGTGGTTAGGCTCAAATCCATTAATCCTGATGATTTCTGTGATTCATGCTCTAGCTTGCTTAATGAATTGTCAAGCTTGAATAATGCTCATTCCTCTGTTGAAAATCAATTGAAAATGCTCTTTCGAACTAGAATCTCTCAAGTCTAGTTCATTTGCATGAATGCCATTCCACTTGATGTGACTGCGTTAGAAGCTATTCCATTAAATTGCTCAAACAGTGCTTTGCTAGAATTGAAACTGGATAGCTCTTTAAAAGAATTGCAAAAATTTGATGCTAGTCACACTTGTTCTCATTGTAAAAATAATCGAATTAAAATGCAAGAGATGACCAAATGGTTGCTTATTCTAGAATTGCCTCTTGTGAAAATTGCCCTAAGCTTACAATTGAGATTGAAGCTTTAAACAAGACTCTTGAAGAGAAAGCTAAAATTGAAAGATCCATGTCTCTTATCGCTTCCAAGAAAGTCATTGATTCTTCCTCTTGTATGTTGCATGTCAAATTGATATTTTGTTGGTAAGATACAAGAGGCTTTTAGAGTCAAATTTAAGGAGCATTGAATAGGATTGAGAGTCCTATTGTGTGTCTTGTGAGGCTCTTAAAGTGGAAGTGGATCTTCTTAAGAGCAAACATGTTGAGGCAATCGATTCTAAAAAGTGCTCCAATTGTGGAGTTTTGGCAAAAGAGAACGATTACCTCAAAATGACTCTTGAGAAGTTTTCTAGTGGGAAAAAGAAGCTCAACTTGATTCTAGACCAATCCAAGGTGAGTGTGAAAACAAAGGCCTAGGCTTTAAGTCCCTAGAGCTTTCCAAGAATCTCACACCAAAGATTGCTAGAATTGTGAAAAGTGGTTTGGTTGAGCAAGAATCTTCTTTGTCTTCAAAGGTTGTTCTTAAATCTGTAGATTCTGCTCAATCTCTTTCTAGCAAGAAAGGTGCTTCTGTCTCACCAGTACGGACCCCTCAAAAGGTCAAGTACCATTGCACCTTTTGCAAGAAAGAGGGCCACACGGTTGAGTTTTGCTTCCGAAGAGCAAAAATTGAGAGGAAAAAGAGGATGAGCACCTTGAGATCCATTAGAGGAGTCTCTTCTTCAGCGATAGTCTCTAGAGCCGGGCAGCCTATTCATCGTATCACTTATAGGCCTAGGTTTGTAGAGAATTCTGTTGACTCTTTTGGTGGGTCCAGGCAGCAGTTTGGTCTTGGATATCGTGAGGATAGACCACGGGTAGCACCTAGACAGGGGGAGTATCGGTCTTTTGGTAGATCGTTTTGGAGAGGTCCAGGTGGTGCTCATGGGCATTCTTATGATTTTGTGCCTAATCATTTTTCTCACGCTTCTTTTGTTGTTCCTGTGCCTCATCCATCGCAAGATCGACTCCTAGAACTTTTATCTCAAATCCCAGTACTGAGGCTTGGATGTTTTGAGGGAATTTGCTCTTTTTGTTTTCATTGTATCATAATGCATTTTTATTTCAAATGTCGTGCATTGCATAATAAAAATTGTGGAGCTTTGAGTATTATCCTTGTATGGCTTGATTTCATACTCTATACCTTGTCATATCAAGTGATAGTCTGCTGGACTTCTTTTATGGCTCTTCGTGTTTTGGCTTAGCTTTTCCCTTGCTAGCTTTATATCTGTGAGCAAATTGAATCGAATCATGTCTTGTTGGATCTTGTGACTAGTTTTGCTCTAGTGATCCTCTTATGATTCTTGCCATGTCTTACAAGTCGAATTGAGTCTTGAACTTATTTTGAGATGAAAATGAGCTTTTTATCTTCTTAAGTCAAGCAAATGAAAAAAAGATTTTCTGTATGAAAAACCGATCTCACCAATCCTTTCTCATGAGACGGCTTGCCATCGCACTAGGCATGAACTCGGGGAGTTTTGGATGACCTAGACCACTCTTTTAAGCTTATCGCTTGAGATGGTCGCGCAAGGCTTGAGATCTAGCACAAAGAAAAGGAGAAAAAAAGGGAAAATTGCCCAAAAGGGCTAAGTGCTTGAGCTTTGCTTCAAAAGAATTCTCTTAATGCTCAAAATGCCTCAATTCTGTTTTGAGTCTCTTTTTGCTTATAGACATGGCTTGACTCATTTTGGTTGCTTTTAGTGAATCTATGACATTGAGCAACCTTTCATGGTTTTAATTTTGTTAATCTCGATTTCGCTATCTTGGTTTTAGCTTTTAAAGACATGCTTTGCCATGATTGAATATAGCTTCTTCTCTTTATATGGCTTGGTATATGTCTTGTCTTGTCTACATAGATAATGGTCATGGCTCCTTTTGCTAAATTTCAAATAAAGTCATTTCTTCATGCTCGTTCTTCTCTCATGCATCTTGATGAATTCATTGTCAAAGGGGAGAAGGATTGAAGAAAATGTCGCTTTGGAGCTTTTGGTTCACATAAGGTTTCATGCATAAAAGAACACACACACTCAAAAAAAAATTGTGAACCTTTTAAAATTTGTGATCATAGTGAGTTGAGTCTCTCGGGTTTTATTGCCTTTTCTCGATTTGAATTGCAATTCAAGAAGACTCACAATGATCAAAGGTCAAATAGAACTTATTGTCTTTCATATGGACCTTAGTGAGATTTTTGGCCATCTTCGGATTTTGAATCCTTGTGTGCGCTCAATGCCTTATCTCACTTGCCTTCACTATTCGAAGCCACTTGGTCGCTTCTAAGCTTTTTCTTGCTTATGGACCAAGTTGTGCCTTTATGCTAAAACGACGATTTTTACTTTTCAATTTGAAAACCACATTTTTTGGAAATTGCCAATGTGTTCATCAAGGGGAGATTGTGGATATCGTGAGGATATGTGCACGATCTCGTGATGATGAGTCAATTGGCAATGGCATTGTTGGTTTGCAAAATCTCGCGTTTTGGTTTGCTCAAGGTTGTCAAGCCACCGGGCGGTCCGATCGGTTGTGCAGGCGGTCGATCATTGCGTGGAGCGATCCGACCGCCATGGTGGCCGGTCCGACCGCTCCTTTGAAAGTTGTGTTTTGGAGTGGGCCAAAAATAGGTTGTGTAGGCAAGTGAGGGGAGTCTCCGGATGTGGTCCCATCATTTTGGAGCTCCCAATCAAAAGTTCTATTCGATTGAAATTTCGGAAGGTTTCGGAATTTCTCGCTTGAATTTTGGCTGTCTTTGGACCGTCCGACCGCGTTGTTGGGAGCGGTCCGATCAGATGAATCGGCCTGACCGCCCCGGGGCTGATCGAGACCGGCAATACTTGGAGGTGAGCCAAGTGTTGCATTGAGTTTGTTACGAGTGTGTGATTCTATGAACTTCAATGCTTTATTGATGTATATTGCATTGCGGAATCGACGTGGGTCAAGTTGTGAAGAACTTGTTCCTAAACGGTTTGTTTGTCTATTGTCGTGCGGTGGCTTGCGTGTCAACGACGTCAACGGTGAGTGGATCGACTACGCTTGGAGAGCCGAGGTCCGTAACGATCGGGAATGAATGGGTGAGGTTGTGTGACTCAAGCATGGTGCGAATGGATAAGATGGATCGAACGGTGGTTCAAACAATTTGGTTGGATCAGCGGTGCGGATATCGGTGCGAGTCTCGGGAGGTTCCGATGGGATTCGGACAAGAGAGGCTTGGCGTCGATGAGAACCGCTGATCAACCTACACGTTGTGAAGCAGGCGATTGCTTCAACAGATTAGTATGTGGGTCACATGTGTGAGTGGGCCCCAAATGTGAAACTCTAGTCCTCTTTAGTATAAATAGGAAAGGGGGAGAAGGAAAACTCCAGAGGCATTCATTTGGTTTCTTCCCTTGCTTTTCTAGGGTTGGGGTTTGGAGAGGAAGAGAGGGAGAGATTGTATGCTCCTTAGGTGAGCTCTTGTCCTCCTAGTTGGAGTGGCTTTGTAAGCATCTTGTGAGATCAATCAATCTTGTGATGCTTGCTTGATAGATCATTTGTCTCCTCTTTGTGTTCTTCTCTCATTTGAATGAATTTGGTGCTTCCTTGATTCAAGGGTTTATGCTTGGTCTCTTGACCCATTTTGTCTTGCTTTGATGTGTGGGAATACTCCTAGAATCATCTAGACCATCAATCCCCACAAGCAAGTCTTGAATCAAAGTTTTTCATATTTCTAGGGTTTGTGCACTTCTTGATTAAATCCTTGAGAGATCGATTCTCGAAGTGGATCCAAGGATCGTCGCTAGAAATAGGTCTCTAATATCATTAGGGAGGTGTGCTCGAAATTTGGTCAAGTTTCATTGGTTGAATCAAAAGTTGGATCAAATTTCGTTTTGGATTTGGGGTTCTTTTTCAGTTCTGGACTGAACCGGTCTGACCGGTCTTGTAACGGCGGTCCGACCGCCAGATATTCGCATCATTGTCCCGCCGGGTCGAACCGTTGCCCACCGTCCGACCGCCGATTAGTTGTCGGCCGATCATGGTTGAACGTCGGTCCGACCGCCGTGGTAGCCGGCCCGACCGCTTTGTGCCTGATCAACCTTTTGAGTTTAAGTCTCCACATTTGTGTTGTGTGGTTGTCGGGGGTTGTCGAATTCAGCACAAGGCTTCCGCTGCGTGCTTACTGATCTTCTTAGCTCTCATAGCTAAAGGAGTAAAGTTCGTGTTGAATTCGATTTAGGCGAGAAAGTTTTGAAAGCGCCTATTCACCCCCCCCCCTCAGTCGCCTTTCCGGTCCTACAGCTATCAATCTCCTGAGTGTCTGGGGTTTAACCTCCTGGCACGTGGTACGGAACTTTTCCATGCGGAGGATTAGTCATTTGAAAGCCAGAGCTCATTCGATGCTCTGGTACATTGGTCGTGATGATGCGACCAGGGATTCTATGGAAGGTAAATCCCAGTTAAATCCGACCAGTATACATTTCTGGTCAATTGCTTTCATAACCCTATGACCTCTCTTTTTATTACAGTCTTGTCTTCTGATGAGATCAGAAGTCGGATCAAGATGATATGCGCTGGAGAGCCTAACGAAAAGGCTAGTTTCCCTCTGATCTTAGCGGTTACTACTGCTGAGGAGAGGGCTGAGAGACTCTGGGTAAGCATGTTAATTATTTTTCATCTTTACAATCTCTTCCGATCGGTGTTTACCTAAAAATCCTTTTTGATATGTAGTCGGTTGGTTTGAGAATTGATGAGGCCTCAGAAACATGTGAGCCAATTGATGAACCGACCAGTCTTACGATCACTAGTGATCGTGTAGAGGTAGGTAACCGAAGGAAGTATTTTTCGTTTAGATGAAAAGATATGTTCATCACCCTTACTAACTTTGTTTGTTAAATCAGGCGGTAGTCATTGAGTCCCATACAATGCTCAAGATTTGCCAAGGGCTGTTGAAGGAACTGCTTTGGTGACCAACGAACCTACACCTTCCGATCCAATGATCAGGGATTCTACTCTCGACCAATTGGTTGAAAGTATTACATCTGATCTTCCATTGGAGGATGTAGAGGGTGAAACCAACCCTACCAGTTCAAAACTGGAAAAACTGGTTGAAAAGAAAAGAAAAGCAAGCACTACAGACTTTAAGCCAGCGCGCTACAGAGTCAAGATAAAGAAGATGACCGGGTATGTTTTAAATGAAATTAGCATATGAATGCATACCTTTTATATTCTTGATGAACTTGAACTCTGAACTTCCTTTCTTTTGAGCAGATCTGCTGGAGTTCCAGTCGTTTCCGACCAGGTCATTCCAGCAGGCCAGGTGATCGAGGGCACCTCCGACCAAGGCTTTCCTCAGGTAAGAAATCCTGAGAAGCAAGCGATTATGGGAGCCCCCGAGCCTGCTTTAGTGCCAGAATTGTTGGAAATATGCCCTAGAGGCAATCATAGAGATGATAATATTTCGTTGTATCCATGATTTAATAAATGTTCCTTGAATATTGCCTTTGTGTTGATTAACAAGTATGTGACTTGTTTGTGAAACTCTTTACTTGAATGGTTATTCTAAAGTTGTCCCTAGTCGGAGTTCATGTGAGGACACACGTGAATAATGGATTAGCACATGTATCGGTTGATGACTATGTTTCACAGGTCATAGACATGGAGATGTCAAACCAATAATGTGGACACATGTTTAGAACATGGGGTTGGACCGACCCAACATGAGACATAACAATTATACTTATGGTTCTCTCTACACAATGTGTACGCCTTGTCCTTAGACCTAAGATTGTCGCATGTACTTGAGATGTGAATCGACCTACTTAGGGGCTATCAAACGCCATTGCAGAATCGGGTAGTTATAAAGATAGTTTTCGGTTTGTCATGAAGCATGCCGCGAGGCATGGTCGGTCAAGATGGGATTTGCCCTCTCTACCCGAGAGAGATATCTGGGCCCTCGAGTGATCGGATCCAGAAATGCATGGCTATGCTACTTAAGGTTAAGAGTTAACCTAGTAAGGGATTCCGGATCACAAGATCGAGAAAGAGTAGTCAGCTTGGAGCTCGACCGAATATCGTGAGGCAAAGGGATTGGCATGTACATAACGTTGTGTTGGTTCGTCCGATATGATCTTTGTGTACGTTTAGGAGTTGGGACGTCTTGCTAGAGGCCGCTACCAACTATTGACCAAGTATGTATACTCGTGTCATGTCTAAACATACGTGAACCTAGAGGGTCACACACTTAAGGGGCTGAAGCTTAATTCGGATTAGATCCGAATTAGATTGGGCATTGAGTCCTAATGGACCTCTATTAGTAGAAGCCCATTGTAAGGACATCTATAAAAGGAGGGCAAGGGCGCACAGGATGGAAAGAGGTTTTTTGTGACATCCTCAAACCCTGGCCGCCACCTCTCCCACGCCCTAGTCGCTCGCGTGGATCTAGCAGTCCGGCGTGCGTCGCTTCCTCCCGTACGTGTGGATACCTTTGGAGGCGCTGCATCTGTAGCGTTTGGACGAACCGCAAGAGCGGAGCTGTACGTGGGACGCCGCGACAAGGACGAGGAAGTAGTACGACTAGTCTGCCCCGACGTGCTGCATCAACTTAGTACGACTACTCTACCCGACGATCGACGCATCGGTTTCGCACCGCGCCTAGTGGTAAGACCGTGATCTATAACTGCAGTGATCTTGGTTTACGGGTAGAATTTTTATTAATTTGCGCTAGTGTAGCCTACCCATAGCCTTTCAGGAATCTGGTTTGGATCCTGTGGTGATTGTACTCCATCAGCGGAGGTAGGCATTTCTGCAGATCCACGCAGATTCCGATCTCTGAAAGCAACTCCTCCAGACTAACAAGTTCCCTTTCTCTCCTCGATTTATCGAGGATAAGGAGCTTGATGAAGCTTGGAGGAGAGTGTCAGATCGCCTTGCAAAGGCGAATCCTAATAAAATTTTTGCCGATTACAATGATGTAGAAATTCAAGTAAGTGTCTTCAATCATTCTTATGTTTCTCTTTGAAGTTTATTAGAAACTTGAAGAAGAAATGCTATCTATATAGCATATGGTTGAAAACTTTGCTGCGATCGGAGTCCTGAATGAGCGAATAAAAATTCTGGAGCAGAAACACTTCGAATTAGAGAGTAAAAAAACTTCCACACTTAACTCTTTCTTCTTTATGTCCCCGTTTTTCTCTTTCAATTATTCTCCCTTATCATGTTTGACAGATTTGGAGAAAATAAAAGAAGAAGCTATGACTGAAAAGACCAGAAGACTGAAGCTTGAAGAAGAGAACCAAGCTAAGAACCGGTCGATCGAAGACTTGACGACCAGAAACAAAGAAATCTTGGAAAATTCCAAGAAGAAGGCCGAAGGTAATTAGTCGTAAACTTGACTTAATATCTCTTCTAATCCTTCTTGACTAATACTTGTTTTGCTTATACAGAACAAAATCAAGCATTAGCCAAAGCAAAGAAAGCTTTGGAATTTGAGCAAGACAAGGGGGCAACACTCATGCTTAATCTCGACTTAAAGATCACTACACTTAATAAAATGATCTTTGATATGGGATCAGGATCAAAGCTGCCCTCCTTGAGTGATCCAATGGAAAATGTAAATTACCTTGGCCAC
Organism: Hsuehochloa calcarea; assembly: GCA_036346395.1. Taxonomy (NCBI): domain Eukaryota; kingdom Viridiplantae; phylum Streptophyta; class Magnoliopsida; order Poales; family Poaceae; genus Hsuehochloa; species Hsuehochloa calcarea. The sequence goes on along the minus strand of CM070605.1, from coordinate 13,113,272 downwards.
CTTTTGGAGGACCTTAAGGGCTTGCTCAAGACTACAAGAGAGAATTACGCCCGATCCGTAAAAGAATCTATTGCTAGTGGAGTTAGTCTTACTTTGGCAAAACTGAAGGCGTCCGACTCCTCTACTAATCTTCAAGCTATTGAAGAAGATTTCAACTGCTTGCCTGAGGAGGTGACCAAGTTTCTCAAGGAAGTTAAACCTCTTGGAGACAAGGTTACAGAAGAAATAGAGGTCGGATCTCCATCAAGCAGTGATTAGATGGGCAATCTCTAGTAGTAAAAAATCTGCAAAAAGAGAGTATGCAAAAATGTGTAAAAAACTTACCTTTCTCTTGTCAATGAAATCTTTTATTTATCCGGTCGACTTATGAATATTCATATATTACCTAGCCCTCGACTGTTTCATAGTAGAAGAACTTTACTATACAAGCAGTAGGCCAATAATATGAACTTAAGTCTCAACCATTGTTTGAAAGATTGTACTGATCGTGAAAATACTAGGAAACCTTTTTTGGTCGGAACTAGTGCTAGGTTTGGACTAGTTGTAAATCAGTTTTTCATAATCAAATTACTTACTAAGGCAATATATGGTCGGAAGAAAAAATGACTTTCCTTAATAAGAGAAAATGATATGCAAAAACATATAAAATAAAAGATAAGCAGTTTTATTTGTATGTAGTACTCAACACTGGTCGGAATGAACTGCTAAGAAATGAAGATATAATGTATATCTCGCAATACGTGCTCATGCTCTAGCCCGACTGGCAGCGAGGATCGTAGGAAAAGGATCGTCGCTAGGAAGCTCCTTCCAATGGGCGGAACCACATGTGAAAAAGAAGAGACTTCGACTAGGAGGTTTTTCGTGTCCCGACCAGTAGCCAAACAAAAGTAGAACAGAATTTTGAAAGTAAAAAAATATAATCTTCATAATCTTAAGCACATGAACCGCGTCGACCAGAGTTGGGTACCATCATATAAATAACATCACTTACTTCTTTGACTTTAATTTACATTTATTAAATTTAAAGGAAATGAAATGAAATTAAACGAAAAACTTACGCAATTGATCAATATTCCAGGAATTGGACAAAACTCTGCCGTCGGACATAGCTAATCGTACCGAGCCTAGTCGGGTGACTTCGACCACAGTGTAAGGACATTCCTATTTGGGAGATAGTTTATTGCGATTTACCTTGCTCTGAATTTTCTGAGAACCAGATCACCTGCAGCTAGGCTGCGAGGCTGCACCTTACGATTGTCGTACCTTCGCATGGCTTGTTGATAGATTACCGAATGTATCAAGGCTTGGTTTCGTCGTTCTTCAAGGAAATTGACGTCGTCGAGCCGTCGTTCTTCCCGATCGTTTACATTAAAACAATCAGTACCAGCAGAGCCAATTTTTAATTCTGGAGGAAGTATGGCTTCGGCTCCATAAACTAAAAAGAATGGTGTTTCGCTGGTCGCACGACTGCTCGTGGTTCGGATAGCCCATAGGATAGAAGAAAGTTCTTGAACCTAAGCTCCTGACCGCTTTATTAGCTGGTCGAATACTCGGCGTTTGACCCCCTGTATTATGATACTATTGGCATGCTCAACTGCTCTATTACTCTGTGGATGAGCAACAGAGGCGAAATGGACTTTTATTCCAAGCTCATCGCAGAATTCCTGGAAACTGCCGCTTGAAAATTGAGTACCATTGTCTGTGATTATACGACTGGGTACACCAAATCGCATAATCATAAATTTTTGTCAAGAATCTCTTAGCAGTCTCAGTTGTAGTTTTAACAACTGGCTCGGCTTCAATCCATTTTGTAAATGTGTCAATCATGATGAAAAGGAATTCGATGCCCCCGGGTGCTCTTGGGAATGGTCCCAGAATGTCTAGTCCCCAGATTGAAAAGGTCAGGAAAGAGGAATTGTTTGCAAAGCTTGTGACAGCTGATGTACTTGTCGGCTATGAAACTGACATTGTACGCACTTCGTCACGAGCTCTTTTGCATCATGAAGGGCAGTTGGCCAATAGTATCCTTACCTGAAGGCTTTACCGACCAATGTTCTGTAGGAATAATGTGCTCCACAGACTCCTCCATGAATTTTGGTTAGCAACTTAATGCCATCCGAGCGATATATGTATCTCATGAACACTCCATGAGATCCTCGTTTGTACAAGGTATGTTTGATTATAGTGTATGATTTGGCTTTTCGTGCTATACGATCGGCTTCTACATCATCTTCTGAAATTTGGTCACGCTGAAGATAATTGTAGATCGATGTCATCCCATCTCTACCCTGATCGTCATCGATCTGTGGAGCATCTATGTTATCAGAATCAATAGGCATGACCTATTGTTTATCATTGATGTTCTCGGAATGCTCGACCACCTAGGGTGAATCAAGTTGCTCAAGAAAAACTTCAGGCGGGACGATTGACCACGTGGAGGCCATCCGTGCCAACTGGTATGCTTGAAAGTTTTCTTTTCTAGGAATGTGTTGGATCTGGAAACCGAAGAAATGCTTTTCGAGTTTCCGTACTTTCGCCAGATAAGAAGACATCTTGGTACTCGAGCATTGATACTCTTTCCCTACTTGATTCGCTACTAGTTGAGAACCGCCTTTCACTAGCAATTTGCGAATCCCAAGTGAATGAGCTGCTCGAAGTCCTGCCAGTAAACCTTCATATTCCGCCACATTGTTTGTAGCGGGAAAGTTAAACTGAATGGTGTACTTAATGTGTTCGCCAGTAGGGGATATCAAGACGATTCCAGCCCTCGATCCTTTAAGCATCAAAGAACCGTCAAAGTACATTGTCCACTCATCGTGGTGCTCGTACTCTGGTTCCTACTTAGATTCAGGGTTTGTCCATTCGGCAATCAATTCTGCTATTGCCTGAGACTTTATTGCTGTTCGTGAGATGAAATGGAGATCGAACGTCCCTAGTTCAACCACCCATTTTGCTATTCGTCCTGATGATTCCCTATTTCCAAGGAGTTGACCAAGGGGATACCCGGTGGGCACGACCACTTTGTGGGCTTGAAAGTAATACCTTAGTTTCCTTGAAGCTATAAGGAGACCATAAAGCAGTTTTTGTACCTGTGGGTATCTATCCTTCGGGCCATGTAAGACTTCGCTTACGTAATACATCGGTCGTTGGACGCCACGCTCCACGACAAGTACATCACGACAGCTTGCGGCGCTGCGACCACATAAATCAGCAATGTTTCTTCGGTCTCAAGAGACTATGACTGGGCACTCGTAAGGTACTCTTTGAGCTTTTCTAAGGCATCATTGGCCTTTGTCTATTCGAAACTTTCATTTTTCTGAAGAAGCTTAAAGAAAGGCAACCCTTTTTCACCTAACCTGGCTATGAAACGGCTTAGTGCTGCCATACAGCCAGTTAGCTTTTGGACTTCTTTCTTTGTGGTTGAGGGCGATTCGTTGATGGTCGATATCTTCGCAGATTTGCTTCGATACCTCTAGCCGAAACTAGGAAACCGAGAAGTTTTCCAGTGGAAACTCCGAACACACATTTCTCCGGATTCAACTTGAGGTTATACCTTCTCAAATTGTTAAAAGTCTCTTGTAAGTCAAGAATGTGATCGCCAGCGTTGATACTCTTCACAATTAAATCATCAACATAGGCTTCTAGATTCCGACCTATCTGTGGGCTAAAGGATTTTTTGCATCAATCTTTGAAAAGTTGCACCAGCATTTTTGAGACCAAAAGGCATCTTAACATAACAGTAAAAGCCATATGGAGTGATGAAGGAAGTTTTCTCTTCATCTTCTTTACTCATGTTAATCTGGTGGTACCCTGAATATGCATCCAAAAAACTTAATAATTCACACCCGGAGGTGGAATCTACAAGTTGATCAATGCGGGGAAGAGAAAAGTCATCATTTGGACAAGCTTTATTCAGATCTGTGAACTCTATACACATTCGCCATTTTCCATTATTTTTTCTAACCATTACAGGGTTGGCGAGCCATTGAGGGTGATGGACTTCACGAATAAACCTAGCCTTAAGGAGTTTTTCAACCTCCGACTGGATTGCCTCTTTTCGATCAGGAGCAAAGCGTCTTAACTTCTGTTTGACTGGTTTCTTGTTAGGCTGGAGAGCTAGCCTATACTCAATGACCTCCCTGGGGACTCCGGGTATGTTGGACGCTTGCCAAGTGAATACGTACTGGTTTGCTCGGAGGAAGGAGATGAGCGACTCTTCCTATTTGAGGTTGAGTCCTTCTCCGACCAGCACCTTTGAGATAGACCCGTCAGTGTCTCCTGACTTGACGCTTCCCGGAGGAACGTCTTTGTCGAGAAATACTTCTTTTGTCTGGTCGGACGGCTTGGGTGTCACCCTGGGTCTGGAGCGTTTGACCTACATTGCATTTGGGACAGTGTTTCTAATCGGAAGTTCATCGACCAGTTCTAAAGACCTTCGATCGCTTGCATAAGCCATTTTCTGATCTCCTCGAACCATGATGACACCTTTTGGTCCTAGCATCTTTAAGCTTTGATAACCGTAATGCGTGGTAATCCGAAATTTTGCTTGAGCCGGAAGACCAAAAATGCTGTTATATGCAGTTTCAAAATCAATCACATCAAACGAAACTTTTTCTGTTCGGAAGTTGTTAGGGCTTCCGAACGTAACCGGTAATGAAAATTTTCCTATCGGTTTGGCGGTAGAATCAGTGACTATGCCACGGAAGGCATATTTTACTGGTTTCACATTGGATCTAGGAACCTGCATTTCTTCCAATGCTCCCGAGAATAAAATATTTAAAGAACTACCACCATCTATCAAGACTTGATTAACCTTGCAATTATTAATAGTAGATTCAACTATAATAGGAAACCTACCCGGTTGAGTCGACGGAACGGGGCAGTCTTCTTTGGCGAAGGAGATTACCGTGTCTGACCACTTTGATGGTTTGATGGCGATCGAAGACTCCGTAAGGTTGACCTCCCGCTCCATGGCCTTCAGATGACGGCGTGAGTCGTACGATGAAGATCCCCCAAAGATCATGCTGACCGTATGTTGAAGTTCTTGGTACTCCATCTCTTCGTCGCCATCCTTGCCTCTCTTGGATTTTGTTTCCCCTAATTCCTGTATTGAGGGAAAAGGGCCTTTACTTGCATAGTAATCCTCCAACTTCTTTTGCCAAGCACGGCAGGTGCGTAAATCATGCCCTGCCTGTTGATGAAGTGGGCACCACTTCTTATTCTTCTTAAACCCATCGGTCGTACTTTTCGCCTTGCCTCGACCGGTATAGTCTTTCTTACCTTTGGTAAACTTATCTGGGACCACCAGGACTTCATTATCGTCCGTTTTGCGGTGCTTCTTATTCTTGAGAACTTTTTTAAGTTTCTTTTCCGCTTCTCCGAGCGTGTCGAGAGGTTTTATCTTTTGATCTATGGCTTCACTCCATTCAACCGCTTCACTAGCGGCTGCGTACCTATCAGCCATGTCAAAAAGCTCGACGGTTATTCTTGGAGGGTTCATGGTAATATCCTCCGTAAATCGCCAATTCCTCAAACCTGCCTTGAAAGCTTCAATTATAGAAGATTCTGCAATCTCTGGTATCGAGTTACGAACCTGGCTAAACCTCTTGATATATTGACGAAGAGTCTCTTTTGGGTTTTGTCGGATCCGATGGAGGTCATCCTCCTTTCCAGGGCGGTCGTACGTACCCTGCAAATTTACGATCAAAAGATCGCAGAGTTGTTCCCAAGTGTAGATTGACCCGACCGACTGGTTGAGCAACCAGGACCGGGCAGATCCCTCTAGTACCGTAGGTAATTAGTTGGCCATTACATTTTCATCACCACCAGCAACTCTGATGGCAGTGGTATAAATCTGGAGAAATTCCAATGGGTTCTGGGACCCATTGAACCTATGCATGTTGGCCGGTCGGAACCTATTAGGCTCACGCACGGCCTAGAGCCCTGCGAAGAAGGCTCGACAGCCCATGACTGACTCATGGCGCCTTCTTTGAAAAGGTGCCAGATTGCGATCGGTCAGAGACCGGTTTCTTAGATTAGAAAACCGGGGCTCTAGTGTTTCGATCTGATCATGGGTGTTAAGATGACGCCCTTGATCACCTGCTTGGCCTAGACGATGTCGCAAATCATCGGGCTGCTTAATAATCCTCTCGACGAGGGAAGGCGTGGTGGTGTGAAATAACCTCCTTCCTTCATGACTCGTTGGTCGAAATCATCGAGGAGGTCTTGGTACCGATCAATTTCCAACATACCTATGCTGCCCTCTGCCGAGGGAGGAACGTTGGGACGAAGTCATAGTCTGACTTTGTGCCGCCCCGTGTTCCGTGTGACGCTCCGTGACGCTGTACGGTTTGTTGAAGGATTTTCGATACCTATCCCATCAATTGGACAAAGCCTGGAGCTCCTGCTAGATCCGGGTCATTATTATTGATAATATTCTGAATACACTGTAGATTTTGTACCGTCACTGAAGGTCTCGGAGGATTCATTGAGGTTGTTGGCGTTCGTAGATCTGAACCTTCTCTTGACCTCGCTCCTGGTCCCCTCCGATCCATCATCCTTGGGGGCAGAAACTGGTGTATTAACTGATGGACGTCCATCAGGTCTGTCACCTCTGGTAATTGGTGCTTGATTACCCATGACATTTCCATCAGTACATGGTGGTGAGGCAGTGTGTGCTGGTAGTACCGGGATGCGGAAGTACCGCCGTTCTCTGGCCGGTACGACCGTACCATGGTAGATCCACGCACGACGAGCGGTAGTACCACTTTTCTAGAACCGATCATAGGGCATGCAATCTAGTCGATTTTTCAGTGTTTCCCATGGATTGAATCCATGAAATAGATGCGTAGACATCATAGGACACTGAAATTTCACTTTTGCCCAAAAGAATCGCACAAAATCATCCACATTTCAAAATTTTCCTAATTTTGAGATCTAGGGTTTGAGTACAAGGTAAAATGAGGATTTAAAATGATGTTACCTTGAGGATCGAGGGAGAGAATCCCTAAGAATGAAAGAAATCAACGAAGTCGTCGAAAAACCGTGGAAATGTGAGGTTCTTCTGTGGAGTTTTTGGGTGTTCTTTGGAGGGAGAGAGGAACCGAGAGGGAGAAAGCCGAACGGGTGCGGAAAGAAGGGTGCGGAAGGACCGCTCTAGGGTGGATAAGGAGAGAGAGACCGAGAAAGAGCAGTTAATGCCCATTTAACCAATGCGGCAGTACCTCCAATTATACGTCGGTAGTATCGGGGTGCGGTAGCATCGTTGACTACACGATGGTAGTACCGTGGTATATATTCCGGTAGTTCCGAAAATCCTGGAACTTCAAGAATAAGTTCTGGATTTTGACAATTATGCAAATGATCCTTAGTTTTGCACTCAAGTAAATATCATTCAGGATCATTATACATTGTAGAGACTAATGTCTATCTTAGAACAAAAGTTTAATAAACATATATATATATATATATATATATTAAAAATAAAAAATTTCTCTTGAAAGCTTCAGAAAATACTAAATAGTATCAATGTGCATGAGGCAAGAGTTCAAGTAACATTAGAATAGTCTATGATGTTCAATTCATTCCTCAATTTGCAAAACCGGCTTTCATCTAATGGCTTGGTGAAAATATCCGCTAATTGATCTTCAGTCCTAATATGACTAATCTCAATATCACCTTTGCTTACATATCTCTCAAGAAATGGTGGCGAATATCTATATGTTTGGTTCTTGAGTGTTGGACTGGATTGCTGGCTATTTTCACGGCACTGTCATTATCACATAAAAGTTTGCCTCATCCATAATAATTGTACACAACAACTTCCAGCGAATACATATTCGGGTTCAGTGGTGGAAAGGGCTATGGAGTTTTGTTTCTTTGAAGACCAAGAAACTAAAGATCTTCCTTAAAGTTGGCAACTTCCGGAAGTACTTTTTCTATCCACTTTACAACCCGCATAGTCAGGATCCGAATATCCAATTTTGAATTTTGCACCTTTAGGGTACCATAAGCCAATACTAGAGGAATGCTTCAAATATCTTAGAATTCTTTTTACGGCCATCACATGACATTGTTTAAGAGTTGCTTGAAAACGTGCATACATGCAAACGCTAAATATGATATCGGGCCTAGATGTGGTAAGATAAAGCAAACTACCAATCATAGATCTATAATGCTTTAAATCTATCGATTTACCTCTCTCATTAAGGTCAATGTGACCGTTGGTTGCCATTGGAGTCTTGATGGGTTTTGCATCTTCCATACCAAACTTCTTGAATAAGTCCTTTATATATTTCATTTGACTTATAAATGTGCCATCCTTGAGTTGTTTCATTTGAAGTCCTAGAAAGTAGCTTAGCTCTCCGATCATAGACATTTCAAATTCCCTAGACATCATATTGCCAAACTCCTTGCAAAAATCTTGGTTAGTAGACTCAAATATAATATCATCAACATAAATTTGGCATACAAAGAAATTATTATCAAGTCAAGAACCAAGCCTTGGAGTCAGATGTCCGTCATCAAGTGATCACTCCAAGATGGATGCTCAAGGCAAAGGTATGACAAGCATAAACTAATGATGTGTTCCTGGTCTTTTACCGGTCTCGGTGTTTGACTGAAAGAGCAGATTGCTAGTATAGGTTGTTGTACTATTAAGAGGGGTTTTGTCTAGTATCTTGAGTCTCATCATGTTTTGATAGCTCAACCCTGCTTGATCTAGCTCTTCTAGGCATGATGTTATTGTTTGCGAATGTGTTTTGCAAATAGTTGAAGCTCATGCATTAACCCATTGCAGCATGAGACTATAATTTACAAATGGTTGAAGTCCATGCACCTACTCCTTGTGGCATGATACTAAAGTTTGCAAATGTGCTTTGAAAATTGTTGAAGTTCATGCATCATTCCTTGGCATGGTCTAAAATATCTCGTTGCTCTTTTCTTGGACTTAAGCCATGTGTTGGCTCTTTGGAGTTGTGCTTCTTGATTTGATCAAATACGTTTAAGATCAATCAAACAGATGGATTGTGTAGCCTTGTGAATAAGCTTTCCATAGAGTCTAAGATAACTCAATTCTGACATCGAGTCAAAATTTATGACCATTTTTCCGAAAGTGTCGCCTATGCTGAAATTCAGTCCGCACTAACCAAAGCAAATTCTGTCTAATCACCCATATAAGGCCGGTCAACCTTTTCCAGATGGCATATTTTTAGTTTTCAACCTTTTCGAGATGGCATGTTTTTAGTTTTCTTTCTCCGGATGTACGGCTCGATCGGGTCCTGTCAAACAAGACACTGTGAGAGAAGTCTGACCAGGAATTGTTTGTAACTACTAGTTTTTTAGCCGGTGCATTGTAGCCTGCTCTGACTGGTCGTTGGTTCCGGAGTAGTGGAAGAGCAACCTCTAGTGATCGAGGTGTTGGCTTAATTCGTGAGGCTGGTCCAATTCATTTGGGCTTACTTCAATGTGGATTAGGTGAGATCGGCAAGTCTTCGAACACCACGATAAAACATCCTTGTGCTATTGTGGTTTGCTCTCTTGTGATTTAGGGTGTTGGTGCACTTAAGGGGAAACTAGAATGTTTAGGTTTTAATTGTGCAAAAATATCTTTTAAATCTACAGGTTTTGCCCAACCTTGTATTAATTCAAATGGTGCTTCTTCTAGTGGTACCAAGTACCATTGCACTTATTGCAAGAAAGGTGGGCATTTGATTGAATTCTGGCATGAGGTTGAAAATGATAGGAAAAATTTTGATAGAATTTCATTCATGCAACCTAGAGCTTCTATGAGACATGGTAACACCAAAAGAATAAACCTCGATTAGGATTTTCTCTCATGCAAATCATTATGTTTCTAAATATCCTAATTCTAATGTTTATCGATGGCGGTCTAACTACCGGTGGTCACCGGTCGACTGTTTTGGTCGCCGGTCCGACCACAAAGACAACGATTTCGACCGCCCATGGACGCTTTAAGTCTCATGTTAATTTAAACATTGCTCATAACCGAATGTTAGATGAAATCAAGGATAGTACTTACGGCTTGTATACTTCTTGCGAGACGTGTGTCTCAAGATCGATTCCTAAATCTTGTTTATCTAACCCCATGATTGAGACACATCGCTCTTTTGTTCCTTGATTTTCGTGACTACCGTGGAAAGGGGAAGAACACGTGGTTCGCCGACCGGTGTTCACGCCACATGACCGAAACTTAAAATGGTTCACCTCTTTCACGCGGCAACAGTGATGACTTCATCACCTTTGGAGATGATACACAAGGGCGAATTGAAGGAACATGATCAATTAGGGTGAACAACAAATTCATTCTAAAGGATGTCGCTCTTGTGGACAAGCTTAGGTATAATCGCTTCGCTTTCACTTCTTGATGATGGTTATGAGACTATTTTTAAGAAAATGCTTGTCGTGTGCTTGATTCCACCGTGAGCTTGTGTTTGGAATCTCTAGAGTTGGTAGAATTTTTGGAGCTGATTTTTCAGAATCTCTTGCTGGATCTCTTAAATGTTTGCTTACATCTTCTTCTGATTTCTGGTTTTGGCACCGACGTCTGGGGCACATTGGTTTTGATCATCTGACACGAGTTAGCAACCTTGATCTCATGAGAGGTTTGCCCAAACTCAAAGTCGTCAAGGATGTCAGATGTGCGCTGTAGGCATGGCAAACAAGTTGCCGCCTCACACCCTTCTCGGACTATGGTTATGACCGACGGACTGTGACGCTTGCTTCATATGGATAATGTTGGTCCTGCTAGAGTCCGGTCAGTCGGTGGAAAATGGTATATTCTTGTCATAGTCGATGATCTTTCTAGATATACGTGGGTGTTCTTTCTTACTTCAAAAGATGAAGCTTTTGGTTATTTTCATGACCTTGTTCTTCGTTTGGCTTCTGAGCTTCCTGGTGCTTTGAGAGCGATTCGCAGTGATAATGGCACGGAGTTCAAAAATACTTCTTTTACTTCTTTTTGTGCTGAGCGTGGTATTGAGCATCGCTTCTCCTCTCCACACGCCCTCAACAAAATGGCGTGGTGGAAAGGAAGAATAGGACCTTGGTCGAAATGGCTAGGACGATGCTAGACGAGTATAACACACCGAGGAGATTTTGGGCGAAGCTATTGCTATCGCTGCCATATTGCAAATCGTGTCTTTTGAGACCTTCTTTAGGCAAGACTCTTATGAGCTTCGCTTTGGTAGAAAACCCTCTGCTTCAGATTTTCGAGTTTTTGGATCAAAATGTTTTATTCTTAAGACAGCAACTTAGATAAATTTGAATCAAGAACTTTTAATGGGTTATTTCGGGTTATCCCGCTCATTCGAGGGGTTTTGGGTTTTTAATATCGAGACTAACATTATTCAGAGACTTGTAATGTCACTTTTGATGAGACTAGCCTCGAGCTAGATCTATTGCTACTAGATGATTTACAGTGACAGAGAGCATTTTGTGGAGGAAGATGAGGACGGCTAATATCATTCCTTCATCTCGCCGCATCAAGCGCCCATACCGATACAAGAACTCGCTACGCCTACTTCACCTTCGGCTTGAGGCTCTGCTGATCTTCATCATCGCAGACTGCGGAGGTTGAAGAAACAGATCTCACCCGGCGCCCACTTCGCATTCAGAGACAAAGACCTCGGAGCAGATAATAGGTAATCTACATGAGCGAGTCACTCGCCTGTATAATGATCCAAATCTCTACTCTCATTCGCTTTTGTTGCTTCTTTTGAACCCCGCGATATATCACATGCTTTATCCGATTCTAGCTGGTAAATGCCATGCATGAGGAGTTAGAAAATTTTGAAAGAAACAAAGTTTGGAACCTAGTAGAACCCCTAGTGGTCATAATGTTATAGGAACCCGCTGGGTGTTTAAAAATAAACAAGGTGAGGATGGTTCTGTGGTTAGAAACAAGGCCAGATTGGTAGCTCAGGGTTTCAGCCAAGTTGAGGGGTTAGATTTTGATGAGACATTTGCTCCTGTTGCTAGACTAGAAGCCATTCACATTCTCGCTTGCATTTGCTGCATCAAAAGGTTTTAAATTATATCGATGGATGTTAAAAGTGCCTTTTAAATGGTTTCATAGATGAGGAAGTGTATGTTAAGCAACCCCGGTTTTGAGGATCCTAAATATCCAAATCGTGTTTTTAAGCTATCTAAAGCATTGTATGGTCTTAAACAAGCCCCTAGAGCCTGGTATGATAGACTTAAGACCTTCTTGCTTAAAAATAATTTTGAGATGGGCAAAGTGGATAAAACTCTATTTATTCTTAGGCGTGGAAATGACTTCTGCTTGCTCAAATTTACGTGGATGATATTATCTTTGGTGGTTCCTCTAATGCTCTTGTTTCAAACTTTTCCGACACTATGTCCAGGAATTTGAGATGAGTATGATGGGAGAGCTTAATTACTTTTGGAACTTCAAATCAAGCAATGCAAGGAAGGAACTTTCATCCATCGACGAAGTACACTAAAGATCTACTAAAACGCTTCAACATGGGTGACTGCAAGCCAATCTCCACTCCCATGGCAACCTCGATCGCTTTGGATCCAGATGAGGAAGGAGAAGTCGTGGATCAACGCGAGTACCGCAGCATGATCGGCTCCTTCAGATTTGACGGCCTCGAGACCGACATTCACTTCATCGTATGCCTTTGTGCAAGATTTCAGCATCTCCGAGAACTTCCCATCGCCAAGCCGTTAAGTTTATATTAAGGTATTTACACTCTACCCTCTTATATGGCATTTGGTATTCTGCTCTTCACTTTGTCCATTAGAGGTTTTTGATTCGATTTTATGGGTCGTTTGTTAGATAGGAAGAGTACCTCGTGCACTGTCACTTCCTAGGCACTTCTCTTGTATCTTGGTCCTCTAGGAAGCGTCTTACATTGCACAATCCACTCTTTGAAGCGGAGTATGTAGTGCCGCTAGTTGTCAGAGCTGATTTTGTGGATGACGTCCACTTTGAAAGATTATGGGTTAAACTTTGCTAGTGTTCCTCTTTTCTGTGATAACACTTTTGCTATTAATATTGCTAAAAACCCCGTGCAACATTCTAGGACTAAGCACATAGACATTCGCTTTCACTTCCTTAAAGATCATGTTGAAAAAGGTGATATTGTGATGCACTTCGTGAGAGTCCGAAGCTCAATTGATGATATTCTTACCAAGCCTTTAGATAAAACCAGATTTTCTTCCTTAAGAAGCGAGTTAGGGGTAATTTATCCTTATGGGTTGGTTTGAGGGGGAGTTTGATTTTTTCTTATCTTTCCTTGTTCTTTTGATCTTTTATTGTTCTTTTTCTGAACTTAGTGATCTTTTCAACTTTTTAGGTTTTAGGCTTTTTAATTGCATCTCATTGTGTCATATTGCATTCATATGAAAACTCCAACAAGTGGTTACAACAAATGGTATGAAAAATCCAAAAGATGCATTGTAATATAAGATTTTCTCGCTTATTTTTAAAATTGATGAAGCTTTGCCTATTACCCTTTAGAGCTTTTGTATTTCAATTCTTGCTCAATGTCATGTCTAGTTCTTTGACTTGCTAGAATTATCATGCTTTTACATGTGTAGCTAAGTCTTTGCTATATGAGCTAGAACCTTTAAACAACTCAAACTAAGAAATTGTAATTTGTGGATGTTTTAGCGAGTTGCGCAATTAGTGCTCCTCTTGTGACATTGGCCCCGCTGTAATTGCTTTGTTAGCTCTTTGATCTAAAATTGACCATTACTTGAGCTTTTGTGTTCTTGAGATTCTAAACCGCTCATGTGAAAATGAAAATCAAGATTGTCTTATGCTTAAATTGTGCCAAACTATTCTTACGAGACCGCTTGTCAAATGACATGAACTTGGAGATAGTTTGATGAACTGACGATCTCATGGGGACCGCTTGTCGAAATGATATGAACCTCAAGATTTGTCGCCCGTGAGAAGCTTAGAAAGAGTTTGTGGATGGCTCCTAGTCCAGATCTTCTTTACTAAGATATACCGTTAATCAACTTTTGGTCGAAGCTTAGGATGAGTTTGTGGATGGCTCCTAGTCCAGATCTTGTCACTAAGTTAGATCATTAGTCAACTTCAATATTCAATGCAAATGAGAAAAATGTTGACAAATGGGCGTTTATAAAATATTGAGCAAAATGATTCAATACGGACTTGATTGACTCTTAATGTGGTCTTTGTTAGATTTTTGATCTCACTTTGACATTTTGACATGGCCAATTTCACTTTAGGATCCTCGTTGATGAACTTGTCAATTTGAAGCGTTGCTTAAATTGATCAAATCCATCGCTTTACTTTTGAGCCTTTGTGCTTAGCTTTGATATATATGTCTTACCATGATCTTGCTAGCTATTTGTCAGCTTGATATGTCGTTTGTGCAATATTAGAGATACTAGCTTGTTCTTTTGGGTAATCTCCAAAGCTTCTTGTAATCAAAAATTGAAAATACAAAAATTGAAGCCACCCATTGCACTTCATGCATATTCCTGCTTATGCTTCTTTTGTTTTCGCTTCTTCCTTTATTCTATATTTATTATCTCTGGATGAGAGGAAGGCGTGATTCCTTGATGAATCCATTGTCAAAGGGGGAGAAGATGTGTTAAATGAGAAGAGAAGATGTGTTAATAAGAAGATATTTCTTTATTGGGGGAGAAGTTTATACAAAGGGGAGAAACTGAAAATTTGAAATTGAGGATCATAGTGAGGGGGAGTTCTTGAGTTACATTCTTATTGTATTATTAAATATTCTGAACTTGAATTGCATTCTTTTATCCTCACAATGATCATAGGTCAATTGAACAATTGTTCTTTCATATGGACCTTGTGTGAGAATTTTGACCCTTTTCTGGAAATCAAAGTTTTTATGCTTTCTTTTGCCTTGTCTCACATGCCTATACTATTCTGATGCCAGCTTGGTCATTTTCTTTGCTTTTTCTTGCTTATGGACCAAGTTGTGCCTTTGTGCGAAAACTGCGAGTAAACTCGTTTTCAAACCTCTTACTTACATTTTCTGGATAATTGCCAATGTGTTCATCAAGGGGGAGATTGTGGATCTCATGGGGATATGTTCCAGATCTTAGGATGATGTGACAATTGGCAATAGCGTTTACGGTTTATCGTTTCACGTGTTTTCGACAAAGTTACAGGCTTACTGGACAGGGGCGGTCCGACCGGTCCTTGCACGGCGGTCCGACCGGTCCCAAATCGGCCGGACCGCCATGTGGGCGGTCGGACCGCGGTGACCTAAAAGTGGTCAAACGCGTCTTGGGCCAAAAATAGGTGTTGTAGGCAAGTGAGGGGATCCCAATGCACTTGGTCTCATGATTTTGGAGTCTTGAGAAGAAGTTCTATTGGATTTAAGTTTCGGAAGGTTTGGTTTTGAGGGTATGAAATTCGGCTAAGTCCTCGGTGGCCGGCTCACGAGGAGCGGTCCGACCGCCAGAGGCGGTCCGACCGCTCACGTGGAGCGGTCCGACCAGATCCACTTGATCATCGGCCAACTTCGTGGCGATGCTGCTTTTGTTAGGTCAAGTACATGGGTTCCATGGCATATGTTTTGCATGATGCATGTTTTGACTAACATGGGTCAAGTTTTGAAGAACTTGTTCCCGAATTCGTGTTTTCTTGTGCGTGGTTGTGCAGTTGCTTGGTGGTCAACGACGGTCAAAGGCGAAGAGGATCGGACTAGACTTGAGAGTTGAGGTCCGTAACGATCAACGCTGTCGGGTGAGGTTAATGACTCAAGCGTGACACAAGATGGACAAGGGTGACCTATTGGCGAATCCATGGCGCATGGTGAAGCGGTTTAGGTCAAAAGGTTAAAGACGGCGCTGCGGCGCGTGCGTGTGTGACCCGCTTGTTAGTGGGCCTTAACGGAGCCCAATTGAGTCAAACCCTAGGAGTTTTAGGCCTCCACTATAAATAGGAGGTGGTGGTCGCACTCTTTCTCTCTCGCCTTTTTATGTTTCAAAACCCTAATTGTCTTTAGGGAGTTGAGGTGGAGGCTAGGGCTTTTCATGGTTTGAGGAGAATTTCATGATCTTTGATTGTCCATCGATCCATGATGGTGTGGATGTAATCCAAAGATCAATCACGAAATCAATCTATGCAAGGTTTGCTTGAGATAAGTCTCTTTTCGTTCTTGCTTTCAATTTCGTGTTTTAGGGCTTTCTTTGATCCGCGAGTTTGTGATTGATTCTTTCACGTGAATTAGCTTGCTGTGATATGTGTGAATCTATCTAGCATCATCTTGATCATCAATCACTCACGAACAAGCATTAGGATCAAGTTTTCGTTCTTGCCCGGTTTTAGACCTTCTGTTAATCAATTGACAATTGCTCAAGATCGTTCCAAGAATTATCATAATATTCGATTGGAATAGGTCCTCAATAGCATAGAGAAGGTGTGTGCAAAGTTTCGTGAAGTTTGGAGTTGAGAATCAAAAGTTAGACCTAATTGCAACTTCGTCATCGGGCTGATTTTACTGTTTCAGATCGGTTCTGTAGACTGCCGGTCCGACCGCCCGTCACCACCGGTCCGACCGATTTCGGAGCGGTCCGACCGCCAGTATAACAGCGGTCCGACCGCCCGGCAATCGGTCCGACCGGTTCAGTACAGAGGTCAGACCGCCAGTACTTGTGTTGCTTTGATTCTTGCTGATTTTTGTCGCATTGCTTAGGGGTTTAATTGGATTCAATACTAGTCTTCCGCTGTACTGGTATATTGATCTTCATAGCTTTCTAATAGCTACTGGAGTGAAATTGTATTGAGTTCATAATTTGTGAAAAAGTGAGCGTGCTCCTATTCACCCCCCCTCTAGTCGCCTTTACGGTCCAACAATCTCGCAATGAATCAAGCACTCACATTCCTTCCCCAATTCTGGTCGTTGCCACCATTTCTGTCGATTCCTGTCGACTCGTTGAGTCTCCACTAAATTTCTTCCTCCTCCTCCATCCTCAGCATGTGTGCAAGCTAACACACAACTTCTTGTAGCTCATCCAACCATAGACATCGTCACCGCGAGCCTTCCTTGCACCACCACTACTCACCATTGACAAGCCACTCTAGTGAGCCCCCGACCTGATCAAGGTCATTCTCTTCATCCTTACACTTCGCTAAAGCTATTCGCGTGCTCCATTTTCACCCTGATTTCACCAAGGAGCTCAATCACCATGAAGCTTGATGATGTGGCTACTGTTCATCGCCATCCGGCCACCCAAGGTCACTGCTTGGACTCATTGAGTCGAGTAATCCACTCCTTTAGCCCTAAGGATGCCTCCTACATGAAGTTAGTCGCAGACCCGAGAGCTTCCTCCACTCATCACCACCGTGATGCCACCTCTGGCCATCTTATTTGTCATCGCCATCACCCATAGCTTCGCTTTGCGGCCCTCTTTCCATTCCACCACCCAACATCACCGCACATCATGTTGTTCGCCGTCGCCAACCTCACCAAGCCTTCGGCCATGCAAAGCTCTCCTTCTCCCGCACTTTCTCTCGCTGATAGTGGAACCCACTCACGTTCAGGATTTGATTAGCACTAATGACATTGGTTAAGTTTATTAAGTCTATGACAGGTAGGAATGGCTAAAAAGATAATAAAAAAATCTAATTTAAAACATGTTCAGTAAATAAGTCACTGACATGCGGGGCCCACATACTGTTAATTCCTTATTTGCCACTGGAAGTTGTCTAGGTCCCTAAAATGTTGTCGTAAAATTGCTCGTCCCTTCATTCCCATTGAATTTCAACTTTCATCCCATTTTTGACACTTTCGTCGGTCATCGTATGTACTTCTCATCGTCAATAGTGTATACCTATCAATTTTTTGAAGAAATATCCATCTTACCCCCAACCAGTCAGCTATGCGAGCCCACACTTTTTTATCACAGATACTTCGATACTTAGGCCATAAAGTCACATGTTTCGTGAATTGTGATTTGTGAACAAAGTACTGGTCAACTGAACAACATAGCGTCGAATGGACTGTGGAGGATTAAACCGGACCATGGACTCATATTACCAATTCAAAAACAATGCCCTTACAAAATCCACCATCTAAGCTAAACAATTTCATACTAGAGACCAAATCAAGAACTGGAACTAGTGGACGACGTTGTGGGATTAAGCATACTAGCGAATCGAGCTGGGACTGAAATAGAGGAATTGGGATGGGGAGAGAGGGAGACAACAATCACCGTCTTGAAGCCCATGGTCATGCTCCTATCAGTCTCCCTGGATTTTCTGGAACGATCGTATCTCAACATGCTCTAGAACTCAACGACAGTGATGGCTCCCCTGATAACCTCGTAGGTGTTGTGGCTATGTGACTTCTTGATGCCAGCGGTGAAGTGGACCTTGGCGGCGTCGGCCTTGACGGTGGTGACCCTGGCCCAAACAAGCACCTCGGTCTTGAGGCCTTCCACCTCCGTCAGGCGGCCCTTGTCTAGCGTCTCGGCCACTGTGGTGGGGAACTATAGCTCGAAGCGATCCCTGTACCTAACCTCGTAGGCGACGGGGATGTGCACCGTCAGTGGCCATGACCTTTGAGCTCCGTCCCCGACGCTAGTTGAGAGTGACTACACTGACGGATGAAAGAAATGCATCATCAGCACAAGGAGTCAAGGAGGTGAGGTGAGACAAAGGAATTAGGATGGGGAGAGAGAGACATCACCGTCTCCCCATCACCGTGGTCAGATCCCCAATTCTTGAACCGTCGTCGCCAGCTCGCTCCAAGCTACCTCAACATGAGTTAAGGCATGCATCATGATCTCCTTGGCCTCCTTATGCCATCACACCACTCAATTGAGCCACACTACCACTGGAAGGCCATGGCTGACGAGACCTTCTTCCTAGATCCGGTCTACAGTTCCTGGACCACCTCGGCCTGCCTCCGTCCAAGTGACTACTTCCGTCGGCTTCTCCATGCTTGAGAACACGCCGTGCTCATGCCATCTTACCTAACGATGGCGATGGAACACGGGGTTATGGAGGAGGCGAGTGGCGATGTGGAAGGAGGTCACGGCGGTGCGGGAGCCACTTGCAGTAGTGCGCGAGAGGAGGCGAGGGTGAGGTGGTCAGGGAGAGGGGAGGGAGAGGAAGGGCATTGTGCAGAGCTCGAGCTGGAGCGATGTGGCGGCGGCGCAGGGAGGAGCGCGAGAGTTAGGACGAGGTGGTTGGCCGTGGGGTGGAAGGGGGTGAGGGGAGAAAGAGAAAGAAGATGGACAATATAGTCTTTTTCGCACCACTTAATAGCCAACTCATCAAGACCTGGTGAAAGTGGCAAAAACAGGATGAAATTTGAGATTCAATGGTAATGAAGGGACGAGCAATTTCATGATGCCATTTTAGGGACCTAGCCAACTTCTAGTGACAAATAAGGGATTAACCCATCGAAACCCTATTGTTTTCGATTTTAAAACACGTTTTAAAACCGAGAGGCCGTCAAGTGGACCCCACGTGTCAGAGGATTAAAATTGAATTTGGTTTAATCAATTAGTTAATATTTCATGAGTCTATGACACGTGGGACCGTGTCAAACCTGGGAATGGAAGGATCCCGGAATCTCCGTGTTTAAAATACTAGTCCAGAAACAGCTAGTGTACACAGTCCAATAAAAATGATAACAACTTCATGTCATGCATTTTATTCATATAATCAGAGTTTTAATACAAAAGGGCAAGAAGCCAAAAGAAAAGGTACAACATAAGCATACAGTAGTAGTAGGCCACACGATATGCCACAGGTAATCGTGTGGGGGTGCAACCTAGCCGTCCAAATTCTCCTCATCCACGAAGTAATTCTCCTCTGAGCAACAATTTATTAAGAAAGGTTGAGCACAAAATGTACTCCGCAAGTTACATCCAACAATACATTATAATGCATGCAAGGGTTTAACAGAGGAAGGCTTATAGGGTCGATTTTGCGTAAAGCAATGTTTTCTTTAAATATTTGTACTAAGTTCCAAAGAAGTTATTATGTAACTAAAATTAATTTTCTAAATTCTCAAGTTTTACAGTCAGATAGCCTCAATACAGAATCTGGTGAAGGATACCGTCCTGTCACATGGCTAACCGCCCAATTTCCCATTTATTATAAACTTATCCAAAATTATTTGACAAAATCTTTTAAAAACAAAACCAAAGTCTAATCCATGAAAAGTTTTATTCAGCATGCCCATGACCATGGACAATGGCTATTAGAATAGTTTTACACTCTATAGAGGTTGTACGGCTTTACCCACAAGAGATAATCAATTTAAACTGTCGGCCAAGACACGCTTCCGAAGGCGTGTGACTAAGTGATTATGACAAGGCTATTACAATGCTCCAATCCAATGTAGTTATGCCCGCTAAGGTGTCACTTCCATTGGGCCACCAGCCCATTAGAAATCTCCCTCTTGCGCCAAGCGGGAATTTCTGTCTAACCGACACCCGCGCAACCGAATAGCACAACTAGTAGAGGAATGTTGCAAATTATTGAGACAGGTCTGTCCCATACCAGACTTGTGATAGTATGAAAGGGCTTTACAAGCCGCAACTCGTGAACCTGTCCTTAACTGACTTGGGCAACTTCTAATAAAACTCTAATCTCGATCATTGAAATAAATCGATAACGTACATCAACTTGTACCAACCTTAACAACCATTTTTCCCAAGTCTAAACTAGTTTTCATTTTGTTTTGCTTTTCAAAATCATTTGCAAAATTTTCCCAAGGCAAACCAATGGAATTGACTTATTTTTAAATTGAGTTGAATATTTGGCTAAATTCCCAAATTAAACATTTTTTCTCTAAGAATGTCTTTGTGTATTATTTTCCAAACGGTTCCTAGTTCATACTAATGTACTAACTAGGCTTTTCATCTAAGGTGATAAGGTATACTATTTCCATGACAAAGTTTAGCCATACAAAGTAATTAGGAATAACTATAATAAATTAAAATATGGATTTAAAATAATTTAAATATAAATAAGCAATACAATAATAATTTAAAATAGAATTTAAATAATTTAAATTAATGGGATTAGAATTTAAATAATTTAAATTACTGGGATTCAAATATGATAAAAAAATGTAACTTTCCTTGCTCAATTAATTAATGTTCTAAAACGACGTTGTAATCTCACTCTCCGAAGTCGTCAAATCTATGCGCAAAAATAAGCCAAATTCAAACAAAATTCAAATAAACTCCCAATTAAATAATTTTAGGTTTTGGAAGATATATATTGAATTTATTTGAATTTAGAAGTTTGAATCAATTGAATTGGAGCTCGAACGAAGGTGAACGGGCTCTCAAAAGATTGAATTTCACATGAAATGATAGAAATTGAAAAGGAGGGAATATTCCCTAGAATTTACTGTCCCGATTTTTCAAAGAATCAACACAGTATATTGTATGACATCCTAGGTCCACTTGCTAGAGAAAGAAAGAGAGAAAGGGGTCTGAGTATGACATAAGGCCCCACATGTCATAGGTAGAGAGAGACAAGCCAGAGACAACAAAACAGAGGAGGGCGCAGGGCGCACTAGAGCG
The DNA here is from genome assembly GCA_036346395.1 of Hsuehochloa calcarea. Taxonomy (NCBI): domain Eukaryota; kingdom Viridiplantae; phylum Streptophyta; class Magnoliopsida; order Poales; family Poaceae; genus Hsuehochloa; species Hsuehochloa calcarea. Next base: position 13,091,726 of record CM070605.1, on the reverse strand, counting down.
ACAGCAGCAGGGGATGGGAAAAAATGGAACCCCGACAGGGTGATGGTCCCACTAGTTGTGGCGACGTGGCCGAAGAGGCACGGTGGTGGCGGCGCATGTGGCGATGGCAGCAATGTGGTGGTTCCTTGGAGGCAGGTGACGGGCACACGGGCGGCGCATGGCCACGAGAAAGGTGCAGCGGTGCTCGGGGAGACTGGAGGGGTTCCGAGGAGACGGCGCGATGGTGGCAGGTGGTGGAAAAAGGATGGTCGCGGTGGCGGAACTCCATGGCGACGGAGACGATGAATTAAGGGTAGCGATAGGTAGAGTATGACCGGGAACACGTGCTGACACAGTCCAATCGATGGAAAACTCACCAGAGCAAGAGATAGAGTGACAGGGAAGATTTTGACCTAGAGAAAGACGAAGGAGAAATTCCAGCGATGTGCTGTGGAAAACCTGAAATTGATTGAGGCAAAACAATCACTAGGCTTCGGAACACAACGTGACGTGGTTAGGACATTAAGAAACCCACCGGAAAGATGGGAACACAAATTGGGTATGGTGGACGTCGCTTTGGAAGATGGCAAATTCGTCGTCGACGGAGCTCGGTTGATGATGGGAGTAGCAGGGGGTGTGTTGGGGAGGATAAGGGTGCTAGGGCCCCTTTTATAATCTCAGACAAGAACTCAAATGACGGGAGCGCGAGCACGAAAGTCAGTGACATTACTGCCCAGATTTGGTATTTGCATGAAATGACCACCATTGAATGCCAGAAGCATTGAACGTGCACGAAAGTAATGTGGAGTTGAATGCGTGGTGATGATGAGCGGTGCAGCTGGCATAGGCGACGCGACGTGGGTGGATGGAGCGCGCACGGCGCGGCGAGGCAAGGCACGACCATGGCGTGGGCTGGCGTAGGCAGGGCCGAGGGCCTATTGGGATGAGGTGGCATGGTTGAGGCAAGGCAGTGCGGTCGGAACATGGTGTGCAGTCTGGTCGGGAAAGGGCAGAAGCAGAGGCAGAGAAAGCGAAAAGAAGAAGAAAGAAAAAAAAGAAAGTAAGGAAGGAAAAAGAAGAAAAGGGGAGGAAGAAAATAGGTCAGAGAAAATGATTTGGGCTCGGCTCGAAGATAATTCTAGAAAACAAATTCAAATTACAAAATTTGAAATTGGATTTGGAAACAAGATTTGAATTGAGAATTTGGATTAAGACGAAGGACGGGGATTGAATTTCAGACATAGATTTAAATAATTACATAAAATACAAAAGAAATCCAACTATTTTAAAATAATTAATTTAAATTAATTTTTACAACAAAGAAAATAATTTTTTGGAAAAAAAGAAAGAAATAAATTAAACTGGACTCCAAGAAATAACAATTTTTTTTTTGAAAATCTAGAAAATCAAATAAACCAGTTTTAGATTTAATAAAATTATTTTCAACTTAAAGTTGTATTTTATTTTTGCAAATAAATTATTTTTAATTTCTAAAATATAGAAAAACCTTTTGTTAATCTAGAAAATTCAATAAATTAATTAAAATATTATTTTTCACTTTAAATCCAAGAAATTTTAGAAACTCTTTTAAATTTTATAAAATACAATAAAATACTAAATTTATTAATTTTAAATTTGGTAACAAAACTTTGAGATTTTACAGACTGTCGCTATTTTTGTAAATAAAATAAAAAAAATCAAAAACCCGACAAACTAACATGTAGGTCCCACATGTAAGTAAATGATTTTCAGAAAAATGTCAAATTGGAAAAGCCGCCTTTAGTATAAAGGAAATGTGCTTTCTCTTTTGGAAAGTGTAAATTTCATTAAATACGCCTTTGATGTCACACTTTTTATTTTCTATGATTTGCAAACCAAGCAAAATTGAAATATTAATAACTTTTGTATATGAACTCTAAATTGGATGATTATTTTTTATAAATTCATATACAATAATTATATGCCTGAATATGCAAAAAATATTTGGATTTTTTTGTTGTTAAATTTATTTTGCTATTTGTGATTTGCTGCTGGCTCTTTTTAATAGATGTCGAAAACGCGAACGAATCTCTCGACGACCCATCACCCTCATACTCACAAATACCAGAGCAAGGCAAGCACCTCCTTTGACCATGTTCATCACATTATTTCAATTATTGTATTTTATTTTACAAAATCTATTATGCATGTATGTATATTGGGCTAAAATTGCTATATCTGGGGATAACGATAGTTAAATTCCTATTGTATACATGATCCTCCTTGAAATGTTGATATCCTTATTGTAGTAGCCTTTAGGATATGGTTTGGACAATAGATGATGTCAATTTTGTTATTTCGGTTAGGAATGTGGAATACATGCTTGGCCGAGCTGTAGTTTCATTAAAATTGAATCATTGTTGAAAATGTGAGGATATGAAATATTTTCTAGATGGGTTACCTCTATTATTTGTGATGCAGACGAGTTATATTATGAGCTGAGAAGTGCGAGAGATGTATCTCACAAGTAGATAAGGGAAGATCCTCGCCCAAGTCAATTAAGGACCGAACACCGGTGTATACAACCTATGCTTAAGAGTACAACCACATGGCTGAACTGGGGTGGTCTTAGTTAATTAAGTTATGTAGTTCTAGTCTTGCATGTTCAGTAGGCCCACGAGTGCGAGCATATCCGGTAGGTTTGCTCAGGCGACTCCCTTCACCAAGGTATCGGGGACAAAGCTTGCCGACACAACGATGAATACCTCACTGACACGGGGGGTGTACTCGGGTGAAGTGAGGGTTTTTATTTGTCGGGCTAGTGCAAGGTTTGGTCTAGGTGTGTGAACTCTAGACTACTTACTAGTGTGTTGTGAGTGGTGGTGTCGATAGATGCCAAATAAACTATAGAGCTTGTTTTGTGTGGGTAAAGTTGTACACCTTTATAGAGTGTAAATTTATTTAAATAGTTATGCTCATGGTCATGAGTGTGCTAAGTTATGCTTCACGGTATAGTCTCTACTTTTGTAAAAATGGTCTTGTTGGGAAATAAGGGGATGGTTTTGTTGTTGTGTTTGCCATGTCTATAGCCAAGAATGAAATATTAATCGCAGCCAAGGAGGGTTGTAATTATGCTATTATTAAGTTATATACTTGTTATTTCAATATATGTCAACTGCTCTTTAAAATTTCTATTGCAAAGTAGTGCATGTCGATATTGCAAATAAAACACGCTTAATGTTGAAAATAACTTGTAGTATAGAGCCTCATTATTTGCTAGTATTGCATTTATATTTACATTGCGATACACTACATGTCTTGCTGAGTACAAAATGTACTCAATTTTGCTTAACTTGTTGATTAGAGTATGAGGATGAGTCGATTCTGAACGACGCTTTCTTCGCTAGGGTCTTATCCTTGTCGATTGCCTCAGGGTATGGATGGGAACACCACTGGATATTTTGAGCTTATGTGCTATACTTCCGATGTTTAACTTGCTACTTATGTTTTAATTTGGTCGGTGTTGGACCCGGGAGTTACACCCCCAAATCCTCTATATGTTCCACACTGTCCCTAGAATAGTAGCAAGTGTACACCGTAAATAAATATGGTAACATCCATAATTCTTACAACTTTATTAATAAATATAAGAGTTTATTACAAGAAAGCTTATGAGCCAACAATAAAGAACAGAGTGGAAGACGAAGAAGTAGTAGAGCCCAGCTAATCTGCCACATGCAATCGACTGGGGTAGCGGCCTAGTCGTTGAGATCCACACCGGTAGCAAGGTCCTCCTCTGAACAATATTTTTTTAAGCATGGGTGAGCACAAAAATGTACTCTATAAGTTACACTCATAACAGAGTTAACACACCCACTCCTCCCCTTCCCCCCCTAGCCGCCACCTCTCCTTCTCCCCCTTGGCCGGCGCCTCCACCACCCCTCCCTGGTCCAGCACCTCGCCGGGGACACATCAGTTAAGTTCATCTCCAAGGGTAAGTCCCCGAGTTCCATTGGAGTAGTGGTATATTTTCGTCGAGCTGTTGCGTAAGGATTCAGAATCTGTAGGTTTTCTTGTGCGTCTGTTTTCGCACAGTTAGAGGCCGAATTGGGGAATCCCGTCTCCTAGAGAATTGTAGTACTCGTTCTTAGCTTTCTATAGGCGTAAACATCACTCACGGGAGTGGGTAGTGAAGTCCCATCATTCCAACATGGGCATATAAGACCCACAATTCTAATGTGGGTAATTTGGATCCCCGCTTTGAAATATTCTTCAAACGGGCCTTGGATCCCCGCATTTTGGATAATAAGGGCATGAGTAAACACCGACGGGTGTTCACCAGCTATACTGGTATAAGCAAAAGAGAAGGACATGCATATTGTTGGCCCACCTCATATGCGCACACTCATGCCTTCTTCTCTTGTGTTGTCTGGACACACACACTATCACAATATGTCACACACATACACACAAAAGAACTACAAGGAGGAAGAAGACCGAGAGAAGGATATCTGGATTGCTCTCAATCAAAATACATGAAGTACAACTGGACCTTTTATCAACTACGGCCATACCGGCCTGACCTCTTCCTGCGCTACTGACTCAATATAATACCCCAGCCTACTCCTAGTGTGGCCCATGTGGCCTATGAGGAGTTGTGCGGTATGTCGCCGCGTCGGCTCTTAAGGGGGCTGAATGTAATACCGCTCGCCGTGGCGTGGCCCATGTGGCCCATGAGGAGTTGTGTGGTGGGATTAGTCCCACATTGCTTGTCTCAAGTGAGTTGTAGTAGTATATAATGCTGTTGGATCCAACGTAGCACCTCCGGGTTAACCCTTTTATATTAGCGAGGACGAAAAGTGTAAGTGAGGTGCTATGTGTGCTGGTCCGCCTACGGTGGTGGGCATTGAGTGATTTTGGATCAAGGTGTTACAGATGGTATCGAGCATCAACCTCTCTTGACGGGCGCGTGCGGGATGCAGCGGGCATATGGCGCATGGCACATGTGGGCCGGAGCGGACACATGGCATGGCATATGTGCCAGACCGACGCACGGACGTGTACCGAGGGGTGGTTCTGGGCATTTGCCACGTATGCGGTATGCTGCCGAGGGCGTCAGCCCTTAAGGGGGGTGAATATAATACCCCGGCCTACTCGTAGTGTGGCCCATGTGGCCCATGAAGAGTTGTGTGGTGGGATTAGTCCCACATTGCTTGTCTCAAGTGAGTTGTAGTAGTATATAATGCATGTTGATCCAAACGTAGCACCTCGGGTTAACCCTTTTACATGAAGCGAGGACGAAAAGTGTAAGTGAGGTGCTATGTGTGCAGATCCGCCTACGGTGGCAATGGGCATTGAGCCGATTTTGGATCAAGGTGTTAAACTCAACAAACTAACTAACAACCACATGCAACTGGCTACCACTGCATGCATCTACATGCAGTTCACCGTAACACCTCACGCGCACTGCCCTGACCAGTTCCTGTGGGCCCATGACCTCCACTCTCCAGGAGACTAACTCCACTAACACAACTAGTAACTACTACACTTCGGCTAACAGCCTAATGCAACACACACGTACTAGCTAATCAATAGATCACTTAACTAGCACCCAAATACATGCGTCACTCTCGTACGTGGACATACGAACGAGTGAATTATTGAATAAGCAACGAGAATAACTAACAATATCACTCATTCATATGTTGTCAACCACTTCGCTTTTTGTTCCATTGTAGGTTTGATAAGTTCTACTCGTTATTGTTCATAGTATTATTTTGTACTTGCTGAGTCGTAGACTCACCCTTACTGTTTTTACTTGTTTTAGGTGAACCCTGAAGACGGCATGTGTGGGAGGGAGTAGGCACATGGATGCACTCACTCATTTCACCTAAGAAATAATAAACTTATCGTTACATTGCACTTAGGAGTTTTGGACTGTAATAAAGAGAAAGGTTTTCAAATGATTAATATTGGATTTTGTTTTGCCTCGTTCATTCTAGTTAATGATTTATGCTCTTTAGTTAGATTCTTAGTAGTTTCCTTTTGAGTGGATTATTATGTTCAGATATTGGTGTGGATTGTTATTGCCGAACATTTACGATGATTATTATGCTACATCTCTTATGAATGAATCCTAGTTTTGATATTTAATGTTACTGTGTTGGAGATTGGTCATGTTAATGAGTGGTGATAGAGGATTTAGGTAACATCTTGGCTTTAGCACAACCAGGGTGTTACACCTGGGAGCGAGGCAGTTCTAGGGGTGGTGGTGGAGTTGCCGGGGGAGGTCCGTGTGGCAACGACGCGCAAAGTGGTGGCTACTACTGCAGGAGATAGTGGCATCGGCAAACCGATAGTGGTCCAAGAAAGGGAAGGGAGCACGGGGTAGAACGTGATGATGCGATGCCGGTGGTGGGGTCGAAGATGGCGGGGAGTGGTCGACGGCGCCAAGAGCGGACAAGAAAGGAGCTTCGGCCGGTGAGAGGAAAACCTCAATTCTAGGGAGGAGAAGAGAGGAGGGGGGATGAAACTGTGGGGATGGGAAGAGGAGATCGAGGGGCACCTCGTGACATGGGTGGCGCGGAAAAAAGGTGGCTGGAGAGGGAATTTGAGGGAGGAGGAGGATGGCCGGTTTTGGGGAAGAACAAGGAAGCTTGCGGCAAGGAGCTCCGGGGAAAAATGGCGGGAGAATGAGGTTCGCACCGACCTAAGGAATGCGATGGCAAAGTCGGTTCGGTCGAGGAAGGTCCATGGTGGTGCACCCATGGCGGCCATTGTCAGCGACGAGGAGCTCATGGTGATGACATACTCCGACGACGGGAAAAATTAAATTGAGGTGGGGATGGGAAGAGGATTATCGGTAATACGACGTGATGTGATTGGTTTTGTGAGAGAATCTCCAGAGAAGAAGATCAAAGCTGCGTCGTCTTGGCCGTACTTGGAGAAGATGACGTACGGCCAAGACGACGGGTGACGTCGCGCATTCCGGGCAAACGAAGAGGAGTTAGGCGATGGGGCTTGGGGCTTGGTGATGAGGGCATCACTCATTAGGATACACGCACTACACAAAATCCTCCAGGTCCGGTTGCTGAACTACAAGGTCCTATGACAAGAGCTCGAGCACGTCACTTAATTTATAAGGTAAATTCGTTTCTAGGGCTGAATGTATTATTTGAGAACTCTATTATGCTGCCTAACGGAGATGATTTACTTGTACTTAGGAATCTAGGACTACGACCAGTTCCGCGGGGTCTACGACCACTTCAAGAAGGCCTACGACCAGTTTCACCAGTACTCAGCGAGGCCAAGACTGCTGGACACAATCTACGACTGAGAGATAGCATGGACTCCTCAAGATCACCCCAGGACCAATCCTACGACCAGGTCTTCGACCAAAGATACACGACCTGAATAGTGAATAAGGTGCTGCATCACCGTTTTGGTCTAATAGGGCCTTGTAAGCGTGTTGAGGTCGGAGTCCAGTTTGTGTATACCTCTTCCCACAGCCGCACAACCCTAGGTCGACCTCCTCACGTCCCCCTATATATAATCGTAGCCGTCATAGTTTAAGGTGGGTTTTTCTTAGATTATTCTGTCACTTTGCAGTTTCACCGATTGTTCGGTTTAAGGAACCCCACTTTATTAACTTCATCCATATTCGCAATACAATTCAGATTGTATCTTCTTTGTTCTTGTGAGTTGCTTCGATTGCTTGCAGGAACAATAACCCTCGTGGTAAGGTTGATCGCGTGCAAGCGTGGTCGATAACGACAATCATGCAAGTGTAGCGAATTGTGAGGTGACGGTCTGCGGGTCGGAAGCCTCAAAGCGTCAACGTCCTCATGACGAAATCAATCGAACCTATCGGAAGATCGGGTCGCCGTACTTCATCACTTGGGGTGAATCAAAAGGTGGAGTCGGGAACATGTGGTGCTCAGTTTATACTGCGAAGGCAGTGCTTGAATCAATAGGGAACACCACAGAAAAAACGGGGTAGTTTCGGGTAGCAATTGAATGCTGAGGGGAAAATGGAAAATTGATTGCGATTTATGGAGGAAACGTGCAATTGATGGCTGGGGATTGAGGGTGGTGATGACGGGGTCGTAACGCCTCAGACGAGATTGATTTTGGACGTTCGAGTGCGAAGAAATGAGGAGAGAGGCGATGGCTGTCATGGAGGCATGGAGCTCGGGCTGGAATGGCTGGCTGCGCAGGGGAAAAAGAAAGGGGGAAGGCAAGAAGGGCAAGGGGAGGAAGGGGTGGCGCTAGTGGCGAGCCAAGCAGCGCATGAGAGGGGGTCTTAAGGCAAGAGGAGGCGTGGCGGGAAGGTGGCGGCTATGGAGGCAGTCACGAAGTAAAACCATAGAGAGAGTAGCCGGGGGAAGAAGATGAAGGAGAAGAGAGCAAAATAAAGAATAAAATAAAATCTGAAAAATCCAAAAAATAAAATAAAATCGAAAAAATTCAAGAAAATTCCACAAAAATCACTGGAACCTGAACATATTGAATAAAATAATTTTGAATTTAATTGAAGTTTATTTTCATCATTTAAAATATATTTCATTTTTTGAAATTTCTAATTAAACTTTAAATTAATTCAATAAAATGCTAATTGTTCTTTTTATTTTTAAAGCTTCAAAAAGGCTCTAAAAATTGGATGTTACACTATGGAATTGTTCCGAGCATAGAATCAAATTGTTCCGAGAGTGGAATTTAATTGTTTCAATGATTCAATTGAATTGTTCCGACATGGAGTCTAATTGTTTCATGGTTCAATCAAATCGTTCCAAGCGTATTGAATTTTTTTAGCATATAATCGAATTGTGCCTAGGGTCAAAATTGAATCGTTCTGATCGTGGCCCATGGTCAAATTGAGCCGAGCGTGTAGTAAAATTGTCACAAGGGTTGTTGAAATGTCATGGAAAAATAAGCTAAATAAGTTGAAATGTCATGGAAAAAATAAGGTAAGTAATGTATATATTAGGATCAACTAACTTAATGCGCGCTTCTAATCCAGATTTGTAGTGCGCACTAAGTAAATGTGCTCCGAATATCCACCGCTATCTGATCATACAACGCGTTCTCTAGAGCCAGAGTCATCCACCTGATCACCACGACGATGCCAATGGCGACGAACCCACCGTCACCACGACGATGCCAACACACCAGGAAGTCTCCAACACACCACGACGATGACGGCGAGGTAGTGCAGCTCCAACACACCCAGCACGATCACCACGACGATGCCAATGGCGACGAACCCACCGTAGCGGGTCACGAGAGGACAGGCCGGAGGTAGGAACGAACGATGACATGTTGTTACTCTCCTGTTATAATGCAAACTACAGGGCAATTGCTTTAGCAAATTTTTAGAGGGAAGGGGGCTATTACAACGATGACATGGCGTGCTTTTGTGACACCACGCGTTGTGATGTGATCAAAGATATTAGAATTGAAAATAAAGTTAGAAATATGCTATCTTTAAAGTAATTTTTAAAAATTGATTAAGTAATAAAAAGAGTTCTCTGTTGGAAATTAATCTAGACTTGCTAAGTATAGGGTGTTAGAATCCATATTTAGTTTTGGTTTCCTAATGTGAGTCCAAGTAGGTTTCCTACTAAGAAACGAATTGGATCAAAGAATCCAATTGCTTAGTCTACATAAAGACATCTATGGTCTTGTAACTTCAACAATAAGAGCAAGAGAAAATAAGAAAAGCTGCTGTTGTTCCGGCGGCACAAAAAATTTGTTGTGTTCTTGAGTTCGCGTTCGTGCGTTCGCGTGTGTTCGTCTTCGGTTTGGACCAACAATTGGTATCAGAACAAGGTGCGAGGAGGCGAGGTGCGAGGAGGCGCTGTGCGGCGCAGACGGGCAACACGTGGCTCGGTTGGGCGATGACGGTTCTCGGCGGTTGCGGCACTACCCCTCGGGCGCACGAGGTGTGGCGCGTCATGTCGCAGCAGATGCCGTCCACGCAGAAGTTCGTGGACAGTGATGACACCTCGGACACGGCGGCATCCAAGGCACCGGCGAAGGTGAGTTCGGTAACCTTCCAATACCCAATGCTCACTGAGACCAACTATGGCTCTTGGGCGGTGAAGATGAAGGTGTTCATGCGCGCACAAGGGTGTGGGCAGCGGTGGAAGGCAAAGAGTTGGTCGATGAGCGCAAGGACCAGATGGCTCTCGCCGCCATATTTCAAGCCGTGCCCGAGGCCATGATGATGGTCTTGGCCGAATATGAGACGGCCAAGGAGACTTGGGACACTCTGAAGGAGATGCACGTCGGCGCTGACCGCGTCAAGGAGGCATGAGCGCAGACTCTCATGAGTGTGTTCGACGTAATGAAGATGAAGGAGACTGAGTCCATCAATGACTTTGCCATGAAGCTGACCACCATCGTCAATGAGATTCGTGTCCTCGGAGACAAGATGGAGGAGCGCACCGTCGTGAAGAAGTTTCTTCGTGCCATGCCCGAAAAATTCTTGCCTATCGTCTCCACCATTGAGCAATTTGCTGATATGAAGACGATGACGATTGTGGAGGTGGTTGGGCGACTGAAGGCATACGAGGAACGCACAAAGGGACGGCGGCACGACGAGGAAGGTGGGCATCTACTACTCACTCGTGACGAGTGGGAATCCAGGTCCAATAAAAAGGGCGCTAACAAGAATCGCAAGTTCGACAAGACGAAGATTTGCTGCTACAACTGTTAAGACTACAGGCACTTCGCTTCTGAATACCGTAATCCCAGAAAGGAGAAAGCGGAGGCGCATTTAATTGTGGCCGATGCTGAATACGAGTCGGCGTTACTCTGATGCTAAGTTGAGTCTGGGACGTTGAGGATGTATGTTCGCCGTCCTGAGTAGAGTCTGTTGAGTTGAGTATGGGATGTTGAAGAGGTGTGTTCGCCGTCCTGAGTTGTGTCCGGGATGTTGAGGAGGTGTGTTCGCCATCCTGTGCCGAGTATCAGTTGGACAAGTCGTAATTGAGACCGACTGCCGCAACAAGTTAGAGTCGGCAAGTCTAGATTAGGGGGGATTGTTGGAAATTAATCTAGACTTGCTAAGTATAGGGTGTTAGAATCTATATTTAGTTTTGGTTTCCTAATGTGAGTCCAAGTAGATTTCCTACTAAGAAACGAATTGGATTAAAGAATCCAATTGCTTAGCTTATATAAAGACATATATGGTCCTGTAACTTCAACAACAAGAGCAAGAGAAAATAAGAAAAGCTGTTGTTGTTCCGGCGGTACAAAAATTTTGTTGTGTTCTTAAGTTCGCGTTCAAGCGTTCCATTGCGTTCGCATGTGTACGTCTTCGATTTGGACCAACATTCTCAAATCAGATAGGCAAGAACGCGATCAATGCGAGCATCTAAAATTAATGAAGTCATTGCGGACAACAGCAGACGAAGCTTGTTGGCTCGTGGTCGGCGTGGGCATGGCTGCCGGCGGCAAGGACATAATCTACCCACGATGACCAGAAGAGACGCTTGCTCATGATAAATCAGGCGGGGAGGAGTGGAGCAGGAATGGAAAGGAGAAGTTTCCGACGGAGTAGAAAGACATGAAGGCCGACAGTTCATCTCGACTCGTCGCGGTTACAGGAGGGGGAGTAAAATACGGGTGAGGGAAGAGGGACCAAAGAAACATCTGTAACTCGCCGCGGAAGGGTGCGGTGCGGGAAGACGGGAAGCTGAGCCGCCGCCGTTGGTTGGTCTGTCTCCGACTGCCTCAGACGCGAAACGTGGCGGAGACCACATGCTTCGGATCGCCTTCAAAACCTAGGAAAGGCCAGACGGGCTACGTAGTTTCTAAATTTCGGCCACTCGATGCTCGCCATCGAGTGGGCGCTCGCTTGGCGATTCAATCCAACAGAGAAGGACGGGTCGGCATGGGCTTAGATGGGGAAAATCTAGAGCGTCTAACTTGAATCCAATGGCTACTGATTAATTGGGATGACTTGGCACGCTGTGGGTGTGGGATGAGAAAAATAGCATTGATTGAGGTTTGGTGGGGACTAATTGTATAGGTATATTATTTTGTGGTGCTCACAAGCAAGATATATTAATTTGGGATCACTTGGCATCGCTATGGCCTTGTATATCTCCATTTCAAAATGTTTATTCATTGAAGGAATATTTTTTTGTTTACATTCTATATCGCTGCTTAAATGCTTTAGGAAAGTTAAATAATTGTAGTATGTCACTTAATAGAGGTATAGAGGTATGTATAACAATTTATTTTTAACTTCTTAGATTTAGTATTTTCTTATCCTGTAATAGTATTATGTGGACAAATATTTTATAGCAGACGAAGTATCTAGCAAGAGTTGCATAAGCAAAATTGTTAAGCTGCTGCTGTTCTTTCACTACCGGAGACGGCTTCTTTGCCGAGTGTCCCCGACTTTGCCGAGTTCTTTTTATCGGGCACTCGGCAAAGAGGCTATTTGCCGAGTGCCAGATAGAAAGAACTCGGCACACATTTGGCACTCGGCAAATATGTGGTTTGCCGAGTGCCCGACACTCGGCAAACAATTACACTCGGCACATATGTGGTTTGCCGAGTGCCCGGCACTCGGCACACAAGAACACTCGGCAAAGGGCACCGCCGTTAACGCCGGCAGCCGCCGTTAACCCTTTGCCGAGTGTCCTTTGTTGACACTCGGCAAAGAGGGTCCTTTGCTGAGTGTTATTGTTTGACACTCGGCAAAGAGGGTCCTTTGCCGAGTGTCATTTTTTGACACTCGGTAAACCATTTTTTTTCCACTTTTGACCTCCAAACTTTTTCTGCAGTCCTCATACAATACCTGGTACTCCATGTTCCAATGTGGCACATTGCTCGTACTTTTTCTATATTTCTTTAATTTATTTCAATTAATTAAATTTTCTTGGATAATTCAAATTATAACTGCTAGTCATTCGAATAATGAAAAAAATGAATGGAAAAATGATATTCATGTTATTTAGTATAGTGTGAGGTCAGAACGAGAATGCACAAAGCAATTTCGAACGTCTTGTTCACGAAATATGACCACGAACTTGCGGTCGAGTTGTTTTTAAATTGTATAAAAAGCAAACGAAGTCCGAAAATCATTAAACTTGTCAAGATGTCATGATATCATATGTGGAGGCTGTGATAAAAATTTGAGAAGGTTTCGCGTAAGTTGTCACGTACGATGCTTGCAAACAGAAGAAAAACAGAAGAATACGTGACAACTTCTTCGGAGATTCTTCGGTTTGCAAGCATCGTACGTGACAACTTGCGCGAAATCGGCTCAAATTTTTATTACATACCTTCGCGGAGGCGGGCCCACCACCAATGACAGAGAGGAGATGCAGCGCGAGCGAAAGTCGAAGCGCTCGATTTCAAACCAATGCACGAGAGCAAAGGAGGGCGACGCGAGCGGGCGCGGCGATCGCGCAAGGGACACGCGCACGGAGATCCAATGGGCAAGGCGGAACGCAGCGCGTGTGATTGCGATCCAACTACCGGGAGTGAGTGGGTCGAATAGTGTTGGGCTCGGCCCAAGATCGTTCAAGGATTTAAAATAGGTTTTTCTTTAAATAAATCGAGAAAATGCAAATAGCAATTAGAAAATAGCAAATGACTTTGGAAAAATTCCAAAATTCTATAAAATATAACCAAGCACATAGAATCTAAATAAAATAGTTTTGACAATTGTTGATGTTGGGATTAAGCACATTAAATCAATTTGTCCTTAAAGTCCAATTTAAGCTTTTAAATTAATATTCAAATAATCCAAATGGTAAATTCTCTTGCTACCAATATTTAAAAGATTTTAAAGCTCAATTTTGGGATGTTACAAACCTCCCCTTAAACGAATCTCGACCCCGAGATTCCTGGCTAGCTAGAGAAAAGGCTAGGGAACTCTGGATTTCAACTCTTCTTCACGCTCCCACGTTGCTTCTCCTTCCGAGTGGTTACTCCACCGACTTTGCGTAAACGAACGGTCTTGCTTCAGTGCGGCGCTCTGCGACATCCAAAATCTCGACAGTCGCTCTTTGTATGTGAGATCTTCCTTCGCTCAATTGACTCCAACGGTGCGCTCTTCGCACACGAAGACACTTCTTGGTGAGAGACATGAAAGACATCATGCACTCGCTAACGATCGTGGTAGCTCCAACTGCACGCAACTTCTCCACGGCGCTCCAAAACCTTGAATGGACCCACATATCTAGGAGCAAGCTTCCCTTTGGTGTGGAATCTCTTAACACCTCGGCGGAGTAACTCAAGATACACAAAATCTTCTCGTTCAAAGCTAAGGTCACGACGACGATTATCGGCATAACTCTTTTGCCCGGTGGGCTATCTTTAACCTCTCTCGATCATAGCAACTTGTTCTTGGCTTCTGAATAATATCGCCCGAACACTACACGCTCATTGTCTCGACCAATTCAACGGAGTTCTCGCAGTACGCGACCGCATGAGCTTCAAATGGTGACATCTCGCAAACCGCTTGATAATCGTTGTTGTACGAGAATTTCGTGATACGGCAAACTTTTATCCCAATCGGTAGCATTAGCTAAGGCACGTGCTCTCAACATATCTTCTAATATCCGTTGACTCTTTCATCTGTCCATCCATGCGTGGATGATAAGCGATCAAATTTAGATGAGTTCCTGTGGCTTCATGTAGACTCGCCAAAAACGAGGTGAATTGAGATCCTCGATCCGACACTATCTTCTTAGGCACACCGTGCGCATCGACGATTTTGACATATACAATTCCGCCAAGCGGTCTCTCGAGTAAGTGGTTTTGACCGCAAGAAATGGGCAACCTTAGTCAAACGATCCACTATTACCCAAATCGAATCATAACTCGATTGAGTCTTGGGTAGACCGGTAATGAAATCCATACCGATCTCTTCCCACTTCCATTTCGTATCTTCACGTTGTAGCAATCCTCGCCGGCCTCCGTGTTCGGCCTTTACTTTCGACACACGCCGCATAAGGCAACGAACTCGCGACGCCTCGCTTTAAGTTTGGCCACCAAAACTTACTCTTAACATCCCGATACATCTTAGTACTTCCAGGTGAATCGAATACTTAGAGTCATGGGCTTCCTTAAGAATCGCTTGTCTTAAACCATCAATATCCTGCATACGATACGCCCATTGATCCACAATATATCCCGATCATCCACGGTGAAGTCTTTAAATTTTCCTTTCGCCATCTTCTTCTTGAGGTCGGCAAACTCGTAATCCTTGGGTTGGGCTTCACGAACTGCTTCTCCGAGTAGACCTGCACTTCCAAACCGCCACAAATCCTTCCGAGAACAACTTCTAGTCAGTAGCTTCCGAATTCCTCCAAGTTCTCAACACAACTCTTTTGCTTCCGAGCATTGCAAGAGCTCTTACGACTCGGTGCATCGCAGAACTACATTGGCCTTACCAGATGGTAATGGATTCCAAGATTATAATCCTTTATTAATTCCACCATCTTCTCTGTCTCATGTTCAAATCGATCGAGTGAATATGTACTTCGTGCTCTTATGATCTGTGTAGACTTCACAACGATTCGATGAGATAATGACGCTAAATCTTCAAAGCATGCACTACTACGGCTAGTTCCAAATCATGGGTAGGATAGTTCTCTTCATGAGGCCTTAATTGCCTTGACGCATAAGCTTACGCCTCTTCCTTCTTGCATAAGGACACATCCTAATCCTTGACGCCAAGCATCACAAGAGATATCAAAATCTTTACTAATATCCAGCAAAACTAGCATCAATCAAGTCGACGCTTCTTCAATTCTTGAAAACTCTCTTCACAAGTCAGTCCAAACGCATTTCTTCTCTTTCTTCAATAATTGCGTAAGAGACTTAGCAATTGTTGAGAATCCTTCAATGAAACGACGATAGTATCCCGCCATTCCCAAGAAACTACGAATTTGAGTAACCGCCTTGGGTCGCTCCCAATTCATTCTGCCTTTAACCTTTCCGGTCAATCGCTACTCCTTCTACCGTCATCACATGACCGAGGAAATCAACTTTCTTCTTCCAAAAGTCACACTTGTCAACTTGGCATACAACCGATGTCCTCTAAGCTTCTCTAGGATTAATCTCAAATGTTTCAGATGTTCCTCTTCCGACTTTGAGTATACCAAAATATCATCAATAAATACTACCACTAACTTATCCAAATATTCCATGAATACTTTGTTCATCATGTTCATGAAGTAGGCAGGGGCATTAGTCAATCCAAAAGACATGACTAAAAACTCATAATGTCCATACCGGGTTGAGAAAGCGGTCTTTGGTACATCCTTAGGACAAATCTTCAATCGATGGTAACTCGATCGCAGATCGATCTTGGAGAATACTCGGCTCCTTTCATCCGGGTCGAATAAATCATCAATTCGGGCAATGGGTACTTATTCTTGATGGTGACTTCGCTGAGAGAACGATAATCGATACACATTCTCATACTTCCATCTTTCTTCTTGACGAACAAAACTGGTGCTCCCCAAGGCGCATTTAACTAGGTCTTACAAAACCTTTCTCCAAGAGTTCCTCTATCTGCTTCTTCATTTCCACAAGTTCATCGACTCGCATCCGATAGGGTCTCTTGGAAATTGGTGCTGTTCCTGGCACTAGATCGATGACAAACTCAATGTCACGGTCCGGTGGCATTCCTGGTAACTCTTCTGGAAATACATCTCGGTAATCTCTGACTACAGGTATGTCTTCCAAAGAAACCGCCTTCGCATCGTTGACTACCAAATGTCCATCACGCATCGAGGTGGCTAGAAATTCTACTTTCTTTCCTGTGGTATCCTCAATTGTCACGGCTCTTCGGCCACAATCTAGCACTGCTTTATGTTTGGATAACCAATCCATACCAAGGATGACATCTATGGTCTGAGTGTCTAGAACTATTAGGTTGGCTAGAAACTCAACTCCAGCTATGAGTAGCCTAGCTCCTAAACATCCAACTTTAGAACTTAGCTCTGCTCCAGGCGACTGGACTAACAGAGTATGCTTAAGATGCATAACTTCCAATTTGTTCTTAGTTGCAAAAATTCCAGAAACAAACGAATGCGAAGCTCCAGAATCAAACAGAACTGATGCAGGTACTGAATTTACTAGGAACTTACCCAGTACAACGTCAGGTGCTTCTTGGGCTCCTTCTAGAGTGACGTGGTTGACACGGCCTCTGACCACTGATGGCGGTGCTCCTCCGGATTGACCGGTAGCTTGAGAAGTTCCTTGATGGTTGCCTTGTATCGTGTCTTGGCCGTGTGTTCCCAAGGTTGAAGCGCATCGAGTGATAGTCCCATCTCGCGACATCGGTTGGCGAAATGCCCGGCCGACGGCTGTAAAGCAAACTCGTTGTATTCTCGTGGGTTGCTTATCGGATTGGGGTTGATCGTGCGGGGTTGCGGAAGTTCGAGCAACCGGGCGAGTGCCAAGTTGGTGCGTGGTCCGCGTAATTCTATGGTGGGAAACGGCTAAACCGCGGTGGAATCATTCTTGCCCTCACCGGGTTGGTGACTTCCTTGTCGAGCCATTCGCGCTACGATGATCTTCCAATTCCTTGCGCTTATCCTCTAGAATCAAAGCCTTGTTGATTAACTCTTGAAAATCAGAAAGGTGTGGGCGATCGTTGACTTGAAGTCCGGTGTTCAATCCTTCGTAAAACGACTGACGAGCCTTGTCGATGGCGACATCTTCGCAAAGATATCGAGCAAGTTGTGAGAACTTGTTGAGGTAATCAACATCGACATTCCTCCTGCTTGAGAGCACTAATTCATCCTTCTTTAGATCCATGATTCCTTCTCGTACATGATATTGGCGGCGCTTGTGAACTCTTCCCAAGTAATGTCTTATGCTGCCCATGCGCGCAGACAAAGTTTTCCCACCATTCGTGGCAATGCCTTCCATCCGTGAGAGGCGCATGTAACTTTTTCATGATCGCCGCATTGAGTGATCGCGGTTTTCTCTCAATAACACGTAGCCAATCATCGCCTTCACCGTGAGACATGTCCGTAAAAGGTTGGTGGACGGGTCCTCATAAACTCCGCCAACTTGATGATCCATTATGACCATGAGCAATCGGGCTCCATTGTGATGTCGATTGTTGTTGTTCGATTATTCATAGCTCGCATCCGATTCATTATGGTGTACATCACCGGTTTGAGCCGTCATGAATGCTCCAAAATTCGTAGATCAATCAAGGTGCTTGTGGTGGAACCGCTTCTCCGGGTCTGCTCGCCCTTCTAATACCGAGTATCGTAACCACTTGCGCAGCCTTTGACGAGTCCGAACCATCCGTGAATCTCAAGGGTTATATAAGGTAGCAAGCACGAGATAAGTTGTAGAACTAAGCGGGGTAGGTAAAACCCAACATATTTTAAGAAAGCTCAATCAAACTCTTATATTGATTAAGATAATAGTATGGCTTGCAACAAATGCCTAAGGGCCTTTGCGTACTCATACTTGCACACAAGGAAATAAGGACGAATTTAAGCACACAAACTACCGCCTAAAGGGCGACTCAAGACATAAACGGCTAAGCTCAAACAACGCGAACAGACTACTCAATCAAATAGCCTCCGCACCTTGACGGTGCTCCCTACCTTTGTAGAGACTCAAAGTGAGCCGCATCCTTGCAAACCGATCCCGATGTCCCGGATGGTGCAATAGGAGCAGTGTCCCGGTGCAGTCTCGCTTTGGTGCTTCGCTCACGCTCTCTGCGGCTCTTACGTTCGGTGGCCCATCGCCTTCTTCAGGTCTTCCTCTTGATGTCTTCTTCGTGATCGTGGTCGCCCATAAAGAGTTTCTTCTAATATGGCGATCCTTTCTTCACTCTCAAGAGTCTCATAGGTACACTCAGCCTGTGGCGGCTAACTCCAACGATTCTTCCCGAGCAATGGCGAATCGGGCGAGATGCACGACGGTGGCGTTGTCTTCTCCCTCCATAGACGGAAAACGTGCGGCAAGATCCACGCCGGAAGTGCGGGATGATAACGGAAAGCGTGTCACGAAGCTCGAGAGTAGATGTTGCAGATCCTCGGGATGGCAAGGCGTGAAGACTCTGGATTGCTTCAATCCAAATACTCCTTCGAGTGAGATGTTCGTGGTTTGCTTACCTTGGTGTTCTGCCTGGCGTAGACGGTCAAATGGCGATCACTCCACGATCTCTACCGCTCACAATCCAAGCATCGCCACGGTACAATGGACGATCGAACCCTCCAAGTACTTGTAGCAACTTCCAAAGCTCTGGCAAGTCCTCCCTTGCGCTCTCCATAACTCAAGACGAGGCATCTGTCAAGATGGACAAGGATATGAAAACAACTTTAAAACAATGGGAGAGAAAGAATTTAAGCAATAGTTGAGTCAAGAGAGACATGAGATGAGTTAAGGAGTTCAATTAATCTTGCAAGTTAATTTTGCTTTAGAAAATAGTTTGGACTCACTAAGAACGCCAATCTAACTAGGGTCAAGACTACAATCAAGATGGCTCGATACCACCTCCGTCGGGACCCAAATATGCAAATCTGGACCCTCGTGTATTCTCGCACTAGTCCAGATCACGCTAGTGCACACAAGATCAACATTGATGAAATATCACATCCATACAACGAATATAAGAATAAACGAGTACATTTAAATAACAAATAGCTGTTGGGACCTTACGGTCGAGTTTACATTTATTAAGCCATGCAAGGTCGATAATAAAGAAATAAACTGCAATGAAACGAAATAAACTCCGGTGGCTCCCATCAATTTACCACAGCAACCGATCGATCAAGACCCTAACGATCAACCTTCAGAGAATTCTTCTTCAAAAGCAGGCGACGACTCCTCCACTTCTGTTGATTTGTTTAGCAAGAGTGAGTACACACCGTACTCGCAAGTCATACCATAGAATGCATTTATACATGATGGCTTATTCCAAAGAAATGGCTTCTGTGGTTATTTTGCAGAAATGCAACATTTGCAATTGAATACAAATAATAGATTGAAAGCATAATTCAAAACAAATAGACAATAATAAGTTAACAATTGATTTCACAAAGGACTCACAGTCTAATCAAGTTCTTTCACACAGATGAGCAAGTTATCTCACACAGCTGACCCTTCCCAATTATTTTATGAAAAACTACCCCTCGTGTGAAATTCCCGAGCATGTCCATAACCGAGGACGCGGCTATTCGAATAGATTGGTTTAAACACTCTGCAGAGTTTGTACACTTTACCCACACGATGAAATCAACCGGATCAGAGTTGATCACAACAAAACCTTTCGAGACTTCATCTCAAACAATGACACTCTGGTGTGCTTTCTCGCCAGTCAATTTGTACACACTGACCCTTGGAACGACACACACCATTGGACAGGATGCGTGAACCGTCCGCGATGTGACATATCACACCTCCAACCCATCACACACCTTAAATACAACCCGAGTGGTCAATGTCAAGACTCCATAACTTACTAAGTCAGCCCGAACCATACTAGGCATGTGGTCGCACAAGAAGGCCCAGTTCAATGGCGCACAAAGTTAAGTCCTTAATTGACCAAGGCAAGACTTCGATTTTAACCCAAATCACAAAGTTTAATAAGCACACACTCCACCATTCACACAGAATCCACCACTTGCCTCGGCCTAAATCTTTTCCCACCTCGTTGATTAAGTGCAACACATGCCATCAACGAGTAATAGCACACAAGACACATGATTCATCACACGTTCCATAATCACTTAGTCAAGTTTATAATTGCAACTCTCACATGAAATGATGACTCGTGGCATGGCTAAGCAGTCTAATCGTATCTAACCAACCCACGTTGGTGCTACGATAATACCAACTAATTATTAACCAACCTAGGGTGACAAAAGATCATAGCATACAATAGACAAGGTGACATAACAATTTGGATTAATAACTATACGCAAAAGCATTTAAATAATTACTTGATATAGAATGCAATACATTGAAACAAAGTATTTTGAAAACTGGGTTCAAAATGATCAAAGGTATAACTTGCCTTGGAATAGATCTAGATATTGGTCTTGGTCTTGAGGTGCTCCTTCTTCTGCAAAATTCCCCGAAGTATCGACGTCTACTCGCAAACGAGACAAAAGAAACAAAACAAATAAATAACAGAGGCAAAACAAACTCCAAAAATTAAATAAAATTCACCGTTAAATAGATCTTAATTTTATATGAATTTACAAATTTGAATGGGCTCAATTGGACTTCGGATGCAAAAGATATGGGCTTTGGAAGATTGGAAAATCAATTAAACCCTAATTTGGATTTTCTTGAATTTCCGAATTATTTTATAAAGAAAATTCGGATTATTGCGCAATGCTTGCGCCACCGAGAATTTCCGGAAAGGAATTAAATTTAAATGAAAAACGACAGTGGGACCCATCGTCACCTCTCGCCACGGTGGACCAAATCCACCGAGCCGAGGTGAGAGTGGCGGTGGATCGAGCCACTTGGCTTGGCGATGTGGCGCCACGCAGGTGACACGCAAGCGAGAGGTGACGGGCGCCGGCGTGGCCGCCGACGACGCATGGCCGGGCGGCAAGGCTCTGGGATCGAGGGCTCACGGCGATTAGCGGCGAGTCGGCAAGGCTGGCACAAAAATGAGATGATGAGGGTGGTGCGAAGGCGGCGGTGGGTGGCGAAGGTGCTTGGGCGGCAAGGTTTACCGACGGTGGAGCAGAGACGACGGCGGTGGCGGCGGTGTTTTGTCGGACGAGTCGACAACGGAGGAGGAGGCACTGGCGAGGGTGGGCGAGGGCAGACCAGTAGCCGAGGTTGTTGCGATCCCAAGGGCGTCGGTTGCGCGGCCGAGGAAGCTCTGGAGTCGGAGGATTTCACCGGCGACGAGGTTGCGGCCGAGGTTGGTCCTTGCGGCAATGCTTGAGGCGCAACGGCGGCGAAGTAGGGGGCGGCGGCTTAGGGTTTTGGTGGAGAAGGTCGGGGCGGAGCTTAGGGTACGAGGCTCGGCTTTAAATAGGCGGGGTCGACGGCGAATCCGCGGCGAAAACGGCGGTTGCGGACGACGCAGGAGCTCGGACTCGAGTCCGGTTGAAGACGATCTCGACGTGGGCGAGGCGGGCCCACCATCAGCGACAGAGAGGAGCGCAAGCGCGGCGAGTCTGAAGCGCTCGATTTCAATCCAATGGCCGAGAGCAAAGCGGGGCGACGCGAGCCAAGGCAAGGCGATCGCGAAGGGGACACGCGCGGAGATCCAATGAGGGCAAGGCGGGCGAACGCAGGCGCGGTGTGATTGCGATCCAACGGCTGGGAGTGAGTGGGCTGGAATAGTGCTGAGCTCCGGTCCAGCACTGTTCCGAAGGATTTAAAATAGGTTTTTCTTTTAAATAAATCCAGAAAATGCAAATAGCAATTAGAAAATAGCAAATGACTTTGGAAAAATTCCAGAAAATTCTATAAAATATAACCAAGCACATAGAATCTAAATAAAATAGTTTTGACAATTGTTGATGTTGGGATTAAGCACATTAAATCAATTTGTCCTTAAAGTCCAATTTAAGCTTTTTAAATTAATATTCAAATAATCCAAATGGTAAATTCTCTTGCTACCAATATTTAAAAGATTTTTAAAGCTCTGAATTTTGGGATGTTACATCCTGTTAGAATGAAGAAAATTAAAATACATCATAGATTTAGGCTTACAGGTTGCAAAGGGGTCATAGACTAAACTAACCTTCATGTGTGAATGTGTCCCAGATACTAGGCTTTCTTCCATCCTCTGTGACTGCACCTTCAATCTAAGAATTTTTGCGAATGTTCCGGTCAGTAACGTATGTTATACAATACATCTTGTAAACCTTATGGTTAGAATTATAGAACAACACATTGATTAGTCCTAAGATATGTACTTAATTCCTCGCAAAAAAGAATATGTACTTAATCATTTGCCAGTGTTGTGAGCGCTAGTAATGTATGTAATCTGAGTACTTCGATTATTTTCGAGATGTGAACAACCCAAATGTATTGAGGACTGGATTGCAGATCTTATTTATCACAAAGAGCTTAAGCATTATGGAGGAGAAAAACTGGGCATTGTCCAATTTAGGAGCCAAGACTTGATTCTAAATAAAAAGCAAACGAACCTGAATGTTTACAATAGTGTACTTTCTAGAAATTGTGCTTTCTAAATCCTTAAATCTTATGTATGACAAATGTACTTGATTCATATCGTTAAGAACTTCACAAGTTGTACTTCTCTCTAATATATTTGGATTCTCTCCCATTGCGGCAAATCGCGAGGAGGTGTTGCCAAATTTTGTATTGACAGTTTTATGTTTCTTTTTTTTGCAGAGAAGAGCCAGTCGGAGCGGCGCCGGAGTACCTCGGCGACCCCGATCGCCTTCCTCGCCGCTGCGGGTCTGCCTGCACCGCGTCGCCTCGCCACTGCACCGACCCGCCACGGCCCCGCTAGCCTGACTCCACCGCCACCCTAGGTATAACCCCTCTTTCCGTATCATGGTCGTAGATCACGTAACCCAGTTAGGCGTCTCCCGTTCGAAAGAGATACGGTTGGAAATATGCAGATATTTCCATATCTAAAACCGTATTTGTTTCGAGTTGTCCATGTTTTTTGGACAGCCCGTGGATGCGTAGGTGGGGTTAGTTTCCATGGTCTGCTCCGATCCGAGACAGAGTTTCGGCATCATCTCCCTGTTGTTCTCCGGATACACACTCTCCCTGGCAGGACGTGTATTTGGAGAACAGCGGGGAGGTGCTGCCGAAATTCTGTCTCGAATAGGAGTAGAGCATGGAAACTAACATCATCTACGGATCCTTGTGTGGGATTAGGACCTATCCTCACCTATTAGATAGTAGGAACGTCGTGTAGATGCAATTGATGTTTATATTACTCGCAGCTATATACGTTAGAGGATGGAGGACCGTGAGTGGATGTACACGGGCCGCGCAAGTCAGGGTCAGGTCAGCAATGAATGGATTGACAAGACCGATGCTTTCTTGGAACGGGCATTTGGCGTGGCTGCTAAAGGAGCGAGTAAAATTTGTTGTCCCTGCAGCAAATGTGCAAACAGGAAAAGACAAACGAAGAAGGTCATGGGGGAACATCTTTGGAAGAGTGGATTTACGGCAGACTATACCCGGTGGGTCTATCATGGTGAAGCCGATCGTATGAGAGAGGAGGTGGTGAGACCTCGCGTCGAGGATTATGATGCTGATGCCGGGGTAGCAGACATGTTAAATGACTATCACGAGGCACAGTTCGCTGAAGGACGTACGGAGGAGGAGCCAGAGGCAACCGCAAAGGCGTTCTACGACATGTTTGCCGCGGCACAGAAACCCCTTCACGGCCAGACAAAGGTTTCTCAACTGGATGCCATTGGACGCATAATGGCGTTAAAGTCCCGAAGATAGCCCGAGTCGAGACGCCGATGGTATGTTGGCGATTATTGGCGCCTGCTTCCGAGGGTCACCTTACGCCAAAGAGCATGCACGAGTCACGAAACTCCTTCGCACTTAAGATGCCGATGAGCGGATACATGCTTGCTCGAAGGGGTGCGCCCTATTTAGGAACGAATACGTGGAAGCAAAAATCGCCCAAAGTGTAAATCATCTAGGTTCCTAGAGGTAGATTCTCGTGACGGCCGAAGAGGCGACTTGACATTCCCGTGACAATCCTACGGCACCTTCCGTTCATACCGAGGATCCAACGGCTATACATGACCGAGGAATCCGCGAAACAGATGACATGGCACAAAAATGGCAAACGATACAATCCTGACAGGATGGTACATGCATCCGATGGTGAAGCATGGACCCACTTTGATGGCATTCATCATGAGAAAGCTAAAGAGGCTCAGAATGTACGTGTTGCGGCGGCAGCAATGATGGATTCAATCCTTATGGAATGATGGCTGCCCCATACACATGTTGGCCCGTGTTCGTTATCCCCTCAATCTCCCCACAGATGCTTTCAACGACGTAACGATTCTTGTCGTTGATAATTCCTGAACACCCGGGAATAATATGGGTGTGTTCATGGAGCCCGTGATTGATGAATTGGTCCGTGCTTGGGAGGAAGGGGTATGGACATACGGCCGAGCTACAAACAAAACTTCAAAATGCATGTTTGGTACCATCGCTCCTCGCATGACTTCTGGCGATGGGATATTCTCTGGTGTGTTCACGGAAGTTCCCATGCCCGTATGCAAGGAAGGTCCGAGGTTCATTTGGCTGCGAAGGGTGGCAAGTATTCATCGCTCGACAAACATCGGCAATTCCTCCTCTTGACCATCCATTCGCACGAGACATCAAGAACTTTACGAAAGGTGTCGAGGATGTGGACCGCACCACCGATAATGACCGTGTCGCGGTTCGTGGAATGATAGATGGTCTCGTGGTCAATCCAGAAGGTGGTTTTGTGGGATATGGTGAGCAACATATGTGGACTCATAAGTCGGACTTGACTCGGCTCCCCTATTTTGATGACCTTCTCCTTCCACACAACATTGATGTAATGCACACTGAAAAGAATGTTGCCGAGGCACTTTGGGCAACAATCATGGACATTACTGACAAGTCAAAGGACAACGTTAAGGCTAGAGTGGATCTGGCAACGATATGCGATAGACCAAACCAACATATGAAGCCTCCTAGTCGCGGCAAGACATGGAGAAGGCCTAAGGTCGATTTTGTCTTGAGCAAGCCCCAAAGGAGGGAAGTACTAGAATGGATCCAGACGTTAATGTTCCCTGATGGGTATGCAGCTAATCTGAGGAGGGGAGTGAACTTATCTACTATGCGAGTCTTAGGGATGAAGAGTCATGACTACCACATATGGATTGAGCGGCTTCTTCCGGCGATGGTTCGAGGCTATGTCCCTGAGCATGTCTGGCTAGTGGTGGCAGAGTAGAGCTATTTCTTTCGCCAGCTTTGTGCCAAGGAGTTATCTCGGACCGTGATTGCTGACTTGGAAAGAATGGCACCTGTGTTGCTCTGTAAGTTGGAGAAGATCTTTCCACCCGGCTTCTTCAATCCGATGCAGCATTTGATTTTGCACCTCCCGTACGAGGCACGAATGGGGGGGCCCGTGCAGGGCCGTTGGTGCTATCCAATCGAGAGATGTCTAAAGGTTCTTCGAAAGAAATGTAGAAATAAATGTAAAATCGAGGCTTCCATTGCGAGAGGCATACATTCGGAGGAGGTGGCGAACTTCACAACAACATACTATGGTAACAACCTCCTAGCGTGCATAATCCACCCCTCGTTACAATCTTTGGCGAAAATGAATCGAACCTCACCTTTTCTCGAGGGCAACTCGGAGCGCAAGTGCATCGACCCCCAAGACCTTGAATCATGAAGAGTGGCGCCATATCATGCTATACGTGTTGACCAACCTTGACGAAGTGGCATCGTACATGCGAGAAGTTCTCAACGAACTTGTTAAATCGCCGTCACTATTCTCGCATCCAACCCCTTGTTTCGTTAGTACAGGAATTTCTTCATGAATTCGGTGTCAATCAAGGATCCTACCCCACGCGGTAGATACCCTTCTTAGGCGAGTGCGGGAAATGGAATGCCGATTTCATTTCTTGGTTCAAACGGAAGGTACTGTTCAATTTAGCTCGACTTAGTTTGACATTCCAAGTTACTCGTGCGTGCGAATAATATAACGATGTATCCGCTTGAGCTTGCGGGGCGGAGGGATGCGTCTATGTGTGCCGAAGTTGAGACAGGTTGCCGATGGCTTTGCCTATAGGGTCGAGTCATTTTACGGTTATGGCGTGAATGGATATCGCCGCACAACAAGCTACGAGCGTAGTCCCAATCGAAGAACCACAAGTTCGGAGTTTTACGCCGGCGTTGATGAGGTCGAGTATTATGGAAGAATTGAAGAAATATACGAACTCAAGTTTCATGGTTCCAAACCTTTTAATCCCGTCATATTCAAATGCCATTGGTTTGATCTCGAAAGCAAGACGGACATATTCTAATCTTGGGCTAGTCGAAATTGACAGATTCCGTCTTACCAGAGACGATGTCTATATTGTGGCCCAACAGCCACACAAGTTTATTATCTCCCATATGCGTGTCAAACCATAAGGCATCTTAAGGGTTGGGATATTGTGCACAGGGTGTCGCCACACGGTAAAGTGCCTGTCCCAAACGATGAAGATTACAACTTAGACCCAAACACATATGACGGAGAGTTCTTTCAAGAAGAGGGACTAGAAGGGAGGTTTGAGATAGACTTAACCGAAGTGATCGGAATGGAAGTAGACAATGAAACGGTTCTTGAAGAGGACGCTGGAGATGAGGTGCACAATGTGAAGGACTTTCAAATGCTTGAGCGATTACATTTAGACAATGACAATGGCAACATTGCTCATTCGGATAGTGTTGATTATTTCGACATGATTGATAGTGATGATGAGACTTATGATCCAGCTAATCCCGATCATGAAGATTATTTCTAATACATGTAATACTATGTTATTTTGTAATTACGTTTTGTTTATTTTGCATCTCTTTCTAAGTACTTCTTGTTTATCTGTGCTTATTGATTTACTCTTTTTAATTGCAGGTGATTGAACAAAGATGGTGGGCGGTGGGATGAGGAAGCTAACGCCCTTGTAGAAGGACAAGGACCGCGAACCGGGAGAGTACGAGGAGGAGCACCGCAGAGGGAGTCGTCGCTGCCGCCTGTCGAGGAGGAGGAGGAGCAGGTGCCCCAGGAGGACGCCGAGGAGGCGCAGGAGGACGCACAGGAGGACGCGCAGGAGGACGATGAGGAGGCGCAGGAGGACTGCGAGGAGGAGGCGACAGCAGGGGGTTCCGCTTCCTCTAGTTCGTCGAGCGTCTACTTGCGAGGTCCCGCGAGCCTCCTCGCCGACCGATACCTCGTGAGAGACGCCCGCTGATTCGACCCGAGGGGGAAAAGTAAGTAGCTTTAGATGTTATCACTACTTTATATGATATGTTGAAAATCAAAATAGAAATTAATAATTTTTCTTAATCACTTGGGCAGGAACTGGACGATTGTGGCGAGTGGAGGTGCTCACACACGCCAAGTCAATGGCGCCCCTGCTTTCGTGCAAGGAGCACTTCCGGCCCGGTTGAGTACGCCGGAGTGACGGGCCGGCCTACTCGCTTGACCACTACGCCGCCCCGATGTCGCGGTCGGCCCGCAGGTATTCAACAACAAGGCGAGCGGGTGAAGCAAGAGTCGTGGGTATGTCTTCCTCGCACTACATTGCTCAATACATCGTATTCATTGGACATTCTTGAAATAATGAATGGATACATCGTGTTTGTATGCATGATTTCTTTAGATGCCAGGACGGACATGAGGCCAGGGCGGATGCGGTGGCTACCAAATCTTCGCAAAAACTCGTCGTGGACAT
This sequence comes from Hsuehochloa calcarea, assembly GCA_036346395.1. Taxonomy (NCBI): domain Eukaryota; kingdom Viridiplantae; phylum Streptophyta; class Magnoliopsida; order Poales; family Poaceae; genus Hsuehochloa; species Hsuehochloa calcarea. The sequence continues at coordinate 13,063,365 of CM070605.1, read as the reverse complement.
GCATTACGAGGCGCGATCCGGCCGTCAGAACTTACCACGGACCGCCCTGGAACGAAGGTCACCAAAGGGACGCAAGAACCATGGCGCCGACCGGGACCGATACTGCGGTAAATACGTAACATTAATATCGATTCCTTTTGAGATTAAGTAGGCTTAATTTCATCTTCCGATATGTCATGTACTTGATGGCTGTAGATGATTCCTTATTGGTGCGCGCGCATCCCGATCTTTGGAGAATGATGGTGCACAAGTGGTGCTCACGCGAGTGGAGGAGACGCACAACTTGTGCCGGAGCGGCGCTTGATGATGCAGTGTAGCACACCATCAAGGTAGCCGCAACCTCGCGGATCACGCAGAAACATGGGTACGCGAATTCATTTATTTATTCTAACGCTCAATTCGCATGATTTCTAATCATCTTCTTCATTTTCTCGCATCGGCGTCACATGGTGGCCACCTTGCTCCATCTTCAAGGCATTTGCTATGGCCCACAAGGGCAAGGCGACGTCCGGCGTCGACTACAACCGGAGGACGGGCCCGAGGCGTCAAAGAATGCGACCGCCCACAACCGCCTTAGTGAGTACACATCGATGGAAAGGGAGGTCCATGGGCGAGTACGATCCGAGCACCGAGGACCTTGATGGAGAAGTCGTCATGAGGGTGGGAGGAGGCAAGAAGCATGGGCGACTTGCATTGGCGACGGCAAATCGACTCGGCCGCTACTCCCGATCTCTCCCAGATTCGAGCAAGCGACGAGCACGAGCCCGACCATCGACCTCGGCATGACACTTCACACCACCGGGTGGAGGCACTCGAGGTTATTCTGGTTTATTCTGCTGCGTTCATTGGTTTTTTTTCATACCTTTCCTTTGCATTATTGTAACATTGGGGTGAATATATTGTAGGCCCAGCTGGAACAAGAGAGGAGGATACGGGAGCAGATGCAGGCGAAGATGGAGAGGGTGGAGGCCGAGCGGGAGGCCGAGCAGCGGAGGATGGCGGAGATTCTTCAAGACATGCAAAGTCTTGGCGCCACTGGTGTACCTCCGCCACCTTCGCTATTCCCTCTACCTCCACCTCCTCACTATTCTACTCCTGTGAGTATAAATATTTTAGTTTGTATGTTCATACTTACGGTCAAACCTAGTGGAGTATGAAAGTTTTATTCATGTATGGTATATATTTATCTTGTCTCACACATGCAATCTCTTCTCCTTTGTGCAGAATCAATCGGCGGGATCGAACGATCCTCATGCTTCAGTGAATCCTTCACCAAATCAGTCTCATTGGCCATCTTAGTGATACTACTTGTGGTTGTTAATGGTACTTCTATTTGCAATTATGGTTGTAGATGATGGAACACTTGGATTACTTGTGAAGTTATTTGTGATATATTGTGAGACATGTGACGTTTGTGATATATATGTGGTGTTGGTGATATATATGTGCTGTTGATGATATATATGTGATGTTGATGATGTTTGTCATATATATATCTATTTGTTTGGATGTGATGTAAAAACAACGAGACATGTGACGTTTGTGATATATATGTGGTGTTGGTGATATATATGTGCTGTTGATGATATATATGTGATGTTGATGATGTTTGTTATATATATATATATCTTCTGTTTGTTTGGATGGGATGTAAAAACAAATAAAAAAGGCTGTTTTCAGTCACTTTGCCGAGTGCAATGGCCATGACACTCGGCAAAGTGACCATGCTTTGCCGAGTGCAATGGCAATTGCACTCGGCAAACATCGCCAATTTGCCGAGTGCCACGGGCCAGGCACTCGGCAAAGAGTGCCTGTTTGCCGAGTGTCCTCCCGGTGGCACTCGGCAAAGATGGCCTGTTTGCCGAGTGTCCTCCCGGTGGCACTCGGCAAAGATGGCCTATTTGCCGAGTGTCCTCCGGGAGGACACTCGGCGCAGACGCCACCTTTGCCGAGTGCTTGACCTTGACACTCGGCAAAGACGGCGTCACGGTGGCGCTCGCCGTCACGGCGACTTTTCTTTGCCGAGTGTTAGATTAGCACTCGGCAAAGGGGTCTTTGCCGATAAACTGTTTACCGAGCTCCCTTTGCCGAGTGTATATCGTCCTTTGCCGAGTGCCTGAGGCACTCGGCAAAGAAGCTGTCTCCGGTTGTGTTTCCAACACTACTCGTACGTAGAATACATTGCTTACGCGTACAAACACAGTTTAACACCTACATATTGTCGTTAGTCCACGTATATACAGTAATACAGATATAACAGATGCGCATGATTGTGTGTACACATGTGGGAGCTAGTCTGGCTCGCAATGTATGCAGTCCGATCGTGGCGAAGCTAGCGTTAAAAATAGAGGTTGGGTTCAAAGGATAAAGCTAAATTGGTAGATTGATTCAAACATAGTCTTTTACTTTTATGTAATTCAAATTTATGCAAGTTGGAAATTAACTAATCAAGAATTGAGAATATATACCACAAGCACGAGCACCGGTTGTCCAACACAAATAGGCGGCGATCCGGGGCCACACCGCCCCGCCTCTGGTGCCTCACGCCCACCACCACTTCTCCTCGACGTCGACTTCCTCAAGCTCCTCCGCGAGGGTTGTGCCCCGCCGCTCCTACCGTGCCCACCTCACCACTCGGTGTGGCGACCTTCCATCATTAGTTCCACCTCCCGCTCTGACGCCACACCATCCCTCGGCCTCCTCGGCCCTCGGCTCCTGCCCAGCTCGTCGCGCCACAGACCACGACTCCATTACTATGCAAAGTTTATTTCTCTGTTATTGCAAAATAATGAACAAATTGCTAATTGAGTATACATCACATACACTATATTCTAACCTACAAACAAATTGCTAATTGAGTAACAAATTGCTAATTGAACTGCTCACCTCCATGGCTCCACAGGCCACAGCTCCATTGCCTCCGTTCACACAACACTACAACAGCCCTCCAGCCCACCTTCTTTAGTCGGGCTCACCACTCACACGCCCCAGAGGCCAAAGGCTTCCGCTCCTTGCCTCCCTTGCCGCTCGCCCCCCAGATCCCACCTACAGTTCTCCTCCTCACCTCCCCCACCGACACCCCCCCACCTAGATCTCACCTCTAGTCTGCCTCCTCGCCTCCTCGACCTCCCCTGCCCAGCTACCCCAGATATCTCCTCCTTGCCTCCTCCGGCTCCCCCGCCGGATCCGTCCTCCTCGCCTCCTCTGGCTACGAGCTACCTGTGGCTCAACCTCCTCCTTCCGGACCTCGCCTCCTCCCACTCCCGACCTTCCCCCGGCCTTCTCGACGGCTCGGCCTCCTCTGGCTCCTTGCCCTAGGCCCATGCAGCTAGGCTACCAGCGGCGCCGCCGTGGCTCCCCTACCCCAGCTTCCTTCAGCCTCCTTAGCGGAGCGGTGGCGCCTCCCCACCTCGGTTTCTTGTTGTTGTGACGCTGCCAGGCGCCAGGCTCTGCCCTCAGGTGCATCTCCTCTCCTCAAAGTTGATAATTTGGAATGGAGAATGTGAGGTGCAGATTGCGGACATGGGGTGGATGTGAGGCAGTGAGGCCATAGTTGGGCCTTGTGGGCTTCGGCAAAGGCCTACATATCCTTTTCTTCCTCTCCTTCAAATCGGCAGTGGCTCTGCTCTGCTCGGGCACTCGGCCATGGTCGCCACCTCGCCAATCGAACGAATTGGGGGGGTTGTAGCGCCGACACGTAGGGTAGGGTGAATCCTGATGAAGCTCGTGCTGGAATCGCCCCTAGGTTCAATAGAATTTGGCCAAGTGTACAATTCATAGAATTAGGAAAGATTAAATGCATTTTTAAGCAGAAGGAAATATTAACTGCTGGTATAATAGGAGACTTTATTATCTCCGTTGGTTCTTGATTCCATCGTTGGTGAACAACGAATCAACGTCTACAAACCTCTGCTCCGTTGTCATTGGCTGTGAGACTGAGCGGTGGTCCGCCGAAAACCAAAACACACACACCATAATCGAACCTAACCGACAAGGAAGAACACGTCATTGCCGGACACCTGATGCGCATGACTTAAGGTCGCTAGATGGGGCCGCAACGTTTCTATTTTTTAGGGAGTTGTGAAACTCTTCACAACCGTTTAGGATATGAAGTTACGAAATAAATAGTATCTCAAGTAAACTTTCGAATTATAATAAAAACTAAACTTTTATTATATAAGATTAAGCCTTAACAGCTAGTTTTAACTCTGACACAGACTTCCAAACCCTATGTTAATATATTACAAGACAAAAGAACTTCAAATCATAGACACGCTTGAGCGCGGTCGAGATATAATAACAGTAGTCATTACCATCTGGGGGGTTCACCAAAATCCTGCTCATTGATATCATCAATATTTTCCCATATTTCCTCTGTAGATGTTTCCTCTGTAGATGTTTATAGATTTTACAAGAATGGGTACTACTACCGTACTCAATAAGCCACATGGAAGTCCTAATTAATTACATACTAGGATTATCAAAGGAATGGTACAGTTTTACCATAACAGGTATATGTGGATGCATTTTATATTTAAAGCAGTTTAACTTTAAAACAGTAAAACAATAATAAATAATAACAACAACGGTTTCTCAACAATTGCAAATACCAACTTAACATCTCAAAAACACTACTTATGCCTCATGTATTGAAACCACCCATAAACACAGCTTCATTAACTGGAAGCACGGCGTATTCGAATATCATTTGTTATGCTCTGCAGAGTTGTCAACTTTACTCACAAGATACATTATGCTCATATTGTCAGGTCATATACACGTAACACGTTAGCGTGCGACTGAGCTAAGATAACAAAGCCTTTTCACTGCTCAACCTTTCTAGCCTCTACTCGGTAGGTTCATAATCCATACAGTCCTCAGGAAACCACCGGTCAACGGTGGAATGCGTACTTCGATGCTGATAAGACCATACCATTGTGTAGATCAGAGAGTATCCCTTCAGACCCACTCCTATCCGACCGCAATTCCTTCTACTCTATCACACAAGAGCAATTGACAACCTAAAGATATTCAATTGGAAGAGCAGTGTACTAAGCCAGGGAGTAATGACTACACTTGTAGTTGAGCGGTTTTCTGTTTCTGTTACTTTGGCACAAAGTTCTTATCCTTACTTGTCTCTAGTGAGGAAATGGATCAACACTAACTCGTGGTTGTCCACCTACTTAATCTCACCTTTGACTCACTTTTAACACAAGTCTATTGGATTGTCCAACTTCCTGATCTCAACCCTCAACTCTCCTCCAAAACCATTGGCGAAAAGCCAATACGGCTTTTGAAGATTTATAAACAAATTTTTGTGACAAAACTAAATATGTAACTATTATTTTATGTGCTCTAAACTTATCAAGGTGAATATGACCTACAAGAGTAGGCGAGCTTGTGTGTGGGGTAATAGGATTATTCTAACCATTATGGCATTCAAAATTATTATTTCAATATTTAAAGTAAAAGACATAAATACAATAATGAAAAATAATAATATAAATACATAAAATGTTGGTTAAAAATGATCAAAGGAATGCGACTTGCCTCCTTGCACAAATTCTTCTAGTAGCTCGTCTTGTCTGGCTTCTTTTGTAGTTTGGTCGTTGAAGTCGGGACCTAGCACAAAATAAAATAAAATAAAATAAAACAAACCAAACCAAACCAAATAAAATCTAGCTCGACAAGGAATGAGCTGGGAACAACATGCAAGTAAAAACAATTCAGAAAAGAAACATAAAGGAAGGTGGTGTGAGAGGGTAAAAATTTATTTGGTGCTTATTTGGACTGAAGGGGGGGGAGAAAATGGGTTCCTAGGCTCGAAGTAGACGAAATGGATATATAATGTCGAATTAGGGGTTTTGGGGATGAATAGTACTAATTTTACTATTCATAGATGAAAATAGGTAGTGAATAGTAATTAGGGCTGGTGTTTCGGTTTGTGAACATTAATGCTCATGAACAGTAATTAGTTTATTGTGCAGTGAGCAGTGATTGGCTGATATGAACAACATTGGGCCAAATAGCAATTGGCTTAGCCCATTAGCCAGCCCAGTCCGAGGGCCAATTAGGACATAAAGGCCAAGCCTGGGGGACAGCTGGAGCCGCGCAACTGAAGGCTGTTGGAAATATGCCCTAGAGGCAATCATAAAGATGATTATATTTCAATATATTCATAAAATTTGATAATATGTTATCTTGTTCGGAGAATAATATCAATAATATTTATTATCAAGTATGTGACTTGATTGTGAAACTCTATATTTCTATGATGATTATTCTTAAACGTTCCCTAGTCGTAAACATATGAGAACACATATGAATAGACTAGTATATGTATTGGTTGATGACTATGTTTCACAAGTCATGGATATGGAGATATCAAACCAATAACATGGACACATGTTAGAGAACATGGTGTTAGAAAAGACCCGCCTTGAGACACTTGTGAGATTGTTATGACTCTATGTATCATTAGTTGGTCTTAAGCAATGATGATGTATAATCCTTAGACCTGATATCAGCATGGTTTCCTACATATGTAGTAGCACTCTTAGGGGTTGCCAAACGCTACTCTTAATTAGGTAGTTATAAAGGTAGCTTTCGGGTATGCTACGAAATATGTGGAGAGATGTGACTGGTCGAATATGGGATTTGCCCCTCCTAACATAATAGGAGAGATGTCTCTGGGCCCCTCGTTGTGGTTGGATAAAGAAAGTGCATAGCCATGCCACTAGTGGTCGAAGTGTCGACCACATGAAGTTATTCGACACTTGATCGAGAAAGTATTGAACAGTCCATGGATGATACAAAATCTCACCTGGAGTTCAACTAGACATCGTGAGGCAAAGGGAGTATACACGAAAAGGTTTTTCAGTTCGATCAGATACGTACTAGTCGTATGGAGATACGAGCTAGTCGTAGGCTGGTCGAACATGGTCACTAAGTGGTCGAAACCTGGTCGTAAGGAGTTACGAATTGGTTGAGACCAAATATGAACTGGTCGTGTAGAGATACGAGCTGGTTGTTAGTGATATGGACCTGGTCGTAGATCATATTGCATTAAGGTTTATCTGATATATTCTATGTGTGTTTGGGAATCGTTATGTGCTGCTAGGTACCACTGACAACTAGTGGTCAGAAAAGAGTTTCTGAGTCACAATCGATTACACATGTACCTATAGGGTCGCGCACTTAAAGGGTTGGGATTTGATTTGGATGGTGATCCGAATTCTTGTAGGCCTTGAGTTCGAAATGGGCCTCAAGTTCGAGACCCATCATGGATGCCTATAAATAGAGGGGCGACGACAAGGGGTGTGATGGCGATCTTTTGAAGAACTTCTCGAAACCCTAATAGCCACACCTTTCTCAACCACGCTGCTGGTGCTAGAACTCCAGCACGTGGTGTCCCTGCCCCGTACGTGTGGATACCTTGGAGGTGTTGTTGCGAAGCATCAGCACTAGGATGATCCGCAACTCACTACGACTACTCGAATGAGCAGACGTACGGCGAGTACATCTACTCGAAGGAGCAGACGCGCGGTGAGTACGACTACTTGTAGTAGAAGACGCGCGGCGAGTTCGACCACTCGGAGGAGAAGACGTGTGGCGCGTACGATTACGACCGCATCATCTCGCTACATCGACTCTACTTCCACTATGAGTCGGCGCGTCTAGTGATAATCTCGTTATCTATTACTAGCGGAGGTTGCGCGATAAAAATTTTGTTTTATGCTATCGTAGCCTTCCCGCAATCCTTCAAAGGCCACGCGCTTGCCCGAGCTGGCAAAGGGAAGGTGGCGGTGATTCATGCGACGGCGATGGCCGCCGGCAGCAGCGAAGGGTGCAGTGAGTTCTAGGGTGGCGCGGGGATTCCATTTTGGGGATATGGAGGGGCAGAGGAGGTGTGGAGGTGGGGCGGCGGCGGCAATGGCCCACGACTGGAGCAGGGGAAGGAGGCGGCGGCAATGGCGCACGGCCGGAGCAGGGGAAGGAGACGGTGGCGCTACAACCAATCTTCAGCTAGTGCAAGGGGCGTGAGAGCATCAGTGAGGTGACGGGAGTTCAGAGGAGGTGTTGGTGGAGCTCGGGGGTGGTCTGAGGCGCTCTGCCCACGAGAGCAATGGTTGGCGCGGAGGAGGAGCTCATCACCGGCGAGATCCGGTGAGGAAGGAGGGTGGGGAGGTTAGGGGAAAGCTTTGGTGTGGCGAGAGGAAGCTAATGCTGGAGTGGGGAGGAAGGGTGGCGGCGAATTTCACCTGAGGTCCGTCGGGGAAGAAGAATAGGGTGGCGGCACTTCTTGAAATTCACCGACGCTAGTGACGAACAAGCAAATGAGAGGTGGTGGGGTGCGAGGTGATGAGAATGGATTGCCCGGGGTGGCCTTATATAGCCCTGAAGAGGTGGCGGGAGCAGGAACCGAGCTGCGGTGGCGTGACCTGTGGATGGCGACGTGGTTGGCTGGCGGGGTGCGGATGGTGCCGTGCGGTGCGAGGTGGCAGGGCGAGGTAGCGCTACGATGGTGGTAGAAGGCGCTGGTGGCGGTGCGTGGCGTAGGAGATTTCGGCTGACAGAAGCTGAGGAGGAGGCGATGGCGTGGGGGAGGTGACGTTGGGAGGAAGAAGAAGGGAGAGGTGGCCAGAGAGAAAACCATTTTCGGGAGAGAGAAGCGAGATTTCGAAAAGGGAAAGCGTATTTTGGGCTAGAGTTTTCGAAAAGGGAAAGTTTTTGAATTTCAACCAAAAGATTTAAAAGTTTTTGAAATTTTGAATTTTGGGATGTTTCATGGGTCGTGCCTACCAGGCCAACCCAAGACACGGAATTATTGGCCCGGCCAAGGCATGGCACAATCCACACTATTTATGAGCCAGGCAGGCGCGACATGAAAGGTCATTACGTGCTTAGGCTGCCCCACTGGCACGATGGACCGCCCCAGCACAACATAAACAATGTCAAGTCGGGCCAGACACTGCCCGTGTAGCCTGATTACGGAGAGGCCTAGGGAGCCACCAGGCTGGCGGTGGCGAGGGAGGTAGGAGGAGGGCATGGTGGCGCTAGCGCAGAGGAAGGAGATGGCTGCAAGGTTAGCTCAGGAAGGGAGGAGGAGGAGAGGAGGGAAGCGCGGTCAGCTTGGGAAGGAAGGGGGTGAGGAGGGAAGAGGCTGCGATCGGAGGCCGGAGTGGAGGGAGAAGAGGGAAGAGGAGGGAGGGGCGTCGCTGGCACAGAGGAAGGAGAAGGCGGCGGGGCCATGGGGTCGGCTCAGTAATGTAGGTAGAGGAGGCAGAATAGTGGAGGGGGGAGAAGGCCGACTTGGAAGCGGGCGAAGGCCGAAGGGCCGTGGCGGTGGTAGCGTATGGTGTGGCGTTGGCCCACTGCTGTGCACGTGCACCTATGTGGCTGTGCCGCACGCGGTAGGGCAATGGAGGGCAGGCGGCAAGGGAAAAGAGGTGGAGGGCAGGCAGCCTGGCAAGTTGGGCATGCCAGGCAAGGGCTTGTGGGACATGCCTTGGCTCGTTGGACCAAACGGGTTTATGCTGGCCTAGCACGGCACGAACAGCAGACGAATCGTGCCTCCTCGGCACATGAGCCGGCACGATATGACCCATCTAATAGTCAAATCAGAATAGATTGTGTTGAGATGGGCTGGGCTGGCTCATACCCATATCGGGCCGGGCCGCCCATCTGGCACCGATAGCATGACTCGATCGGTTAGTCGCGCGGTTTACGGCTAACAAGTGAACAAACTCGACGGGCCTGCTTCCATCCGACTGTAACGATTAACGAACGTTCCGCCGGAGTTTTACGCCGCGCGCTACCTCGACCGTATCACGCGCGGCATGCACGTGCACGCAGCTAGCGCGTGGCCGTCGCCATCGATCCGCGTGCGGCGAAAGGGAGTCATCCACCACGCGCGCCCTCAGGTGCCACGCTGCCAGCATCATGCGCGCGTACGCCCGCGACGCCCGTGCTGCGCCCGCGGCGGCCATAAGGTATAAGAGGGGAAGAGATATGGATGGTTTAATTAAAATCCAATGATTCATAAAATTGAATGTATTTTTTATATATAAAAAAAGCAGACGACTGTGATAGTTGCCCCTATATAATTAGGTTGCAGCAGTGAGGGTTGCATCCGAGGTTTCCGAACAGATCATCAATCGAGCAAGTCGATACTACTACGTACAGTTTCCTGGACAACTGATCGAATTGAAACACCTAGCCAGCTCAATTAGGCGGAGAAACAAGGCATGCAGGTGAACAAGATGGAGGCACCGGCGGCCACCGGCGTGGTGGTCCACATTGAGGCACTCGCTGGCCGGAGAGGGAACGGCGATGATGATCCGACGAAGGTTAGGATTAATTCCTCCTCTGCATGTATCTAGTTACGACCGCTGTATATCTGCCTATATTCGATTGGCACGGCTTGGGCGTCGGAGCTCCGGCCGGGGAATAGAAGATAGTGGAATAAGCTATGTGACAAGTCGAGTGGGAATGGGATGTCTAGCGTCCATGTCGCGCGGCGCCCATCTGATCCGCCCGATCGAGTGCATCCACGATCCACCATCTGGTGCGGGCGTGCGGCTGTGCGCAGCGTGGTGGTCCGGCAAGGGGGACGGCGGCGAGCGCCTGCGACTGCGAGGCTAGGCAAGCACGGCGGGGGCAGAGCAGCGGCGGTGGGTCAGCAGGGTGTGCAGCATTCTGAGGGGTGGCGAGGCAGGCTGCAGCAAGCTCGCCGCCTCCTCGGACGTTGTTACGTAAATTACTTCCGTTATTACTGAGATCTATTTGGCTTAGCCTAATGAAGGATATATAAAGCATTCGTGCATTGTGTTGTTCGTAAAATCACCATATGAGCTATGCAAACTTGCTACGTTTTGCCCAGAAGAAGCTTGAAACAATTTCCAAATTGTCCGCATTCGACGTTGGCGTTGTGGTGCCCACCAAATGCTCGGAAGAATGCCCAGTAGATCAGGTCGCTTTGCATGGGCTGTCTGGCTCGCCGGGGCACGCTAAATACGGACATGGGCATGGTATTGTCCATTAGCACCCCCTCCATTTAACCCTGCCTACGCCGCATGCAGTTTATCCCCTTGCAGTCGAACAGGATCACATTCCACTGACTCGAACCATTCCAATCCCCTCTCCTAGCTAGTCTGCTCCCTCCGATCCTCATCGCCTTCCTCCTCCGGCCACTGCTCGGCGGCGGCGATGACGAGTCGTGTAGTTGTTGGGGCGCGTGTGCTGCGCCGCGGGCGGCCTTTGCGCATGCGACCACGGAGCCAGCTCTGCCCCGTCACCCCGCCCGCTCCCATCAACCTTCGGAAACTCTCCTCCGTGGGTCTCCGCCTGCTGTTTGATGCATGTCTCAAAGCCTGATGCTGCTTGCTTCCTGGTGCTGCGGAGGTGCAGAAAAGGTGGAACCTTTTGGCGTGCACTCTTCGTGTTTGCAGAAATGCCCCCCCCCCCCCTACTACATATATGCTATCTACTATCTATTATGGTTTGCATCTATGCTACTTGCCTACTTCTACTCCAGATTTGCATAGCTTGCCAATTGCCTTTATCCATCTCACAGAGATGGTCATAACAAGTTAAGAACTTTTGAGTTTAGATCAGGCTTTTTGTTTGATTATCATGCCCGAACATGGTTGCTGGCTTGCTTTGTGATATTTAATTAATTTGTGTGACTTGCAATGCACGCTCACTAGTTTCTTATTTGTTGTGTGAGACAGGAGTCGGCATGGAAGAAGTTTTTGCAACACGTTGGACCAGGCTTTATGGTCTGCTTGGCCTACCTTGATCCGGGAAATTGTAATATTCTCTCTCTAATGAAACCTCACATTTATACACATTTGGTTCTCACGCTTGTCAAACTGAAACAGTGGAAACTGATCTGCAAGCCGGCGCCAATCACAAATATGAGGTACATTTTGTGTCTTTTTTCTTAATATTTACTTTCCCTTTTTCCGGCCATTCACCATACCTAGCTATGTTGTCCTGTACAACACGAAGACATGAAACAACCACTTTGCTTTTGTTCTGTGTTACTAGCTCCTTTGGGTGATTTTGATCGGCCTCATCTTCGCACTAATTATACAGTCACTGTCAGCTAATCTTGGAGTGGTGACAGGTAATAAAGAGACACAAATTGCCATGTATTTGCATACAGAATTTAACAAGCTATGTTGGTGTTAATGATTGTTAACTAACACAGGGCGACATCTTGCCGAGCTATGCAAGATGGAGTATCCATTATGGGTGAAAACCTGCTTATGGCTGCTGGGAGAGGTTGCTGTGATTGCCGCAGATATCCCAGAAGGTTGGAGTTAGCATGATAGTTCTAAATAAACGAAAAAATCTGTGTTTAACTGTCATGTTTTATTTTCAGCTAGTTAAGTTTAAGCTCGCTGAGGGTAGATCAATATAAGAAAAACTCACTCTGTTTGGTCCTACATACCACTTGTTATGCACTAAGAATGGTAGTTTTTTTTGTTGTGAATTGTGATTAATTGCCCTTGGTCCACCGTTTCATTCCATAAAACATTATACATATGCGTGTCCAATGTCAAGATCTTAGGATGGTCCACACCAATTGTCATGTGCGTAGGCTCGGGCCTGCGGCAGGCCGGCACACACAAGACATGACCAACATCCAGCATGCATGCCACAACATTGTAATGCATCTTTGGATGCTTATTAGATTAGTTGCTTGTCTTAGATAAAGATTGCATTAGTTAAAGATACCAAGTTGTCAGGAGCCTTAGTTCATAACGGGGTAAACATCCGTCGATGACTTGAGATAGAACAGTGCAAGATGAAAGAGGACACCGATTAGGGGAGAGGAACATATCTAGAGTAGCCGGTCTAGGGAGAGACCAGAGCTAGGGATTGGGGACTAGGTAATATTTCTTCATTGTTCATAGCTTGGTAAATAACAATACAATGACATAGAGGCATAGAGCCGACTCCAACCAACTCAATCTGCATATCTTATCCCTAATTAATGCATTTATTATATTTAACTAATGCAATCTTTATCTAAGACAACCAAGTAATCTAAAGATAAGCATCCAAAGATGCATTACAATGCTGTGGCATGCATGCTAGATGTTGGTTATGTCTTGTGCACGCCTACATGAGCCCAAGCCCACGCACATGACATTACACTCTCTCCGACATGCACTCGTCCTTGAGTCGCTACGTGGTACTACCAGTAGCCCAAGAAGGCCAAACGTTGATGAAAGATTATGACGCCTGAGCTAGTGAGGAACCTTCCGACGTTCTTTCAGTGGTAGCCCTATAGTTGGATGATCTTGCTAAGCTCCTTGTGAATAAACAAGAAACCACTGCAAAGAATCCTTACATGGGAACTCCTGTGGACGCTTGGCTGCACGCGCGCGCGCACACACACACACACACACACATATATATATATATATATATATCCTATATAGGAAGCCTTTTTCCTACTCTCGGAAGTAGTTACTCTCTATTCCGTATCTCACAACGTAGGGAGTATTTTGCGCAACCGAGAGTATGTATGTGTAGTATACGAGTATATAAGACCATCTAGGTGGTATTCACACCTTTTCAGGGGTGGTATGTACAATTTTTTAGACATACTCCTTTTTAGTGCGAATATGAATGTATTTACAAAATATGCTAAAAACTATGGACTCTCTTATAAATTTTTCGTGTGGTTCACATTGGATTATCTTATAATTAGTATATGAGTATACCCAAAGTGATAAAGGAGTATGTCAAGTTCTTTTAGGTGGTATATGAAAGGTGGGAGTAACTACACCCGGCAGTAGAAAGTATTTATATATATATATATATATATATATATATATATATATGAAAATAGTATGGTACCTCTGGGAGTACGTACTCCTAACTTCTTATATGCCACTTAAATCTTACGATGAGATCACTTTATCTATTTGAGCACACTCTAATAATGATTATAAGATACCACCAACGTGAGTTCCGTGAAAAATTTCATCAAAGTCCACTTTTATAGCAAAATTTATGTATATACTTCTTTTATATATGAAAAAGGGTATATAACAAAAAAACAAAAGGCTCCAATGAAAATTTGTCAATCAAGTCGCATTGGAGTATCTTATAATTAATTTTTAAGTATACTAAAAAGTGGTAAAGAAGTATAATATGTGTGTTTAAGTGGTATATTATAAGTGGGAATACATACTCTCAGGAGTATGAAATAGACGTCCTGTGTATATATATATGAAACCGGTGGGAGTACTGTCTGTTATATTGATAAAGCAGAGTTAGAAACAAGGAATTAAAGGCCTGAGGCCTTGCATGCATATATTCAACTAATAAGTAATAAGATGCTTGGCTACTGGACTCCTGATGTACTTGTGGCTACTAGACTCCCTATGCTGGTCGTAGTTGCTGCCACGTAAGCCATCATTGCCGCGAAAGGCAATGTCGCCGTCGTGCCTTGATTTGTTGCCGCCACTGCGCCTTGTTGCTCTGCCTCCATTGGTGATAGGCCCATCAGTGCTGCTTCTGCAGCTAGTTGTGTCGTCGCCGTCGCTGCACCAAGTTGCACCGCTTCATGCTCTTCCTTCGTCGTCGTCGCATCCTGATTCAACGCTATGGCTACTGGGAGCAGTGCCTCCACATCCAATTCACCAAGCAGCGCCATCGCTGTCGCGGGGTGCAGCTTGTACCCGGTGCACCAACCTTGGAATATACCATGCTGACGCCGCTTGAAGATGCAGTACCCATGCTGGATGAAAGAGCAGCAGTAGCAGCGCCGCTACCGTGGCACGGCCGTCGTTGCTCCTATCCCTTGCGCCTTCGGTTCTGTTGCCGACGCTGCCGTGGCACGGCCGTCGTTGCTCCTGTCCCTTGCGCCTTCGGTTCTGTTGCCGCCGCTGCCAAATGTGCCTCCATTGCCACTGCCTCTGGATGCGAGGCTATGGCTGCTGGAAACAGCGCAACCACCGTCTCTTGGTGTGCCACCGCGGTTGTTGGAGGTAGCTCCGCCGCCACCATGGGAGGCTTCCCTGTCGTCACCACGCCTAGTAGCAGAAGTCGTTGGAAGGGATCGACTGCTCTGATACTAAATGTTACGAACCTTAGTTCATAACAGGGTAAGCACTGCTGGGAAGAAGGATGGGCGTCGTCGGCTTGGTGGAATGAGAGATTAGACTGTAGACTGAGATGATACAACCTTAGGAGGGAGACTAGATTAATTCAACGTTCTTGCTTGATTGATAATGCAATCATGCTACCTTTTTATAGAGATGACTCGACTTGAGCTCTAAGAAACAATCTTTATTTCTAAGGAAACCTATTTCTACTAGATGGAATATATCCCTAAGGAAGTAAACACAAATAGCAAGGAAATTGACTATTCTTATATCTATTTCTCAACTACTAATGCACCCGCGGGACCCACACAAACAGTGCAGGGTGCTACAGTACCTCGTGCACTATTCACACGCATTAATAATAATTCATGCACATGATAACTTCTCCCTCCCTTTGCGATAGCTCGTCCTCGAGCTGTGGTTGCGGCCGCGGTTGCAATCCTTAGCAGCCTCACTTCGACGAGAGGTTACTATGTCGATGTGATTCCTTGGAGACCGTTGCCTCCTCGTGCAGTTGCGGCAAAATCACTGGTCGATGCGGCAATCATGGAAGCAGCCACGACAGCACCTTGGCAAGTTTTAGCCACACCTTAGCAGGTTGCAATAGCCACAACATCACCACGGCAGGTTTTGTTCCTATCGCGGCAGACCCCGGCAGCACCACAGTGGCGATGGCGTAGTTCGGCAGGGCTATGACTGCCACGCAGGATGCGGCAGCACCACGGTAGGTTCCGACAACGTCGCGGCAGCTGCTAGAAACAACGTCGTCGCTGCCTCTTGTTTCGCCTTCTTCTCCTTCTGAAGTAACATGCATGTCGAGGAAGATGGCCGTCATCTTCTTGTCATTGTCGATGGTACCAATGGCTATCTTTTGTCGTTGTCGTTGGTACCAATGGCTATCTTGCTAGTGTTAGCTTTTTCATGGCCAACGACTCGATAACATGTCATATGGCCAGATTGAAAGCCATATCCTTGGTAGCAGAAGTCGTAGGAAGGGATCAACTGCTCTGATACCAAATGTTACGAATCTTAGTTCATAACGGGGTAAACACCACCGGGAAGAAGGCTAGACGGTGTCGGCTTGGTGGGATGAGAGAACCTTGGGAGGGAGACTGATTAATTCATGTTTCTTGTTTGATTGATAATGCATACATGCTATCTCTTTTATATGAATAACTCGATTTGAGTCCTATGAAACAATTTATATCCATGAGGAATGTGCGTGGTGCTACAGTACCTCAGATACTATTTGCACTTGCGAACAGTAAGGTGTCATGCGCAAAAAATTTTAGGAGACAAATATATAGACAATGATTTAATCTGTTGTTGTGTTCAATTTTCTAATCAGTAGAAGGTAGCAGCAATCTAATCAAATTTTTGGTGGCTGCACCATTTGTTTCTTATAAATATACCTTTTTGCAGTTATAGGAACAGCGTTCGCATTCAACCTCTTGTTCCACATCCCTGTTTGGATCGGGGTTCTCATTACTGGCTCAAGCACGCTTCTTATTCTTGGGCTGCAAAGATATGGGGTAATCAACTATTTTTTATAACTGGATATATGGACTGCATGTACAAAAAAAACTTTGATGACATTCTCACAAAGAACTGACAGACAAATGGGTTTTCTAAACTACACCTTGTACTGAATGGGCTCATTACTAGTCAAGTGACTATTCACAGAAGTTTTTTTTCATGCACATTTCCTGACATGTAGACCTTTTTCTTATATGTAACTAGGTGAGGAAGCTGGAGTTTTTTGTCGCGCTATTAGTGTTCGTCATGGCAGCATGCTTCTTCGTGGAGATGAGCATAGTAAAACCTTCCGCGAAGGAGGTCATCAAAGGACTATTCATCCCCAGGCTCAGCGGGTCCAGCGCCACTGGAGATGCCATTGCCCTTCTTGGTGCTCTTGTAATGCCGTAAGCAACCAAACATGCACATATATATGCTTCGTTTGTTTATGTGCTTTCGCGATGCATCTCTTTCCTTTTTCCTTCTTCTAAGGGGGTTGTATTTTTTATAGGGTTAATTCCTTATTTGCCACTGAATGTTAGCCGGGTTCTTAAAATGCTATCGTGAAACTGCTTCTCCTTTCATTGCCATCGGATCTCAAATTCTATCCTGTTTTTGCCACTCCTGTTAGTCTCGTTAGGTCCAGCCACCGTTAACTACTAAAAAATTGTCAAAATACCCATCTTACCCTTCTTCTTTCTTCTCTTCCTCCTCCTCACTCTTCTTCTTTTTCGTGCCCTAGCCTCCCCCTGTCGACGCCGCCCACCCGACCTCCTGCCCACGCCGCCCCACTATCGCCGCCTCCCGAAGCCGACTGCCTCCCCGCCGCCACCACCGCCGCCTCCTTCTCTCGTCCCCCTGTCGCCACTGGTGCAGACCCAGCCCATGGAGCAGCGACGAAGGAGGGAGCATGAAGTGTTCCCAAGCTATTCATATTTTAGGGCGCTGACGGCTGGTGCGGAGGAGGACAAGGGTGCCCGAAACACGACGGCTAGCAGGTGGAAATGGAGGCGGCAGATTCTGGTGACTAGGGGCGGAGTTAGTGTGCGCACAGAGTGTTTTCCAAAGATGGGGACTCGCTTTTGTGGATGTTAGAGGCGAAGCATGCGCCGAGGATACCGACAGCAGCGGCGGCCAAGGCAGCGATAAGGAGGACGACGGAGGCGCAGCATGGTGGATAGGGTGGCCAGCGGTAGTGGGGAATAGTATAAGCACAACGAGGCGCACCTTGTGACGTAGTTGGATAGTCGAGATGACGACGGAGGTGGCGGCAATGTGGCCGGTGGCGCGACGGGCGGCGACGTGGCCAGCGGCACGACTAGCGACGACAGTGATTCCGACGGTTCTCCAGCGTGGCAAAGGCACTGCTAGAACCGCAGCAAGGTTAGGAACAAGATAGCACAATCAATTTGAGAAGAAGGTGGCGCTCCGCCGGACTTGGGAATGAAGATAGGCTCTGCAGTGGTGCAGTGTGATTCGGGCCGTATGGGCGTGAAGGGATACGGGTAGGCTACACTAGCTACCAATTTAAAAATTCTACCACATAAACCAGGACGCCATGCAAGCAAGAGATCACAGATCGTTACCACCAGATGCGCAGTGCAACGGAAGAAGAGTTGGAGCAGCCTGGTCCAACGAAGAGCGCGTCGATGTAGTTGTCGTAATCGATCGTTTAATGTAGTTGATCGTCTCCTCCAGCAACCAATCGCTTTCCTTGAGAAGTAGTAGATCGTCATCAAGCGCAAAAGCAACCGCAGTATCGCCTCCACGGTATCCACACGTCCAGGGAAGGAATACCGTACGTCGGTGTGCTAGCACCAAGTCGCATGGGAAGACTCTCAAGAAGATGGCGGCTATGGTTTGGAGCAACTCACATCAACTCGTATGTCCTAATAGCCTCAAGCATCTCCTTATGTAGTGCCCATGACGGATCCTATCTGAACACGTTTGTTCCAACCCGTTAAGTGTGTGACCCGTTAGGTTCATGCGTAATCGGTTGTGACTCAGAAATTCCTTTTCGACCACGAGTCGTTAGCGGCTCCTAGTAGGACATAGCGATTCCCAAATACACATGAATTATATCGGACGAATCTTAATGCAATATGATCTACGACCAGATTATTATCACTAATGGCCAGCTCATATCTCTATGCGACCAGCTCATATTTGGTCTCGACCAGTTCGTAACTCCTTACGACCAGGTTTCGACCACTCAGTGATCATGTTCGACCAGCTTACGACCAGCTTGTATCTCCATACGTTTAGTCTTTATCTGATCGAACTGAAGGACCTGCTAATGTATTCTCCCTTTGCCGCATGATATCCGGTTGAACTCCAGGTGAGATATTATGTCATCCATGGACTGTTCAACACTTTCTCGATCAAGTGTTAGATAACTTCACGTGATCGAACACTTCGACCACTGGTGCATGGCCATGCACTTTGTTTATCCGACCACATCGAGCGGCACAGAGATATCTCTCCTGTTATGTTTGGATGGGCAAATCCCATATCCGACCAGTCACATTCCTCCGCATGTTTCATAGCATACTCGAAAGCTACCTTTATAACTACCCAGTTACGAAATAGCGTTTGGCAGCCCCTAAGTGTACTAATACACATGTCGTAAACCATGTTGATCTCAGGTCTAAGGATTATACATCATCATTGCTTGAGACTAACTGACGACACATAAAATCATAACAATCTCAACAGTGTCTCAAGGTGGGTCAATCCAACACCATATTCTCCAACATGTGTTCACATTGTTGATTCGATATCCCTATATCCATGACCGGTGAAACATGGTCATCAATCAATACACGTACTGGTCGATAAGTCACTAGTGTTCTGAACAGGGGTTCATTTAGAACGACATCATATAAGTTAAAAGAGTTTCACCAACAAGTCACATACTTGTTAATCTTCATGACCAATGATTCATTCAAGAAATAGAATAACATTTATTTAATAACTCATAAACATAGACATGATACAATCATCTCTATGATTGCCTCTAGGGCATATCACCAACAGGGCGAAGTAACGCGGTGGCGGCGGGGATAGGCTCAGGCGAGGTGCTGCGGCTGGGCAAAGGAGGCTCGAGGAGGGGAGGGCGAGCCAGTTGTGGGGGAGGAGAGAGATGGGGAGAGAGAGAGGAGGAAGAAGAAGAAGATGAAGAGCTAGAAGGGTAAATATGTCTTTTGTACATAATTTGACAGTCAATACATGGTTGACCGACGGGAGTGACAAAAACGGGATGAAAGTTGAGATCTGGTGGCAATAAAGGAAGGAGCAGTTTCGCGATGATATTTTAGAGATCCGGCTAACTTTCAGTGGCAAATAAGGAATTAACCCTTTTTTAAATCTATCAATTTGTGTAAATTTTTATAGTATCTGAAAAACTCCAGAATGACCGAATTACAGTTTTGGTTGCCGCACACAATGTTTTTTAGAGCCAATCGCCACATGCAATGTTTGTTAGTTGTTGCATGAATGAAATAGTGCAACTCTTATTAATTACAAGTACAGTAAATACTTTTCCATAATTAATTACAGGCACAATCTTTTCTTGCACTCTGCCCTGGTGCTGTCGAGGAACACACCTGCATCAGTAAGAGGAATGAAGGTGATCAGATACTAACTATATTTCTTGATACTGTCCAGAAAATATTGTTCAGAATTCAGAAAACAATCCAGGACGCCGCTGTTCCAACCCGCAGGAAAAATGGCACCAATTAACTAACATATGTTCTTTAATTCTTTGAACTTCAGGATGCTTGCA
Source organism: Hsuehochloa calcarea (assembly GCA_036346395.1). Classification (NCBI taxonomy): domain Eukaryota; kingdom Viridiplantae; phylum Streptophyta; class Magnoliopsida; order Poales; family Poaceae; genus Hsuehochloa; species Hsuehochloa calcarea. The sequence goes on along the minus strand of CM070605.1, from coordinate 13,042,938 downwards.
GGTTCTTCCTCTTTGAGAGTGGCATAGCGCTATTCGTGGCTCTGCTCGTCAACATCGCCATCATCTCTGTCTCAGGAACCGTCTGTAACGCGAGCAACCTCTCGCCGGACGACGCTGAAAAATGCAGTGACCTCACCTTGGACTCCTCGTCCTTCCTCCTCAAGGTACTGACATGGTTAGTGCTCTATCATGATCGATTACATATTTATTTATTTTATATTGTTTCTGCAGAATGTGCTAGGGAGGTCGAGTGCAATCGTGTATGGTGTGGCGCTCTTGGCTTCTGGGCAGAGCTCGACCATCACCGGCACATACGCCGGGCAATATATCATGCAGGTATACTTTTGTAAACTCTAGCCTGGTCAATTTATTAACCTGTTACAAGTTTTGTTCCCTTTAATAATCGCATTTAAACCGATAGATTAAAGACTAGTAGTGATCTATCCGGTGCATTATTTTCTTAATGAGCATTTCACATGGTAAAAACTGGTGACCACACGACCAAGTACATGTAATCAAGCGTATATTTATGTTGAACTTTTTTTTGCATGTATGTGCAGGGGTTCCTGGACATCAAGATGAAGCAGTGGCTGCGGAACCTGATGACGCGCAGCATCGCCATTGTGCCGAGCCTAATCGTCTCGATCATCGGAGGGTCCAGTGGCGCCGGTCGCCTCATCATTATTGCATCGGTACACTGTTTTTGCTACTGAAAATGTATGCACGTTGCACTTGCATCAACTGCCCATAGAAGCACCTTTTAATCGTGACAGTAATTAACACATTCTTAAATAACCAAGGCTATTGTTTGATCTGAAAGTGCACAAAAAGTGCCTCACAAGCTCTGATCATACTACTGCTAAAGATCAAATTCTTGGTTTGATGTAATTTTCATGCATGCAGATGATACTGTCCTTTGAGTTACCTTTTGCTCTCATCCCTCTTCTCAAGTTCAGTAGCAGCAGCAACAAGATGGGCCAAAACATCAACTCCATCTATGTAAGCACACACCACCGATTCTTGTTTATTGCCTACGCATAGGAAATGAAATTCTCGGCTTAATTAGTTATGTATCTATCACATACAGATCGTTGGGTTCTCGTGGATGCTGGGATTCGTTATTATTGGGATAAACGTCTACTTCCTCAGCACAAAATTAGTTGGGTGGATCCTCCACAACTCCCTGCCGATTTTCGCCAATGTGCTTGTCAGCATCACCTTGTTCCCGCTTATGCTGCTCTACGTCGCCGCCGTGATCTACCTGACGTTCAGGAAGGACACCGTCAAGTTCGTGTCTCGCCGCGAGCTGCAGGCCGTCGACACGGAGGATGCAAAGGTTGCCAACGACGGCGGCAAGGACGGTAACAATGAGCAGACCGTTTAGTTACCATTTTACAATCAGATTGATGCATGTTTACGACCTTGATAATTAGATAGATACATTTCTTTTATACAAACTGATGAGTTATACTGGTTGTAAGCAAGGCAATTGTATGAGTTCCCATATTAGCCAAAGATCACAGTAGGATCACAGGTAGACTGGAATGACATTCACAAATGTCAGTTGATGACCTGAATGAGCACTGAATACAGTACATCAGTATACGCGATCTCCAATTCCATTGTTTACAGATTTTTCGTATATGTTGTGATTGATAATGTTGTCTATCTATGAACAGTATCCTAGGTTGTATAATATTGCTTTGAGTAAAATCAGTTCTGTTGCTAAAGCTTTCGAAAATGGCTTTCAGAGAATTGGTGAGATCCATCACTCTAGGGTGGCCCGATCTTTCATGGTGGATGAACAGCAGTACATAAATAGCTCCTGGTTTACGAGATGCAAACCAAGAACAAGTATAACTAGTGTTAATCATAATCTGAATCAGCAGATACAACAGGCACACAAAAGCCTCACCACCCAATCTGGATAGATTGAACCGCGAAGATGATCATGATTCACGCTTATATATCCTTCCTAAGACAACTAACACAAGAAACAAACTCTATGTAACTTGGACGAAAAAAAAGGAAACCCTGAAATTTCTGCCACTGGCTTGTTTTGATTGTTGCGTCACGCACAGATGGAATCTGAAGCTCGTACCTGATCCTTTGCGTGGGTCTTGATTCCAACAAGGATAAGAACACTCAAATCCGACTTCGTATATAAAAGTTATGACCTTTCCAATTTAGACTGTGCTGACTGTGACGAGTTCAATTCAAATTGATTTCAAACCTTCCTATCTTCGATTTCCTTACTTTGGCCAACCTGAATCTGCTGAAAACATTTTTAAAAAATAAATCTTCTAAACATTTGAAAATCCGTGTCACGGGTGGATATCACCAAAACATGCCATAAATGCCATGGAATGATCATGTTTGGCAACTCGTGCACGCCATCCGCACTGCCTGTGCAGTGTGCACTCCCATTGCCATAACGTTTTGCACAAAACTCCGAATCACATGACGTTTGATTCATTGAAAACTAGACTTGATAAACTTTCTAAATATAAATTTTGTGCACATTGGAAACCATAGAAATTGGTGCGCAAAGCTTTATGAATGTTGTGGACAGAACAACGAGCACCACGCTCGTTGAAACTTGATTGACCTTGTTTCCTTCTCTTGGACCTTCCTCTCCTCGTCTCTAGCCCAAATAGGTGTATATGCATGCACTGCATATCCTCATCAATCTGGGGCCATCTCCTTTGCTTTCCTTGCATGCACCCCACTCATCTGCCTTATATACACATGGTATGTCACCTCCGGGATCAACCATGCGTACGGCATCTCCGTAATTTCTGGAATTAATACCTACGAAACAAGTTGCATCTGGCCTCATCAGTATTTCTTTTAGAACTCTGGTCAGTGGTGATGTGGTGAATTGGACTAGTGTTGTAGAAAGTGCCCCCTTGCTCAGTTTGTTTTGGCTGCTGGCTCCTTCGGCTGTCCCCCTCCCTTAGCCATGGTCCATATGTTTGGTGTGGGACCCAAATTTGCATCCAGACCATTTGTTGTTACCGAGCTAATCAACTACAATATCGATGAATATCACATCCATACATGCGTTTAAGTAAAAGAGTACTTCATATTACATAAATAGTCAGAAAACGCCTTACAAACAGGTTCTTACATAGCAGGCCGATAGGCCGACAGTCCAAAAGAGTAAACAACAGTGGAAGATAAATAAACCCAAAGGGGCCTCCATGATCTGCCACAGGCAGTCGACTGGGGTTATGACCTAGTTATCGTCGTCATCTTCATTTCCAAAGCCGAACACATATACGTATCCAAACACCAGGTCTTTAGTCTCACAGTCCGAATCCATATATTTGAGCAACAATGAGTACAAAAGTACTCATCAAGCCTTCACACCAAATGCAATTATATAGATGCATGACTTGCCAAAGGAGGGGTCTTATGGTTATTTTAGCACAAAACAAGTTTTGCTCAAATCCCATAATTATTTTCCAAACATATGACCTAGTTATTTCAACTTGAAACCAAAGTGTCATTTGTATAAGCAAATTTGATCATGTAGCGAAGTACGATCCTCCTAACTTTAGATACGAGGTTCCATCCAATATTTTATCAAAACTAACCAACTGTGGCTCTCTTCACAATGCACGTAACCAGGGGCATGACTATTCAAGTAGATTACACATTCTGTAGAGATTGTACAACTTCACCCATAAGATATGATCAACTCATAATGTTAGCCAGTGACACACTTCCTTAGGCGTGCGACGAAGATGATCATGACAAGGCTTTTTCAATACCTATTCCCAACACTTTTCCCGCTCCAGTGGGTGAATCCCTCAACACTGGGACCATGACCATTACGGGGCACACCCAGAATGCTCCGTTACTAGATGTATTTTCAATGAGAGACCCTTCGTTGTGACGAAATCTGCCGCCATTCTCGACGATAGAGATAATATAGAAATTCAACCTACTACTATGCGCAGGGGGTTATGATAGAAACTAAGGGAAGTACTTGGCCATGCCTATCCCATACTAGTAGGGATGGCAATTATGCCCGATTACCTGCATGCCCACAGGCAAATGGCCTAATGGAGCCGGGCATGGGGTGTTTTCTTTGCCCACATGCATGAAAACAGAGGCAACCCTCTGCCCGTCGAGTAAATGGGCACGGGCATGGATGAGCTCTACCCGTGCCTATTTCATCCGTTTACCTGCCAACATACACTGACAGGTGGGTCTGACTAAAACCATAATACCCATCCACCAGCCATTCAGCCCATTGAGTTTGCATCCCTACTCCCTAGTCACGCACAACCGCCTCCCCTGTAACATCCTAAAAACCACATTTTGGGTAAATGTAATAAAATAAGTGAGGAAATAAAAACTTGAGCATGTTTATTTGTGGGAAAATGCATTTGACCATGTTTTGAATATTTTCATCAAAAGCAACTATGCATTTATATTAAAACAGCAACTTGAAAGAAATTTTGAGAAAAATACAAAACACATAAAATTATGGAAATTTCACATAATGAACTAGACTATGTGAGGAGCCACTCCAAAAAAATTCATAAATTTTGTAGTAAGTTTTGATAGGTTTAAAAATTTGGTAAACTCTCAGCCTTTTCTAGAAATTTCAAACTCTATTTGAATTTTCCGCTTGCCCGTTGGGCCAAATCGACGCTCGGCCATTTACTCACGCCCGCTCTAGCCCACACTAGCATGCCCCTCTCCCCTCTCACTGACACGTCGGGCCCGCATGTCAGCAGCCTTCTTCCACCTCGCACCCGTGCTAGCGCGCTCACCTGCTCTATCCCCGGTTCGCTACCGTCGCCCACCGTTTTAAACTCCAACTACTCCCGTCGCCTCTGCCTGCGCCGTATGTCACAGTGCCCATGCTAGCGACTCCCTTGTCACCGTCTAACCCCGAACAGGCGGAAACACCAGAGGAGGGCGCAAGTTTCTCACCGCGGCCTCATTTTCACGCCGCCATTCTCACACTCTACTTAGTGCTACTTAAGCATTCAATCGTGTCACTGTCTCTTCAGCTCGCCCCTCATTCCATCTCGTGCATTCCTTGAGCTTATAGCTCCCTAGATCACTAAGAATGAGTGTGTCGTTCTCAATGTTGGTGAGCAAGTCTCTCACCGCTATTTCCTCTAACGAGCTTCCTTGCCCACGACACCCGCATCATTGTGCGCCTCTCACTTCACTCATTCTTCTCCTTTGCTCAATGCAGCTCTGGGAGCTCCGTAGCGTGATCACACCGTCATCTCCATCATCTCCGGCGCACCCCGATTCGTACCTCCACGTTCCCGACACTCTGGTGAGCTTGAACCTCACCTCACCTTGTGACATTACGTTCCATACTCTACTAATGCTTCTCCCTTGCTTGATGTGAACCCACGCACAGGAAATAACTGGAATCAAGTTTCTTCCCAAAATCTAGCCACCACTGACTCTTTTTCTGTTCAACGCCACCCCAGTGAGTCACTGACCCATTCCTTCTGTATTAACCATGCCTAGCACGACCTTGAGCTTATGCACATCTCCATTTCAGCAATCCTTCACCGAGGAGCCGTGTCACCATGAAGCTCCCACCGCTACCGTTGCCCGTCGCTACTCCAAGCTCTCGGGCCATCCCCTGATGCCATCTACACCCTTAGTGAGCTTCTAGTAGTCCCCTAGAGCTAATGCGTGCACCAGTTTGGATGATTAGCTAGAGTAGCCTAGGATTCACCGTGGTCGCCCATGGCGTTACCGCGGGAAATGGTATTGCCGCCATTCTGGTGACCATTGGTCGCCGAGCCATTGCATGTAGCATTGTTGTTGCCCCCTAGAGCCAACGTTCACCATCATTTGCTGCGAGTAGTCTCCATTTGCGAAAACCACTTCGGACCCGAGGAGCTCCGCCACTTTTCACCGCTGTAGCGTCGTCTCCGTCCATCTCTTTGGCCTGCACCACCACCACGTGGGATCGCCATCGAGAGGGGAACCTGTTTTGGCCATCCCCAAGCCAAGTCGTCATGTCGTTCGCCGCCGGCAAGCTCACCATGGTGCTCGGTCACGCGTAGCTCTGTTCTCTCTCTCTCTCTCTCTCTCTCTCTGACCAGTGGACCCCACGTAGGTAAGAGTTAATTAGCTCTAAATGATAGTATTTAAATACATTAAGTCACCGACATGTGGGTCCAGTTGAAAAGTTAATCAAAAATCCAATTTAAAACGTATTTAGTAAATGAGTCACTAACCTGTGGGACCACCTATTGTTTCTGGTTTTTTAACATGTTTTAAACTGAGAGACTGACATATAGACCCCAACCGTTAGTTAATTAAAATCAAAATTAGGTTTAATCATTAGTTAATAAATAATGAGTATATGATATGTGGGACCGCCTCTGTTTATAAAAAAAATTAAGAAAATAGAAATATGAGCCACTTACAAGTAGGCCCACATGCAAGTTAATAAAATTAAGGAAAATTAGAAAGTCGCTTTCAATTCATAGGAAAATACGCTTTCTTTGTTGGAAAGCCTAAACCTCATAAGAACTCAGAGGAAAATAAGTTTTCTCTGTTAGAAAGCATAAACCTCAGATAATATGCTTTCAATGACACCTTTTTATTTAATTTCAAGATTTTCAAACTGAGCTAAATTCAAACCTTAATAACTTTTGAATATGAACTCCAAATTGAATAAATATTTTTTTCTAAATTTATCTAAAATCATGCTCTGTCTGAATATGCAAAGATATTTGGATTTTGTTGCCGCTGAAATTATTTTTCTATAATTAATTTGCTATCGGTTCTTTTTGAATAGATGTCGATCCCTCGAACGAAATTTACGACGATCCTCCACCCTCATACCTTGAGATACCAGAGCAAGGCAAGCACCCCTTTTGACTATGTTGATCCCATTATTTCACATATTGTATTACATTTTGCAAAGTCTATTATGCATGCGTATATATTTGGCTAAAAATCGCTATATTTGGGATAATGGTAGTTAAATTCCTATTATGTGCATGATCCTCCTTGAAATGTTGATGTCCCTACTGTTGTTGCCTGTAGGACTTGAGTTAGACAATGAATTATGTCAAATTGGGTATTTTGGATAGGAATGTTGACTAGTTGCTTAGCTGGGCTCAAGATTCGCTAAAATGGATTAATTATTGGACATATGAGCATGGGTTTGGGATAATTTGAAATGTGGTCCAGAGGAGTTTACCTCTGTTATTTTGTATACAAATAAAAATAAAAAACTTAGTTTGTCACGCAGGCGGGTTATAATATAACCTAAGGAGTGTGAGAGGTGTATCTCACAAGTAGACAGGGGAAGATCCTCGCCTGGGTCAATTAAGGACCAAACGTCATTGCGACCAATCTAAGCGTAAGCGTACAACCACAAGTGCTCGTATGGTACGACCTTAGCTAATTAAGTCATCGAAGACTAGCCTTGCATATTGGTAGGCTGTAGTAGTGCGAGCATGACCGTGTAGATATGTTCGAAGGGGCTCCTTCACCACGGTATCGGGGACGAAGCATGCCGACACAACGGTGAATGCCTCACTGAGACGGGGGTGTACCTGGGTGAAGTAAGGGTGTTCATTCGTCGGGCTAGTGTAAGGTTAAGACTAGATGATGTAAATGCTTCGATACGTGCTTTAAACTGCATACTATAATGTTATGTGTGATGTCATCAACGGATGCTGGATAAACTAGAGAATTCGTATGTTGTGGGTAAAGTTGTACACCCCTGTAGAGTGTAAATATATTTAAATAGTCGTGTTTGCTGTCATGAGTGTGCTATGGGCATCCATATCGGGTATAGTCACTATTTTTGCAAAAACAGTTTTGTTAGGAAATGTTGGGATGATTGATTTGTGTGAATGCCATGTCTAATGAATAGTCCATAAAAAGTATAATGAATGAATAAACTGATTCCAACCAATCACTTAGGATTATTCAATGATTATCAAGTCCTAGAACGAATAAATCATCACACTATATTAAACTTTTTCATGGCCATGTAATTCAAGTATTTGAAGTGAGTGCAATTATTTCATGTGCGCTATCCTTTCCCATGCAAGATGCCATCAAACACCACCTAAAATAACAATAAAGGAAGGGTGAGTCCACGACTCAGCAAGTATCATATACAAGTGTAAATGCACAAATTCATTAAATATTTAATGCATTATCATAAATCTCATACTCCTCATTATCAATTCTCATCAATATCTTTCTGATGAATTCAAATGTCATGATGTACCTCTTTCAGCTGATACCGGTATAGCGAAGTATTCACCCGTCGGTGACACACTTTTCTCTCCTACCTTCTTGAGGGCGGGGTCCCTACCTCTGTAGGATTTTAACATGGGGCACGCCGAATTAGCCATAATCATGACAGTACTCACCGCCATGGACCTTATGTAAGTGAATGATGCAATAATTCATTTATCTTTAACAATATTACCATGTCATCCCCATGGTAATTGCATCAACATATCATAATCACAATTAAGCAAAAATAATCTCATCATGTCATCCCCTTGATAGTTGCATCATTATCACAATCTTACTCTTTTCATAAATAATACCATGGCAACTAAATAACATAATTAAATCTCATGGTAATAAATCAACAAGACAACGACAACCACCCGTTGTTCACCATTATACCAAGCATTTACCTCTTTAACTTCTAGGAACCGGGTGACAAGACGGCGACAAAGCACTAGAGACCACACTCCTTGAACAAACAATTCAAAAACACGTATCAAAATCACAACATCACAGCATTCACACTTTACAATTGTCGTTACCGCACGTCTACGCCAAACCGACCCAATTAACCTAAAACTACCAGACGCACTACCCGCTACTCCAGTAGTAAAACGGCTCTAATTTATACATATGAACTCCAAATCTCAACATCCACTACTTTATAGAATCCTCACAGAAAATAATGCACCTTCCTAGTTATGACGAGCTTCAGATTCTACCGTTCTCTACCCCTTTTCCTGCCTGGAAGATTGTCCAAGAATCTGTTAGGGCAATCCACTTCATAATTCTATATCTTTAATCCTAAAATTTGAAAATATATGAAAGATACTAGTTCTGGAAACTAAACAAATTTTCTAACTTATTCAAGTTATCACCAAATTTTAATTTTGCCATCTACTGTTTGAAACTGACCCATCTTCACAACATTTGTCAGTTACGTTCAAATTCTAGACAACAACCTTTCTAAGACTGTAACTTTTCGCTCTTTACTCCAATTCTAATGAATCAGACCTTTTGTGGAAAGATAATGAGATTATATAATGTTTCTCTAATTGGACTAACATCTGAATCCATGTCTAAATACCCCGAAGCACCCCCGCAAGGTTCTGCATCTAACACCGACGAACTAGGGTATGCTAAGAATCAATCTTTTGCTAAGAAAAACGATCTACAATCTAAACAATGACTAAACTATGGTAAATCCTAGGGATTAATAGGTGTTACCCTTGAACATGACGGTGGTTCACGGAAACCCCGCTAATTTCCTTTCTTTTCCTCTCTTCTTCTTCCTCTTCTCCTTCTTTCCCTCCTCCTTGCTCCTTCTCCTTCCCTCTGTTAGCCAAAATCTCCTAGACCTCCTCTGGCCAGTAGCAAGGCTGCAAGGGGAGCAACAGGACAGCAGGGAGCCGACGCGGCAAGGGGGCAGGGGCGGCACCAACAGGGAGGACTGGCGGCGTGCCAAGGAGGGCAGGGGAGGGGAGTTCAGCAGGGGGGTGGCACCTAGGTTTGGGGCTGCTGCCTCCCTTCTTAAAGCCCCATGGCCGACCCCCCCCCCTTTCAGCCAGGTTGCCGTGGGTCGGGATCCCACGGCTCAGGTGTCATTTTTTTCTTCTGAATTTCCCCTTTTTAATTCACTTAATTACCATTCTAGTTCAAATGATCTCTCTAGTATAAATCGAAAAATTACAGGTTGCCTGAAGGTTTGGATGAGCATACCACTAGACTTTTGGGTTTTATTTATTATGCTTCCGCTATTTAACTTGCTTCTTCTATTACTTGTCATTTTATGTGGCCAATCAGTTGTGTATTATACACTTGTGATGTAATCGTTTGAGTTAAGTACCATATTTATTTCATGTTGTATGTACATTGTGTATGGATGTGCATGCCAATGTTGTGGATATGTGTACTAGTCACTAATCATGGAACTAGTACGGTACACATACGAGGGCTTCGGGTATTCCACGCCCGAGGTCTGATAGTCCCCTCTTCACGGCTGGCCGCTACCCCCTCCTCACACTCGATTGCCGCCTCCTCGTCACACCCCCTCCTCAACGCCCGGCCTCTTCCTTAATGCCCGGCCTCCTCCCGCTCGGCCACCGCCCCTCCTCAACGCCTGGCCCTCACCCCCGTCCTCCCGCCCGACCACTGCCCCCTCCACCCGTGGGTACACGGGCTTGCCCGCGGGCGACAGGCATAGGCGAGGTTCTTCGCCCATTGTTGGACCGAAAAGGCGACTAGAGGGGGGGTGAATAGGAGCACGCTCACTTTTTCACAAAATATGAATTCAACACAATTTCACTCCAATAGCTATGATGAAGCTATGAAGATCAATATACCAGTACAGCGGAAGACTAGTATTAAATCCAATTAAACCCCTAAGAAATGCGACGAAAATCAGCAAGAATCAATCGATCAGAGGTGGTCGGCCTCGACCATTGTTATCTTGGCGGTCCGATCGGTACTAAATCGATCGATCACCGGTGTGGGCGGTCCGACCGCAAACTCGTAATAGTAAAACAAATCGATGACGAAGTTGCAATTAGATCTAACTTTTGATTCTCAACTCCAAACTTCACGAAACTTTGCACACACCTTCTCTATGCTATTGAGGACCTATTCCAATCGAATATAATGATAGATCCTGAACAGTTGTCAATTGAGTAACAGAAGGTCTAAAACCGGGTAAGAACGAAAACTTGATCCTAATGCTTGTTCGTGAGTGATTGATGATCAAGATGATCCTAGATAGATTCACACATATCACAGCAAGCTAATTCACATGAAAGAATCAATCAAAAACTCACGGATCAAAGAAAGCCCTAAAATCACGAAATTGAAAGCAAGAACGAAAAGGGACTTATCTCAAGCAAACCTTGCATAGATTAAGAACGTGATTGCTGTTGGATTACACCCACACCATCATGGATCAGTGGTCAATCCAAGATCACGAAATTCACCTCAAACCATCAAAAGCCCTAGCCTCCACCTCAACTCCCCCTAAGCCAATTAGGGTTTTGAAACATCAAAGAGGCGAAAAACAGCGAGAGAGATTGGTGCAGCCACCACCTCCTCCTATTTATAGGGGAGGCCTAGAACTCTCTAGGGTTTGACTCAATTGGGCTCCCGTTAAGGCCCACTAACAAACGGGTCACACACGCACACTTCGCAAAGCGCCGTCTTTAACCTTTTGACCTAAACCGCTTCACCATGCGCCATGAATTCGCCAATAGGTCACCCTTGTCTATCTTGTGTCACGCTTGAGTCCATTGACTCACCCGCACCGCCGATCGCTCGACCTCAACTCTCCAAGTCTAGTCCCAATCCTCCTCGCCGCTGACCATCGCTGACCACCAAGCAACCCGCACAACCATAGACAAGCAAACACGAATTCGAAACAAGTTCTTCACAACTTGACCCATGTTAGTCAAAACATGCATCATGCAATACATATGCCACGATACCAATGACTTTGACCTAACAAAACAACATCGCCACGGTTGGCCGATGAACAAAGTGAAACCGGTCCGACCTCCTCGTGAGCGGTCGGACCGCCCGCTTGCCGATCGGACCGCTCTCGTGAGCGGCCGGACCGCCACTGTGGACTTAGCCGAAATTCAAGCCCGAAATTCAAACCTTCGAAACTTAAAACGAATAGAACTTCTTACTGGAGACTCCAAAAAACATGAGACCAAGTGCATTGGGATCCCTCACTTACCTACAACACCTATTTTTGGCCCAACCCGATTCGAGCGCTTTTGGTCATCACGTCCGATCACGACATAGCCGGTCCGACCGATTTGGGACCGGATCGGATCGCCATGCTATGGCGGTCGGACCGCCTCGCCCGAATGCTCGAAACTTTGTCGAAAACTCGTGAAACGACAAACCGTAAACACCATTGCCAATTGTCACATCATCCTAAGATCTGGAACATATCCCCATGATATCCACACCCATTGTCCTCCACGGGCATGCCCGTGAGGGGGAAATAAGGGTCGCTGACATGGGTGTTGGATAGCACTACTCGTGTCCGCCGCATCCGATTGCCATCCCTACATACTAGGCTTGTGATTGCATGATTATTAGTTTAGAAATGTGGCACATGATTCAGTCCTTAATCGACTCAGACGAGACAATCCACAAACCTAAGTCTCGTGCATGCCCCTGTACCGATCTCATACCATCCACTTGCCTAAATCTCCACCATTTTATAAAACATTATCCTATTTCCAGTGGTAACCCACGTGACCACGCTACGATTCAAATTATATCCCAAGTTGTAATGGCAATGTTTGTGTCATATTCAATTCAACCACTAAACATATCTAGACATAACTATTATCCATGTTTACTTAACCAAGGACAATCTTATTAATATAATAATTAACCTAGTGTGACAAGGTAAATGGATTATCAACCATCAAGGAAGCGAGTAGTAAATAACAACATATGACATAGCTAGGTATCAACATTTAACATAGTATTTCATAAATAATAATAAGCATGCAAGTTTAATAATACTTTAAAGCAAAGTAATTTGCATTTGAAATGTAGGTTCAACATAATCAATTGTAATGCCTTGCCATGCTCAAGGGTTTCTTTGTCATGATCTTGTTCTGAAACAACGGCGAAGCCTTTAGCGACATTAATTGGAATCTATTTGAGCGTAAAACGCCGACTTCTAATAAACACACATGAACTCAAATAAATTCAAATGGATCGATGGGTGGCTGCCTCCTTCGGTTTTTCCCCTCCCTAAAGCATCGCCCATATGTTTGGCCAATGGAAGGATGGGTATGGGAAGTCCCTGTGGCATCAAATGTGTTATCGAACAGCAGCTTTATGTTGGGCAATCTGGAAAACAAGGCACATAGCTTGTTTTGATTCTAAAATAATTGGCCATCTCATCTTAATCAAGTGGTCTATTCTATGTGTCATTTGGCTTGCAAGGGGCGAGGAAGATGGCGGTGGTTGCTGCTGAAGTCTTTCATCGTGCGATGGGATGGAGTAATGCGGCTGGGCTATTCTGCTGAAGCTGTGAGAGTCAAATATTCAGCGTTTCTTTTTTTGTGTGCGTGTTTCGTCTATTTGGGTGGTGATTGCTGCACAGTATTTTTTTTAAAAAAAAAAAGTTTTGAATGGTGTCTTGTATGATCTTTTACAGGCGGTGAACTGTCTATCTGTTTTATCTGAAAACATAGGGCAGAGATGTACGTTGTCTACTTTATCTAATAAAATGTTGTGATTGATAACGTTGTTATCTTCTGTAGGGCTACTTGATTAATCGCATGATGTGAAGATTATGGATAGGCAGCCGTGTAATTCGTGTGCTCCCAGATGTTTCAAGCTCCACATTGAACTTTGTGTGCTCAGTTTTTTGTTTTGATTTTGCAACAAGTACCGCGGACATTTTCATCAAAAATATTGGGAATATTATGTAAAAACTACATTGTGCTGTCGATGTTTTTAAATATTTTATGACCATTTGCACCATATATTTAAGTTGAGAAGCATGGGAAAACTCTATCGCCGAAATTTCACCGGTAATCGTCGGTTACCGGTGTTATCGGTGGGATCCGATAAAACTTTATACTGGGTAAAACTTTTCAGATTCATCTATTTTTATCCAAATTCAAATTTCAATTCAAAATTTAAATAAATTTCATCTTTACATATGAAAAATTTAAAATTTTGTCCGAAATTTCACTGGAATATCCGGTAACTGACCGTTACTGATCCTATCGGTGGGGTCAGATAAAATTTTCCCACGGATATAGTTATCCCTACTCACTTTCCTTCGAGGAGGACCAATGAGGAAAGAGATGCGCCTTAGCACAAATGGCAGGATAGCTTCAGATAATTCATGCGGGTTCGGTCTGAAGCAACAATTTTCCTAGTGCATTGGAGAGAGGTATTATAGCTTGACTAGCTTCATTTCAATTTTTTGTGGATCCATCCGCACGCTACTATAGGTTGGAGTGAGAGTGTAGAGTACGTTAGATTTTTGCGGATCCTTTCTAAAGCTACTATGCACTGGTGTGGAGTGTTTGGGGGTGGCAGCTTCAATCAGGCCGTTTCTGTCATTTTGGAGGCACTATGGTGAGACAAAATAGGAGGGTATTTATCCGAACATAAATATATAATGTTACTTTTTATATCAACTATAAAACTATTTAATACATCAAAAAATATACAAACTACTCATAGAAAGCAATTTATTTTAACATTTCTAGACGCAAAGTCATTGATACTAGTTGGGTGGACCTTAGTTGCCAATTTAATAATTTAGGCCCATATCTCAATGCCTCAATCTATTTAGTAGTTATACAGCCATGCAAAGAAATAGAGCATATACAGATATACAATTATGCATATACGTATATGTAGTATAATGTATCAAGATCGGGGCCCCTTGGCTCTAGTGGGCCCTGGGCGGTCGCCCCGGCTGGCCCTCCCTCAGGAATGACCTTGGCTTCAACTAACATGGTACATCTTTTTCTTGAAGCTACTACTTAAGCCTGCTATGCATCCTAGATGCTGTAAGTCGCAAGTGTTAGATGTGTTATTGTCTGTGTATTTTTTCTGTTGTATAAGGGCTTATTTGTATATATGCCAAACCTATACTTGTATATATATTGGCCCATTGGCCTCATAATGAATACAAGCGCTATTCATAACATGGTATCAGAGTAAGGTTAGGGTTAGAGTTTTCTCATGTGACCAACGTCAGCCTCCTCAGCCGCCGGTTGCCGCTGCCCACGTTGCCTCTGCTCTGCGCTTGTCGCCGGTCGTCGTCGTCGCTCCACTCATTGTCTCAGCCGCCCGCTCCGTTGTTCGCCACTGTCGCCGCCGCCGCCACCACGACGTTGTCCTCGCCGTCGGCGGCCGTCAATAAGGCCTCGATCTACCGTCGTCTCCTTTGCTTGTCGTCCGGTCGTCGTCGTCGCTCTCTCCGGTTGTCGCTGCTGCCGCGCCGCTTTGCCGATCGATGCTACGCCGTCGCCGCTCGTCTTCCGCTCGATTTCAAGTGCTCATTGCCACCGCCGAGCAACACCGCGTTGCCTCTAGCGCATTGTGGAAGCTCCTCGCCTCGCCGCCTCGCCGTTGGTTTACACGGCCGGCGCCACCTTGTGCTCGCACCCGGAACCTCATCGCCATCTCCGAGCCATTCTTTGCCGCCGCCGCCGCTCACCGCCGCCGCCGCCGCCCGCCGCTAACCCGCACACCAGGACCGGAATCGCCCCCCTTCTTTTTGCGTGCACTCACCCAACTCGCCGTTGCGTAGAACGCCGGCGAGCCCTCACGCCCGAGCGTCGCCATCCACCGCGCTGATGTGGCTGCCACCTAGCGTCACGTCACGGCCACCTCAGCCTTTTGGCCTGTGTAGCCCAGCCCGCGAGGCGTCGCCACAGCACCACGAGCCAGGTCCACGGTGGACCTCATGTGCCATCGTGGACTTGGTACACGGCCGTGGGGCCCACATGTCAGTCACTCATGCATTTTTCTTTAGGTAAATAATCCTGGCCGAAATTTATAAAACCGACCGCTGACGTCATGCTGACACAATAAATCAATTTTTCTTTAGAAAATAAAACCAAAAATTCCAAAAATCTCATTTTCATCATTTCATATATTTTCAAACTTCCGAAAGCTCGTTCTCCTCCGTCCGAACTTCGATTCGAGCGATTCAAATTTCTAAATTCATCTAAATTCAAGATCTTGCTATCTACACTAAAATTATTTGATTTGGAGTTCATTTGAATTTGCTTCGTCTTCGCATGTAGATTTCGACGACTCTGGGAACCTGAATACTTCGAAGAAGTAGATCCTCAAGTATTTGAGCAAGGCAAGTTACATCTTTGACCATATTAAATCCCAATATTTCAAATTATTTTAATTATATTTTAAATTATTATTGCATACGTATACCATAGAAATTTACTATGGTACGGTCTATACCATAGAAATTTACGAAATGTGCTGACTTGTAAATAAAATGAAAATTGGTTTGGATTTTGGCAAAATGGATGTTTGGATGGTGCACGTTAATGCATGAGATCGAGTCATTTCTATGACCGAGGTCCATGGGTTTTATGGAAAGTCATCCAAGTCAATTAAGGACCGGTCTTTAGCGCATTTTGCTAAGCCTTATCGTACTACCATATGTTCTGAATGGGCAAAATCTGGCTAACTAATTTGCAACGTCTCACCGTGGTCGTGTCATCCGGTTGCGTGGGTGTCTTTATGACCTACTTTTATGTATTCCCACCTGGCGCAAGAGGGTGCCTGAACCCGACGGGTTTCTATCCAAAGGGGGTGAAACCTTAGCGAGGTGGGACTACGATGGGATGGTGTATTGTAAAGGCCTTGTCACGTTCTCTAAACTACTTACATAAGGTAGTGAGTAGTGGTATAGACGGATACCAAACAAACTAGATAAATCGTGTCATGTGGGTAAAGTTGTACACCTCTGCAAAGTGTTATGAACTATTCGAATAGCTGTGTCCACGGTCATGGACATGCTAGCAAAGCCACTCCAAGTTAGATTTTAGTTTTGATTTTAAAATACTTGTTAAATGGTTTTGGATTTCTATCCAAATGGGAATTGGGCTGTTAGCCATGTGATAAGAGGGTATCCTTCACCTCTTGTGTGAATGTTATCTGACTATAAAACTTGATAATTTAGAAAAATGAATTTTAGTATAGAATAAACTACTTTAGAACTTAGTATGAATATTTAAATGGAAAATATTACTTTATGCAAATTGAGCCATATAAAGTCTTCCGTTGTTAAATCCTTGCATGTATTTTATTCTGTTATTGGGTGTAACTAGCGAGCATGGTTGTTGTGCTCACCCTTGCTTAATAAAATTATTGAGCAGGAGAAGAATGCTACGAGGAGATTGAGGACTTGGACGACTAGGCTACGCCCTCTAGACGATTATCTGTGGTGAATCGTGTGGTCTACCTTACTGCTTTTGCTTCTGTTGTATTTTGCTTATTGGCTGTATGCCCTTTTGTAATAACTTTAATTATTTTAATAAATAGTATTATATGGTTATGCTATCCACTTTTATTTGACTGTGTACATTAGCTGTTCCTGGACTAGTGTATGAATCACAGAGAATCCGGGATCCTTCGCTCCCGGGTTCGACAATTTCTCTGCATGTTTCATAGCATACCTGAAATCTCCCTTTGTAACTACCGTTTACGGAGTAGCATTTGGCAACCCCAAAGTGTACTCTTACACATGTAGGAAACCATGCTGATCTCTGGTCTAAGGATTATACGTCATCCTTGCTTGAGACCAACTGATGGCATATGAAATCATAACAATCTCAACAGTGTCTCAAGGTGGGTCAATCCAACACCATGTTCATATTATTGATTCGATATCCCTACATCCTTGACCTGTAAAACATGGTTATCAATCAATACATATGCTGGTCGATAGAGTCACTAATGTTCCGACCGGTGACTTTCGACCAGGAATACATTTAGAACGACATCATCATAAGTTAAAAGAGCTTCACCATCAAGTCACATACTCGTTAATCTTTATAACTGATGATTCATTCAAGGAACAGAATAACATTTATTCAATAACTTATAAACATAGACGTGATGCAATCATCTCTATGATTATTTCTGGGGCATATCACCAACAGAATACTATTTGCATACTGTTCCCTACGACTTGCTGAGTACTTTATGTACTCATGGCTTTACGCCATTTGTTGATCAGTCGCTAAAGAAGACCCTAGGAGCACCGAGTTCTATGAAGAGGAGTACTTCGAAGATCACGCGAACTAGGCCACGTCTTCCACTCGATTGCCTGTGGGTATGTCGGATGGCCTCATTGAGTTGTTCATTTCTGCTGCAAGTGTATCTCTGGTTGTGGACCTGGTTGTAGATCTGGTCGTGGACCTTGTCGTAGATCTGGTCGTAGACCTGGTCGTGGATCTAGTCATGGATCTGGTCGTAGACTTGGTTTTGCCTTTAGTCCTGGGTGGCAACCTCTGTAAAACCTTGACCATAAGGTCCTTTTGCTACTAAGTATTATTATTTTGTTTGCTTCATTAGCTATTTCATTGTATAGATATGATTTCATCTATGTTGCAACTGTGCGGACTAGCTACTGATCATGAGACTAGTTCAGAATGCACAAAAGGTCCCAGGGTTGCATACCCGGGGTCCCGACACTATTGCAACAAGGATGGACATGTGGGGCAGTTCTGCTATAGAAAGAAGAAGGATTTATGTCGTAGTGACCATCCTCCAAAGGGCACTGGCGGTTCGTCCTCTCAGAGAAGTTCTGGTGCTTCTGATACTCAGTAGATTCTCACACTGTTGCGTCGCATGGTTGCTTTTGCACCGTCTGGTTCTGCTTGTTATTCTACACAATCTTCTAGTGAGAGACCACTTTCTACTTTTTCTTCCTCAGGTATATCACCTTTGATTCTTGACTCCGATGCTTCCTTTCATATGACATCTGATAGTTCTCTTGAGCGCTACAAGGCTCGTCTCGTGGCACGTGGGTTTTAGCACGAGTATGGTCGTGATTATGATGAGACTTTTGCTCATGTGACTCACATAACCATTGTTCACACTCTTCTTGCTATTGCGTCTGTTCGGATATGGTCCATCTCTCAGCTTGATGTCAAAAATGCTTTTCTCAATGGTGAGTTGCGCGAAGAGGTTCATATGCAGCTACCACCGATCTCTTTATGGCCTCAAGCAAACTCTTTGTGCCTGGTTTGATCGTTTCTCTTCTATTTTCACTGCAGTTGGTTTTTCTGCTAGTGCTCATGATCCTACTCTTTTTATTCATACTTCGCTTCGCGGTCAGACGCTTCTTCTTTTAGATGTGATGATATGATTATTACTAGAATTGATTCTCAGTACAACAATTTTATCAAGGAACATCTTAGTGAGCAGTTTCTCATGTCTTATCTTGATCCTCTTCACTACTTTCTTGGGGTTAAGGTTATTTTTACGCTTGAGGGCTTCTATCTATGCCAAGAAAAGTATATCCAGTATCTTCTTGATCGTGTTTTTCTTACTGATCAGTGCACAGCTGATACTCCCACGGAGCTTCATGTTCATTTTCGGCCCACTGATGTGGAGCTTCTTACTGATTCTACTCGCTATCGTCACCTTGTTGGGAGTCTTGTTTATCTAGGTATTACTCGTCCTGACTTTCGTATCCTATGCATATCTTGAGTCAGTTTGTTTATGCTCCTACTTAGCTCCACTATAGTCATCTTCTTCATGTTCTACGATATCTTCGTGTAACAATCACTCGTCGTCTCTTTTTTCATCGCTCCAGCTCTTTACAGCTTCAGGCATATTCTAATGCCACTTGGACTAGTGATCACTCTAATCGCCAGTCTCTATGTGCCTATTGTACTTTTCTTGGTGATTTTCCCATTGCTTGAAAGACTAAGAAACAAACAACAGTTTCTCGTTCGAGTGCTGAGACTGAGTTGCGACCTATAGCTTTGTTTACTGCGGAGATTACTTGGCTACTATGGTTACTTGATAATTTTTGTATTTCTATTTCAGTACCAACTCCTTTTTTGTCTAACAGTACATGTGCTATTAATATTGCTAGAAACCGACGAAGCATAAACTTACAAAGTATATTGATGTTGATACTTCCTACATGTGAACACAGTGCAGGACCAAATTGTTACTCTTTAGTATATTCCAGCATAGTTTCTATCTCTCCAAACTTCTTATTGTTGATTCATAAGTTTGAGAAAAAGTTTAGATGTATATTCTTACCTGTGTATTTTTTTCTGTTGTATAAAAAATTATATATATATATATATATATATAACTCATTAGCCTCAATGCAAACGTTATTCATAACCTCTGCAGTATGTCGTTACAATCCTGCAATCCTCCAATACTATTAATAAAACAAAGCACACTAGTTTCTGAACCGAGACATCACAAGGTTCTAAGGAATCTAGAGTACGATACCATCTGATGCTAAATCACCCACAGCCATTCATTCCACAAATAAATTCACCCAGCTATACACATACAATCGGACGAGCTAAACTATGGTAGACAGCATTCACCTCTACTGGTTATTACAACAATTCCAATTTTACAAATGGATACGCACAGCAGATACTGGTAGACGAAGCAAAACCTCAACGTCGAGCTTCTACCGACGATCTAACGAAAGACCTCCTCCACCATACCTGGAAAGCTCTAGTAAGGTTCGGGCATTCCGCTCCTCTAGACGCAAAACACTCAAACCATTCCTCGAATAGGCGCTGCTGCTTCTTGAGCGGGAGGGTTAGAAGTGCTTGCCCCAGATTTTCCTCCAATGATCTTACGTCTAGACCTTTGGAGCATCGCTGAAGCCAGCCAAAATCCAGCAACATCGGGCCAAACCATCCATAAAAGAGGAGGCTCCTCAGGTCACCACGGCACTGCACTTTTCCTTTGCCAAGTGCGATGAACACACCGCTGATATTCGGCTTAGCTCATACCTGATCATTGGGGATCCTTGCTCATGCATCCTAATGAGCCTGTCTTGCTTTGCCCACAATTCCACGAACTCTTCTGCCATGTCATTGTTTACTAGAATGTCTAAGAGCCAGTTGAGGTTCTCTGTTTGCCAAGAGATTCGCTCAATCAATGGTTTACTCCCCCTAATTACCAATGCCTGAGCTGTGCGGTCTGTAGACTCTGTTGCTTCGTCAAAAAGATCCACCAGTGAGTTTAAACATGCATAGCAAATATGGTATAGGCTCTCTTTGTTTAGACCTGCAGAGTCTTTTTGGTACACTGAGCTTTTACTTAGAAGACCATTTATCAAAGATTGCATGTCCTTTCTTGCACCACTGTTGGTGCTGCTTGTGACAGATTGTATGAGATGCACTGTAAGGTCATCTGAGCTGCTCCAGCTGTGCAGCCGCAATCTGGCCAGTACATCTTGGGATACTGCCTCATCAAAAGTGCATCTTGCAAAGAGATTCTTCAGCTTCTCCTCGTCATTCTCACTCCATGGAACTGCTTCTATGTACGTCAAACATGATTTAATTCCTCTGTCAAACATGATTGAGGAAGATACCTGCAATTAAAAGTGTAACATTGTTTAGTAAATTATGTAAGCGATTAATTAACCATCATTTAATAAATTCTCTAGGGCATCCACAATGTGATGACAAAGTAGAGCATAGACTCATGTGGCAATCTTATGGCCGACCATAAGCATTGTGGCAAAAAAACAAAGTCGGCCATAGCTTGAAGCTAACAACAAGCTTAAGGTCCGGTCGCAAGCAATAAAAAATCATTGAATCTCTCTCCTCTCTCCAACTCACTGGGGTAGTTGGTGCTGACGCCAATAGATAGGAGGATAGAGTAGGGGCGCCGCCGAGATGCCAAGGAAGTTGCCACCACCACGAGCCGCCGGGAGTTCAAGGGAGATGCACCGCAGCCAGATCTGGCCGCCTGGTGCTCAGTGGGGATGCACCGCCATGGGATCTGGCCGCCTGTAGCTCGGTGAGGACGCACCACCGCCGGATTTGGACTCCTCAAGCTCGGTGAGGACAGGCGATTGCTGGATCCGGACGCCTCGAGCTTGGAGAAGACAAGCGGTCGCCGGAATCGCCGGTGGCCAGTGGAGAACAAGAGAGTTGAGGGAGTGCTGGGGCATGGTGGAGAAGAGGCTAGTGCGGTGGAGAGGAGGGGAAGAGGCGGCGTCGTCTACTTCGTCTGTTCTCTGTGTCCCTTTCCTTTTTTGTTCGATGCAAGAGAAGCAGAGATGGAAAGGGTAGAGGAAAGGTTAGTTATTATTCTGTGATCTTTTTAAAATTGGCAATGGGTCCCACCTAAAGGTCAGGTAGAGGTCTTAAACATTGGAGGAAAAACCATAAGGATAGTGGACCCCGTCTTATTGCCCTAGTGGGTATTAAACATTGGAGATGCCCTATGTGATTAATTAACCAACATTTATTAAGCCTGACCAGAACAGTTAACTGGATAAGGAATAGTTAGCAAGGAAAATTTGCTATGAGAAATCAAATGACAGCCCATAAAGATTATCAATCATTAATATACTAAGTAAAGCGTCCAAGGCCACTTGGTAGATAGGTAGAAATTAGCATTTCACCACTCTTTAATCAATTGCATAATGCCAAAACAAAAGGCACTTCATTTCAGAGTCCACACTAGAACCAACCAAAATTAGTAAAAAAAATCTTCATTGCCTAACATCAGGTACCAATAAGTAATTTCAGTCAACTCCAATATAATTTGAATTAAAAAACTTTATCATGTGACCGTCAGCGGTTACAAATTGTTATGGAACTAATGCTATGTAAGCAAGGTAAGCACTGAACACAACAAGTTCCAGTACGAAGCAAGTACACGCTTGAACATTACAATTTACGACAGACGTAAAGATATCAACATATTGTGAATCAAATATAACGCCGTAAATAAGATACATTCTAAGATGGTTTGATTGATTCTATGATGAGTGAAAAGGTACATAAACTGCATAACTGGTAGAGTTATATCCTATAAATCTTTCGTTTTACAGTACTTTTACTAACTTGTCACACTTAATACAAATACAGAACAATGCCATACAGAGTTCATCATTTTCAAATCAGAATGTCCATTAAATATTAGTCTGCAATCATATTTGCAGCCCAAAATGCCAACAGAGGGATTTTAACCTAAATTAGTTTGACGATTGGAAAGAATTCATTGTTGATCCAAGAAGCACTTGTTAACATACTACTCGATAGCTCATCCACTTGAGGAATATATCAACTAAAATAGAAAAAACGTACATATTAACAGAGCAAATTATAATGTTTTTAACCTTAAACAGGTGTTACAAAGATATTGGACGACAATGATGGCTGCTTCAAGAGGATCCTACCATTGTGGCCCATGCAGTAATTATGGACAACTGGATACTTACTTTTATTTGTGGACCTGAATACATTCAAACCACTAAATGCATTAGTGGCTGACTTTCAGAGCTTTCAATTGTAACCTAACTGTCATCAAGGCGTGAACTGTGTATGGTCACGAGACTTTCAGATGATGGTATTATCTTATCCACAGTTAACATGTTCACAAATGATTTATACCAGCAATCAACACTAACATTCACGCTGCACAATTTACATGCCAAAAATAGTGCGAAGCTGAGTAATCCGCAACATCTAATATGGTTATATGGCACCTCTGTACCTTACACTAGCAAACGTGAGCAATTATTTTGATGCAAGCGTTAACTAGATTATAACAAATCACTATTATCCTGCCTCAAATGCTTCTTGAACGAGTAACGGATTATTTTCAATCATCAACTACAGCTAACACCTCAAAATATAACTCTGTTAGCTATACCGCCCTAGGATACTGAACACCACTGGCCACTAATGCCAACAAAATCCAAAGATGTGTGAACATAGTCATATCATACTTGGATATCTACCGCAAAATGACTTCAGACAATGCATCATTCCGAAAAACACTACAACTATGAGAGGTGAATGCTGGTTTGGTGCCAATGCCGCTAAATTGTCACCCCCTATGATGGATAACACAATGCCGACCAATTCATCATTATCAACTCACTGCTATCCCACCAACGTCATAGCACAAAAATACTCCTTTCACATCCGCATTACACAAGGATAAACCAAGAGGAGTCGCTTCCCATTCCTCACCTCAAGCACATCGATGGCCCTTGACACGCCGGTGGCAGCAAGCCACCGCACTGGATCAGACTCATACATAAGTTCCACCGCCACCCTGAACGCCTCCACATTCTCCACACCGTCCACTTCAATCCTCTTCGCACTACCTCCACCGGCCGCGGCGCCCTCGCATGGCGCCATGGCGGCGAAGAAGGCGCTACTGCCGCACAGCACCCTGGAGTCCAGCTCCATCACCACGCACCTCCCGTCCCTCCCCCGCAGAAAAAGCCTCAGATCTATCGCTCCATTGTCCCCATCACCCTCCCGCGCGGCCATCAAGGGCGCCACCGCCACCGCTGCCTGCTCCCGCTCCATCGGGACCACGTCATCCACCTCCTCCGCGGGCGGCGGCGGCGGGAGTGGGAACGACTCGTCGGGGTCGATGGGAGAGACGCGGCCGGGGGACAGGATGCGGCGGGGGTCGATGAGCCCTCCGAGGCCAGCCAGCCTCGACGACGTCGGCGAGCTCTGGAAGGCCGGGAGCGAGGGCGACTTAGGTGGGAGCTTCCTGCCACCGCCACCTCCCGGGCCTCCGGCGGGAGACGCGGCCGCCGCACCAGAAGCGGTGGCGGGGAACGGGCGGTGGTCGGGGCTCTGCGGCGCGCCGGCTAAGGAGCAGCACCAGCCGCGGGGCCGCACGGCCCCTCCACCGCGCGGCCGGCCACGGCGCTGCGACGCGTCCGCCATGGGAGATCTAGAGGATCGTCCTGGCTAGAGTTTGGAGGCGGAGGCGTGGGAGGAGGAGGTGGCCATGAGAGAGAGATTTGAATAGTAGTACTGGTGAGCAGCAACACAAGCTTTGCTTTCTTTCTGAGACACTGTGTACTGCGGCCTGTGGGAGAGGGAAGGAGACATCCTTGCGTGCAACCGGTCCATGGACTGCCTATCTGGTGGGACCCACCTGGAAGTAAGCGTGCTGGCGTGCGCCTCGGATGCGCCATGGACACCAGGTGAGGTGTGAGGGGGTTGGCATGTTCTGCGGCCTGGGGTGCGGAGCACTCTTTCCATAAATTTTTTGAAATAATATTATTTTAAAAAATAATTATAAAAATAAATAGTATAATTTTATTATAAATATACGTGTCCGTCACTAATTGGAGTGATATCAGGCTCTTATCGTCATTCCAAGTGACGACAGAAATCTAATTATCGCTTGTCGACAGGAGCGCACGGTTTCCTCTCACTAGTTCAACTGACGATAAGGAATTGGCTATATGACCCCTGCTCCAAAAAAAATTAGAGGAAAGTTATTTTAATTCCGAAAAAAAGAAGAGAGGGGAGGAGAGGGTAGAAGAGACGTAGAGAAGCTCTGTCGGTTCGTAGCAGAGCAGATGGAGCAGCAGATCTGGTCGCCTATTTAGCAGGTAAATATTTTTGTAACTTTGTACATAAATTCAAAACCTTTTGTTTAGTAAATAAAATAGCAATATAGAATTCAATGTATCAGATAATTTTAGTTGTATTATTGTTTGATGTAGTACGTCATTTTAGCTATGTACACTATGTCATTGGATAATTTTGGTAATTCTGAAAATACTTTTTAAACCAGGAAAATAGGAGGACACCTCTAAAAATTAAAAGATATATATTGAAAATATGTAAAAATTAAAGAGTAGCTAAATATGGTATGTTAATCCCCACTTAATATTTGTTTCTATTTGTGCATGGTAAATATTCTATTAATGCCGAAAATACTTTTAAAACTAGGAAATAGCAAGACACCTCTAAAAATTCTCTGAGAAATCCAGAGTAGGTATAATGGATATGTAGAATTGAATTAAAATATTATGAACTTATTTTTTGTCTCCATTTGTATATGGTAAATATTTTGTAAATGCTAGAGACACTTTCGAAACAAGGAAAGTAGTCGGATACCTATAAAAAATCTATAAAAATTACAGAGTAGCTAAATAAGGTGTGTAGAGCATAGTTGAATCAAAATAGTCCTAACTTATTTTTGTTTTCTATTTGTGAACGTTAAATATTATGTTAATGCTGGAAGAACTTTTTAAACTAGAAAAATAGCTAGACACCTAAAAAAATTCTCTAAGAAATCCAAAGATGGTACATAGGGTATGTAGATGTGAATTAAAATATTCTAAACTTATTTATTGTTTTTATTTGTACACGTTAAATATTTCATAAATGTTGGAGACACTTTTTATATAATGAACATAGCAAGTTACCTATTTAAATTGAATTAATTAGGCATGCCGCTTCGTATTACTTTTTGTATATGTTTCGTAGTTTTTATAATGTATGTTCTAAATTTTCAGGTATGGCGGGCCCAAGATACGCTGCGTAGTGAGCGTACGAGTTGCTTGACCTAGTCATTAACGTTCATCATTGTAGTTGCCTTAGTACCATCGTCCCCCAGTAGGGGCGAGGCGGTGATTGAGCTTGGCGCGTTGCGGCTACGCACGCTCATGAGGGCATGGAGGGTGGACCCGTGTTGGGTTCTGAGGTATGTGCAGTTGCCTTCGTGTACTAAATTACAGCCTAACTACTTTAGGTGGGCTAACATTTGTTCTTAATTTTTTTGATGCAGTTTGAGGGCGGTAGACCTCCTTCCACTAGCGAGGATAGTTGAGGCGACGTGGAAGGACGACCATGATTGCGCAGGCTGTGGTCATACGTCTAGGTGCTTTCGTACGATCGGTGCCTCCTGACGGCGCTGGTTGACCGATGCAGGCTGGAGACGCACACGTTTCACCTCCTGTGCAGGGAGATGGTGCCGACGCATCAGGACGTGACCTTCCTTACTGGGTTGCTATGTGCTGGCTACCCCCTAGCGGCGCATGACATCCCAGCCACGTGGTGCAGGGAGTTTCTAGCAAGGTTCCAAGGGGTGCTATCTCTTCACAGTGGCTGCAGGGAGTTTAGCAGCACCCACAAGGCGACGCTAAAGTTGATATGCCAGTCCTACGTAAGTCTTCGTAACTCTTTTCCTCTCGCATCAATTGATTTGTGCACCATGCTAATGTGTATCTATCTTCTTGCAGCCAAAGCGCATGGTAGAGGACGCACCCGAGCACACGATGAGGCGGCACTTCGAGGTCTACTTACTGTGGCTGTTCGGGTTGGTGTGTTGGTGATATGCCCCAAAGGTGATCATAGAGATGATTGTACCACGTCTATATTTATGAGTTATTGAATACGTGTTATTATGTTCATTGAATGAATCATCTGTTATAAAGATTAACAAGTATGTAACTTATTGATGAAGCTTTTTTAACTTATAGGATGTCGTTCTAAATGTATCCCTGGTCGGATGTCACTGGTTTGAACACTAGTGATCCTATCGACCAGCACATGTATCGATTGATGATCATGTTTTACCGGTCATGGATATAGGGATATCGAATCAATAATGTGAACACATATTAGAGAATATAGTGTTGGATCGACCCACCTTGAGACACTGATGTGATTGCTATGATTTCATGTGTCATCAGTTAGTCTCAAGCAATGATGATGTATAATTCTTAGACTTGAGATCAACATGGTTTTCTGCATGTGTAAGAGTACACTTTGGAGTTGCTAAAGGCTACTTCGTAACTAAATAGTCATAAAGGTAACTTTCGAGTATGGTAAGAAACATGCAGAGGAATGTGACTGGTCAGATACGAGATTTGCCCATCTTAACATAACAGGAGAGATATCTTTGGACCCCTCGATGTGCTCAGATAAAGAAAGTGCATGATCATGCCACTAGTGATTCGACCACATGAAGTTATCTGATAGTCGATCGAGAAAGTATTGAAAAGTCCATGGATGACATTATATCTTACCTGGAGTTCAACCAGATATCGTGAGGTAAAGGGGTAATACTTGAGTTGGTCATTCAATTTGATCAGATACAGACTAGTCGTATGAAAATACGAGCAGGTCATAGGCTAGTCGAACATGATCTCTAAGAGGTCAAGACCAAATATGAACTAGTTGTAGGTTGGTCGAAACATGGTCATTTGGAGTTACGAACTGGTCGAGACAAGTAGAACCTGGTCGTAGATCATATTGCATTAAGATTCATCTGATATAATTTGTGTGTATTCGGGAATCGTTATGTCCTGCTAGGCACCACTAACGACTCGTGGTCAAAAAAATATTTTCGAGTCACAACCGAGCTACACATGAACCTATAGGATCACACACTTAACGGGTTGAAACAAACCAATATGGATACGATTCGTCAAACGTGTTCGGATATGATCCGTCATGGGCACTATATAAGGAGATGCTTGAGACTAAAGGGAAGAGGATGCATAACAGAGGAGACACACGACAAGAGTTGACGTGAGTTGCTCCAAACCCAAGCCGCCATCTTCTTGAGAGAGTCTTCCTGTGCTACTTGGTGCTAGCACACCGGCGTACGTGTGGATACTGTAGAGGCATTACTACAATTTTTTTACGCTTGAGGACGATCCGCGACTTTGCAAGGAAAGCGATCGACTGCGAGGATGATTGACTTGTGAGGATGTTGGACGATCGACTACGACCTCTGCATCAATGTACTCGACGTTGGACGATCGACTATGACCTCTACATCAATGTACTCGACGTTGGATGATCAACTATGACCTCTGCATCAATGTACTCGACGTAGGACGATCGACTATGACTACTTCATCGACGCACTCTTCGTTGAACCAGGCTGCTCCAACTCTTCTTCTGCTGCACTGCGCGTCTGGTGGTAACGATCTGTGATCTCTTGCTGGCATGATATCTTGGTTTACGTGGTAGATTTTGAATTGTAAGCTAACGTAACCTACCCGTAACCCAACATGGTGATGTTCCTATGGTCCCACGACGACAGCGTCGACAGGCACTACATCCGGTACGAATGCAGTTGGCGGATTGGGAGGCGTAGGACATCCGACCCAACACTTGGGGCCAGTGGTGTTGTACGCGACATACTATGGACTTTGCGATGTGTGCCACCGGGTTCATGACATCTTCGTTCTCTCCGAATGCCTGCTGCTTCTTCAACTATGATCCTTCGAGCGTTTCTAAATCGGACGATCACGACTGGACCTGGGCACCTACGCAGTCACCATGTACACCGAGGACAACGACGTGGACCGACCGACAATAGGTATGGTGTAGTATCATCGACGGGTAAGTGTTTTGAATATTTATTATCTTTCGTAATGTAAGTCAATTTCTTTTGCTAAGTTTCCATTGTTCCGTTGGACAGGTCACCTTCACTCCGATCAATACGCACCCGTCCTAGTCGTATTACATTGCGGTGTTTGATCTGTTGACGGACGACTACATCATCTAGACACCGTACACTCCCGACAGGGTGTATGCGCGTGCATCCCAAGGCCTATTGAGCCTTTGCACACAAGACCACGCGTACTGGTACATGCAGAGGTGCTACGATGTCTTCTTGGAGGAGTACCATGTGCACCGGGTGATGCGCCAGTTCGGTCTATGACAGGAGGTCCCAGCTCCTTAGGGGCAGCGAGTGGCGCCGAACGTACATGGCTAAGTTCATGTTTTAGTTCTGTTGTACCATTTGCCTTACGTACCTACGAAATAATCGTTTGGCCTTCTATAGATACATTAAGAATGGAGTCCCTATAATGACCTCCTGAATGGACATGATGTTCCCTTAGGTTCAGGGGTGGCCCTATGCCTTGGAGGACGTCATGCAGGAGGATGCTCACTACGAGCCTGGGATGTACGATGAGTACATTGAGTGAAACTCCAAACGGACGAGGGTTCATTGCGTTAGGGTCATGGACAACCCACCACGACATGAGGCCGCGACGTCCAACACGTACCCTACCAAACCGAACTCCGTAGTTCATCGCATGGTACGTATTGAAAGGTCTAAACATATTATTTGCTTCGCAAGTTTTCAGTTCCTAACTTGTTAATTACGTGTACAAGTCTATCTACATTGGGATATGCACGTGTAGGCGACCTCTGTGCATCGTATGACGCTCGGGGAGCGATTCAGCATGATGTCGCAGGAGATCAGAGGAATCATGGACCAGTTCATCAAGAAGACGAGGTGAGGCATCGAGCTGGCGTCCTATCGTAGGCCGATGGAGGTGGAGGACCCACATGTGCGTGGACGGGGGGTGAGCCACGGTGCGTCACACTCCACGGCTCCTCACCCGGATGTGGCAGGCGGGTCCTTGTGGCACCGTGATGGGAGTAACCTGGCACAGTTTGCAGGTCAGAATGACACACTACGTCTGGTTGTTTATTTCGAACTGTAGTAGTTACTAACGATAGTTTTATCTGGCAAGTCCTAAGTACCACCCGTACACACGGCACGAGTACGCAGAGTGGTCCGCTACCTTCGCGCACCGAGGTATGTCTATCTTGTTTACACGCATGCACAACGTATTATCTCGATATGTCGGCCATGTTTACATGCTTAACTAACTGTTTCACAGCTCATGCTCCCCCTTCGAGAGGGGGAGCTGGTGTTGCACTCCGTGGGGGCATCACAGCTGCACGGTGCGCCTGGAGCGACGCAAGCGATGCAAGATCATCTCGTGACACCCCTCAGGCTACTCGCACCAGTAGAGTGCCTCGGGCGCCTGAGCCTTTGACCTACTCGTATCAGCGCCCGCAGATGCCCCGGACGAGGCCAGGAGCCACGCATGGGGTACACCCCAAGAGGGCACGTGAGTGTTGTGTTCCGATACTGTTTGTTCTTGTATGCACAGGTAACCACGTGAGGGAGTCAGCATCGCGACACCCCTTCGTTTCGGACCTTAAGGACCGCACCGGGTCATGCCACACACTACCATTTTTGTAGATCGAGATTACACCATACTATGCGAAACCACCTTTTCAGACCGAAAAGACTACACTACACCACACCCCCTTTTAAGGTCAAAAGACCGCACCCTGTCACGCCACATGCTGTAGCTTTTGCATACTGATTTGACAACACACTACGATGCTACCTTATCATACCGACAAGAACACACTATGTCAAACCACTTTTTCAGACCGAAAAATACC
This sequence comes from Hsuehochloa calcarea, assembly GCA_036346395.1. Taxonomy (NCBI): domain Eukaryota; kingdom Viridiplantae; phylum Streptophyta; class Magnoliopsida; order Poales; family Poaceae; genus Hsuehochloa; species Hsuehochloa calcarea. Next base: position 13,011,940 of record CM070605.1, on the reverse strand, counting down.
ATACTCCATCACGTCCCCTTTTTAGGCCGAAAGAGACCGCACCCTGGCACGCCATATGCTCCAACTTTTGTAGACCGAGATGACAACACTACGACGCTACCTTATCAGACCGACAAGGCCACACCACATTTTCAGAAAAGACCACACTTGGCCACGCCCCTTTTAAGGCCGAAATAGCCCATTATAAAAGGAGGAGGAAGAGAAGTGGAGGAGAAGAGAGTTACTTGATAACACTGCACCATCACACCCAACACTTTACCAAAGCTCAATTCACACAACTGTGAGGAATGAGATGTCAGACTTGTCGGCGAACTTCTACACGAAGATCCTTTGGAAGCGTAAGTGGTTTGCCGAGAGGGCTAAACCATACCCGAATTGTTTTATGAAGGATGCGCCGGTACTATCGGAGTTCCCACGCCCGCAATGTGTGTGCGAAGAACCGACAAAGATCATCTAGTCCACACACCCAACGACGCCCGCCCGGGCGTACTACTCGTGCGGTCATCACCTCGTAAGCGAATCTTTCACACACATATATTTTCCACATCTTACATTCTATTCTGCAAATCCCTAATTACATCTACGCATAATGACAGCTAGAGATATGATACAACTTCTTCTATGGATTGACGACCCGAACATGTACGATAGGGCGTTCAAGTAGAAGTACATGCTAAACTATGCGATATGAGTCGAGACCTTTAAACGCTGGAAACCTTACGTACCCGACCCGACTAAAAAGGCACTAGAAGTTGAGTACAGCCGGACCAAGTGCTCGCTGTCGCCCAGGTGCAGTATGGATCGAAGAGGTAAGTTATGTTCAGTATGCATCATGAATATTAACTTGGCCCTATATTGTGCTATCCTAACATCATTCAATCATCCAGCCCGTCTTGCAGAACATAGCTAACTGCCTTCGAGACTGGCCAACACTGTGGAGAGTCCAGAGATAAGGGGAAGGAAGCGATGAGCCACCAGGACTGATTGATTTCGTTCCAATCAATATTTTTTTGGATTCCAAAAAGGCAAGCATGTATCGTAGGTGTATTTCGGTTTGCTCATTCGTGCATGTTGTCGTTTCTAATGTACGTAACCAAACCAAGCACGCCATGTATTTCACAATTAAATTATGATGTTTTTTGAAATTAAATCTCTTATCCCAGATATTTTGACTATTACATATTACATAATCTTTTCCCGAAGGAATCAGTTCCACGAACAATACAATCGGGTTAACAACGTATATGGCAATCCGAAACCCAATTTTTTTATTTCACTCCGAAGGGGGCTATTTGTGTTATTACACCGTCGAACTCGTGTTCTAAATTGTGCTGCCGATCTCGCACTCTCTAGTCCACATTTCGTTATCTTCTCCAATTTCAGATTTCGAACTACGTGAACACTACAAAGTATTACTAAAAAACTTCGTAAAATACACTTAATCTTTAGGTATAATTCTCTAGACATAAATTAAAAAAATATAGGTTATATTGTTAGTTCAATTGGCGATAGGGATCAACTGGCGACAGTGTCCTATCGCCATTTGGAACGGCAATAGGCTCGTGTCGTCAGTTCAATTGGCAACCTGAATTTCTTTCCACTGTTCCAATTGGGGTGCTTATCGTCACTCCAATTGGCGATATACACCTATATTTGTTTTTTTGCCATTTATTTTTGTAATTATGTTTTAAAGTAATATTATTGCAAAAAAATCCTCTTTCCAGTGTCGGCACACGTGGGGATTTTTGGCTTCGTGCGGAAGGCGAGTAGGGGTAGGGGCTCGTGGGGGGCCGTTGCGTTGGGGATGAGCGGCGAGGATGATGCATCGCCGCGGCGGTGTTGGTAACGGGCGGAGAGGACGAGACAGGATCGCACGGGATTGACGATGTCGCCTGCGGGACCATCGTGTGTTTCATCTCGTTTCCATTTTTTTTTTTGTTCTTTTCTGACAACAAAATTCCCAGTGGAACAAATGAACAAATCGTTTCTTTACATTCGGTCATACTTAGTGGTTTTCCTTTACCAAGAGCTTTAGGTTAAATTAATCAGCAGGATTACACTCGTGCCGTAAACAACAAACTATCTAGAGTAAATCAGGTAACACGATTATGTGTACACTTTAGGCCTTTTGTGAAACTGATGGGTTTTCAAAACAAAAACTCTAGCTGGGGCACATGTGACTGCGATAGGGAACGTGCTGAACACTGAAGGTGGTCGCACTGGCTATTGAAGTATCACATGAATCACCCCTCACCTGATTGGCCATTTGTCAACATCAGATTATATGTGGTTCATGGGATGATCATTGCTTGCTGGGTTTGCTACCATCTGGCATGAATTTTTCTGGGATATTTAAAACAACAGGAGCACAATTATGTCACAAGTAATCCTGTCAATTCTCTCCGTCGAAAATGAGACTCAGACAGGATGACAAATAGCATACCGGTGATGGCAGCATGTCCCTGTATGTTCGGTAAAAGCCACATACTAGGGCTGAACAAAATGGGTTAGCTCCGAGTAACTGAGCTATGCACTCACATGGAGATTGAACGGTCCAGATCCGTGCAGTCCCGCTCTACAGCGAATCCTCGTCCCCTCCAAGCAACCCACCTTCACTCCCCTGCCCGCGCTTTGGGAAGCAGGGGAGAGACAGGGTGGTAGATCAAGGAACAGAAAGCGAATCATAATGGACGAACAAGCAGCGTGCTCTCGGGGTCCTGGAATAGGTCGAGGCAGGGTACCTGAGGATCCACAATGGCAGAATCGACCGCTCCTTGCTGTCAGCTGCAGGGCACACTCAGCTGCAGGCAGAAATTGGCTGCACACCTTCAGCATGGTGCCTGACCAGTTGCCGGAAGTGTGTACTGTGTAATATGCAATTATGCCTGCAATCGACTAGACTTTATTCGCTAATATATAGCGCAATATTTCGGCTGCTCTTGTCGATATTACAACAATAAATTTTTCTTCTCGCAAAAAAAATAAATCAATTAGTTTGTTGTTAAAAGTAGTTTGGTACAAGTAAACTAACGGCATGTTTGGTAGGGCTCCAGCTCCCGAATTCTTAACCAGAGCAGCCGGAGTCCAACCAAACGCCCCTACTCCCAGTTTTGGAGAGTCTGGATCTAGCCAGGAGCAGAGCAGCTCGTACATGCATTTTTCGCTATGACCCTAAGGTAGATTCTCGTGGGGAGCTACATGCAAGAAGTGAAACTACCTCTACAAGTTTTGTAAAATTACCTGCAAATGCCACTGGATACACCCCTTCGGCCTCAACACGGTCCCTCCCATTCGACCAGAGCATGAGTCATCGGTCGAGCATGAGTGACTGGAGAACAACCCTATCCTTAGCCACCGGCCTCGTCTGCCGACCGCGTCCTCATGCTGCCACCTCCCTCCAGATGCGTGTTGCCCTAACTCCTACATCGCCACATCCCTCAGATCCGTGCCACCATTTACCCCTGCGACGTCATTTCCCGTCAAATCTGCCACCACCCCTAAGTTCCACCGCCTCCGAACAAAATCTCCCAAATTCATAATTATCATGTCATCCTTTTAACAATTTTTTTTGTAAAGACTATAGCCCGACTAAATAATTGTGCGATATTTGTACTATAAAAATTCCCAAATTGGTATCATCTTTTGCCTAAACTATAACCTAAAGGCTACCACAGTAAGGACGCCAATATTTCAAGGAGGATTATGCATCAAATAGGATTACAACTACCGTTATCCCCAAATATAGCAATTTTAATCTAACATACATGCATACATAATAGATTTTACAAAAAAGTACAATAATTAAAATAGTAGGATCAACATGGTCAAAGGAAGTGCTTGCCTTGCTCTAGTTGCTCTGAATAAGAGGATGAAGGATCGTTGTAAAATTTGCTCGAACAATCAGCGTCTAATCAAAAGAGTCGAAAGCAAATTAAATATAGTAAAATAATTCCAACATCAACAAAATCCAAATATTTTTGCATATTCAGGTAGAACATGATTTTAGATGAGTTTATAAAAAAGAATAATTCAATTTGGAGTTTGTATGCAAAAACTATTGATGTTTTAATTTGCTTCGGTTTGAAAATTCTAGAAATTAGAAAAAAGGCTGACGTCGAAAGCGTATTTTCCGAGGTTTACACTTTCCAATAGAGAAAGTGTATTTTCTTCTGAGTTCTACTGAGATTTATGCTTTCCAGTACAGAAAGCATATTCTCTTCTAATTGAAAGTGACTTTTTTAAATTCTCTGATTTTTATTAACTTACATGTATGGCCTACTTGTCTGTGACTTAAAGTTTTATTCTTTGGATTTTATTTATAAAACAGAGGTGGTCCCACATGTCATAGACACATTTACTAAACATGCTTAAAATCATATTTTTAATTATCTTCTCAGCTGGTCCCACCTTCATTGACTTAGCTACTATCATTAAGCGCTAATTACCTTTTAAACACCTGTGTCCCACTTGCAGAGAGAGAGAGAGAGAGGAAGGAACGAGCTGGGCGTGCGCATGGCCGAGAGGGGGAGGAGCTCGCAGGCGGTGAGGCACGCGTGAAAAAGCATAGGGGAGCCTGGAAATTGGTAGAGGGAGTCCGTGCAATGCTAGGGGATGTAAAGGTGGCCGGAGTGGTGGACAAAATCGGCGACACGACGGCGATGAGCGGCGGAGCCTCTCGGGTTCGTCATGCACTTCGCGTAGGCGGCATTCCCTAAGCTATAGGAGTGACACACTAGAATTAGTGAGTCCAAGCGATGCTAATGGGCTGGGTACAGGGACCTAGGGTCACTGCAGGCGTGCCAACGGCATGCAACCGCAGCAGCGCCATGAGTGGCTAAGGGGGAATTGCACTAAGGACTCGTCCTTGGTAAATTGATGCACACATGAGGAGTAGTGACTCACCACAACCACGAGGGTGCAGAAGATGAGGCCAGGGAGGCTCTGCAATAGCTTGTCGATGACAAGCAACAGCGACATAGAGGAGGTCCATGCCGACAGCTCACCACAGCAACAGAGGTGCTACAAGAAGTGTCGTGTTCGGTTACTGAGGTGCTAAGGATAGTGTAGACACAGCGAATCGGTCTGAGTGTCACCGGATTTCGAAGAAGAACAAAAATGGCGGCATCGGCTGTGAATAGGGAAAATGAGAGTGAAGCTCGGATTTAGGAGCGAGATTGTCTACATTGAGTGAGGGATTAGCATCAATGGACTACGTAACACCTTATGACGCAATCAGTTTGGGTTCGAACTCATCAAAGCGATGGGAATACATTGGTGAGCTCGAGTGCGCACTAGAGCTGAGGTCGAAGGTGAATAAGATCGAGCTACAAGACTTCCCGGGCTGCATTAAGCACAGAAGAGGAATGACTGATGCATGAGGATCAAGATGACACATGCGTCGTGGGTGAGGAAGCTCACCACAACAGGAATGGTGCGGAGGGGCACTCACCGGTGTCGAGAACGACGTAAATGTTCCTGTTGGACCGAAAAGGCGACTAGAGGGGGTGAATAGGAGCACGCTCACTTTTTCCCAAAATAATGAATTCAACACAATTTCACTCCAATAGCTATGATGAAGCTATGAAGATCAATATACCAGTACAGCGGAAGACTATTACTGAATCCAATTAAATCCCCTAAGCAAAATCACAAAATCAACTAAGATTGCAAGAACTCACAGCACGGGCGGTCTGACCGCTGGACCCAACCGGTCGGACCGATTGTCGGGCGATCGATCATTGTTGTGCGCGGATCGGACCGCTCCAAAATCGGTCGGACGGTGATGACGCGCGGTCGACCGCCGACTCGAACCGATCCGCAATAAGAAAATCACCAGATGACGAAGTTGCAATTAGGTCAAACTTTTGATTCTCAACTCCAATCTTTATGAAACTTTGCACACACCTTCTATATGCTATTGAGGACCTATTCCAATCGAATATTATGATAATTCTTGGAACGATCTTGAGCAATTGCCAATTGATTAACGAAGGTCTAAAAACGGCAAGAACGAAAACTTGATCCTAATGCTTGTTCGTGAGAGATTGATGATCAAGATGATGCTAGATAGATTCACACATATCACAGCAAGCTAATTCACGTGAAAGAATCAATCACAAACTCGCGGATCAAAGAAAGCCCTAAAATCACGAAATTGAAAGCAAGAACGAAAAGAGACTTATCTCAAGCAAACCTTGCATAGATTAATAACGTGATCGTCGCTGGATTACACCCACGCCATCATGGATCAGTGGTCAATCCAAGATCACGAAATTCTCCTCAAACCATGAAGAGCCCTAGCCTCCACCTCAACTCCCCTAAGCCAATTAGGGTTTCGCAACAAAAGAGGCGAGAGAGAAAAGAGCTTTATGGTGCAGCCACCACCTCCCCCTATTTATAGTGGAGGCCTAGACTCCTAGGGTATGACTCCATTGGGCTCCCGTTAAGGCCCACTAACAAACGGGTCACACACACACGCTTCGCAAAGCGCCGTCTTTAACCTTTGACCTAAACCGCTTCACCATGCTTCATGGATTTGCCAATAGGTCACCCTTGTCCATCTTGTGTCACGCTTGAGTCATTGACCTCACCCGGCATCGTCGATCGTTCTGGACCTCAACTCTCCAAGTCTAGTCCCGATCTTCCTCGCCGTTGACCGTCGTTGACTACCAAGCAACCTGCACAACCATAGACAAGCAAACACAAATTCGGGAACAAGTTCTTCACAACTTGACCCATGTTAGTCAAAACATGCATCATGCAAACCATATGCCACGATACCAATGACTTTGACCTAACAAATCAACATCGCCACGAAGTTGGCCGACGTTCAAGTCAATACCGGTCCGACCGCTCCCGGTGAGCGGTCGGATCGCCTCGGCCGGTCGTACGCGCCTCGTGAGTCGGTCGGACCGCCTTGGGACTTAGAATTTCAACCTCGAAAATCCGAAACCCACCGGAAACTTTAAACCAATAGATCTTTTATTGGACACTCCAAAAACATGAGACCAAGTGCATTGGGATCCCTCACTTGCCTACAACACCTATTTTGGCCCACTGCTTTGACCACTTTGTCACCGCCGGTCCGATCCGCCCACATGGCCGGTCCGACCGATTTGGGACCGGTCGGACGCGTGCAAGGACCGGTCGGACCGCCCTTCCAAGAGTTCTGTAGCTTTGTCGAAAACACGTGAAACGACAAATCGTAAACGCCATTGCCAATTGTCACATCATCCTAAGATCTGGAACATATCCCCATGAAATCCACAGTTCCTGTGAAACCAAGGAGCTATGAAGCTTAGGTTTGCATGAAATGAAATATGGGCGTACTAAGGATTACAATGCGTGTTCTAGAGCTTAAATAGCTAGGATAATCGTGTAAGAAAAATGGCAAGACGCCTGACGATAGTGCGAGATACTCGCGGTTTGCCCTGGTCTTTTCGCCAGCGCGAGATATAATCGCCATGAATGGGGTAGCTAGCATGGGCGGGAGCTGACGGAGGTGATGAAGAATCTAGACCCGCCATTATGAGTTAATAAAGTATTTTAGTGATTAATGACAACTCTAAATGTGAGACTAACTCGTTTGTTAACTATGATATTATGTAGTCTTATTTAATGAAAATATAAAAATTATGGAGGTATGCATTCGACATCATATTCTTATATCTTGTTGCATTTCTTGGATCCAAAATATAAGTTGAACTTCACTAAAAGTTTAACTTGAATATGTGCATATGTTTTTATTACACATTAGTGTATACACACATTTAGGGGGAGTTCACTCTATGCTTTGTGGTTTTATTAGTATTGATATATATTCTTTTATCCACATATATTGATGATCTCTACTTTGAAATATATTTTTTGAGTATATATAAAACTTGTGTAGTTCATATATACTCATATTGCTTCATATTTAATTATTTGCAATTGTGGTGGTTGTCATCAATTAATGGTATATTTTGATAATTAATGACAATCACATTGTGGAACTAACATTTTCTATGAGTTGGGTAATTAAGTTATGTTCCATAATGATGGTGATTTGGGATGGCATCATGAATTAATCAGCATCAAATCAAAGTTCAAGAAGAGGATGCATCATGTGTTGATGCACATCAAGATCCCGAAGAGAAGATAATCATGAGTTGATCATCAAATCAAGAGAAGATCCATCATGTGTTGATGTAAGTCAAGTGAAGGATGCATCTTTGGTGGATGCATATCAAGACAATGACTCTTACTTAAAGTGAAGATATGCATCATCAAGCTTCATGTGAATGTACAAGGCAAAGGTAAGACTAACTAGGGCTAAAGATGTGTTCCTAGTCTTTTACCGGTGTCGGTGTTTGGTTGGGAGACCAGATTGCAAGCATTGGTTGTCGTACTATGAAGAGGGGTCTTGACTAGTAGCTTGAGTGTATCATATGTTGATAGCTCGTCTTGCTTGATCTAGCTCTCGTTAGTGTGTTGCCAATATTTGCGAATGTGTTTTGCAAATAGTCGAGGCTCATGTATGATCCTTGTAGCATATGACTTTAGTTTACGAATGTGTTTTGCAAAAGGTTTAAGTCCATGTACCTTATTCCTTGTGGCATTGATTCTTTAGTTTACGAATGTGTTTTGCAAAAGGTTTAAGTTCATGTACCTTATTCCTTGTGGCATTGATTCTAAAAGTTAGTAAATATGTTTTGCAACTTGTTGAGAATCTTGCCTTCATCCCTTGTGTGCATCTTGCGTCAATTGGTAAATGTGTTTTGCAAATTGAGTTGAAACAAGGTGTGTAATATGTTTTCAGCCTTGTTGGCAGTGGGCGGTCTGACCGCCCATGTCAGTCGGTCTGACCAGTGGGGTGTCAGTCCGATCGTCATGTGTTGGCCAGTCTAACTGGCCACTGGTTAGCGGTAAGACCGCTTGTGTTCATGCCGTACGTTTTTTTACAGAGAAGATGTTTTTGGGAGTTTCTCTTGATCCAAAAAATGGTATGAGCACACTTGCTCAACGGTATTACCGCAAGGCGGTAGTACTGATCCTTTGTTGGCGGTTCGTTCTTTCCAGAAGAGTTGTCTTCTCTCATTCTAGTTTTCTCTGTTGAGCGGTCTAATCACCCCTCGGGCGGTCTGGCCAGTTGGGTCCGGTCCGATCGGCCCTTGTGAGGGTGGTTGACCTGGCAGTGTATCCAACGACTAGTTTTATAGCCGTTGAAGCTTAGGCGGTTTGACCGGCCATTAGTTAGCGATCAGACCAGTTTCTCCCTATTTTTCTGGTACTTTCCTCCAATAGATAGTTTCCCTTTTGTTGGTATATATACCCCTTATGTCCGGTTGTGGGGAAGGTTGCTGGTGCCATATCCTTTCCATTGAGCAAAGTGCAAGTTCTCTACTCTCTTTTGTGTATGTGTTGCACTTAGTGAGCTTAGAGAGTAGACCCTAAGTGCATGTGTTGCATTAGGTAGTGGATTGTGTATCCGTTGAGTTTAGATACTTGATTCGTTCAAGTGAGCATCTCCGACTTATTATTCTTAGTGTTTGTCGACACCTAGACGGCTTGAAGTAGTTGCACCAATGATCTTCTCAATGAAGGTCGTGAGAAGACCCGGACGGTTGTGAGTAGTTTGGTGCTCGCCATCTTCGGAGTGGAGGAAGAGCCACCCCGAGTGGATCGAGGTGTTGGAGCTGGTCCAAGTGATTGGACTTATCTCGGAGGTGTTGACTCAATTTGTGGAGCCGGTCCAACGTGGTTGTGCTTACCTCAATGTGGATTAGGGGAAACCGGCAAGTCTCTGAATACTATCGTAAAACATCCTTGTGTCATTGTGGTTTGCCTTCTTGTGCTTTCCTCTATTGCAATCTACATTTACAGAATTAAATTGCTCATATGTATTTGTTTGTTTGCTATTATTATAAATAGTCTTAGAATTGTTGGTGCACTTAGTAAAGATTAGTTGATTTATGTTTTAATTGTGCAAAACCAAATTGTTGTTAGCTTCCACATTAGAAAATGGTTTTAGCCAAAAGAATTTTAACAACCGCCTATTCACCCCCTCTAGTCAGCCTCCTCGATCTTACAGGTGATAGGGTAGTTAGGAGCAAAACGGTGGACGGCGATGGAAATCAGTGGGTGAGCGGCGGAAATGGCGATGAGCTCTGGTGCGGTGGTGAGTGAGGGAGAGAGCAAGGTGGAAGAAAAGGGTCTGACGAGTGGAGCCCACCCGTCAGTGAGAAGGCGAGCGCATTTGGGCTAGCTTAGTTTCGGCTCAAAGGGTGAGCTGAATTTTGAAAAGAGCTTTGGGATTCTTTCTAAACTAGCTGGGTTTTTGCTGAATTTGTAAACCTATCAAAAAGGCTCCAAAATTTATGAATTTTTTAGGGCTTCTGACTCCTTATAGTTTCTTATGTAAATTTTGTAGGATTTTATCTGCTGTGTGATTTTCTAAAAAAATTCTTACAGGTTGCTATTTGTATAAAATTTCATTATTTACTTTATATAAGAAGTTCAAAAATCACGTATAAATAGTTTTCCATATAGAATATACTAAAAAAATTCATTTATTTTTTATTATATCTTCCAAAAAAATGATTTTTTGGATGTTACATTTTTACATACAATCCTCTCTTTTAAGATTTTAAAAGCCAACCTCCTACTAAACACTTCTCTCAACCAACTCCAGATTCTCAAAGAAGTGAATCCTCTGAGAATAAGGAGTAGGAGCTGAAAAATTAGGATCCAAAACCCTACGAAACAGAGAGTGCTTAGCCAACATAGGTCCATTGTATCGTGAAGACCGTGCAACACTAATAACCTAAGTATGATATAAAATGAAGGGAGTAGTTTTTAGGAAAATAAGAGGCAAATATACTACTGAAGCAAATAGAAACTTTTTCTTTCTCTTTTGCAAAAAAATATAGTACTGGGGTAAAGATAAAGCTGCTGTTCACTGAAATTTGTACAAATTTTTTGAGAATTTTTCATGACAATATATACCATTTTTCGATTGTTGGGAAGATTTCATAACCATCTAGACCATATTTCGAGGATTGAGAACATCGGCAGCACAAAATTGGCTTGGAACACACAATATCTTATCTCGTAGAATGATCTGCAGTAGGCAATACATACCATAGGGCAATATGACCAGATACAACAATTCTGGATTATCAAAAAAAATTTTTTGCATGAATTGACAAGGAAAGAGCTAATTAGTAAGTGATTGCATGAGTTACTGTTTCCCCCTCGTAAGATGAGTGGAATGTCGCATTGTACTCCTTATCAATGCTATGTAGAAATCTGTAGTTTCTGTAAAGCCCAACATAATATTAATTCTTGTGGTCGCCACCATTTGCTATAAAGGTTGTCCTTGCTCCTAGCTGCACATGAAGAACAGAGTAAGTGGTACTGTAATTAGTTGAAGAGGCTCAGTACAGTAGTACTCTGAACATATAATTGAGCCCAGAGTGATGCTTCCAAGTTCCAGCACATGTGTGTACCATTGTTTATGGGACCAGGGACACTAATTCCATTCAGAAATGTTCTAATCAACCAAACTATTTGGCAGTTTCTTTACTAGAAGATGGAGTGTACAAGTTAGTTCGAGATAATTGTATGTAGTAAAAAGATAACTGTCCTATATAAACAAATATGTGGTTACGTGTTCGATCTCATTAATACACGGTATGTCTACAGGCTACAGCTACATCATCAGATGTTCAGTTTTATTAAAGTAACTACAGCTTTGTGAGGAAAGCATATTAAAAGACACCAAACCGCGTACATTAGTCCTCCAGACAGATGTGATGCAAATCGGTAGGCTTCAGCTAAGGAGGATTCAATGCCGGAAAAGTGCTAAGAAGTGTACATGCAAAGGTGATACGCTACTCCTGGTATATTATTTTGGAACAAACCAAATTACATTTAGTTATACTGGAGTATACTAGGTTTTCGATATGTCTGAATCTCTGAGTTCCAATGCTTTTAGCAATGTGACAATATCAAACTGGAGATCAAGGATAAATCAAGACTTTTCACTTCAGTGGTGATTAAAAGCTATGGCAAGATGTGAATATCAGAGTCTAGACACCTACAATGAAATCTGCAGGGGCAAGAAAAACCGAGCAAAAGAAGCCAAAACATGCGTAGGCAATCTGGCTTCCATCTAGTGGGTTGTTTGACCTCGCTTGGGCGGTCGCAATCTGGCTTCCAACTAGTGGGTCATTTGACCTCGCTTGGGCGGTCTTATCGCTCCTTAGTCAGCGGTCAGACCTCTCCCTCAGGACAGGTCTTAAAAATCAGCCTGGGCAAAACTAAAAACAGCACAACTTTCACACGGAGGTTTCAAATGACTTGAAACTTGAACCAAAGCTAGATTATGATTTTAAGAACCTATTCCAACCAAAGATCTTCAAATAATTTAAGAAAGTTTTAACCTTTATGCTCTCAAGGTTCAGCTGTACCAAAACCAGGTTCAAGACACAAAATGAGCCAACTTTCAAACCGAGGCTCCAAATCACTTGAAACTTGGCATACACCTTCTTTAGGATGTCAGTAGCATATTCCAATCATAGATCTAGATGATCATTGCCAAAACTCTGACCTTTTTCGTTTAGAGGAAGGTTGTACCAAAGCTAGGAAAAACACAAGAACTAGAACCAAAACTTACTCATGGGCAAAGGATGGTCAAGATGACCTTGGATCTACTTCCACACGTCCTAAGAATGGCGAGAACTCAAACCAAAGAACCCAATATTTGACCCTTCTCAATCCAAAACCAGGCAGCTTCAAGAACTTTCCTTACAAACTCTCCAGTTGGATGAATGTGAGCTCCTAGAGCCTCTAACACCTCATACACATCCTTGGGGACAAGCAAGATCAAGAAAACAAAAAGGAAAAGACAAACCCCAAGCAAATCAAGCACAAGCAATGCAAAAGGCTTAATAACCACAAGATCATGCACTTCCACAAATTATATATATATATATATATATATATATATATATATACTTCCACAAATTATATATATATATATATATATAATTTGTGGAAGTATATATATATATATATATATATATTGATGCTTGTAGATGAATATTTACGGCCACTCGATAAGGAGGACAAAACTCTAAGAGTACCACACACACAAGTGCTGTCACCTCTCTCTAGAAATCTACCTCTCAAGCTTTCTCATGTTGACACACCTCCCCCCTCCCTCTTTTATAGTGGAGACACTCCCACCTACCATTCTTAACCCTAAAACTTAGATACAAAGTGGATTCCATCCACCAACACGTGGCAAACCCGATAAGCCAACACACGCATGCTTCTCAAAGCGTCGCTTCTACTTGGCTCCAATAGCCCGATTCACCTTGTCTTGTCCTCCTCTTCATGACCTAAACCACTTAGGCGCCATCGCAGTTTGCAGCAAATCACTTCCATCTCTGGTATTAGGCAAATGTCCAAAATTCCCTTCCACCGACGTTTCCCGAATCTTTAACATCGAAGCATCGCCCATACTTCGCCATCATCTATGTGGCCCAACGACTTCCTGCCAAGCCTCTCAGGCGTCCGGATCCCACCGAACCATCCTCACTCGCAAATGGGCCCAAGTCATTTGGCACACCATATGCACCACCATGCACAATGGCCGCATCTGACTTCCTTGACAGTTTTGGATCTCAGGTCCTCTCTGAGCTCAGTCTCGATCCACATTGTCGTTGCCTTGTCATTTCCACCACTCCGCAAGTATCAATCATCTTTCGGTGGCACCTTGACCGTTTTGGACCTTAGCTCTCCTAGCTAAGTCCCGGCCCCCTCCGTCTCACTATGACGTAGCTCCGAAGTCCTACAACCATCACCGACAAGCAAACCATTACGTAGTACCACACAAGACACATAACCATCATTTGACACAATTGATCAACCAAGAGCACATACCTTCTTGCAACACTCTCAGAAGCATTACTTTACCTCAAAAGGTCTTTGCTCAAACATTGCCTTCCATGGTTGCTGTCCATCTTGCATCTTGCTTCAATCCAACTATCTCACTCGACATCCATTACTGTTCTGGACCTTGATTCTCCTAACCAAGTCCTGGTTCTCCTTACCATTAACCATAGTTGACTCCAAGCCACATGCACAACAATAGACCAAACAAGTATTTCTGGACACAAGTTCTTTACAACTTGATCTACATTAGTCCAAATATGCATCATGCAACTCAACACAACCAACCCATGGCTCCCAAGTTATGACTCGAACTCAAAACACCTCAAACCAACACATCTCACACGCTATAGAAAAACACTGCCGGTCTGACCGCCAACCACAGGCCAGTTAGACCGCATTCAGTCCTCCCTAAATCGACTTAACCAAAACCAGGTAACAGGACACCAGTCTGGACGCTCACCCCATGCCGCTCAGACTGCAAGTGGTCATACCGCCAACTAAAGACCAGTCAGACCGCTGTGGGTAGTCTGACCGCTAGCTCCATGCCGGTCATACCGCACCCACTTCGTTCAACCCAACAACCTTCTAAAAATATCAAATTCTATCTACTTTTAGCCCTTATTTCCAATTGCCATGCAAATATGATCAAACACATACTTAGACATGCAGACACAATTGTTTGGTGTCCATTTTCCAAAAGCACACACCACACATGCAACTGGTCTAACCACCATGTCAAGGTCGGTCAGCGCGCTTATGTCTAGCGGTCAGACCGGCTGTGCACTAACAGCAACACTGAATTATGCTCAAACTCAAAATAAAACTCAAACATTGCTGGGACCCGAATTTATACATTCGAAACTCTTTGTGTTTTCTGAATTAGTCCCAGATCAGTAGCTAGCTCACACAGGAAACATCGATGAAATACCATCCATTTATCGATTTAACTAAAAAGATCTCAAAATAACAAATAATAATAATAACTGGACCTTATGGTCAATATTTACTTAACTTAGCACACAAGGCTAAAGAAACAAATAAACTCTTCCAACGGAATGAGAAAACTTGAATAGGCCAATCAACACGCCTATAGGCAATCAGTGGAGAATGCATTGTGATCCGCGAAGTCCTCATAGTATTCCCTCTCAAAGAACTCTTGAGCAGCTTAATATTCTTTAACTGAGCAGCAAAGATTGAAGTCGTGAGCACATAAAGTACACAACAATGTTGGGATACAGGCAGCCTACGCTAGCTGGCAATTCAAAAAATTATACCACATAAACAAGGATGCCATGCAAGCAAGATATCATAGATCGTTACCACCAAACGCGCAGTGCAACAAAAGAAGAGTTGGAGCAGCCTAGTCCAACAAAGAGCGCATCGATGTGGTGGTTGTGGTCGATTGTCATGCGTAGTCGATCGTCCTCGTAGTCGATCGTCCTCGTACACCAACCGATCACTCTTCTTGCAAAGTTGCGGATCGTCCTCGAGCGTAAAAGCAAGCCGCAGAACGCCTACTGGTATCCACACATCCAGGCGGTGAACGCCGATGACGGTGTGTGCTGCACCAAGTCACACGGGAATGCTCTCTCAAGAAGATGGTGGCTAGGGTTTGGTGGAACGACTCGCGTATTCCACCCTCTCTTTTCCATTAGCCTTCACCATCTCCTTATATAGTGCCCGTGACGGATCCTATTCGAACACGTTTGACGAATCGTATCCATACTATTTTGTTCTAACCCGTTAAGTGTGTTACCCTGTAGGTTCATATGTAGTTCGGTTGTGACTCATAAACCTTTTTCGATCTCGAGTCGTTAGTGGTACCTAGCAGGACATAACGATTCATGAACACACACAAATTATATCGGACGAACCTTAATGCAATATGATCTACAACCAGGTCCTATTTGGTCTTGACTAGTTCGTAACTCCTTATGACCAGGTTTCAACCAGTATACAACCAGCTCATATTTGATCTCGATCAGTTCGTAACTCTTTACGACTAGGTTTCGACCAGTCTACGAGTAACTCATATTTGGTCTCGACCAGTTCATAACTCCTTACTAGGTTTAGAGCAGTCTACGACCAGTCGTGTATTCTCCCTTTGCCTCACGATATCTGGTTGAACTCCAGTTGAGATATTATGTCATCCATGGAATGTTCAATACTTTCTCAATTGAGTGTCAGATAACTTTATGTGGTCAAACTCTTCGACCACCAATGACATGGCCATACACTTTCTTTACACGACCACATCGAGGGGGCAAGAGACATCTCTCCTGTTATGTTAGGAAGGACAAATCTCATATTTGACCAATCACATTCCTCCGAATGTTTCATAGCGTACTCGAAAGCTACCTTTTTGACTGCCCTATTATGGAGTAGCCTTTGGCAACCCCAAAGTGTACTCTTACACATGTAGGAAATCATGCTGATCTCAGGTCTAAGGATTATACATCATCATTGCTTGAGACCAACTGATGACATAAGAAATCATAACAATCTCAGCAGTGTCTCAAGGTGGGTCAATCCAACACCATGTTCTCTAACACATGTTCACATTATTGATTCGATATCCCTATATCCATGACCAGTGAAACATGGTCATCAATCAATACATGTGATGGTCAATAGGGTCACTAGTGTTCCGACCAGTGACATCCGACCGTCGATATATATTTAGAATGATATCATATAAGTTAAAAGAGTTTTACCAACAAGTCACACACTCGTTAATCGTTATAACTGATGACTCATTCAAGGAACAGAATAATACTTATTCAATAACACATAAACATAGACGTAATACAATCATCTCTACGGTGCCTCTAGGGCATATCACCAACAGTCTCCCACTTGCACTAGAGTCAATCAAATAGGTATCAAATACTCATGTCTTTTGTGTGCACTTGGTCATGTTCGACCAATCTACGACCAACACGTATCTCCATACGACTAGTCTAGATCTGGTCGTATCACCATACAACTAGTCCTGGATCTGGTCGTATCACTCTATGAACAGTACATACCTAGTCGAACTTGCACCAGAGTCAATCATATAGGTATCTTATACCCATTGCTCTTGTGTGCGCCTTATTCTTAGGTTGCGGGAGAGACTTTGTCAACGGATCAACAATATTCAAATCCATGAGCACTTTGCATATCTTGACATCACCACTCTCAATGATCTCACGAATAATGTGATATCGCCGAAGTATGTGCTTGGACTTTTGATGCGATATAGGCTCCTTAGCTTGTGTAATGACTCCACTATTATCACAATATAGATCCATTAGACTGGAAGCACTCGAAAGCACACCCAGTTCATTAATGAACTTTCTAATCTATATGGCTTCCTTTCCAGCTTCCAAAGCCGCAATGTACTCGGCCTCTGTTGTAGAATCAACAACCGTTTCTTGCTTGGAACTCTTCCAGCTCACCGCTCCTCTATTAAGACAAAACACAAACCCTGACTGCGATCTAAAATCACCCTGGTCGGTTTGGAAGCTAACATCGGTGTAACCATTTACAACCAGTTCTTCCTCACCACCATACACAAGGAATGCATTCTTAGTCCCTCTCAAGTACTTAAGGATATTCTTAACTGTTATCGAGTGACCTTCACCTGGATTCGACAGATATATGCTTGTAACACTTAGAGCATACGACACATCTGGTCGTGTACATAGTATAACATACATGATAGATCCAATAGCCGAAGCATATGTAATTATATTCATTTTGTCTCGCTCATCAGTGGTCGTATGATATTGATTCTTGCTAAGATTAATACCATGTGCCATGGGCAAAAAGTCACTCTTAGAATCTTGCATGCTGAACAGTTTCAGTACCTTGTCTATGTACATATCTTGGTTTAATCCAATTAGCCTTTTAGATCTATCTCTATAGATCCTTATACCAAAAATATATGCTGCATCTCCTAAATTTTTCATTGAGAAGCTATTTCTTAATGGATTCAAGCTTTGGAATATCATTTCCGATCAGTAGTATGTTATCCACATACAAGATAAAAAACACAAGCTTGCTCCCACTAACCTTCTTGTAAACACAAGGTTCTTCTTCGTTCTTGATGAAGTCAAACCCTTTGATCACTTCATCAAAACGAATGTTCCAACTCCGAGATGCTTGCTTCAATCCATAAATGGATTTCTTAAGCTTGCATACCTTTTTAGCTTCCTTTGGATCGACAAAACCCTCAGGCTATGTCATGTACACATCCTCACTTAGGTTTCTATTTAGGAAATCCATTTTGACATCCATTTGTCATATTTCATAATCGAAATATGCAGTAATTGCTAGAATAATCTGGATAGACTTAAGCATCACGACAGGCGAGAAGGTTTCGTCATAATCAACACCTTAAATTTGTTTGAAACCCTTTGCGACTAGTCGTGCCTTATGAATGTGAACATTCCCATCCATATCTATCTTTTTCTTAAAAATCCATTTGCACTCAATGGTCATAATGCCATTAGGTGCATCAACTAAGTTCCAAACTTGATTATCATACATGGATTTTATCTTGGATCTCATGGCTTCAAGCCATAACTCAGAGTATGGGTCCATCATCGCATCTGTATAAATCTTAAGGTCATCATTATTCAATAATAAAACGTCATGCCCATACCTTATAGGCAATTGACGTGACCTTTTTTTATCTACGTGGGGCTGATGCCTCATCTACAGGTTCAACAACATCTTGTTCATCTTGTAGAGGTTCAGTAGGACTTAAAACATTTTCAGATGGTTCCCGAATTTATTCGAGTTACACCTTGCTCCCACTGACTCCTTCGGAAAAAAATTATTTCTCCAAGAAGACACCATTACGGGCAACAAACACTTTGTTGTCTACCCGATTATAAAAATATTATCCTTTAGTTCCCTTAGGATATCCCACAAAGAAACACTTATCGGACTTGGGTATGCTTTTATCAAGCGTCAAACGTTTGACATATACCTCACAGCCCCATACCCTAGAAAAGACAATCGAGGACTTTTCTCGTTCTATATCTCATATGGTGTCTTCTCTACAGTTTTTGATGGAACCCTATTTAAAGTGAAAGCTGTTGTTTCTAGAGTGTATCCCCAGAATTGCAATAGAAGATCATATTGGCTCATCATTGACCGAACCATGTCCAACAATGTTCGGTTCCATCGTTCAGACACCCCATTTCATTGAGGCATCCCCGGCAGAGTAAGTTGTGAAACAATTTCTTATTTCTTTAGATGATAACCAAATTCATGGCTCAAATATTCACCTCCACGATCAGATCGTAGACATTTAATTGTCTTGCCAAGTTGATTATGTACTTCATTCTAAAAATCTTTGAACTTTTCAAAGGATTCCGACTTATGTCTCATCAAGGAGACATAGCCATATCTGCTGAAATCATCAGTAAATGATATGAAGCACTGAAAACCACCTCTGGCCGAAGTGCTCATTGGTCCACATACATCTGTATTACAAGAGCCAATAAGTCACTTACCCTCTCGCCTTTAGTCGTGAAAGGTGCCTTCGTTATCTTGCCAAGTAAGCAAGACTCACATGTTTCAAATGATTCAAAATCAAATGAGTTTAGAAAACCATCTTTGTGGAGCTTCATCATGCGCTTCTCATTTATATTACCTACACGACAATGCCAAATAAAAGTGGGATTCAAATCATTAAGTCGAAGTCTCTTAGCATTAACGTTATAGATGGGCTCATCCTCAAGATTCAAAACATACAATTCATTCACCAATGGAACATGTCCATAAAGCATAATTTCAAAATAAATTGAACAACAATTGTTGTTTATTCTGAATTCATAACCTTCTGTTCCTAAACATGAAGCAGAAATAATATTTTTGCTTAAGGCAGGAACATAATAACAATTATTTAGTTCCATAACTAATCCTGAGGGTAAAGCTAATGGTAAAGTGCCAATAGATAATGCAGCAATTATTACTCCATTGCTCACGCGAAGATCAACATCTCCTCTTGCCAAGCTTCTACTTCTTATCAGTCCCTGTATCGAATTACAAATATGAGCAACCGATCCAGTATCAAATACACAAGAATTGGTCGGAGAAAAGGCAAAATTAATTTCTATAACATTTATACCTGAACCGGAAGTCTTACTTCCCTTGTTCCTTTTCATTTCTGCTAAGTACTTTTTGCAGTTCCTCTTCCAATGCTTAGTCTCATGACAATGGTAACATTCTGATTCAGGCTTAGGACTCAACTTGAGCTTCTCAAGCTTAGCCTTGAGACTCTTGATCTCATCTTGAGTCTTTCCTTTGCGTTTTCCCTTTCCATTTTCCTTTGACTTACCCTTCTTCTTGAAGCTAGTAGTATTTTGAACCATCATCATATGATTAGAACTTTTCTTGATGCTCTCTTTAGCACCCTTAAGCATGGCATGCAACTCGGCCATTGATTTCTCCATGCCATCCATATGAAAATTCAATATGACAGGATGAAAGCTCGCAGGGAGCGATTGGAGAATCACATCAGTAGCCAACTCTTGGCTAAAGGGAAAACCAAGCTTTTCCAAGCTCTCTACGTGACCAATCATTTTGATCACATGAGGACTGATCGGGTTACCTTCTAACAATCTACAAGAAAACAATGTCTTAGAGGTGTTAAACCTCTCTGCCTTTGCATGATTCTAAAATATACCCTTCAAACCTATAATCATATTGTAAGCGTATGTGGTCTCATTTTGCTTTTGAAGTTCAGAGTTTATGGTCGCAAGCATTAGACAGTGCACATCGACTGCATCATTGCAACGCTTCTCGTAAGCATTCTTATCAGCACGAGGAGCATCGGCACTCGGTTCCTCGGGAAAGAGACCCTCTAGAATATATTCCTTATTTTCTTGTTTGAGAATAATTCTCAAATTACGAAACCAGACAATGAAGTTTGTACCATTCAGTTTTTCTTTCTCAAGAATAGATCGCAAGATAAAGGTAGGTGCAGAAAAAGTAGTAGGTGTCATGATCTACAACAGAAATATATGCAAAGATTCAACACTAAGTATATGTAAGATCTTCTATTAGACACTCATGTTGGTGGTCATGTTCGACCAGTCTACGACCAGCTCATATCTCCATATGACTAGTCGGGACCTGGTCGTATCACCATACGACGAGTCTGGACCTGGTCGTATCACCATACGACTAGTCTGGACTTGATCGTATTACTATACGACCAGTCCATACTTGGTCGAACTTGATCATCAATAGTCAATAAAAGAAGCTCCCACTATTTGTTCTAAACCATGTTTCCCTCAAACATCATACAGTGAGTTCAAGATCCAAAAATCATTAAATCCTAGTGAGCTATGGTATCATTGCTAGAAACCTAGTAATTTTAGGTAGGCAACCTTTTGCCAATCATATCACATATGACTCTTGTCTGTTGGACGACGTCTCTATGCCGCAGAAACCAACAATACCATACCCCAAGGCCAAAAACTGTTTTGATAGCCTTGTTAAGTTAAACCAATACTATGCATCTGGGTGTTCGACATCCACCCCATCTTATCAAGATAGTTAATGGCACCCTATTATGGTAGACCCACCAGTTAACGATAAAAACGTGATGGTCGCAGGAATTGGAAAGACATCAAATTAACTAAATTTTCTTGAGTGATACTATTCTACCATGCTAAAATATCTAATGATAAAACATGATCAAACAACAAGACAACAATAAACATTCATAGATAATCATATTAAACTGTGAAATAGTATGACACTTATCATGAAGATCTTCATCACCATGCTTCTTGTCCTTCGACCATCATGCTTGAAGTTCCCAACCACATTCATCTACTAAGCAATTACTCCTAAAAGCTAGCAATGAATTACATATGAGAATATGAAGCATCACATGTCGGTACGCAGACCGTTATACAATAATATGTAACTTGATGGCTATCTCACAGCATGACACGCAGGCCATTAAAAATCCATACATGTATCACATACACAATGGGCAATACTATTCACATTAATCCCTGCAAAAACGAGTTATGCATAGAATCCAATTCTATCGGGCGACACGACACATAATACCATATAATGCGGCTACGACCACGACAGTCCCGCTAGCCGGTTAGCAAGCGAGGTTCGAAGGGGCAGCGCTCTCAGAAACCTTTTCCGGGTCATGAATCTTATTCACATAACCGAGCCTCGGAAATCATCAGATTAATCATATTAACCCTATTATGAACCAATCTGATCACTGCCTTGATACGACCACGCAATGCTGCATACTCCGATGACGGAATTCCGACCGGTAGAAGTATCATGCAAGGCAGTCGAAAACAAGTGGAGTAAATCATCTAATCCTTTTAGCTCATACCTCCTCGTAAACCCATCTACTATCGCTAAACACTGACCGATCTCATCGACCCGTGTCTAGACCGTTCTATCCACATGAACCGATATAGGTTACAAGACCCGACAAGTAATAGATCCAATCTACTACTGCCACATATCCAATATATGTGACTGATCTAGATCAAAAACTATGCAGGATGGCCCTGATACCACTGTTGGGATACAGGTAGGCTGCGCTAGCTGGCAATTCAAAAAAATTGTACCATGTAAACCAGGATGCCATACAAGCAAGAGATCACATATTATTACCACTAGACGCGCAGTGCAGCAGAAAAAGAGTTGGAGCAGCCTAGTCCAATGAAGAGTGCGTCGATGTGGTGGTCGTGGTCGATTGTCTTGCGTAGTCGATCGTCCTCGTAGTCGATCGTCCAACGTAGTCGATCGTCCTCATACACCGACCGATCGCTCTTCTTGCAAAGTTGCGGATCGTCCTCGAGCGCAACAGCAATCACAGTAGCGTATCACGGTATCCACACGTCCAGGGCAGGAACATCGTATGCCGGTGTGCTAGCACTAAGTCGCACAGGAAGGCTCTCTCAAGAAGATGGCAGCTAGAGTTTGGTGGAACAACTCGCGTATTCCCTCTCTTTTCCCTTAGCCTCCAACATCTCCTTACATAGTTCCTGTGACGGATCCAACTAGTTTATTCCAACCCGTTAAGTGTGCGACCCTGTAGGTTCATGTGTAGTTTGGTTGTGACTCGAAAACCTTTTTCGACCACGAGTCGTTAGTGGTACCTAGCAGGACATAACGATTCCCGAATACACATAAATAATATCTGACGAACCTTAATGCAATATGATCTATGACTAGGTCCTATTTGGTCTCAACTAGTTCGTTACTCCTTACGACCAGGTTTCGACCAGTATACGACAAGCTCATATTTGGTCTCGACCAGTTCGTAACTCCTTATGATCAGGTTTCAACCAGTCTACGACCAGCTCATATTTGGTCTCGACCAGTTCGTAACTCCTTACGACCAGGTTTCAACCTGTCTACGACCAGTCATGTATTCTTCCTTTGTCTCACGATATCTGGTTGAACTTCAGTTGAAATATTATGTCATCCATGGAATGTTCAATACTTTCTCGATCGAGTGTTAGATAACTTTATGTGGTCGAACTCTTCGGCCACCAGTGGCATGGCCATGCAATTTATTTATCCGATCACATCGAGGGGCCCAGAGACATCTCTCCTGTTATATTAGGAGGGGCAAATCCCATATTCTACCGATCACATTCCCCGCAAGTTTCATAGCATACTTGAAAGCTACCTTTATGGCTACCCGCCTTTGGTAGCCCCAAAGTGTACTCTTACACATGTAGGAAACAATGTTGATATCAGGTCTAAGGATTATACATCATCATTGCTTGACACCAACTGATGACACATGAAATCATAACAATCTCAGCAGTGTCTCAAGTTGGGTCAATCCAACACCATATTCTCTAACATGTGTTCACATTATTGATTCGATATCCCTATATCCATGACCGGTGAAACATGGTCATCAATCAATACATGTGCTGGTCAATAGAATCACTGGTGTTCTGACCAGTGACATCCAACTAGCGATATATATTTAGAACGACATCATATAAGTTAAAAGAGCTTCACCAATAAGTCACATACTCGTTAATCGTTATAACTGATAACTCATTCAAGGTACAGAATAATACTTATTCAATTAAACATAATTATAGATGTGATACAACCATCTCTATGATTGTCTTTAGGGCATATCACCATCAAGCAAGTCGTAGGGAAAATGTATGCAAATAATATTCATGCCAGGCTTGTCAAAGGATTAACTGTATGGTTCTTTTGCAGAAAGCAGTATTGACGATAAATACAATAAATAGATTGAAATGCATAATTGAAAAGAATAATAAATAATTAAACAATTGCTTCGAAACAACCTGTGAACTTCCCATTCACTAACCAACCAAACCAATAAGTTTATCCCCTATTCACCAACCAACACAAATCAACATGTGAATTACCCATTCACCAAACGAGCATTATATTTATCAAGTATACTCATGTACACTCTGACACATTTTATAAAGAAACTCTACCTCTCGTGCGAAATCCCTGGACACGTCTATTACCGCGGACACGACTGTTTAAACAGTTTTAACTCTGCAGAGGTTGTACAACTTTACCCACAAGAGATAAATCAACTCATATGTCCGTACACACTTTCAAAGGTGTGCGTCTAAGTGATTATCACAATGCCTTTACAAAGCTCCTTCTTAACCCGATTCTACCTGCTAAGGTTTTAACACTAAATGTCTTTCCAATCAGACATGGCTCCCCTCTTGCGCTAGTGTGAGTATATGTATATTATGTAACCTATGCTTCCACAACAGAACTGAAATTAAGACATTGCTAATTAGTTAGCTAGGTCTGTCCCATACCAGCCATGTGGTTGTACGATTGATGCCTAGTTCAATGGCGCACAATATTAAATCCTTGATAAGTTACTCAGACGAGTCTACCACAAACCCACAACGTGTTATATCCACACCCTCAATCCACAACCGCTCGCACGAGCGAAAATCATTTTGTTTAACCAAGATCAATAACATACCCTATCATGGTATATAAATTTTAACAACAGTGGCTAACTGATGCAGGCAAGGTGCCCGATCTTTCGATGAGATTGATAACTATCGATTTTGGTGGAGGTGACTCTCACGATTCGACTACAACCGTACGACGACGCTTGCGCCTTAGCAATCGTTGAACCAACTCCGAGATATTATCGACCTTGCTAGAAGCGCGATCAACCTGAACACGAAGTTCAATCCCTGCGAGCAATCGAAGAACTAGCAGGAATAAGATGTAGGCAATCTGATATTGCAAATAAGATTGTAGGGTAGATGGTATTAAAAAACAACGGTGAGATTCTGAAGGTTGTCTTGACAGGTGGTCGTCCGACACAACTGAAAAATATAAGTTTGCACAATGGCTAAACCTAAACTCAACGAAATCCAAGTTCTAACAAAGGGAGGCGGCGGCTCCTATGTGGGGAGACGACCAGGGGTGGCGGCCATGGAAGTGGACGCACACCCCTAGGGTTACAAGGCCCATGGGCCTAAGTGGAGGTGGCGTAGCACCCTTTTGACTTGGAGTCCATGAAGTCTAAGAACGTCCCAAATGGAGTCCGTATGAATAAGTTACGCCTGTTTAAACTTAGTACTATCGCGGCAGTCTAAATCCTAATCCAGAACGAGCCCAACTTGAACTCTTGCTTGACCGGACCCAAAGTGACGTGGTGATCTCTATTATGCCTTTCATGGATGTCCATGACTCTTCCACATGCCTCTCCTTCGCCCTTTTCCATGTTCCTAAGCACAATTAAATCACTTGCATTAGGTAGCGGTCTATTCTCAGTAATATATAAACTTAGGAACAAATTCACCTGGTAATTAAGCTGGCGGGAGAGTTCGAGTAAGTGGTCCTTGTAACACTTGCTGTGGATGAGTTGTGTGTGTAGGCACGGTTGTATCCATGGGAGGGATGTCTTCATCACTAACCACCATAATTCCATATCTCATTAAGTCAAATTCAACATTATTTGTACATATGATAATGAACCCATCGCAATAAAGCTTGACAAAGCACCTGTACGATACCCATGTTGGTGATACAAATATGTCCAACTAAAATTAACCATTATAATGTGACAACCAACTCAAGGTATTCAATAGTTCAATAGAGGTATAATGACAAATAGGTGATAACTAATCCCAAACAATTTGATATAAAGATAGCATGCAATTGATATAAAACAATATAATTTTGAAATACTAGGTTCAACATGATCAAAGAACTATGACTTGCCTTGGCTTTGCTCAGTTACCACACTTGGATCTTCGAAGTTTGCTTCTGCTCCTACTCATTGAAACAGATCGTCTAACGAGATAAAGCAATAGACGAAGCACAAATAAATTCAAATAAAATCCACAAACAGTAAAACTAACTCTAAAAAAAGAGCTTGATTTTAGATGAATTTATAAATTTGGATGGATTGAATCGGAGTTCGAACGAAGGAGAACAGACTCTTGTAAGATTTGCCAGAAAAGAAATTGAGAGAGAAAAGGTTATTCCTTTCGGATTAAATTAAATAAAAAGAATTGGAGACTTACAAGTGGGTCCACGGGTAAGTGAGAGAGATGAAAGAAAGATTGGATGACATGTAGGCCAAGGTTGCTGGAGAGAAAAATAAAGAGAATGACAGGAGGGTCCCATATGGCATAGGAATGGTCAACAGTGGATTGAGTTCACGGCTTTTGTGTTTAGGGTTTGAGGTTTTGGTCTGCCACTTGGCATTGACTAGGATGCCACATGGACAAAAGAGCTAAGGTGGAGGCTACATCAGTAGAGAGAGAAAATGAGAAAGGGAGGGACAGAGGAAGCTCCTGCCGACGGCAAGGCAGCGACGACGAGGACAAACGACGGCAAGGGAGTTGTCGGCGAGGGGAAAAATGAGATGCCTAAGAGGATGCAAAGTTTTGGGCTGTGACGGCACGACAAGAGCGGCTGTAGGTCGTCGGCGGCGGCGAACTTGGCGGCGGGGTGGCTCACTGGTGCAGCGACGAAGGAGATTGAGTGGCGCCCGATGTTAAGGGAGGTGAGCACCGGCTCGACAATGATGAGAGGAACACACCGGAACAATCGGGGCAGCCAGAGAGTGAAGGAACCGACGGCGAGACAAATATCACCAGAGAAGAAGAAGAAAGGTGGCGGTGGTAGCTCGGTGACAGAGAGAGGAGAAAGGTAGGGATCAGATGATAAAGGCCTAGAACATGCGATGACGCAATGGGATAGGCACGAGGCTGACCGAGGAGGTAGATCGGAACGGAGGTGGTGGCCGGTTTTGGAGGAGACGAAGGTGACAGCGATGCAGTGGTCTTTGGGCGAAGATGGTGAGAGCACCTTGAAGAACGTGGCGACACGATTCCAGCGCCACGCCATTCCGGTGGAGAAGACGATGTGGCCGGAGAAGCTTCAACGGAGACGCTACCCGACAATAAACGACTTCGGCGGTGCTCGGCTCTTCAGCTGAATTCGACGCAACAAAGACGGGAGAGACGCCGGCGGCTAGGGCAAACAATAGATGAGACCGAAGCACAAATTGTGACATGGGTGGGGCTCTTAAATAGGCTAGGGTTTGGGAGTATCCGTGAGGGACACGACGGCGGCGGCGTACGGGATTCGAACACAGAGAGTCTAGGAGAAAGACGATACATAGGTGGCTCGGACTGACAAGAGGGGTCCACCCGGCAGTGAAACAAGAGAGGAGAGGAGTTGGCTTGGCTCAGCTGGGCTTGGCGCAAGGAAAAGGAAGCAGGCCAAAGGAGTTGGGCCGACGGGAAGGGAAAGGAGGTTGGGCCGAAAGGGGAAGCTTCAGGCCAAGAAAAGGGTTTGAGCCCAAAGGAGAAATCCGGAAAAAAGAATGATTTCAGAAATTCAGATATTGAGATAACTAAAACCGAGCTTCAATAAATAGCAATTAAATTTCAAAAATTCCCAGAAAATTCTCTGGAACACCAGGAACTCAAATAAAATAACGTTTAATTTAATTGAAGTTCAGATTATTCACATTAATTTTTTTTTATGAATATTCAAGTTAAGTTTTGACTTAAACAAGAAAATTCAAATAGTTATTTTTATTTTTAAAGCTTTAGAAACAAATCAAATTTTAAGATATAACAAACATGGACAATTCTTAAACAGAAAAATCAATCAAGTACTCATACACACCATGAGATGAACTCCACGTTGTCTCATTGAAGCAAATCAAAATACTTTAGGAATATCGTACATTCCATGATTGATGATGGAAGTGATAAGGCTGCCAAGTGATAAAGGAGCCAAAAGAAAAGTCTGGACTCTGGAGAGTCAGAATGACGGAATGATCAAACTTGGATGGTTTCCTCAAAAGATGGAAAACAAAAAGGCGGCAATATCAAAGCACTCAAACCTTGTAGTCTGCACTCTGCACATTACAACACAATGTCTTGAGGTTGATGTTTCAAATTTTGGTCGCACCATGCCTTAGAAAATTTCGAAGAACTTGGCCTGCAAAAGCATGTCACAAACAAAATGTGAATCAGGAATCCGAAGCAGAGCCTCACCGGACAACATGAAGATTCAACACCAGACCGAACTTTTTCTCAGAAAGTGGTCAAGAGTCATCATGGGGTGAACTCTTTTTTCCTGAAGGACAGTACTGTACTGTTACAAACAAGTCAAGATAGGAATGTTCATCAGTACTCTATTTGACGCTATCATGACTTATGTTGGCATTTTCCAAATCAATATCTAATCATCAATCAGCTCTTTGAATGGTTAGTTTAGCTTCAGTGTTAAATCCACAACACTAAAATTCTCTTTTCAAGAAAATGGAACTCAGGTTAATGACATTTTTTTAGTTGCCTTTGAAAAAATCTAATCAATTTACTGCTGCATAATATTCTTGTGGACATTATTACAGGATTTTGCATGTGACATATGTGTTCGTCTAAATTCTCCAAAAGAAATATCTCCGAATGTACTACAGAATGAAATCACTACACTAAAGACAGCTAGTTTCTTATCTTGATTTAGTAGTCCCAGAATAGTGCTCAAGTCGAAAAAAAGGCACTCATAGTCTGAAAACTTGGAGATAAATCCATCCAAAACAAAAGGTGAAATAGCAGTCAAAATAAGCAAGAATTCAAATGTGCATAATAGAAAGTAACAATGTATCGTAATAAAGGTGATGATCCTATTACACTAAAAATGTCGGAGCCAGTATGTCTGTACTGCGGAAGAAGATTAATTGAAATTTAGGGGATCGACATCAAATGCACTTATTGTTACCAGTACGAAAATAAGATTAGGAGTCTCATAACTATGTACATGTCACTTTATCAAAAAAAATATTTAACACCAAATTGTAAGGAGAGTACATTGCAACCAGCGGGAATCAGGTTCATCCCGGTGTCAGTTGCATAAGAGAAGTAGAGAATTAGATCATGACATGAACATGACAACTTTTTTCTGCATTACAAATACCAAGTGGAATTTTTTTAGAGAACAATTATTTTTCTTTAATGCAGAATTGCTGTTGATGAATTCTCCCTTCATGTTTGTATCAAAATTAGTACAGGAAAACTGGTAGCTTGTAAATAAATTTGTTGATGCAGAAATCCGCTCCATACCATTATAGATGAGAAGAGGATTGGTAGCAGCGGCCGAGCTAGAAAGCTTTTAATGGGGGTAATTCATGGGCAAGTGTTAAAGTTTTGTTCAATGGATTCATACTTAGTCTTGATACCTATATACTCTGCAGGTTTTTCAATTTTTTTGGTGTGTCGGTGCATACCGGGCACACCACCTAGCTCCGCCCCTGATTGGTGGTGTCCCTATTGGTCAGGATGAGATCACAGGCTGACAGCTACGTCATCAGCATGACCCAGAATTACACACTTGCCGGTAAGGTCCATCATTAATTCACTGGTTGGTTGCTGGCAGCAGTGATCTGAGATATAAAGGTCAATGCACCTTGAAACAACCAGAGATAAGATGAAACAGAATTGGCCCATTTTGAAGCACGTGGGTAGCATCAACAAGACAACAAATACAATCTCAAATCCCAAAAATGTGTTTGCAACTGCTAACAGGCTAAGGACTTGTACCAACCGTTTATCCTAGTTACAGAATTGCAAGTTGTCCGCTGCTCTGATTCCCCGAACTCTTAGTCGAGATTTCTAGTAGTCAAAATTCAAGAATGACTGGAAAAAGTAACTATATTAATGATTCATCCTAATTACACAGTAATGTAATAAAGTTGAAAAGTATTGAAGAACGGACAATTCTGGCATCTGGCAAAAGAATTTTCTAAAGTAACATTTGTTATTTGTATGTCATGGTCACAAACAAGAAATGTGCTCTCGATTGATGATTCTAGTAATATAAAAGACACGACCTTGATTTGATGGCGCCAAATTCAACGAAATGCAATGAGCACGGCTGATCATCAAAGAACAGAAGATCCTGAATAACATTTCTGCTACTTAAAATAACCTGAAACACGGTTTCCTCATATATGAATGTATAAGAAAGAAGACTACTGCTGGTGAATGATTGAATTCAGTGATGTATTAAGTAGTTATTTTCTCTTGAGACCAGATGGAAGTTTGGTTCATGTCAACTGTAGCCGTGAGCAGGCTTAGCGCAATTCAGTTTAAATTCTCAGCCTTGTACTTAACACAACAGTGCCTCCTATTTTCATTCAAACTGAAGATGACTCGCCAACTTAGTACAATCAGTATCCAGTAGAGAAGTCCCCCGTTCCATACGATTGCAGATCATTGGAGACACATGAATCTGCTTTTGTGAGCTACAATGGCGGCAACTGGCAAACAACTGTAACGGAACACTCTTTCCATGTCTCACCAAAAATTATTTGTTAAGAGTTGTTAACCACTCACGCATTACATTGCCCCAATACTTGCCACAAAATAGGCCCTGGTACATGGTTATAGGTTCCCAACTCCCAACATATAGATGTAAGGTGCACAATACACAGCCAAGCTGGCAAGATCTTTCAGCAGTTAATTAGGTTCAAATAACTTAACTCATTCAAGGGTGTCGTCTATGGGTGATGGATGGCATTAGATCATCAACTGTTGATCTTCATTTCCAAACCAATTCTAGCAACGATCTTTGCTAGAAAGATCACCAGTCAGGCAGTCAGGATCACCCTATTAAAAGCAACGCCTCCCACAGAATCCATCCTGCCCAGCTGGTAATCTGGAGTTTATTCTTTACATGTACGGTGAGCAATACTCAACGAAGCTCTTCTTAACTAAACTGTGCTGCAATAACATGTCCAAGGTGCATGCTCTGTATGTCTGATGAGGGCTGTTAAACCATCAACTGTTTCATATATGTCTTTCCTCCTCTGATGCCTTGTGTCTTTAGCCAAAAACTCGTGAACCTCTCTGCCTACCTGGATTGAGCTACTGCCAGGCACTTTCTCAATTCCACGATCACGCATGATTGTGCGTGCATCCATTACACAGTCCCACCTTCCCTCCAGGGCACCACAATTCGAAACAAGCACTTGATAACTAGAATTAAATGGTTCTATTTCAACTATCTTCTTACTGGCATACTCTATGAGGTCTGCATCACCATGTGCAATACAAGAACTAAGCAAAGTGACCCATATGACAGCACTAGGCTTAACAGGCATGCTTTCAATAAATTGAATTGCCTCCTGTAACTTACCTGCTCGACCAAGCAGATCCACTATGCATCCATAGTGCTCCATTCTCGGCTTAATGCCATATTTCTCAACCATTTGTTTAAAGATGCTCCAACCTTCTTGCAAGAATCCTCCGTGAGAACAAGCAGCAAGTGCAGCGATGAAGACTGTGTCATCCAGTTCAACTCCTTCTCTGCACATATCATTGTAGACCAACAGAGCTTCTCTACACTGCCCATTAAAAGCAAAACCAGAAATCATTGTTGTCCATGTAATGATACATCTTGTTTTCATTTCATTGAAAATTAATCGTGCCCTTCCTACATCCCCACACTTTGCAAACATGTCTATGAGAGCATTTCCTAATGCAACGGTCAGATGACTGTTGCTTTTACGGATGAAAGAACTGATCCAGTTGCAGTATTCAACACTACCCGATTGAGCACATGCTGAGACAACACTTACTAATGTAGCCTCATCAGGCCTGAACCTTCCCTCAAGCATCATCAGCTGAAATAAGCGCAATGCTTCATCATATCTCGAGTTGTGATTGTATCCGGTTATCATTGCATTCCATGAAACCAAGTTCTTAACAGGCATCTGGTCAAACAGCTCTTTGGCTGAATCTAGATCCCCAATCTTTGCATAAGCTGATACCATAGCCGTCCATGAAACCACATCCTTCCGGTCCATCCGATCAAAGACCGATCTTGCAGCCTCCACATCACCACCTGTTGCATAACCTGAAATCATTAGATTCCAAGAAATCGCATTCCTCATCGGCACCCTATCAAACACAGCCTGTGCCAAAGCCATGTCTCCCACCCTCGCGAACCCAGCAACAACCGTGTTCCAGGAAATGACATTTCTCTCCGGCATCGCTTTGAACAACTCCATCGCGCCCGTAACATCTCCACTCGACATGTAAACCCCTACAATAGAGTTCCAAGAAACCACATCCCTTTCAACCATTTCATCGAACACCTGCCGGGCGGCCACGACGTCCCCAGGACTGCTGCACTTGTAGTAAACATTCATGAGCGCATTCTGCACAAATATGTCACAACCGAACCCCCACCTCACGATCTGACCGTGGACGCAGCCGCACGGCTGCAGGAGCCTCGAGAGCTCGCACGCCCGGAGCAGGAAGGTGAAGGTGAACCCGTTGGGCGCAACCCCCACGGCGCGCATGGCTTCGTAGGCGGTGAGAGCGTCCGTTGGGCCGCGGCCCTCGCCGCGCTCGGCGAGGCGCTCGATGAGGGTGTTGTGGGCGACGGTGGAGGCGGCACCGCCGGCGGCGCGGAGGGCTGCGGCGGTGTGGCGCGGCGAGGAGACGGAGAAGGCGGCGGAGACGAGCGCGGGGAGGAGGCGGGGGCTCGCGGCGAGGCCGCGGGCGAGGAGCTGGGCGTGGGTTTGCCTCAGGTGGTGGAGGGATTCGAGGCTTCGAAGGATTTTGAGCAGTTGTTGCTCCATTGGTGGAAACTGCCGGACTGCAGCGAGATCTTTGGCTGCTCGTTGTTTCCCGCTGATTTTTAAAAGAGCATATAAATGTTTCGAAAAATTACATATTTGCCCACATAGTTTTCTGAATTTGAAACCGATTTTTTTTCTTCCATTTTTACGGACGGGGTTAACGGATTTTAATAGGACCAAATCACCAATACACCCTCCCATGGAACACAGAAAGAAGGGGCAAAATTGGCTGTGGCCATCACACTTGACGACATTTGCAACCGCTAAATCGTGATTTGGCTAAGAGACATTGCAAAATCATCTTCATTTGCCATATTACACTTTGGCCATATAACAGTAATATTACTATCTTGCATTTCAGGAGAAACAAGATGTCCAAAAATTCATATTTGCTCATGTTAGTTGGTAGGTACCACCTGTCAGTACATAATCGACTCGACGTGTAGGGCATTAACAGGTGGGACCTACTAACTGACAGAGACAAATACAACATATTTAGATGTTTCTCTCTCTCCTGAATCTTAAGATATTATTATTACAATGGTGAAGATAATATGACCAACTAATTCATATTATGTCAAACTAAGTTGCTACAACCGATAAACCACGTGGTTACGATTTGACTCGGTTTTTCGATGAAAAGATAAATTCGGTAGAAGTCGCTCAACTCTCACGATTCGACTACGAACTCGTAAGGTTTGAAACCACGCAATCATTGAACCGCCGACAAGTCGTTATCAACCGTGTACGAATACCCGGATGACCTGATCACGAAGATCAACTCCTGCATACATCGAAGAAGTACACAAGAACAAGGTAAAAATACAATCTGATGTATTGCAAATATGAATGAAATTGGTATTGATAAGTGAGGTTTTGAAGATGATGTTCTTTGTTGTTCTCCGAACAAGAGGACAAAGTATAAAGTAGTAAAGCTAAACTTCAATCAACAAAACCGAATTTTGCTAAAGGGGCGGCGGCTCCTATACGAGGAGTGCAACCAAGAGGTGGGAACCCTAGGGCCGGTGGTACTGTTCACAGGTATTGTTCACGTGACCAGTACGGCTTCCCTAGGGGTGGCTGATAGCATACGGGCCTCATGGGCCAAGTCGACCCATATATTACATAGCCTGTGGGCCAACAATTGGTGACGTAGCACCATGGCATGTAGACGTAGCTCGGCTCGTAAGAGTAGAAGTAGCTCGGTCCAATTGTGGAATATGGCATTGTTGTGGTCGAAAGTCTAATTGGAGAAAATGTGGTTGAAGTAGAGGATGTTGTGCAGCGGGTCAAAGTAGTGGTTGCATCCTTAGAGTTGATGTCATCATCAACAACTATGACATTGCAGGTTATGTTTCTTTGTTCACAACAGAGCCAACTATCTTGGGCATGATGACTTCAAATTAAGTCAACTACCTTCAAACCATGATTTTTCAAATAATATTATTTTAAAACATAATTTAAAAAATATATAGTCACCTTAAAAAATTACAAAACTAGATCCTTGTCACTAGTTGCAACAACTATGACATTGCAGGTTATGTTTCTTGGTTCACAACAGAGCCCAACTATCTTGGGCATGATGACTTCAAATTAAGTCAACTACCTTCAAACCATGAATTTTTTAAATAATATTATTTTAAAATATAATTAAAAAATATATAGTCACCCCAAAAAATTACAAAACTATCAAGCGACGATGAGACCTGTTGACTCCCTGTCGCTAGTTCAACTCCCTGTCGCTAGTTCAACTAGCGACATGAACACTCTATCCCCTATAAAGATTTTTTTTTAAAAAAACTATTTTTTATTTGGAAAATACAATAATATACCTCCTTTTTTATTTTACAGAAATAATCATTTATCGCTCCACCGTTAATAAGGTTGGTTGGTTTGTTTGTCATTTTCGTAGATTCTCAAGGGTACGAAATCTGTTAGACTCGCAATAACATTTTGTGATCGTCGTACATTGTTGTAGTGTGGTAATTTTATAAAGAATTTTGTGAGGACGATTGAGGTAGCAATTATTCGTAAATAGTAAGGTAAAGTGATATTGTGCTACGCTAGGGAATTCATACACGGTGGATAACTATGGAGAAATAGCGCAACAATAACAACATATGGATATCATGGGGATATGCTCATGATCTTAGGATGGTGTTACAATTGGCAATGTCGTTGAAGATTCGTCGAATCAAGCATTTTTTTTTTGCAAAAGTTCAGTTCTGTCAGGTCATAGGCGGTTTGACCAGCCACCCCTGGCGGTCAGACCGGTCTGGGGCGGTCGGACCGGCCATGGCGGCGGTCGGACTAGCCAGATACAAAAGTGGAGTTTTGAGCTGGGCTAAAAATAGAGGGTGTAGGCAAGAGAGTGGATTCTAATGCACTTGGTCTCATAATTTTTGGAGTCTCCAGTCAAAAGATCTATTCAATTTGAATTTTTCAAAGAGCTTTCAGTTTTTAGGGGCTGAAAATCGGCTAAGTTCCTAGCTGGGCGGTCTGACCGGCCAAGGGGCGGTTAGACCAACCAGAGGGCAGTCAAACCGGCCCATAGGTGGCGGTCTGACCATTTTTCACTTGTATCATCGGCCCTTGTAGCGGCGATGCTTGTTTGTTGAGTCAAGTTCACGAGTTTCAGTGCATATATGTTGCATGATGCATGTTTTGACTAACGTGGGTCAAGTTGCGAAGAACTTGTTCCCGGAATCGATTTCTTGGTCTATTGTTGTGCAGGTTGCTTGGAGATCAACGACGGTCAACGGCGAGGATGATCGGGACTAGGCTTGAGAGCTGAGGTTCAGAACGATCAACGGTGCCGGGTGAAGTCATTGGATTCGAGCGTGGCGCAAAATGGACAAGGATGACCGAACGGGGAAGTTCGGTGCGATGGGTTGCATCAAGCGGCACGGGGGTCGGTGCAAGTGACATGGTGGTTTCGGTGGGAGCTGGATGGGAGGGACTTGCCGACATGATGAGAACCGTTGATCAACCTACACGTGGCGAAGCATGGAACTGCTTCATGAAGATTGGACTCGGTCTTCGGAGAAGGATCGAGAAGGGGTATTTTGGTAATACCAATAAAATACCGCTTTGTTTGCTTTTGGCTAAACCGCGGCGCAAGACGACGCAAGGAGAAGCGGTTTAGGTCAAGAGAAGATGAAGACGGTGCTTTAACATGCGTGCGTGAGTTAAACTCGTTTGTGTGTGGGCTTAACGGGTGCCCAATAGGAACTCTTCTAGAAGGTTTGCCCCCACTATAAATATGGGAGGGTGCTGTGCACCTCCCTAATCATTTTGCTTATTTTGAAACCCTAGTTTTGTTTTTGAGATTAGGGAGTGGAGAGGTAAGGATTCTTGAAGAGAAGATTGATTGTGCTCTCATGTATTGAGTTTTGTCCTCCATGTTGGAGTGGCTGTAAACCAGCAACAATTACAAATCAATCTATGTAAGTTTTCTTGAGATAAGTCTCTTTTCGTTCTTGCTCTCTATTTTGTGACTTTGGGGTCGTATTTGATTCTCAAGTTTTCTATTGGTTTCTGCCCCCAATCTTGCTTGTTGTGACATGTGGGAACTCATCTAGGATCATCTTGATCATCTCTAACCCACGAGCAAGGTTTTGGATCTAGTTTTCGTTTTGACTTGGTTTTGTACCATCCTTCACTCAAACGGGAAAATGTCGAAACTTTGCCAAGGATCTTCACGATTTTTGATTGGAATAGGTTCCTAATATCCTGGAAAAGGTGTGTCCTAAGTTTCATTGAGTTTGGAGTTGTAGATAAAAAATTACACCTATTTGCAACTTCGTTTTTCGGGCTGATTTTACTGTTCATCAGGCTGGAGGTCAGACTGCCCATCTGAGAGGTCAGACCGCCCCATGTAAAAGTCGATCCACAAATCTGAGAGGTCAGACCGCCAATCTTATGGCAGATTGAGTTTTTGTGGTTTTTAGTTGTTTTGCTTCAGGGTATTGATTGGATTCAATACATGTCTTCCGCTATGCTTGTATATTGATCTTTATAGCTCTCATAGCTATTGGAGTGAAAATCGTGTTGAATTCGATCTTTGTGAAAAAGAGATTATACTCCTATTCACCCCCCTCTAGTCGCCGTTTTGGTCCAACACAACACGACAGTTGATTCGACAAGGGAGTTACATGGCACACAGGCTAATGAACCAAGGACGATACGTGCATGCCTTTAAGTAATTAGTAATACATGGGACATATGTGAAGGGTTACGGGTAGGCTACGATAGAACAAAACAAAAATTTACTGCGTAACCAAGGAACCTCCGCTAGTAATAGATCATGAGATTACCACAAGACGCGCCGACTCGTAGTAGAAGTAGAGTCGATGTAGTGAGTTGATGCAGTCGTAGTCGTACTCGCCGCACGTCTTCTTCTCCGAGTCTTGTGATCGTCAAGAGTTGCGGATCGTCCTAGTGCTCATGCTTCGCAACAACACCTCCAAGGTATCCACACGTACAGGGCAGCGATACCACGCGTTGGAGTGCTAGCGCTGGCAGCGTGGTATGAGGAAGGCGTGGCTGTTAGGGTTTCGGGAGTTCTTTAAAAGATCATAATCATCCCATGCCACCACCCCTCTATATATAGGCATCCATGATGGGTCTCGTACTTGAGGCCCATTAGGAACTCGTGGCCTACAAGAATTCAGATCACCATCCAAATCAAATCCTAGCCTTTTAAGTGTGCGACCCGGTAGGTTCATGTGTAATCGGTTGTGACTCGGAAATTCTTTTCCGACCACTAGTCGTTAGCGGTACCTAGCAGCACATAACGATTCCCAAACACACATATAATATATCGGACGAACCTTAATACAATATGATCTATGACGAGGTCCATATCACTAATGACCAGCTCGTATCCCTATACGACAAGTTTATATTTGGTCTTGACCAATTCGTAACTCCTTACGACCAGGCTTCGACCACTTAGTGATCATGTTCGACCAGTCTACGACCAACTCGTATCTCCATACGACTAGTCCATATCTGATTGAACTGAAAAACCTTCTTATGTATTGTTCCTTTGCCTCACGATATCTGGTTGAACTCTAGGTGAGATGTTGTGTCATCCATGGACTGTTCAATACTTTCTCGATCAAGTGTCGAATAACTTCATGTGGTCGCCACTTCGACCACTAGTGATATGACCATGCACTTTCTTTATCCGATCACAACGTGGGGCCCAAAAACATCTCTCCTGTTATGTTAGGAGGGGCAAATCCCATATTCGACAAATCACATCCCTCCGCATATTTCATAGCATACCCGAAAGCTACCTTTATAACTACCCTGTTACGAGTAGCGTTTGGCAACCCCTAAGAGTGCTATTACACATATAGGAAACCATGCTAATCTCAGGTGTAAGGATTATACATCATCATTGCTTGAGACAAACTAATGGTACATAAAATCATAACAATCTCAACGTGTCTCAAGGTGGGTCTTTTCCAACACCATGTTCTCTAACATGTGTCTATTTTTTGGGTTTGATATCTCCATATCCATGACCTGTGAAACATAGTCATTAACCAATACATATGCTAGTCTATTCATATGCGTTCTAATATGTTTTCGACCAGGGAACGTTTAAGAATAATCATCGCAGAAATATAGAGTTTCACAATCAAGTCACATACTACATAATAAATATTATTGATATTATTCTAGGAACAAGATAACATATTATCCAATGTTACGAACATAATGAAATATAATCATCTTTATGATTGTCTCTAGGGCATATTTCCTACAATATGGACGAAGAGGGTCGAACTACCGCGTATAACGTGGCCATTTGCCCTTGTGGCCCAGCTCGGCGTTGTACTCCTCGCCTTGCGCCTTAGTTTTCGCCACGATGGCCCTCTTCTGCACCCTCTCGCCCTCACGTTGCCTGGCATGCTCGCGCTCCTGCTCCTCGTGCAGCTTCTCCCACCTCTTTTTCTCCTCCATCTCAGTCTACAGCTCTTTGAGGCGCCTTTCACGGCCCTCACAGTCTTCCCTGGCCCACCTCTTCTGTGACAGCAGCATCTGTTAGAAATATACACTAGAGGCAATCATGGAGATGATGATATTTCATTATGTTCATAATTTTGATAATATGTTATCGTGTTCCTTGAATGAATCATTTGTTATAGATCAATAAGTATGTGACTTATTGGCGGAACTCTTTGTGGATATCATGGGGATATATTCCAGATCTTAGGATGATGTGACAATTGGCAATGGTGTTTACGGTTTGTCGTTTCACGAGTTTTCGATAAAGTTTCAGGCATTCGGGCGAGGCGGTCCGGCCGGTCCCAAATCGGTCGGGACCGGCCATGTGCGTGATCGGACCATTGTGACCTAAAAGTGTTGAGAAATTTGGGCCAAAATAGGTGTTGTAGGCAAGTGAGGGGATCCCAATGCACTTGGTCTCATAATTTTTGGAGCCTCCAAGCAAAAGTTCTATTCAAT
Source organism: Hsuehochloa calcarea (assembly GCA_036346395.1). Lineage (NCBI taxonomy): Eukaryota > Viridiplantae > Streptophyta > Magnoliopsida > Poales > Poaceae > Hsuehochloa > Hsuehochloa calcarea. The sequence continues at coordinate 12,972,372 of CM070605.1, read as the reverse complement.
TTAAGTTTCTAGAAGGTTTCGGAATTTCAGGGCATGAATTTCGGCTAAGTCCCTGGTGGCGGTCCGACCGGCTCACAGGGAGCGGTCCGACCGGCCAGAGGGCGGTCCGACCGGCTCACAGGGAGCGGTCGGACCGGTTTCCACTTTGTTCATCGGCCAACCTCGTGGCGATGTTGTTTTGTTAGGTCAAAGTCATTGGTATCGTGGCATATGGTTTGCATGATGCATGTTTTGACTAACATGGATCAAGTTGTGAAGAACTTGTTCCCGAATTCGTGTTTGCTTGTCTATGGTTGTGCAGGTTGCTTGGTGGTCAACGACGGTCAACGGCGAGGAGGATCGGGACTAGACTTGGAGAGTTGAGGTCCAGAACGATCGACGATGCCGGGTGAGGTCAATGACTCAAGCGTGACACAAGATGGACAAGTGTGACCTATTGGCAAATCCATGGCGCATGGTGAAGCGGTTTAGATCAAAAGGTTAAAGCGGTAACTGCGAAGCGTGCGTGTGTGACCCGCTTGTTAGTGGGCCTTAACGGAGCCCAATTGGGTCAAACCCTAGAGAGTTCTAGGCCTCCACTATAAATAGGAGGAGGTGGTGGCTGCACCAATCTCTCTCGCTGTTTTTTGCCTCTTTGTTGTTTCAAAACCCTAATTGGCTTAGGGGGAGTTGAGGTGGAGGCTAGGGCTTTTGATGGTTTGAGGTGAATTTTGTGATCTTGGATTGACCACTGATCCATGATGGTGTGGGTGTAATCCAGCAACGATCACGTTCTTAATCTATGCAAGGTTTGCTTGAGATAAGTCTCTTTTCGTTCTTGCTTTCAATTTCGTGATTTTAGGGCTTTCTTTGATCCGCGAGTTTGTGATTGATTATTTCACGTAAATTAGTGTTGGACCGAAAAGGCGACTAGAGGGGGGGGGTGAATAGGAGCACGCTCACTTTTTCACAAAATATGAATTCAACACAATTTCACTCCAATAGCTATGATGAAGCTATGAAGATCAATATACCAGTACAGTGGAAGACTAGTATTGAATGCAATTAAACCCCTAAGCAATGCGATAAAAATCAGCAAGAATCAAAACTAACAGAGACTGGCCGGTCTAACCGCTGTTATACTGGCGGTCTGACCGGCACCAAATCGGTCTGACCTCTGGTGTGGGGCGGTCCGGCCTACAGCTCGTAACGATAAAAAAACCGATGACGAAGTTGCAATTAGGTCTAACTTTTGATTCTCAACTCCAAACTTCACGAAACTTTGCACACACCTTCTCTATGATATTAAGGACCTATTCCAATCAACAATTATAATAATTCTTGGACGAACAAATATCTTTTATGATCTGATTGAAGAAGGGTGCAAAACCGGGCAAAAGTGAAAAGTAGACCAATCGCTTGCTCGTGGGTGATTGATGATCAAATTGATCCTAGATGGGTTCCCACACATCACAGCAAGCTAATCCACGTGAAAGAATCAATCAAAAACTCGTGGATCAATGAAAGCCCTAAAATCACGAAATTGAAAGCAAGAACGAAAAGAGACTTATCTCAAGCACACCTTGCATAGATTAAATTCGTGATTGTTGCTGGATTACATGCACTCCATCAAGGATGCCAATGCCCAATCCAAGAGCACGAAAATCACCTCAAACCATAAAGAGCCCTAGCCTCCACCTCAACTCCCCCGAAGCCAATTAGGGTTTGAAGACAACACAAGAGGTGAAAAACAGCGAGAGTCAGGGGTGCAGCCACCACCTTCGCCTATTTATAGTGGATGCCTAGAACTCTCTAGGGTTTGACTCAATTGGGCTCCCGTTAAGGCCCACTAACAAACGGGTCACACACACACGCTTCGCAAAGCGCCGTCTTTAACCTTTTGACCTAAACCGCTTCACCATGCGCCATGGATTTGCCAATAGGTCACCCTTGTCCATCTTGTGTCACGCTTGAGTCATTGACCTCACCCGGCAACGTCGATCGTTCTGGACCTCAACTCTCCCAGTCTAGTCCCGATCCTCCTCGCCGTTGACCGTCGTTGACCACCAAGCAACCTGCACAACCATAGACAAGCAAACACGAATTCGGGAACAAGTTCTTCACAAGTTGACCCATGTTAGTCAAAACATGCATCATGCAAACCATATGCCACGATACCAATGACTTTGACCTAACAAAACAACATCGCCACGAAGTTGACCGACGTTCAAGTCAATACCGGTCTGACCGCTCCATGTGAGCTGGTCGGACCGCTCCCTGTGAGCCGGTCGGACCGCCCCTAGGGACTTAGCCGAAATTCATGCCCCAAATTCAAACCTTCGAAATTAAAAACGAATAGAACTTCTTACTGGAGACTCCAAAAATCATGAGACCAAGTGCATTGGGATCCCCTCACTTGCCTACAATACCTATTTTTGGCCCAGCTCGTTTTGACCACTTTTAGGTCACAGCCGGTCCGACCGCCGTACATGGCCGGTCCGACCAATTTGGGACCAGTCGGACCGCCGTGCTAGGACCGGTCGGACCGCCCCTGTCCAGAATGCCTGTAGCTTTGTCGAAAACTCGAGAAACGACAAACCGTAAACACCATTGCCAATTGTCACATCATCCTAAGATCTGGAGCATATTCCCATGATATCGACAATTAGTTTGCTGCGATATGTGTGAATCTATCTAGAATCATCTTGATCATCAATCACTCACGAACAAGCATTAGGATCAAGTTTTCGTTCTTGCCCGGTTTTAGACCTTCTGTTATTCAAGTGACAACTGTTCAGGATCTATCCAAGAATTATCATAATATTCGATTGGAATAGGTCCTCAATAGCATAGAGAAGTTGTGTGCAAAGTTTCGTGAAGTTTGGAGTTGAGAATTAAAAGTTTGACCTAATTGCATCTTCGTCATCGGGCTGATTTTACTGTTTCAGATCGTTTCTGGAGCCTGCCGGTCAGACCGCCCATCATCACCGGTTCGACCGATTTTGGAGCGGTCTGACCGCCAGTACAACAGCGGTCCGACCGCCCGGCAATCGGTCCAACCGGCTGGGTCCAGAGGTCAGACCGCGAGTGCATTGTGATTCTTTAATCTTAGTTGATTTTGTTATTTTTCTTAGGGGATTTAATTGGATTCAATACTAGTCTTCCGCTGTACTGGTATATTGATCTTCATAGCTTCCTAATAGCTATTGGAGTGAAATTGTGTTGAATTCATTATTTGGGAAAAAGTGAGCGTGCTCCTATTCACCCCCCCTCTAGTCGCCTTTTCGGTCCAACACTCTTTAACTTATATGATGTCATTCTAAATGTTTCCCTGGTTGGAGGTCACTAGTCAGAACACCAGTGACTCTATGATTAGCACATGTATTGATTGATGGCCATGTTTCACCAGTCATGGATACAGGGATATCGAATCAATAATGTGAGCACGTGATAGAGAACAGAGGGTTGGATAGACCCATCATTGAGACACTATTGAGATTGTTATGAATGTATGTGTCATTAGTTGGTCTCAAGTAATGGTGATGTATAATCCTTAGACCTGAGATCAGCATGGTTCCCTACATGTGTAATAGCACTCTTAGAGGTTGCCAAACGCTACTCGTAACTGGATAGTTATAAAGGTAGCTTTCGGGTATGCTATGAAACATGCGGAGATGTGATTGGTCGATATGGGATTTGCACCTCCTAACATAACAGGAGAGATATCTCTGGGCCCCTCGTGGTGATCGGATAAAGAAAGTGCATGGCCATGCCACTAGTAGTCGAAGTGTTGACCACATGAAGTTATCTGACACTCGATCGAGAAAGTATTGAACAGTCCATGGATGACACAACATCTCACCTGGAATTCAACCAGACATCGTGAGGCAAAGGGAGAATGCTTGAGTAGGTCGCTTAGTTCGATCAGTTACGGACTAGTCGTATGAAGATATGAGATGGTCGTAGATTGGTTGAACGTAATCACAGAATGGTAAGAACCTGATCGTAAGGAGTTACGAACTGGTCATGACCAAATACAACCTGGTCGTATAGAGATATGAACTAGTTGTAAGTGATGAGGACCTGATCATAGATCATATTACATCAAGGTTCGTCCGATATAATCTATGTGTATTTGGGAATCGTTATGTGCTGCTAGGTACCACTAACGACTGGTGGTCGGAAAAGAGTTTCCGAGTTATAACCGATTACACATGAACCTGTAGGGTCACGCACTTAAAGGGCTAGGATTTGATTTGTATGGTGATCCGAATTCATATAGGCCACGAGTTCCTAATTGTAATACCCCGAAGGTGATTCGGCTTATTAGAAAAAGTTTCGGAAGAGGGAGCTAATCGAAAAACCAGAATCATCTTTTCACCGGGGGGTTTTCTGTGATTTCACGGCAACCTGGGCCTGGGCCACGGCCCAGGAGGGGCCCATGTGGTGGCTGGCCATAAGAGGGGGTTCCCACCCCCCAAACCCTAAACTCCATATTTCTCTCCCCCTCCCCCCTTTGGAGCCGCCGCCCCCCTTCCCCTTGCTGTGCACCGCATTGTACGTCGATTTTGGGTAAGATGCGTTTGTTTTCTGTCCTGTCCATCTCTTAGAAAGTTTTAGGTATTGTTCTTAGCTTTCCATAGCCACCGAGATCACGTGATTCTGCCTTACGGTTTAGGAGATATGATTTTTTTAGTGCACACTATTCTGTCTGTCTGACCAGAAAGATCTGTCGGCTTGATCCTAGGTTTTGATTTAGTTAGAGGCATTTCCAGAACCTCCACCCAAATAGGTTATTGTAGCCCTTTAAATTATATTTCAAACCTGATAAAGATCATCTCCATTGGATCTGTATAATGAAAGTTATGATATTTTCTTTACCACTGTTCTGAATTTTGGGCAGATAATTGTTAGTGTTTTCATCTATTGTTTAGACTACTGTAGAGGCCGAATCTGGGGTTTTGCCCTTCTAGAGTTTTATTCCTGGGAACGTTAGCTTTCTTTTGGCACTGAGATCAGGAAATTCCGATCTGTAGTTTGGGAGATATGAATTTTTGATTACGAACTGTCCGGTCTGTCTGAAAACTGAGGTCAGTAGGTTTGTCCCTCGGTTTTGTTCAAATTAGGGGCCGAATCAGAACCTTCACCCAACTAAGTTATTTTAGCCCTTACAATTATCTTTCCAGGCTGATAATAATCATTCTCATTGGATCAATAGGTTGCAAGTTACGCCGTTTTCTTTATCTCTGATCTGTATTCTGGACAGACGTAGATGGGTTGTGTTTAGCTGTTAATTAGCCCTCTGTTTTGGCCGAATCAGGGGATTCCGCCAACTAATGTTTTGTAGCCTGATCTGTTAAGATTCAGTGAGCACTGGTTTCAGGTCTTTTGGAGTTACAGATAATTAATGGTGATTTTTCTAGTATCGCTGCCAGTTTAGCGGTAATCGGGCTGTTGGGTAAACTTGGTAAAATTGATCCCGTTGTTTGGGTGGGAGAGATAGAGGGGATGGAAGGGTTCTTGTAGCAATGTCATACCTTGTTATTCTTATTTTGATTATACATTTGTGTAGGCGGTGAGGCGGTGAGTGGAGGGCATCTTCGTGTCCTCCTATTACGTCACATCGCGGAAGGCAAGTACCCTATCTTTGTTTGGTGATGTTTCCAATTGTTTGCTTGATGTTGGGATAAATTGTGAATGCCTTTTTCTATCCATCCTGATGTTTATTTCATTTCAAGAAGATGATTCTTGTGATTAAAGAATTAGCATTCATTTCATTGTTGCATTCCATTACATGCAACTAACTTGTGTGGCATCCTTGATATATTATGTTGTGTGGGAATGCATACTCATACTTGTTTACACATGTTGTTGAATGCCATGTGTCTTTTCCACTAATGTGTATTATTCATTCATACCATGAGAAATCATCATATTCATTCATAAAATTCATTATGACCACGGAGTGGATTCTTTTAGTAAGTCCCATCAATTCCAAGATGGGCATTTGAAAGACCCATCAATTCCAAAGATGGGCATTTGAAAACCCACCATTCCAATGTGGGTAGTGTTGACCACCATTCCAATGTGGCAACTTGGACACCGTATGAAACGTTCTTCATACGGTGATTGGGTCCCCGTACTTTGTGAAGTACGGGCTTATGAACACCGACGGTGTATCACTCGCTATACCAGTATAAGTTGTGATTAGTCCATTCCTTCAATGCATTCTTTCATTCCATCCATTCATGTATTCATTCCATTCAATCATATATGTGTTCCAAGATTTGTTCGTAATTCAACTGGATTGTGTTGTCCACTCTATGTTTGATTATTCTTGTATGTACTTCTTTGAGTCTTCGACTCACCCTTGCTTTGTATGTTTTAATTAGGTAATTGAGGAGAAGACAAGGTGATTTGGTGGGGTAGTTCGACTGCTGCACTTCACTTTTATCCAATCGAATAATTATTATTACCTTTCAGTCAAGCCAACTTGTTAAATAAATTTCGATTTGTAATAATCCAACTTTGGTATTGCTTGACTGCTCGTGGTATTATATCTGTTTATCCATTCTTTTCCATGAATCGTGATCGTTTATTGTCATTCTTTAGAAATTATTGTTGATTGAATCAGATAATCCGGCTTTAATGCTATTCTTAGTAGTTTGATAGTTTTGCGTAACATCTTGGCTTCCGAATAGCCGTGGTGTTACAGATTGGTATCGAGCGGGCTTTAGGTCCGTGGTTCATTCAAACATATTAAATTGACACCTTGTGCACATTAGGAGGGTTGGGTAAAGCTGTTGCTTCCGCATTTCAATTGTGGTGACTCGAGTATTGAGTCGTTGTTAAATTGTGTTATGCTATGATGTGTTAATCCATGATATGATGGGATAACCTCTATCTATGAAATTATTCTATGATAGTCATGAGATGATCCGATATAAATATATATATTCATAATTGATTGCATTAGTTATGCGTTTCGCTAGCGAGCGTTGATCGCTTGAGTTCGTGGTTGATGTCACGGTTTTGCCGGGCTACACCCTCGCTTGTAGTATGATATTAGAGAACTTCTTACCTCTGTTCCATAAGCTCTGTATTGAGCATAAGCTCATTGATGAACTTGTTGCCTTTCTCGAACTGATATCTGGTTTCCTGGTTGTGGTTCCTGGCAGTTCGTGTATTCTTTTGAAATTGGGGTTTTAATGAAGAAGGCAAGCTCCAGCAGTTCTCTGATTCGTTCTTTGAAACAAATATTGCCCTTTCGACTATTGTGATATTTCTGCTCCACGTGAGCATAGTTCAAATGCAAGATTCCTCTTTTCACAAAAGACTTGTTTTACCTGTTGGGAAATTTAACTCATTCGCTCGTTTGGAATCTCGGTATTGAAGACTTCTTTTGCAAGTTCTTTATCAAGTGTGTATTGATCTTGCATATTTCTCTTGGGCTGCTTTAGTACGTCGTTCTCTTCCTTGATTTTCGAATTTGACAAATTCTTGCCCGGTGGCGATTGATGAATTTCTCTTGGGTTCATGATGTTGGTAGACGAGTTTAAATAGGCCTTTAATGGTACTCCGAAAATATTATTATTTTTCGATTGTCGAATTGTTTTTACTACGAATGATCTTTGTAAATTGGCAACATTGATATTTTCATAGTTGTTCTTTCTTTCTCATCGGAAAAGAGCGACTCATTTACTCGTTTGATGGTTTGCCTAATGAGAATTCTTGTTGCAAGATCGTTAACACGAGAAAGCATTGGCTCAATGTATTCCTTTTGGAACCCTCTGCTTGTTGAAATTTGATGCATCTCTTTTCTGAAGAAAAGCGTTAAAACCCTTTTGGAGTGCTTGGTTATGCTTAAGTCGGGGGTTGCACCCAAACAAAGATTGTGGGCTACGGGTTTCTATTAGACCCTATTTGTTTTTCAAAATAGTTTCTTGCCTTTCGGCTGCGGAGCTCTCATTCGCTGTTTGTGAACGTTATTCTTGACAAGATCGTTCTCTTTATGTTAGCCCTATCTCTCTTGTTGATAAGGGTAGCTTGGTTATCCGCTTGTGATTCGAGAATGAAAATTTCTTTCACAAAGTTCATTGAAGAAAATTTCGACTATGTTCATTTCTTTGGAATATTTGGAGTGTTGGAGTTTAGAACCTCCTTTGGAAAGAAAAGTGTCAAATCCCTTCTCTAGAGTTTTGTAGTCTTTGGGTGTGACGTTTGTTCAACTTTGTGGTTTTCGTACCTGAATTCTTTTCTAGAATAAGTTGTTATTACAATTCCATTTGATGCTGAAAATTTTTATGACCCGATTTGTCATGTTCCCTTTAGAAGGTTTATTGACACGATCAGTAATGTGAGAGTAAGGTTGATTCTTTTATAGAGAAAGAAGTTTGACCACCTTTCTTGATGTTTCCAAAATGATTCAATTTCGAGTTTTGTGTTCATGACCTATTGGAGGTCCCGATTAATTATGATAAACGAAGTTTGCCACGTAAAGCGATTTGTTGCGAGTTATAATGGTTCTTGATGATGCGAGCGTTTTGATCTTGAATGCTCGTTGTTCTTATCTGTAAAGATCCGACATTCTCTTCTTGTGAGGCTCATGTTTTCAATTGTGGACTCCACCTAGGTTCAATGAGTTCATTGCCTAAATTTTTCTGCCCTTTTCACTCAAAAGATTTCGAGTTTCAATCGTAATGCCGTTTTCTTATCGGTTGTTATTTGCTATTATCTTCTGAGGAATGTGTTCCTCAATCTGTGAACTCAATTTCCGCTTTCTAAAGTCACCTTTATCGTAATATTTCTTATGGTTTCTTGCTCGCCGTGATGAACAACGTTTTTACGTGTGTGAAGCTTGTCCTTATTCGCCTCTTTCTTTTGAGAAAGACCCAAAAGTTTTGTTGCAGGGTTTTACAAAGCGTTTATTGGCAACTGTTTGGTGGTGGTTAAGTTTTGGTAGTGGTGATATTTTGCTACCAAGTTATTGGAGGAGTAGAAGAATGTGAAATTGATTTGATCTGTATCTCTTGAGGAAAAAAAATATTGATTCACATGGAATGTTTGGCTTCGAAGTAAGTCTGAAAAGTGTTACGGCTGATTAACACCTGGTATAGTGAAATTCCAGAACTTCAATTCAGGATTGAAAGGTTGGTGATTATCGGAGGTATGGAAATCTTGATTGAATTTATAGAGTAACGCAATTGGATAGCATTGCGAGATGGTGTGGGTGATTTCTGATGATGTCAATGAGTGAGTATGTTAGAATGGTGGTAATGTTGGAGATTTAATTCGATGATTTCACTATCAGTTATAAGAGCAATCTGTTGTAGAGGTTTTGGAAGTTAAATCTGGGTCTTGCATTTGTTTATGCTAGGACCCTTTTGAAGCAAAGACATTAGCATGCGATCGACGATTCGAGTTGTTCTTGAAAATTTGAGGTAATGTGATTGTGTGGTATCTATCCTGTGGCGCTTTGGGTGCCTTTAATCAAATTAAGGTTGAATAGCAGAACGAGATGTCTAGAGCAATCAAAAAAAAAAATCAATGGAGTCTCTCCACCATGGTGTGGATGATGTATTTCAGTTTGAGCATAATTTGATAATGTTCAATTAAGAGGTTTAATCTCTTGAGGTATGCGATGAATTCGAATTCCAATATTGGAGAGAAGTTTTACTCCTCGAAGAGAGAAGCGGAAGAAAGGATGTTTCCTCGGAAAATGATGCATTTCCTTGCTTCTCGTTTGGGTTTTGTGCTGTTGATAAGTGTTTTCTGCACTTTGAGTTGGGGCCGTGTTGGCATGGTGAATCTTTCCATTGATGAGTAAAAGAAATATTTGATTTGAGTATTCAAGCAAATTTCTCTTTTGGTTTTCGTGGTGTTCTTTCACAAATTGATTCATTGGAAGTGGAATTGCTTTACTGATGAATAGTCACATTTGGGATTTAACCTTTTTGGTGAAGAGTTAACATTGCGTGGTTGCGATGAGAACTCTCTATTTTTCGATTGGATTCTCTTCATTTCCGCAGAGAAGAAATTAGGAAGTCGGCTTATCGCTTTGACCGTCACGGTACATACGCCAAGCACGCAACATAAGGTGCGTCTTTGGTCGAGAGCAAGCAGGACCATTCAAAGTTTGAGATTAAGTTAAACACGTTGACCATCGAGTAAGGTCTTACCTTGATCCTCTTCTGATGAGTGTACCTAGAAAGTTCAAGTTGATTGTTAGGTCAGACGTCGCTTCATATCTTTGCTTTGTGGTTTCTCTATTCCGAGAGAGAGGCTACTTGGGAGATAGAGTCTCGCATGCGCGAGCAGTATCCAGACCCGTTTATTTCTGGAACATGTTAAATCTGTTGAATTCAACTCCTTGGAAATTCGTTCTGGTATTAGTTGCCGGTTAGAATTCGAGGTCGAATTCCGTTAAGGGGGGTAGAATGTAATACCCCGAAGGTGATTCGTCTTATTAGAAAAAGTTTCGGAAGAGGGAGCTAATCGAAAAACCAGAATCATCTTTTCACCGGGGGGTTTTCTATGATTTCACGGCAACCTGGGCCTGGGCCACGGCCCAGGAGGGGCCCATGTGGTGGCTGGCCATAAGAGGGGGGTTCCCACCCCCCAAACCCTAAACTCCACATTTCTCTCCCCCTCCCCCCTTTGGAGCCGCCGCCCCCCTTCCCCTTGCTGTGCACCGCATTGTACATCGATTTTGGGTAAGATGCGTTCGTTTTCTGTCCTGTTCATCTCTTAGAAAGTTGTAGGTATTGTTCTTAGCTTTCCATAGCCACCGAGATCACGTGATTCTGCCTTACGGTTTAGGAGATATGATTTTTTTAGTGCACGCTATTCTGTCTGTCTGACGAGAAAGATCTGTCGGCTTTATCCTAGGTTTTGATTTAGTTAGAGGCATTTCCAGAACCTCCACCCAAATACGTTATTGTAGCCCTTTAAATTATCTTTCAAACCTGATAAAGATCATCTCCATTGGATCTGTATAATGAAAGTTATGATATTTTCTTTACCACTGTTCTGAATTTTGGGCAGATAATTGTTAGTGTTTTCATCTATTGTTTAGACTACTGTAGAGGCCGAATCTGGGGTTTTGCCCTTCTAGAGTTTTATTCGTGGGAACGTTAGCTTTCTTTTGGTACTGAGATCAGGAAAATCCGATCTGTAGTTTGGGAGATATGAATTTTTGATTACGAACTGTCCGGTCTGTCTGAAAACTGAGGTCAGTAGGTTTGTCCCTCGGTTTTGTTCAAATTAGGGGCCGAATCGAATCAGAACCTTCACCCAACTAAGTTATTTTAGCCCTTAAAATTATCTTTCCAGGCTGATAAGAATCATTCTCATTGGATCAATAGGTTGCAAGTTACGCCGTTTTCTTTATCTCTGATCTGTATTCTGGACAGACGTAGATGAGTTGTGTTTAGCTGTTAATTAGCCCTCTGTTTTGGCCGAATCAGGGGATTCCGCCAACTAATGTTTTGTAGCCTGATCTGTTAAGATTCAGTGAGCACTGGTTTCAGGTCTTTTGGAGTTACAGATAATTAATGGTGATTTTTCTAGTATCGCTGCTAGTTTAGCGGTAATCGGGCTGTTGGGTAAACTTGGTAAAATTGATCCCGTTGTTTGGGTGGGAGAGATAGAGGGGATGGAAGGGCTCTTGTAGCAATATCATATCTTGTTATTCTTATTTCGATTATACATTTGTGTAGGCGGTGAGGCGGTGAGTGGAGGGGCATCTTCGTGTCCTCCTATTACGTCACATCGTGGAAGGCAAGTACCCTATGCTGTTTGGTGATGTTTTCAATTGTTTGCTTGATGTTGGGATAAATTGTGAATGCCTTTTTCTATCCATCCTGATGTTTATTTCATTTCAAGAAGATGATTCTTGTGATTAAAGAATTAGCATTCATTTCGCTTGTTGCATTCCATTACATGCAACTAACTTGTGTGGCATCCTTGATATATTATGTTGTGTGGGAATGCATACTCATACTTGTTTACACATGTTGTTGAATGCCATGTGTCTTTTCCACTAATGTGTGTTATTCATTCATACCATGAGAAATCATCATATTCATTCATAAAATTCATTATGACCACGGAGTGGATTCTTTTAGTAAGTCCCATCAATTCCAAGATGAGCATTTGAAAGACCCATCAATTCCGGCATGGGCATTTGAAAACCCACCATTCCAATGTGGGTAGTGTTGACCACCATTCCAATGTGGCAACTTGGACACCGTATGAAACGTTCTTCATACGGTGATTGGGTCCCGTGCTTTGTGAAGTACGGGCTTAAGTGAACACCGACGGTGTATCACTCGCTATACCAGTATAAGCCGTGATTAGTCCATTCCTTCAATGCATTCTTTCATTCCATCCATTCATGTATTCATTCCATTCAATCATATATGTGTTCCAAGATTTGTTCGTAATTCAACTGGATTGTGTTGTCCACTCTATGTTTGATTATTCTTGTATGTACTTGCTGAGTCTTGACTCACCCTTGCTTTGTATGTTTTAATTAGGTAATTGAGGAGAAGACAAGGTGATTTGGTGGGGTAGTTCGACATCGCACTTCACTTTTATCCAATCGTAATAATTATTATTACCTTTCATCAAGCCAACTTGTTAAATAAATTTCATTTGTAATAATCCAACTTTGGTATTGCTTGACTGCTCGTGGTATTATATCTGTTTATCCATTCTTTTCCATGAATCGGTGATCGTTTATTGTCATTCTTTAGAAATTATTGTTGATTGAATCAGATAATCCAAACTTTAATGCTATTCTTAGTAGTTTGATAGTTTTGCGTGACATCTTGGCTTCGAATAGCGAGGTGTTGTTACTAACACACCGGCGTATGGTATTCCTTCCCTAGAGGTGTGGATGCCGTAGAGGCGCTACTGTGGTTGCTGTTGCGTTTGAGGACGATCCACGACCTTGGTGAGGAACTCGATTGGTTCTTCGGAGGAGGCGATCGCCATCGAGGACGATTAACTACATTTGGACGATCGACTTTGACCACTTCATCGACACACTCTACGTTGGATCAGGTTGCTCTAACTCTTCTTCTGCTACACTGCGCATCTAGTGGTAAAAATCTATGATCTCTTGCTTGTATGGTATTCTAGTTTACGTGGTATATTTTTTGAATTGTCAGCTAGTGTAGCCTACCTGTATCCCTTCATCCTCCACAGAGACTTTGTACACCAAGGTTGTCTGCGTGCATCAGTATACGTAGTCTCACGTGCATAGGCTCGACAGTCCTCTAGGCGTGTGCACGTACACCCTCTCCTAAGTGTACGGTCTCCAGATGATGTGGTCATCCGTCAGCTGATCGACGTGTAGGTGACATGTGGAATAGAATAACAGAAACTTAGCACACAAAATTGTGATTACATTATGAAAATTAATAAATGTTCATGAAACTAACCCATCGGAGGCACCACACTGTGCCCATGGTCGGTTGGTCCACATTGTCGCCCTCGGTGTACAAACTGACTGTGTACGCTCCTAAGTCCAGCTATGGGCATCCGGAGAGGATGGAGCTGTCTTGGGCTCAGTGGCACACGTCGCACAGTGCGCGATACATTGCGCACAACACAACCGAACCCCAAGCGTAGATATGGATCTCATCCACTGGCCAGTCTGCCTGTTGACGTGCGTACCGAACGTAGTGCTTGTCGACGCTGTCACTGTGGGATCCCCAGAACATGACCTACCTAAACATCCACAGCAAGTAGGTCTCAAAGTGCCTCCTAACAACGTTGTCGTCTGCGTCCTCCACCATACACTCGGGCTACAAGAATACATGTACATGTTAGCAAGGCTCACAAATGAATTGACGCGAGAGGACAATAATCACGAAGACTTAAGTAGAACTGGCAGATCCACCTCAGTGTTGGACAGTGGGTGCTGCTGAACTCCCTGTACCCGCTGCCCGGTAGCAGCACATCCTAGAACCTCGCCAACAACTTTGTGCACCACGTGGCCAGGATGTCGTATGCCGCCAGAGGGAAGCCATTGTAGGGCAACCCGGTCAGGAAGGTGATGTTCTGAAGGGTCGGCGCAGTCACCCCGCAGGGAGAGCCAGAAAAGCTTTGAATAACTCTTCCGAGTTAGTGGATACGGAGGGAGAGGTGAAACGTGTGCGTCTCTGTCCTCCAATGGTCAACCAGCGCCATTAGTAGGGATCGATTGTATAGAAAACATCTGGACGTACGACTAGGACAGCGGTCCTAGTCATCCTCCCACGTCGCCTCAACCATCCTCGCCAGCGAAAGGAGGCCTGCCGCCCTCAACCTGCGTCAGGTAAGGTTACGAACAAACGTTAGTCCACCCGAAGTAGTCAGGCTGCAAATGAGTACAGAAAGATCGCAATGGCACGTACCTCGGAACCCAGGCGTGGGTCCACCCTCCATGCCCTGATGGGCGTGCGCAGTCGCAATGCGTCAAGCTTAATCGTCGCCTCGCCCTCCTAGGGGAGGATGGTACTGAGGCAGCTACGGTGATGCGTGTCAATCATCGGGTCAAGCAATTCGTACAAGTACTATGCAACGTGGCCTTGGTCCGCCATACCTGAAAATACAGTGCATACATTGTAAAGACTATGAAACATGTACGTAAGTTAATAGGAAGAAACATTAATTACCAGCCACAAATAGAAACCAAATTTAAGTTGGAATTATTTTGGTTATACATAGCCTATGTAGCAACCCCGGATTTTCTTTACAATTTCAAAATGTGTTATGCTATTTTCCTAGTTTAAAATTAAATTCCGACATTGACAATATAATTACCGCGCACAAATGGGAAGCTAAATAAAGCTGGGATTATTTTGATTATGTTGTACCTCCCTACTTAGCTACTCTACAATTTTTACAGATTTGTAATAGGAGTCTTCCTATTTCTGCAAATTTTTCCTAAATCGTTCGAGTGCTGGACATTCGTAACATGTGCACGATGAACTAGACTAACACAACTCAAATAATGTACTACATAATTTGACTACAATTATCTAATCTACTTATCATGGATGGACATTAGATTTAGGTTGTTACTTCATATATATTCGGCGAGGGAGATGTTTGACGAAGCATCTCTACGCCCAGTACATGGAACTATTCACTTAGCGGATTGCAAGGAGTATACAATTACTAAGGTGGGAATGGTTATATTGGAGATGTATAATGGTGCACATCGCATATTGTTGGGACCCAAATATGCAAATCTGGACCCTCTGTGTATAACACACTAGTTTATGATCACACTAGTACACATAGTGTCAACATAGATAAATATCATTCCACACAAGGTGAATATAAGAATAAATGAATAATTTGATTAATAAATAACGGTTGTGAGCTTGTGGTCGAGTTTATACTTATTAAGCCATGCAAGGCTAGCACTAAGTAAAGAGACGACAGAGGAATATAAACAACTCCAGCGGGAACCCATAGACTTGACACAGGCAATCGACTCGAATCAAGATCTAGTGATCCTCCTCCTCGTGAAACTCCTCCTCAAAAGTAGGCGAAAACTCTTCTACTTCAGCTAAATAATTGCAGCAAGAATGAGTACTCTGAGTACTCAGCAAGTCATACCACATAATGTAATTATAGATGATGGCTTATTGCAAGGAAATAGCTTCTATGGTTATTTTGAAAAAAGTAACATTTGCATTTGAATACAAATAATAGAATGAAAGCGTAATTTAAAACGAATAAACAATAATAGTTTAACCAGTATTTTCAGAAATACCATAAAGCCTAAACAATTTCTTTCACACAACCACATGAGTTAAACCACACAGCTATCCCTTCTCAATTATTTTTTATGAAAGTATACTCCCTAGTCCGAAATCCCCGAGCATGTCCATGACCACAGACTCTATCCATGACCTTAGACTCTGTCCATGACCACAGACTCTATCCATGACCTTAGACTCTGTCCATGACCACAGACTCGGCTATTTGAATAGATTGATTAACACTATATAGATGTTTGTACACTTTACCCACAATATATAACCAGTGTAGCTAGCATCAATAATAACAAAACCTTTCTGAGCTTCATCTTAACAATTGACCCTCCCGTTATGCATATTGACGGCACCAAACCCCCACACAGTTTTTTGGTTTATCGCACATCGTTGGAGCTGGACACGGTGAACTGCTCATAAATATGACTCACCACACAGATAGAATCATACCTCCATCCTAGCACACATTCTAACCTATATGCCTAAGTAATCAATGTTAAGAATATGTTACTTACTAAGTTATGCCCATCCCATAGCAAGTATGTGGTCATACAGTTATGGCTTAGTTCAATGATGTACAAAGTTAAGTCCTTAATTAACCAAGGCAAGACCGTGAAGCTACTACCAACTATCACATTCATATTTTCCCAAATGCACATAGCTCTACCATATCACAATTCTATCCACTTGCCTTGGTCTAAATCTTTTTCCACCCTATTGGTTAAGTGCAACACATGCCATCAACGAGCGACAACATAAAACACACATTCTTTCCACAAAGTTATTCCATAAACACTTAGTCAAGTTTATATTTACAACTCAAAATGATATCAATAATCCGTTGCATGGCTAAGCAGACTATTTATATCTAACCAACCCATGTTAGTGCTATAATAATACCAACTAATAAATAACCAAGCAGGGTGACAAAAGATCAAGTAGGTGTGTAGCAAATCCTAAAGATTTTAAAGAATTAAGTACTTGAAATAACATGAAATAATCTGAATTAAAGTAATTTTGAAAAACTGGGTTCAACATGGTCAAAGGTACAAGTTTCCTTCAAACAAGTCTTGGCACTAGTCTTGAGCTTGGTAAACTCCTCGTTTCTCGAAAACTCCCAAAGTATCCACATTTACTCGCAAACGAAAGTGAAAATTGAAATAAATACAAAACGAAGCAACAAATAAACTTCAAAAAAAAATAAAAATCACAAGAAGGTAGATCTTGAATTAATATGAATTCAGAGACTTGAATGGGCTCAATCGGAGTTTGTATGAGGAGAACATGCTCGCGGAAGATTTAAATCTAAGAAAAAGATAAAGAAAATACTATTTCATATTTTTGGAATCTTATTTCTGAAGGAAATTCCTAAATATTGTGTTAGAAATAAATTTCAAAATTAAAAGAAAGCCCTGAAAATAGGAAATAGAGACTGAAAAGTGGGACCCATAGTCTATAGACCGGGTCCATAGAATTTGATCCACTAGTCTATGGCTCACGGGTCTATAGCATAGCACACTGACATGTGGGGTCCACACGTAAGTGACTTGGTTCACCGTGAACCAAGTACATGTGGGATTGACTTTTGAGGCAGGTGTGGTTCGCAGCTGACTCAACGATGACATAGTTGACACGCAAGCACTAGGGCTGAGGTGGCGCTGACACGACAGATAGTGGTGACACGTAGCTGACACGCAAGCTCAACGACGGTGGTGGCTTGGGAACCCAAGGTTGTCGGCATTTGGGGCCACGACGGCACAAGTGGAGGGTTCTGATCGAAGGTGGACGGAGATGGGGCGGCAAGATAGAAGTGGAGGCTAGGGCTCGGGCTCGTTGGTGCCGGGTCAAGGTGGCGCTATGGTGAAGGCGAAGACGACTTGAATACAGCATCGAGATGATCCCGGCGGTGGTGCCAAGTGGCGACGAGGCTCACCAGAATGGCGGTGGAAAAGATGAAGAGCTTCAGCCAGCGCTGGAGAAGATGACGACGGCAAGGGCATTAGGGGGCGACTCAGGCGAGGGCGGCTAGGGAAAAATATGTTGCGCGGCTCGGGGTGCGAGAGAGGGCGAGAAGGTAGAGGAGTGGGTTCTGACACGGCGTCCAGTTCGCGAGACCCACGTATGTACGACGCAACAGAGGAGGAGGCCCAATTGGCTCGGCCCATTCTCCTCACGTGGCACAACTGGCCACTCGGTCCAAACGCCACCGCCGCTCCAGCCCACGTGCGCAAACCCCAGTGTGGCCCAGCCACAACTACTACCACCCTGGCCTACCTACCAACCACTGCCACCCCAGTGCGCTCGCACCGCTACATGCGCTCGACGCAGACTACACGCTCGCCACCCTTGGCTTCCGTGTTGCGCACGACTCCACACACCTAAAATACCGCTATCCCCGTGTGCATCCGCTCTACGTCGGTCTCCTCTCTCCCATGCCCTAGCCACCGCTGCTTGAGACATCATCAATTTTCATCGCCCCGATCATCTTCTCCACAACAAGCGTCGTCGCGCCCGCATCACTAGTTTCACCTCGACATCCTCCTCTACATGCTGCCACCCATTGGAGTCCCAGAGCTCCGGATTGCTGGCGCCATCTTCTTGTTCCCCACATCTGGTCGCATCCACGACACCCGAAACTCCTCCTCTGCTGTTCCCGCTGCCCGCGATGAGTTTCCCTCGAATCTAATCGGGTCATCTCATGTTCTAGCCCTTGATCTACCCATCCCCTCTCTTGATTCAGAGTTTCATCCTCTGTGTGCTAAGATTGGCTCCATATTCTTCATCTCTAGCCAGTGCCCTTCATCGCTTGATTCTGCCGCCACCGATGAGCCTCTGCCTTCATCATCTCCACCTTCACCTTTCTCGATCCGTGTTCTACACGGTGCCTACCCTTTTTGGCCGAAGCGCTTCCCCTCGTCGTCGCCACCATGGCAGAGCCTGTGCCGCCAAAGGCCATCTCCGATGTGCCCTTGACCCCATGCCCACATCATCTTGTTCACCTCGTTACCCTCTCCGTGTTGCTCCCCACTGCACGCACCACCGTGGCCGCCAGCGCCGACAAGCCATCGGGCCCCGAGCACAACGGTGCCATCATGTCACATCACAGCCCCGTCCTCCATCTAACATCCCAAATATGGGTTTGTGTTTTAAATGTACAAAAATATGAAAATTTAAGACTTTTGATGTATCTTGATGTCTTTTGAATTCTTTGGATTTTCATTCCAAAGTTTTGTGCATTTTGAAAACCTATAGCAACAATTCCTAGAAATAATAACGCTAATGGATGCACAACATAAATCTTGTGAAAAATCCCTAAACATATTTTTTCTAGGTTCTATAAGATCTAAGTGACTCACATGAAAATTTTCATAATTTATAGAATTTATTTGCTATTTTTGAACACCCACTCAAAGTAGTATTTTGAAAGTCAATCACCATAATCAAGACCTTGAAACATTTATAAAGAAAAATACAGTGCATGAAAAACCCTAGCAAAATTGTACCATTTTTTACATAGTGTTAGTAACCTCCCATAAAAATTTCACAATTTGTGGAGTTAAAAAACTCTACCTAAAAATTCCTAAACCTCGCAACCTAATTTCCAAAATTCAGTCTTTGCACTGTTTGGGCTTGATCGGACCCGACCCTCATGGTCTAACCCAACCGCCTAACCCACACACCGACCTAGCCACCTTTCCGGAGCCACTGACCGGTGGAGCCCGCTTGCCGAGTTTCATCTCCATGAGCGTAGCGTGCCTGCGTTAGCTCGTCGAGGGAGCCATGGTGTCACTTCGCCGCGTCAGCGCCCAACCACCCACAGTTCCACACCCTAACCTGTCCCAGTTGCCTCACCATCACCTCCCTGTCGCTCGCGTCGTCCATGTCTGGGCGCCATGGACTGAGCTCATCTCCGCCCACTCCTCCTCTTGTTTCTCCACCCCATCAGCTATAAAACCCCCCTGGAGCGTCCTCTTCCTCCTTTCGACACCACCGAGCATTTCCCCACCTTGTCCTCACTCTATTGCGCTCATAACCAAGGAGAATCCGAAGCTCTGGTTCACGGTCAGTGCGCCACCACTTCATTGCTGGCGAACGAGTGCCACCCTCTCTTCTCTACCCATGTTAGATTACGTTCTGGAGCCTCACCTTCAATTCCCCTAACCCAATTTTCCATTTCATGCACAGGGTTTGCCGGGATTGGAGTTCTTTTTTTCGGCTGCAAGCTTCGCTTTCGTTCCCAACTCTAGCACGGTGAGTCCATAACGAAATTCCTCAATCCTGAACCATACCATGACCTCACTGATACCTACCCTACCTCTCCTTGCGTCTCTCCTTGATCAAGGTGAGCTCTCCACGTTGAAGCGTCGTCGCCGCCTCGGTTCAACGTCGTTGGCTCACCTCTGACCTCCTCCGTTCACCCTCTAGTGCTTGTGTGTGCGCTAACTCACTACAAGCATCGCCGAGCCGTAGCTTTCACCGTAGACTATAGTGTTCCACCGCCCCGCTCGGTCACGCCGCTACACACCAACGTTAGCCTCTGGCCGCTGGTGTCAGGAGGATCGCCAAAGCATGAGGATTCCATTTTATCCCTTAGTCCACGCCGCCATGGCCTCCTTTGCCGACAACACACAGGCAAAGTTCATGGCCAGGAGCGCATGCGTATTGTCCATTCTAGGCAGTTACTGCAGCTAGATGATTAGGGTTAATCTTTGTCGGATAGGTAAATTAAATGCTTAACTGGAGTAATGACCGATTAGTTTCCCTCTAGAGTCAATGACGCGTGGGCTTGAGCGTTTTAGTGCACAGTGCGCCGCGTTTTGGTCCATGGGCCGGTGGACTATGTCGTGGATCGAAGGTCTATGCGCTTTTTTGGTGGACTGTGCCTATGACATGCGGACCCTGCCCGTCAATAGAGAAATAGCTGGGAATTAAATGGAAAACAAATAAAAATGGTAGGACCCACTATCAGTGATAGATTCAAGCTCCACACGAGTGCAAAAAGTATTTAATGCTTTTATAATTTCAAAAATGCTTTATTTATACACTGTAAAGTGTTTAAACTTTAAAAATTCATAAGTAATTCTTTCTAACTCCAAATTGAGTGAAATTAATTTAGTTGGTTTACATTTTTATTGTACTTTATCTTGGAATATGTTTGAAATATGTTACTAAGAAAATCTTGATATTCAAATTATTTGTACACTAATGGCATAAGTTTGAAAATTGCATAAAAAATTTATAATAACTCCAAATGAGGTGAAACAATTTTTATTTTTCATATCATGTTATGCTCTACCTGCCATGAAAATTTCATCTCGACCACCCTTCCGGAAATTTTTGCCAAAATATTTAATTATAGCTACAATAATCGATTGCAATTTTTTCTGGATTTTCTCCTCTCGCAGTTTTTTGTTAGGGCATAACTCTTGCATGCAAACTCCAAATGAAATTATTTTTGTTTCTAAATTCATCTAAAATCATACTGTACAAAATGTGTAAATTTCATGCATTTTGGATGAATTTTAATTTTTGGGGTTTTATTTGGCGTTATTCGTTCTTATTTGTTCTTCACATTCTTTCGGTATGTTTCGAAGATTTGATTGTATACGACAGTGACCCTCAACAACAAGTGTATTATCTCTAGCAAGGCAAGCAGCCCCCCTTTGATCATATTACTCCTATTATGTTTGATATAATTATCTTATTTGCAAATGTATGCATGCATGTTCTATGTTGAAGTTTAATTTCTCGTTAGAGGTAGTTAATCATGAATAGATACATGAGCAGTATGTAAAAGCCATCAGATCTGCTCATCACTTTATCTACATTGAAAATCAATATTTCATTGGGTCTTCACACTACTGGTCTTCACATAGAAGTGCAGGTAATCTTTTTTTTTTAGTATTTTTTGTCATTGTAGCAATCCGAGATGGATACTGTAGCAGTCTGAGTCCAAGTACTGTAGTAGTAGTTGTCTCTATAAAAAGTGACAATATGTAATCAGATTTTGTAAGAATGGTAAGAGTTTAGAAGAAGAGAAGTAAGAGATGTAAGAAGCAAGTAAGATAAGCAAGTACAAGAATAGAGAAATTCAGAAAACTCAGCTACGCAATTGCGGCCGGAGCAAATTCTCCTGTGTTCTCTCTGTTTATTTGTAATGTGTGAATTTTCTCTTGGAACTGGGCCAACATTGAATACTCTTGTGGGAACAGGTGCAGAGAACCTAATACCAATTGAATTGGCCATAAAGATTACAAGAAAGATTAAGGCAAAGGGAGCGATTTGCAGCTTACATTGTTATACCAATGTGGCCCGAGGGCAATCCGACTACTGCTGCGCGCTATGCAGGAGATCCTCTTTTGGCAGGTTTTTTCCTCATCATTATGTAACAGTTTTTGTTGTGAACTTAAACACGTCGAAAAATTGCACACACTCTTTGAGCTTGAGATACTGAATAAATCATGATTGAACGTCTTTTCTACCTGATGTTGTGTGGCTTCCATTTGATCTCTTCAAGGCGCAAACCATGTCCATGATGTACAAGATTGTCGCAGACGCTCTCCGAAAGGAAGGATTACAAGATACCCATCCACAGGAGTATCTGAACTTCTACTGCCTCGGGAAGCGCGAAATCTCAACTGACGTATCGACGACGAGCCGATCCAATGAGAGTTCCTCACTGGTAACTGTATCTCATTCTTTCTTCAAGAGGTCGCTCGAAATATGCGCATTAGATGTGCTTCATATGTAGGGAAAAAACAGCCTTCCTTTTTTCCCCTTCTCCAGCGCATGGCCCAGAAGTTCAGGAGGTTCATGATCTACGTGCACTCCAAGGGGATGATAGTCGACTGTCAGCTACGCCCGGTAATCAACCCAAAAGCACACACGCACGCAACTACTGGGAAGGCACTGGACAGTGGAGGCTTAATTGTGTTGCTCAGATTTGCGTTGTTTTATTTGCTTCTTTCAGGTTCAAATATATAGGCAACAGAGCAGCCAAAAGCCCCTGCTAAACGGAAGGCGGAAGGTGCTAACAATCCGAAGAAAAATCTGCTAACAAACTGAGGAAGAAGTCCGTGCTGACCGGATCAGCCGGAGGCTAATAAACGTGAAACAAAAAACTTTGAAAAACTTGCCGTTGAGACTATGCGGGATTATTGCCAACATCGACGACGAGTACGTGCTCATGGGATCGGCCAACATAAACCAGAGGTCCATGGACGGCCATGGGCGCGTATCAGCCTCACTACAGCTGGGCAGGAAGCAGCAGCCCCTCCACGAGGACAGGCACACACCTCCTCGATCTCTTATCAAGTCGTTCCTCCGCCGCCTTGAGCCGTCCGGTCACGTCCTCAACCATGAGCTCCTCGAGGTCAAGGAGCGTCTCGATTGAGAGTGCGAGCTGGGAGAAGCGATCTGGAACGACGCTCAAGTACTTTTCCACCACCTCCTCCTCCCTACGCTGATCACCGAGAAGGCTCAAATTGCTAACAAGAGCAGTGAGTATCACCGAGAAATCGTCGACGGTCTCGTCTTCTCGGAAAGTGAGGTCTTCAAACTCGCGACGCAGATTCTGCAGCTTCGCCTTGCGCGCGCGCTGATTTCCAACCTTCATGGCTTTCGGTAGCCCCGAGATTCCTTCGCGATCGTTCTTGTTTGCCAACGTCGACCACAGCTCCGTTGGCATGGCTCGAAGGATCGCCTCCATGGCCATCATGTCCTCCTGTGCCGGAACACCGTCGAGACTGACTGCGTCCCAAAGGCCTCGCGCCTTCAGCATGATCTTCATCATGAGACACCAGTCGGCATAGTTCGTGCGCGTCAAGGTCGGGTACATTGCCCCACCCCCGACCTCCTTCACAACCCATTTGGGCGATTATGTCTCGCCCCACGACCGTCGTCGGCGCCAAGCCTCGCCGACGGGCAAGATCGCCTCCCATTGTAGGCAGCCCCGCCGCCACTTGCTTCGTCTTCGGTGACGAGCGGTGTCGAGTTGGAGCGTCGTGGACGGAGGATGGCGAGCAGCGATATCACGAGCACACGAGCACAAGGCTCGATACCAAATGTCGGCTAAGCCCGGTAATCAACCCAAAAGCACACACGCACGCAACTCTTCGGGAAGGCTTTGGGCGGTGGAGGCTTAATTGTGTTGCTCGGATCTGCGTTGTTTTATTTGCTTCTTTCGAGTTCAAATATATAGGCAACAGAGCGACCAATGACCCTCGCTAAGCGGAAGGCGGAAGGTGCTAACAATTGAAGAAAATCGCTAACAAAGCGAGGAAGAAGTCCGTCTTGTTGGATCACCGGAGGCTAACAAACGTGAAACAAAAACTTTGAAAAACTTCTTTGTTGAGACTACGCAGATTATTGCTAACACTTCTCCCTAATCCGCACGTACTCTACCAACCTGCGAAACTCCAATTCGTGCTCGGAGGTCATGGAACCTGACTCGACCGAGTGACTTCGTCAGGATATCCACGAGCTGTTCTTCAGTCCTAGTGTGTCTCACCTTGATCTTCCCTGCATTGATACTATCTCTGATGAAGTGATACCTGGTATCAATGTGTTTGCTCCTGTCGTGGAATACCGGGTTGCCACAGAGTGAGATTGCTGACATGTTGTCTATCTTGAGTTCAACTGTCTGAGCCGCTTCTCCAGTGAGATCGCTCAGCAGCCTCGCCAACCAAATACCTTGGCAAGCAGCTGAGGTTGCCGCGATGTATTCTGCCTCGCACGAAGACAATGCCACAACCTTTTGCTTCTGTATTTGCCAGTTGATTGGGCTTTGGTCGAGGAAGAAGAGGACGCCTGAAGTGCTTTTGCGATCATCAATGTCGTCGGCCATATCACTGTCACTGAACCCCATCAGTACAGACCGCTCCTCCTTCTTCCTTGGGTACAGACACCCAAAATCTATCGTCCCTACAATATAGCGTAAAATGTGTTTTACCGTAGCGAGATGATCTTCCTTAGGCGCTGCCATGAACCGGCTCACATAGCCTACAGCATAAGTGATGTCCGGGCGAGTGTGAGCCAGATAGCGTAGGGCTCCCACAAGGCTCCTGTATTGAGTGGCATCCACCGACTTCCCCACTCCTTCCTTGCTGAGCTTTAGTCTGGCCTCCATGGGAACTTGGCATGGATTGCACCTATCCATGCCGTTACTCTCCAAAAGCTTTTGTGCATACGCAGCCTGGCAGATGGTGATCCCGGTCTTGTGCTGATGTACCTCGATGTCGAGGTAGTACGATAGAAAACCAAGATCAGTCATCTTGAGCAAAGTGCGCATCTCAACCTTGAACTTACCGATGTCATCCTCGTTGGGGCCAGTGATGATCAGGTCATCGACGTAGACACCGACGATGAGCCATGGAGCTCCTTCACCACGAGTATACACCGCGTGTTCTGATGCGCTTCGCTTGAACCCGAGATGGATCAAGCAGGTGTCCAGCTTGATGTTCCAAGCCCGTGGCGCCTGTCTCAGGCCGTACAGTGCCTTCTTCAACTTGAGCACCTTGTCAGGGTGGTCATCGTCGACGAAGCCGGGCGGCTGCACGACATAGACCTCCTCGGACAACTCTCCGTTGAGGAAGGCGGACTTTACATCCATGTGATGCACAGTCCAACTTTCATGCGCAGCCATGGCTAGAAGCAGGCGCACTGACTCCATCCGCGCCACTGGAGCAAAGACTTCATCGAAATGGATCCCCTGGCACTGTACATATCCTTTTGCGACCAGCCGGGCTTTGTGCTTGACGATGTCCCCCTTCTCATTCTTTTTCACCTTGAACACCCATTTGACGCCGATCGAACGATGGCCGGTTGGGAGATCCGCAAGCTCCCATGTCTCGTTCTCTTCGATGCACCGCAACTCCTCGATCATCGCCGCGCGCCAGCAATCCTCGCGCTCTGCCTCGGCAAAGGTGCTCGGCTCCTCGGCCACGAGCAGGTGGAGGTCCTCGGTATCAAGCTCCAGTGCCGGACCCGTGGCCAACACATTGCCCATGGTCCGAAACCGACGTGGTGCGCCGTTGTCGTCGTCGGAAGGCGGGGAGACGAACTCGACTCCCCCGTCAGATGACTGCGGTGTGACGTCGTGTGTGGGCGATGGAGTTCGCGGTTCCTCGTCGTGAGGCGGTGGAGTCACAGGTTCCACAGCCGGTGGCGGTCCCTGTTGCAGCTCGTACTCCACCGTGAAGATGTCCCCACCAGCGAGTGTCTGCGTTGCGCCTTCGTCACGATCCCAATCCCACTTGGCCGCCTCGTCGAACACCACGTCACGTGTGATGTAAACACGATTGGCAACTGGATCGTAGACACGATACGCTTTCGATCCAACCTCATAGCCAATGAACACCGTCTTCCTGCTCCTGTCCTCAAGCTTCTGCAGGTGTGGCTTGACGAGCTTCATGTGCGCCACACTGCCGAACGTGCGCATTAAGTGGACCGCCGGCGTTCTTCCATGCCATGCCTCGAATGGCGTTTTGCCCGCGAGACTGCGCGTCGGAGAGCGGTTTAAGATGAACACCGCAGTGGTCACCCCCTCCCCCCCCCAGAACTCGCCGGTCATCTCCTTCGCCTTGAGCATGCACCGCCCCATTGCCACCACAGTTTGGTTCCGCCTCTCGACGACACGATTCTGCTGTGGCGAATACGGCACTGTGAGATGTCACGTTACACCCTCGTCTGCGCAGTACTGGCCGAACTCAATGGAGTTGAACTCGCCACCGCGGTCAGTCCGTAGCACACGGAGTTTCCACCTCGACGTTCGCCTTGAATTGCTTGATTGCCGCTGGTGCATCGCTCTTCGAGGCTAGTAGGGTCAGCCACATGTACATGCTCATGTCATCAACCAAGAGAAGAAATTACTTCTTGCCGCCGTGGGTTGCCGGGGAGATCGGGCCGCACAAGTCGCCGTGAACAAGATCGATCCATTCAGTGGCGCGGAACCTCGCCTCCCGGGGAACGGTCCGCGTCGCTGCTTGCCGGCGAGACACGTGTCGCAAACTTGCTCTGGGTGGTCGATCGATGGCAACCCGCGTACCATGCCTCCTCGTGCCAGCTTGCGGAGCCCATCGAAGCTGAGGTGGCCGAACTGGGCATACCAGCGCCACGCCTCGTCGTCTTGGTGTGCGGCCAGGCAGATCGGGCGTGCCAGCTCTAGCCTCAATATGAACAAACGATTAGACCCTTGATTTACCTTCGCGAGCAGCTTCCTGTCTCGATCACGGATCTGCAGCACTCCGTCCTCGATTAGCACTTTGCACCCGTTTTCATCTAGCTGGCCGAGGCTGATGATGTCGGAGCGAAGTTGAGGGATGAAGTAGACACTAGTGAGTGCGCGGTGTTGTCCATTCTTACACGTGAACAACACTGTGCTGTGCCCTTGCACCGTGACGATGGAGCCATCTCCGAATCTCACGTTCCCGGTGATGCCGGTATCCAGCTCGGCGAAGATGTCAGGCGAAGATGTCAGGCGAAGATGTCAGGGCACCTGTCATATGATTACTGGCACCTGTGTCAAGGTACCATGCTTCATCATGACGGTCGCTGTCGTTCCCAAGCAGACCTAGCAGCTTTGGCTCGTCGAGGAAGACGCGGTTCATGTCCGCTGGAGCAGACTTGGCCACCGCGATCGCGTGTGCCAGCAGCAGAGCAGGCTCGTCATCGTCGGCCTTCGTGAGGTGCGCCTCGTCACCCCGCCTGGGTTGTCGGCACTCACGTGCCTAGTGCCCGATTTTACCACAGTTTCGGCACTTGTCTTGTGACTTGTCCTTCTGCAGCGCCTTCGAGTCACGGCCACCGGCGTCGCCTTTCCTGCCACGGAAAGGCTTGCCACGCCCTTGCTTGGCTTGCGCGCACTGGAGGCACCGAAGCTCTCCTCCAAGAGATAGAGCTTGTCTCCACTGGTGCTTGAGCCCTTATCGCGCCGCTTATCAAGTTGTTCCTCCGCCGCCTTGAGCCGTCCGGTCACGTCCTCAACCATGAGCTCCTCGAGGTCAAGGAGCGTCTCGATTGAGAGTGCGAGCTGGGAGAAGCGATCTGGAACGACACTCAAGTACTTTTCCACCACCTCCTCCTCCCTACGCTGATCACCGAGAAGGCTCAAATTGCTAACAAGAGCAGTGAGTATCACCGAGAAATCATCGACGGTCTCGTCTTCTCGGAAAGTGAGGTCTTCAAACTCGCGACGCAGATTCTGCAGCTTCGCCTTGCGCGTGCGCTGATTTCCAACCTTCATGGCTTTCAGCGCGTCCCAGGCTTCCTTCGCACTGTTCTTGTTTGCCAACGTCGACCACAGCTCCGTTGGCATGGCTCGAAGGATCGCCTCCATGGCCATCATGTCCTCCTGTGCCGGAACACCGCCGAGACTGACTGCGTCCCAAAGGCCTCGCGCCTTCAGCATGATCTTCATCATGAGACACCAGTCGGCATAGTTCGTGCGCGTCAAGGTCGGGTACATTGCCCCACCCCCGACCTCCTTCACAACCCGCTGGACGATTATGTCTCGTCCCTGACTGTCGTCGGCGCCAAGCACTGCACGGGCAGCACTGCTCCCGCTGTGGTCAGCCCCGCTGCCACTTGCTTCTGTGCGCTCGGCGACAGGCGGTGTCGAGTTGGAGCGTCGTGACGGAGGATGGCCAGAGCGCGATATCACAGGCACACGAGCACAAGGCTCTGATACCAAATGTCAGCTAAGCCCGGTAATCAACCCAAAAGCACACACGCACGCAACTACTGGGAAGGCACTGGACAGTGGAGGCTTAATTGTGTTGCTCAGATCTGCGTTGTTTTATTTGCTTCTTTCAGGTTCAAATATATAGGCAACAGAGCAGCCAACAGCCCCTGCTAAACGGAAGGCGGAAGGTGCTAACAATCCGAAGAAAAATCTGCTAACAAACTGAGGAAGAAGTCCGTGCTGACCGGATCAGCCGGAGGCTAATAAACGTGAAACAAAAAACTTTGAAAAACTTGCCGTTGAGACTATACGCAGGATTATTGCCAACATCGACGACGAGTACGTGCTCATGGGATCGGCCAACATAAACCAGAGGTCCATGGACGGCCATGGACGCGTATCAGCCTCACTACAGCTGGGCAGGAAGCAGCAGCCCCTCCACGAGGACAGGCACACTCCTCCTCGATCTCTTCTCACCTATGAATAAACCTCTGCACACTGCACAATGCCTAGTAGTCTAGTAGAGCTGTACGTTACCTTGTGACCATTGCTGTTTCTTTGCAGGTGTATGGGTACAGGATGTCGCTGTGGGCGGAGCACCTGGGCACGGTGGAGGAGTGCTTCCGCCGGCCGCAGTTCGTTGAGTGCGTCCGGCGGGTGAACCAGATGGCGGAGGAGAAATGGGGGTGCTACGTGTCTCCGCAGACGGCGGAGATGAGGGGCCACCTCATGCGTACCCCGTCGACAGGGACGGGAGGGTGGGGCCGCTGCACGGGCACGAGAGCTTCCCGGACGTCGGCGGCAAGGTGCTCGGAACGCACTCCTCCCTTCCCAACGCGCTCACGACGTGACGTGCATGGCTGCCCGCAGCCTTTACAGAAGCCAGGATGTGGTGGCAAAAGTGACCTTAAGGAGTTGAAGCTGTTCATCCGAATTTCCGAATGAACAAGCGTCTTCGACAAATCAATGTCCGGTATTTAGCACTATATATATATATATGAAAAAAGAGACCGCTTGTGATATGAGCTTTACTGAATTTTTGTGTCTTTGGGCACTGCAATTTGGTTGGGGCTTAATGCTGTACATATTAGATAAATTTATATGGTCTGTCTTGTATCGACTATTTTCTCAGCTCCAAACAACCAAATTTTAGTTTAGTTACAACTTTATTATACATAAATTATAATAAATTATTTATGTAATTTTTATCCCTGATCACTGTAATAAATTATTTATGTAATTTTTGTCCCTGATCACTGTAATTATTCTCGAAAGTCTTATTAACTCATATTCCCATCAAATTATTCAAAATCTAAAATATACTTCGAAAGGTTGAGCAAAAACAAAGATAAAAAATTAACTTATATACCAATAAAATACATCAATCTAATGAATCTATTATGTTCCGAAAAAATCATAATAAATTCGGATGCAATTCATCGTATAAGAAAAAAGTGTAAATCTCAAAGCATATCAGACATGTGAAAATTCATATATTTTGACAAAAGGAATATTGTTTATATCATCTCGGGGGTGTGTGTGTGTGTGTGGGGGGTGGGGGGTGGGTGGGGGGGGGGGACGGTACTATCAAACAGCATGTAGAGTTGCTACAACTAATGTAAGACACCACCCACTACTAGTTGATCTGCACAAATCATTAACAATTGTCGAGCAATGGAGATGCTGACAAGTAACATATAAAGCTGCTAGCAACTAATATATGTAGCAAGTAATAACATGCAACTAATGCGGCAAATCACATGTAGAGCTAGCAACTAATTTAGAGCTAAAAATTAACATAGCAAGTAACATGCAGAGTTGTTAGCAACTAATGCAGCGAGTAACATATAAAGCTAGCAATTGATATAGAGCACCACTGGTAGTTGATTGCACAAATGGTTGCTAGCAACTAACGTAGAGTCACCAATAGTAGCGCAAGCAAATAATATGTATAAGTGCTAGTAAGTAACATGTAGATTTGTTACATACTTGCTAGTATTTAACTAACATTATCATTATGTTAATCAAACTAAATGCAACGTGGGTCTGTTTTGCTGAGCTCGCTGTACGGAACACAATGACTCGAACAAAATGCAAAACCAGCTCTGGACGAAGAAGATATGATCAATTGACGGTAAAACAATGAACAGGTACCACTAACGCGTAATAACTCTTGATACATGTTCATATCCATACAGGGACGGTTATGCATGCGATCGCTGGGGTAGAACCCCACTGAGGCATGCTGGCTCGTTAGGTCAGGGTGATATGGTTGCTCGATTTTCTCAATGTACAATCGAAGATAATTTGTATGACACGATGGTCCGTAGTTGCTCACCTGATGCTAAGATACAAACTGATGAGGATATCCTGAATACTTATGAGGCTGTTTATGAAGCAAGAGCTACACTTCTCAAATAACATGTGTAATTGTTTCTTAACAAGTTTATTTGTGTTTTTCGTGAGAATTGGATACTACGTAAAAGTAATACTTTGTGCATTCTCAGGTTTGACAAGTTTAAAGTCTTTGGAACCGAGAGGGAGGCCGGAGCCAAAGCAATAGAGGAGCACAAGGAGGAGGGTACCCATATTTATTGCTTAGTGATGAAGAACAAGAAGATCAAAGCGGTTGGGAAGGAGAAAGTCAAGCAGCCCATGCGGCTGATCAAGGAGAAAGGAAGCCGTGTGATGGGAGAGTAAAATGGGAGGAAGCCCAAGAACTTAAAACTCAAGTTTTGGATAAGATTTTCAAGCCGAACTTAGATCTCCCATAACCCCAACCGAAATCAAATTCGGATTCGGAATCAGCAGGACATTCCGGAATAAAACAGTCATAACTTTCACAAACGGAGTCCGATTCGAGTGTTCTTAGGCTTGTTGGAAAGATAACTTCAAGCCCGATCCAATGGATCCTCCCTCACTCCAAAATTTCTCCTGTGTAAAAAGATATGACCAAAACAATATGACGGTTGTAAAATTAGAGTTTCCTTTTTGTTTTAGATTGAGTCGGAATTGGAGTAGGAGTTCTAATTCCGAATTAGAGTAGGAGTAGGACCTCTTTGTAATCTCATACCACGTTTAATATATTTTCAAAGCTTTTGCTTGATTCTCCTGTTGTGCTTATAGCCAAAAACAGATGGAATTGGACGTTGAGAACAAGGGGTCGTTCTTGCTTTTCCGCGGGAATTGAGGGTTTGACAATCTTTGCTTATGGTCAGCGAGGATCCAATCAAGTGTGTGTTTGGGCGAATTTTTCATAGAGTTGCAAGTCCGTGCATTGGCACGGGGGATCAGCTGGTGGTTTGTCAGGATACACAAGTTATCGAGAGGTTCTACGTCGAGAATATCGCGCACCCCGCATCAGGTGGTATCAGAGCTCCGTTGACTCGGTAGAATCTTTATCCAGTTATCTTTTTTTTCCTATACACGAAAAAGCCATACAAAAAAAAATTCTTTCCGCCGTAGTATTTAATTTGTTATTCTAGTGAGTTTTGTTATGTTTTGGTCCATTAGAATCAAGTTTAGTTTGCTGATCTTGAATTCTTTTCCGTTGCTTTTTATTTGAGCCTAGTTTGATTTTTTAGTCGTGTTTATAAAAAGTAATAACACAAAAAAAAGAAGTGAGACGTCAATTTATCCTTTGTGAAACTTTCAATCCTTTGCGAATACTTTGAACCTATTTAAGACTAGCTAAATCGTTGCTTAGGGCTGCATATTAATATTTGTGTTCTTGCAATTGTTCAAAGATCAAAAGGTGAGAAAGAAATTTTTGCTCATTTTTGGTAGAACATGAATTTTGGCAATAGTTCAAAAAAAGAAGGAAAAAGAGAAGAGAAAAATAAGAAAGAAGAGAAAAAGAAAAGAGAAAAGGAAAAAGAAAGCGCATAGCCGAACCATAAACTTGAGCGAAAATCCCCACTCATTCTTGATTCAATTGTTAGAATATCAATATTTTGTGCAATCTTGTGCCCTAGTTTCATTATTTGCAACTAGCTAGCGTCATTCTATAACTTGTGCAATACGAGCTATTTTGTTCTTCACTTATATCTTACATAGCTCATTCCTCGATTACACTAAGTTCCAATATCTTTGCGTGTGAGTTGTTTTGATTTTCACTTATATCTTTGTGATCGGCAACTAGGCATTGAATTCTAGTTTGGATATTTGCTTAGCCTTACAATACCTAAAATTTTCAAATTAAGTAGGTATCCATACCAAACTCCACAAAACACCCGTTGTCATGCTTTGACTTGCTCTTGAAATTCGCTCATTTCTCATGTTGTTTTACCTGTAATATCAAGTGTGAGTTTGTCACCTCAATTCACTTCGAAAAGGTAAGAATGTAATTTAGTAAGACAAGTGAGTTTGAGAGATACACATACACCTACATACATATTCTTTGCTTTGCTGCTAACAATGGCAGATCGCTAGTATACGTATCTTCCCTTCTATGGTAGTAATGATCCAGAGGAGTATCTTGAGTGGGTACAAAACATGGAGTTCGAGCTTGAATCCCATAAGTTCGAATCAGAAGCCAAGGAAGTGAGAGTGACCACTATATTTTTTACGGACTATGCCTCTAGTTGGTGGCAACAAATAAGTGGAAAACGATTCATTACATCTCGGGTCTATTTAAAAAGGGCATGAGAAGAGAATTTGTTCCATCCTATTATGAGCGGGAACTACTACGCCACGTGGAGAGCATTACACAAGGATGCAAAGTTGTCCAAGATTACTATATTGTGTTGAATCATGCAATGCGTCGTGCTAATATCACTAGTGCATACCAAGAAAAGACATACTTCAAAGCAAGCTTGAGTTATCAGATCGTTGCTGCACTTCAAGATGAATATTTTCGTAGTCTGCAAGATCTTGTGAAATATGCTATGAAGGCAGAAAAGAGACTTAAACACATGCAATAACATCAATTAAATATGCGCCGGCTCTTTAGTTCTTATTCATCCACTGGTGTGTCACTTGAGAAGAAGATCGAGCATGTGAATTTTTCTTCGGCCGAGGTGATAAGTAGTGCTGCCCCGTCACAACCCGCAACACGTGAGGAGGTCATGGTTGGTGTTAGTTGTGCCCTTGCTGGCCCACGGTCTTACAAGGATGAGATGTATCAAAACCCATGTGAGAATGAGAGCCACATAGCCAAATTGAGTGAGAGTGATAAAAAGAGTGAGCTATGTGATTCCACCATATGCGAGGTTAAGAGCATCCCAATTGAGAGTGTGAGAGATACACCAAAAGAAAAGAGAGAGATAGATGATAGGACAAGTACGATTATTTTTGAACCTAACAACTTACCCTCTATTTCTAATGTTGTATCACACATTGTGCAGGTGGACCAAGCAAATAAGGAGTTAGACATTCAAGAGCCCTCACCATTGGAAGATAAAGATGAAGATATAACCATGGTTGGAGAGGGAATACATGATATCCCGTGGTTACATGATGACATTACGATACCCACGGCACCTACATCAACTGAGGAGGACGATCAAGGTAACACTATTGGTACTAAATCGATAGATCATCAAGACAAGGTGCGTAAAACTGAGAACTCCATTATTGCTTTGATGATTCCAAGTTCTAAATTTGATATGTTTAATTTGCATAATATGGAATTGATTACTCATACAGAAGTTCTTACTAGAATATCCCTTAATGATTCTTTGTGTCATATCATATTCGATAAACCAAAAGAGGTAGTTAGTGTTATTAAGAGGGTTCTTGAAATTTCATATTTAAGATCACTAGTAAATAGCTACATACACACATATAAATTCAATTTGATCGGAGATTTTGGTGTAGACAACAACATGTTTCAAGTTTATCGAATATGCTTTACTTGTGATAATCTTGTTGATTTAAAATTACATGTTTTGCGCAAACCATCTATTGAGCAATGTTACGGTCTCTTTAAGATGGGTTTAAATATAAGTGTCTATTGTTTAGAACACAACATGATGTCTACTTGTTTATCTCTTAAATGTATAACTAATCAGAGTAGCGCAATTGAAGCATGGAATGGTATCAATTGGTTTTCACCCACTTTACTTGACTTTGATGTTGGGAAGGTGAAATTTTATCATATGAGTCAGTTGTGCAATTTGAAATGTGATTTTGAGCTATCGATTGTGCAAAACAACGCGAATGACACAACAATTGATTCATACATATATCACGTATAGACGTTGTTTTCTTTGTTTAGTACATGTTCGGCAAATCGTCATGCGCTACACGGAACTTGTTTGGATGATAAATACATATACCATGCATATACGTTGTTTTCTTTGTGTAGCACATTTTCAGGCTATCAAAAGCCGATGACGGATTTTTTTGAAGAAAGGGAGGATGATGAGGATATCCCGAATATTTATGAGGCTGTTTATCAATCAAGACATACACTTCTCAAACAACAGGTGCAATTGTTTCTTAACAAGTTTCTTTGTGTTTTCCGTGAGAAAAAAGTGTAAATCTCAACGTATATCAGACGTGTGAAAATTCATATATTTTGACAAAAGGAATATTGTTTATATCATCTCGGGTGTGTGTGTGTGTGTGTGTGTGTGTGTGTGGTGTGGGGGGTGGGTGGGGGGGGACGGTACTATCAGACAGCATGTAGAGTTGCTACAACTAATGTAAGACACCACCCACTACTAGTTTATCTGCACAAATCATTAACAATTGTCGAGCAATGGAGATGCTGACAAGTAACATATAAAGCTGCTAGCAACTAATATATGTAGCAAGTAATAACATGCAACTAATGCGGCAAATCACATGTAGAGCTAGCAACTAATTTAGAGCTAAAAATTGACATAGCAAGTAACATGCAGAGTTGTTAGCAACTAATGCAGCGAGTAACATATAAAGCTAGCAATTGATATAGAGCACCACTGGTAGTTGATTGCACAAATGGTTGCTAGCAACTAACGTAGAGTCACCAATAGTAGCGCAAGCAAATAATATGTATAAGTGCTAGTAAGTAACATGTAGATTTGTTACATACTTGCTAGTATTTAACTAACATTATCATTATGTTAATCAAACTAAATGCAACGTGGGTCTGTTTTGCTGAGCTCGCTGTACGGAACACAATGACTCGAACAAAATGCAAAACCAGCTCTGGACGAAGAAGATATGATCAATTGACGGTAAAACAATGAACAGGTACCACTAACGCGTAATAACTCTTGATACATGTTCATATCCATACAGGGACGGTTATGCATGCGATCGCTGGGGTAGAACCCCACTGAGGCATGCTGGCTCGTTAGGTCAGGGTGATATGGTTGCTCGATTTCTCAATGTACAATCGAAGATGATTTGTATGACATGATGATTCGTAGTTGCTCACCTGATGCTAAGATACAAGATAATTTGTATGACATGATGATTCGTAGTTGCTCACCTGATGCTAAGATACAAACTGATGAGGATATCAAACAACAGGTGTAATTGTTTCTTAACAAGTTTCTTTGTGTTTTCCGTGAGAATTGGATACTACGTAAAAGCAATACTTTGTGCATTCTCAGGTTTGACAAGTTTAAAGTCTTTGGAACCGAGAGGAGGGCCGGAGCCAAAGCAATAGAGGAGCACAAGGAGGAGGGTACCCGTATTTATTGCTTAGTGATGAAGAAAAAGAAGGTCAAAGCGGTTGGGAAGGAGAAAGTCAAGCAGCGCATGCGGCTGATCAATGAGAAAGGAAGCCGTGTGATGGGAGAGCAAAACGGGAGGAAGCCCAAGAACTTAAAGCTCAAGTTTTGGATAAACTTTTCAAGCCCAAATCAGATCTCCCATAACCCCAACCGAAATCAAATTCGAAATCAACTCAGAATCAAATTCGGATTCGGAATCAACAAGACAGTTTGGAATAAAACGGTCATAACTTTCACAAACGGAGTCCGATTCGAGTGTTCTTGGGCTTGTTCGAAAGATAACTTCAAGACCAATCCAATGGATCCTCCCTCACTCCGAAATTCCTCATGTGTCAAAAGATATGACCGAAACAATATAACGGTTGTAAAATTAGAGTTTCCTTTTTGTTTTAGATTGAGTCGGAATTGGAGTAGGAGTTCTAATTCCGAATTAGAGTAGGAGTATGGCCTCTTGGCTAGCCATGAGGTAGAGAAGGGGCACTATATATTGAGGGGTAGACCTCCATTGTAACCTCAGACCACGTTTAATATATTTTCAAAGATTTTGCTTGAATCTCCTGTTGTGCTTATAGCCAAAACAGATGTAATTGGGCGTTGAGAACAAGGGGTCGTTCTTGCTTTTCTGCTGGGAATTGAGGGTTCGACGATCTTCGCTCGTGGTCAGCGAGGATCCAATCAAATATGTGTTTGGGCGAATTTTTCATAGAGTTGCAAGTCCGTGCATTGGCGCGGGGGATCAGCTGGTGGTTCGTCAGGATACACAAGTTATCGAGAGGTTCTACGTCGAGAAGATCGGGCACCCCGCATCAGGTGGTATCAGAGCTCCGTTTACTCGGTAGGATCTTTATCAAGTTATCTATTTTTTTCCTATACACGAAAAAGCCATACAAATTTTTTTTTCCGCCGTAGTATTTAATTTGTTATTCTAGTGAGTTTTGTTATGTTTTTGTCCATTAGAATCAAGTTTAGTTTGCTGATCTTAAATTTTTTTGCGTTGCTTTTTATTTGAGCCTTGTTTGATTTTTTAGTCGTGTTTATAAAAAATAATAACACAAAAAAAAGAAGTGAGACATCAATTTATCCTTTGTGAAACTTTCAATCCTTTGCGAATACTTTGACCCTATTTAAGACTAGCTAAATCGTTGTTTAGGGCTGCATATTAATTGATGAGGCACTAAGTGCATCTACTACGGTAGTCAATATACCTAAGCTGCAAGTGTATATTAAGCCTCAAGTTGAGCCTATTATGCATCAATAGAGAAAAAAATAAGAACCAAGTTTGTCAAAGAGCAAGGATAGGGAGGAATGCCGACCGGGGAGCTTTAGCGGACATGGGAAGACACAGGAACAAAGGACTTTGCATGTTGCAAAGTATACAAGAGAATTCAACCAAGAAAAGACAGAAGAACCAAATTCTAACTCTATTCCGAAATCAATACATTTTCAGCTTAAGAATCCAAAATGGGTTTGGATTGGTGCAATTCCAATTCGGATCATTCTTGAAAAGAAGTTAATTATAAATTACTTGTAACAGGATAGTTTAATCTATTTTCAGCAATTAGAGTAGTTTAAATTTCAAATTAAAGGAGTTTGCAATAAAAATACCTTTGGTCTTTGTTCATGCTACTGATCACAAAGTCAGTTCTTGTTGGATGAAAAGGCGACTAGAGGGGGTGAATAGGAGCACGCTCACTTTTCCCAAATAATGAATTCAACACAATTTCACTCCAATAGCTATGATGAAGCTATGAAGATCAATATACCGATCAAATGGAAGACTAGTATTGAATCCAATTAAATCCCCTAAACAAAATAACAAAATCAACTAAGATTGCAAAGACTCACAAGACAGGCGGTCGGACCTCTGTACCCAACCGGTCGGACCGATTGAAGGCGGTCCGCCGGCGTTGTCTTGGCGGTCGGACCGCTCAAAATTGGTCGACCGTGATGGCGAAGCGATCGACCGGCGATCTGAGAACCGATCAAAAAGCGATAAAATCGGCCGATGACGAAGTTGCAATTAGGTGAAACTTTTGATTCTCAACTCCAATCTTTATGAAACTTTGCACACACCTTCTATATGCTATTGAGGACCTATTCCAATCGAATATTATGATAATTCTTGGAACGATCTTGAGCAATTGCCAATTGATTAACGAGAAGGTCTAAAAGCGGCAAGAACGAAAACTTGATCCTAAAGCTTGTTCGTGAGAGATTGATGATCAAGATGATGCTAGATAGATTCACACATATCACAGCAAGCTAATTCACATGAAAGAATCAATCACAAACTCGCGGATCAAAGAAAGCCCTAAAAACACGAAATTGAAAGCAAGAACGAAAAGAGACTTATCTCAAGCAAACCTTGCATAGATTGATTTCGTGATTGATGCTGGATTACATCCACACCATCATGGATCAGTGGACAATCAAAGATCACGAAATTCACCACACACCATCAAGAGCCCTAGCCTCCACCTCAACTCCCCTAAAGACAATTAGGG
The DNA here is from genome assembly GCA_036346395.1 of Hsuehochloa calcarea. Taxonomy (NCBI): domain Eukaryota; kingdom Viridiplantae; phylum Streptophyta; class Magnoliopsida; order Poales; family Poaceae; genus Hsuehochloa; species Hsuehochloa calcarea. The sequence goes on along the minus strand of CM070605.1, from coordinate 12,933,770 downwards.
TTTTGAAACATAAAAAGGCGAGAGAGGGAGGTGCAGCCACCACCTCCTCCTATTTATAGTGGAGGCTTAGAACTCCTAGGGTTTGACTCAATTGGGCTCCCGTTAAGGCCCACTAACAAACGGGTCAGACACGCACGCTTCGCGAAGCACCGTCTTTAACCTTTTGACTTAAACCGCTTCACCATGCACCATGGATTTGCCAATAGGTCACCCTTGTCCATCTTGTGTCACGCTTGAGTCGTTAACCTCACCCAGCATCGTCGATCGTTCTGGACCTCAACTCTCCAAGTCTAGTGTAACACCCTGACCCAAAATCGGCTCAATGCCCAGCCCACCGTTGGGCGGACCCGCCACACATAGCACCTCACTTACACTTTCGTCCTCGCTTCGTGTAAAAGGGTTAACCCGGAGGTGCTACGTTTGGATCCAACAGGCATTATATACTACTACAACTCACTTGAGACAAGCAATGTGGGACTAATCCCACCACACAACTCCTCATGGGCCACATGGGCCACGCTATAAGCAGGCCGGGGTATTACACTCACCCCCTTAAGTGGCGCCCTCGGCAAAGATACCACGTCTGCTGCAAATGCCCGAACCACCCCTCGGTACACGTCCGTGCGTCGGTCTTGGCACATATGACATGCCATGTGTCCACTCCGGGCCCACATGTGCCATGCGCCATATGCCCGCGCCCCTGTCCCGCACGCACCCGTGCAGCGAGGGTTGATGCTCTGATACCATCTGTAACACCCTGACCCAAAATCGGCTCAATGCCCAGCCCACCGTGGGGCGGACCCGCCACACATAGCACCTCACTTACACTTTCATCCTCGCTTCGTGTAAAAGGGTTAACCCGGAGGTGCTACGTTTGGATCCAACAGGCATTATATACTACTACAACTCACTTGAGACAAGCAATGTGGGACTAATCCCACCACACAACTCCTCATGGGCCACATGGGCCACGCTATAAGCAGGCCGGGGTATTACATCTAGTCCCGATTCTCCTCGCCGTTGACCGTCGTTGACCACCAAGCAGCCTGCACAACCACAGACAAGCAAACACGAATTCGGGAACAAGTTCTTCACAACTTGACCCATGTTAGTCAAAACATGCATCATGCAAACCCTATGCCACGATACCAATGACTTTGACCTAATAAAACAACATCGCCACGAAGTTGGCCGACGTTCAAGTAGAAACCGGTCGACCGCTCCGGTGAGCGGTCGGACCGCCTTGGCGGTCGGACCGCTCCTCGTGAGCGGTCGGACCGCCTGGGACTTAGCCGAATTTCAACCCGAAAATCCGAAACCTTCGGAAACTTTAAACCAATAGAACTTTTCTTGGAGACTCCAAAATCATGAGACCAAGTGCATTGGGATCCCTCACTTACCTACAACACCTATTTTTGGCCCGGCTCGTTTTGACCACTTTGGTCATTGCGGTCCGACCGCCCCACATGGCCGGTCCGACCGATTGGGACCGTCGGACCGCCGTGCAAGGACCGTTCGGACCGCCGCCCATCGAAGCTCAGTAACTTTGTCGAAAACACGTGAAACGACAAACCGTAAACGCCATTGCCAATTGTCACATCATCCTAAGATCTGGAACATATCCCCATGAAATCCACAATCTCCCCCTTGATGAACACATTGGCAATTATCCAGAAAATGTAAGTAAGAGGTTTGAAAGCGAGTTTACTCGCGATTTTTCGCACAAAGGCACAACTTGGTCCATAAGCAAGAAAAAGCAATGAAAATGACCAAGTGGCATCGAATAGTATAGGCATGTGAGACAAGGCAAAAGTAAGCATAAAACTTTGATTTCGAAAAGGGTCAAAATTCTCACATAAGGTCCATATGAAAGAACAATTGTTCAATTGACCTATGATCATTGTGAGTATAGAAGAATGCAATTCAAGTTCAGAATATTCAATAAGACAATAAGAATGCAACTCAAGAACTCCCCCTCACTATGATCCTCAATTTTCAAATTTTCAGTTTCTCCCCTTTGTATAAACTTCTCCCCCAATAAAGAAATATCTTCTTATTAACACATCTTCTCTTCTCATTTAACACATCTTCTCCCCCTTTGACAATGGATTCATCAAGGAATCACGCCTTCCTCTCATCCAGAGATAATAAATATAGAATAAAGGAAGAAGCAGAAACAAAAGAAACATAAAGAGGAATATGCATGACGTGCAATGAAGTGGCTTCAATTTTTGTATTTTTCAATTTTTGATTACAAGAAGCTTTGGAGATTACCCAAAAGAACAAGCTAGTATCTCTAATATTGCACAAACGACATATCAAACTGTGACGCTAGCAAGATCATGTTAAGACATATATATCAAAGCTAAGCACAAAGGCTCAAAAGTAAGCGATGAGATTTGATCAATTTAAGCAACGCTTCAAATTCAGCAAGTTCATCAACAGGGATCCTAAAGTGAAATTGGCCATGTCAAAATGTCAAAGTGAGATCAAAAATCTAACAAAGACCACATTAAGAGTCAATCAAGTCCCGTATTGAATCATTTTGCTCAATATTTTATAGCGCCCATTTGTCAACGTTTTCTCATTTGCATTGAATATTGAAGTTGACTAATGATCTAACTTAGTGACAAGATCTGGACTAGGAGCCATCCACAAACTCATCCTAAGCTTGACCAAAAGTTGATTAAAGGTATATCTTAGTAAAGAAGATCTGGACTAGGAGCCATCCACAAACTCTTTCTAAGCTTCTACAAGGCGACAAATCTTGAGGTTCATGTCATTTCGACAAGCGATCCCCATGAGATCGTCAGTTCATCAAACTATCTCCAAGTTCATGTCATTTGACAAGCGGTCTCGTAAGAATAGTTTGGCACAATTTAAGCATAAGACAATCTTGATTTTCATTTTTCACATGAGCGGTTTAGAATCTCAAGAACACAAAAGCTCAAGTAATGGTCAATTTTAGATCAAAGAGCTAACAAAGCAATTACAGCAGGCCAATGTCACAAGAGGAGCACTAATTACGCAACTCGCTAAAACATCCACAAATTGCAATTTCTTAGTTTGAGTTGTTTTAAAGGTTCTAGCTCATATAGCAAAGACTTAGCTACACATGTAAAAGCATGATAATTCTAGCAAGTCAAAGAACTAGACATGACATTGAGCAAGAATTGAAATACAAAAGCTCTAAAGGGTAATAGGCAAAGCTTCATCAATTTTAAAAGATAAGCGAGAAAATCTTATATTACAATGCATCTTTTGGATTTTTCATACCACTTCTTGTAACCACTTGTTGTTACCACTTGTTGGATTTTTCATATGAATGCAATATGATACAATGAGATGCAAATAAAAGCCTAAAAACTTAAAAGTTCAAAAGATCACTAAGTTGAGAAAAAGAACAATAAAAGATCAAAAGAACAAGGAAAGATAAGAAAAAATTAAACTCCCCTCAAACCAACCCATAAGGATAAATTACCCTAACTCGCTTCTTAAGGAGGAAAATCTGGTTTGATCTAAAGGCTTGGTAAGAATATCGCTAATTGAGCTTGGACTCTCTGAAGTGCATCACAATATCACCTTTTTCAACATGATCTTTAAGGAAGTGAAAGCGAATGTCTATGTGCTTAGTCCTAGAATGTTGCCTTTGGGTTTTAGCAATATTAATAGCGAAGTGTTATCACGAGAAAAGAGGAACACTAGCAAAGTTTAACCCATAATCTTTCAAAGTGGGCGTCATCCACAAAATCAGCTCTGACAACTAGCAAGTGACTACATACTCCGCTTCAGCAGTGGATTGTGCAATGTAAGACCGCTTCCTAGAAGACCAAGATACAAGAGAAGTGCCTAGGAAGTGACAGTGCACGAGGTACTCTTCCTATCTAACAAACAACCGCAAAATCGAATCGAAAAACCTCTAATGGACAAAGTGAAGAGCGGGAATACCAAATGCCATATAAGAGGGTAGAGTGTAAATACGAATATGCGCTTAACGGCTTGGCGATGGGAAGTTCTCGGAGGCGCTGAAATCTTGCACAAAGGCATACCGTGAAGTGAATGTCGGTCTCGAGGTCATCAAATCTGAGAAGGAGCCGATCATCTTTGCGGTACTCGCGTTGATCCACGACTTCTCCTTCCTCATCGGATCCAAAGCGATCGAGGTTGCCATGGGAGTGGAAATTGGCTTGCGATCACCCATGTTGAAGCGTTTTAGTAGATCTTTAGTGTACTTCGTCGATGGATGAAAGTTCCTTCCTTGCATTGCTTGATTTGAAGTCCCAAAAGTAATTAAGCTCTCCCATCATACTCATCTCAAATTCCACGGACATAGTGTCGGAAAAGTGGAAACAAGAGCATTAGAGGAACCACCAAAGATAATATCATCCACATAAATTTGAGCAAGCGAGGAAGTCATTGTCACGTCTAAGAATGAATAGAGTTTTATCCACTTTACCCATTTCAAAATTATTTTTAAGCAAGAAGGTCTTAAGTCTATCATACCAGGCTCTAGGGGCTTGTTTAAGACCATACAAAGCTTTAGATAGCTTGAAAACACGATTTGGATATTTAGGATCCTCAAAACCGGGGTTGCTTAACATACACTTCCTCATCTATGAAACCATTTAAAAGGCACTTTTAACATCCATCGATATAATTTAAAACCTTTTGATGCGACAAATGCAAGCGAGAATGCGAATGGCTTCTAGTCTAGCAACAGGAGCAAATGTCTCATCAAAATCTAACCCCTCAACTTGGTTGAAACCCTGAGCTACCAATCTGGCCTTGTTTCTAACCACAGAACCATCCTCACCTTGTTTATTCTTAAACACCCAGCGGGTTCCTATAACATTATGACCACTAGGGGTTCTACTAGGTTCCAAACTTTGTTTCTTTCAAAATTTTCTAACTCCTCATGCATGGCATTTACCCACTAGAATCGGATAAAGCATGTGATATATCGCGGGGTTCAAAAGAAGCAACAAAAGCCGAATGAGAGTAGAGATTTGGATCATTATACAGAGCGAGTGACTCGCTCATGTAGATTACCTATTATCATTCAGGAGGATCTTTGTCTCTGAATGCGAAGTGGGCGCCGGTGAGATCTGTTTCTTCGACCTCGCAGATCACTGCGATGATGAAGATCAGCAGAGCCTCAAGCGAAGGTGAAGTAGGCGTAGCGATTCTTGTATCGATATGGGCGCTTGATGGCGTGAGATGAAGGAATGATATTAACCGTCCTCATCTTGCTCCACAAAAATGCTCTCTGTCACTGTAAATCATCTCAGCAATAGATCTAGCTCGAGGCTAGTCTCATCAAAAGTGACATTACAAGTCTCTGAATAATGTTAGTCTAAGTATTAAAAACCGAAAACCCTCGAATGAGCGGGATAACCCGAAATAACCCATCAAAAGTTCTTGATTCAAATTTATCTAAGTTGCTGTCTTAAGAATAAAACATTTTGATCCAAAAACTCGAAAATGCGAAGCAGAGGGTTTTCTACCAAAGCGAAGCTCATAAGGAGTCTTGCCTAAAGAAGGTCTCAAAAGACACGATTTACAATATGGCAAGCGTAGCAATAGCTTCGCCCAAAATCTCCTCGGTGTGTTATACTCGTCTAGCATCGTCCTAGCCATTTCGACCAAGGTCCTATTCTTCCTTTCCACCACGCCATTTTGTTGAGGGCGTGTGGAGAGGAGAAGCGATGCTCAATACCACGCTCGGCACAAAAGAAGCAAAGAAGCATTTTTGAACTCCGTGCCATTATCACTGCGAATCGCTCTCAAAGCACCCAGGAAGCTCGAAGCCAAGCGAAGAACAAGGTCATGAAAATAACTAAAAGCTTCATCTTTTGAAGTAAGAAAGAACACCCAAGTATATCTAGAAAGATCATCGACTATGACAAGAATATACCATTTTCCACCGTGGCGAGGACTCTAGTAGGACCAACGGTATCCATATGAAGCAAGCTGTCACGGTCCGTCGGTCATAACCATAGTCCTGAGAAGGGTGTGGCGGCAACTTGTTTGCCATGCCTACTGAGCGCACATCTGACATCCTTGACTTTGAGTTTGGGCAAACCTCTCATGAGATCGGGGTTGCTAACTCGTGTCGGATGATCAAAACCAATGTGCCCCAAGCGTCGGTGCCAAAGCGTAAATCGAGAAGAAGATGTAAGCAAACATTTAAGAGATCCGGCAAGAGATTACGAAAAATCGGCTCTAAAAATTCTACCAACTCTAGAGATTCCAAACACAAGCTCACCGGTAGAATCAAGCACCACGACAAGTATTTTTCTTAAAAACAGTCTCATAGCCATCATCAAGAAGCTGAGATACAGAAAGGAGATTATACCTAAGCTTGTCCACAAGAGCGACATCCTTTAGAATAAATTTATTGTTTACCCTAATTGATCCTGTTCCTTCAATTCGCCCTTGTGTATCATCTCCAAAGGTGATGAAGTCATCACCTGTTGCCCGCGTGAAAGAGGTGAACCATTTTGAGTTTCGGTCATGTGGCGTGAACATCCGAGTCAACGAACCACGTGTTCTTCCCTTTCGCGGTAATCCTGAAAATCAAGGAACAAAAGAACGATGTGTCTCAATACTGGGGTTAGATAAACAAGATTTAGGAATCCAGTACTGAGACACACGTCTGCAAGGAGTATACAAACCAGAAGTACTATCCTTGATTTCATCTAACATTCGGTTATGAGCAATGTTTAAATTAACATGAGACTTAAAGCGTCCATGGCGGTCGACCGACGTTGTCTTGGGCGGTCGGACCGCGACCAAAACGGTCGGACCGGTGACCACCAGTGATCGGACCGCCTTGATCGATAAACATTAGAATTAGGATATCTAGAAACATAATGATTTGCATGAGAGAAAAATCCTAATCCAGGTTTATTCTTTTCAATGTTACCATGTCTCATAGAAGCTCTAGGTTGCATGAATGAAATTCTATCAAAAATTTTTCTATCATTTTCAACCTCATGCAGAATTCAATCAAATGCCCACCTTTCTTGCAATAAGTGCAATGGTACTTGGTACCACTAGAAGAAGCACCATTTGAATTAATACAAGGTTAGGCAAAACCTGCAGATTTAAAAGATATTTTTGCAGGTTGGGTTTTGAATTCAATTAAACCTTTTTCCAAGACTTGAATGACTTTTGGGTTTGAATTGTCTTGAAAAGAATTGAATCCTAAACCTTGCTTCTTATAAGGAGTTTTAGACTTGTCAAGAATCATGTTTAATTATTTCTTACCTTTAGAAAATTTCTCTAATGTATCATGAAGGTAAGCATTTTCTTTTCTCAAGTTAACACAAGCATCACAAGTATTATTCATAGATTTCTCCTTATACAAAGCAATTTCAAGCTTAAGAGTGGAACATGAAGCACAAGTAGTATTTTCAATATCGTCCTTAAGCTTAGCATATTTGACTCTAGCGACTTCTAAGATATCTTTGATTTCACGTTCTTTTCTAAACATGAAGTGCAAGGGCTAGAATCAAATACATCAAAAGCAATCAATTTACTAGATTCTAAATATTTTTCACAAGGAGCACTTTTAATTTCATTTAGTTCGGATCTAGCATTCTCAAGTTGTTGTCTGAAATATTATGAGCAGATTGTAACTTGGTAATTTACGAATGCATAGCATGACAAGATAAACATTCATCGAGTTCAAGAGTCTTAGCATTTTTAAGCTCTACTTTCGGTTTGCTAATTTTGACTCTAATTTCTTATTTTTGTCATGACAATTCTAGTGCTTCATCTTGACTAAGCAATTGCTCAACTATAGAATCATATTTAGCGAAAGCTCATCATAAGAAAAAGATACCTCATTATCATCAATGTCGTCAGTGTCGACCATGAAGCACATGCCGGTGGAGTCTTTGGCCTTCCCTTTCTTTTTGCCTTGAGGATCTCCTCCTCCTTGTCCTCCTCACTCCCGGTATCCACATCGCTCAAGGATTGATCCTCAAAGCGGCAAGGACCGGTGGCGGCCTTCACAAGCTTATTAGCCACATACCTTGATTTGTTGAAAGGAGGCTTCTTCAAGTCGGCTTTCGTTCCTTATGATTGCTCTTACCTTTCGACTTGGGGCAATTTGCGGATATAATTGAGCTCACCACATTCATAGCATGTCAGGACCACCTCTCTTTTATTTCTCACATTATTGTAGGCCCGTGTGAATTTTTAGCTAGAAGAGCTAACTCTGTTTGAGAATACTTTCAAGCTCCTCTTCATGAATAGCGGATAAACAAGCAAATGAAAATCCGAAGAAGATTCAAAAGAGTCATCAAAAGCCTTTTTGAGAGGATGCGCTACCAAAGCTAAATTATCTTTCTTGGGATGATCAACTCTTTTAATTTCATGAGTCTTGAGTTTACTATAAAGCAATTCTAAAGTAAGACTTGAAAGATCAACATTTTCCTCTATAGCGATAGCCTTCATCTCCCACTCCTTGGTGTTGATTGCGGCCAAGAGATGGGTGGCATTTTCAGATTGAGAATATTCAATATCAACGACTTTCATTTGATTAATTACTTTATTAAGCGTGAAAATGTCATCGATGCTCTCTCGGGCGCATCTCGAATTTATTGTATTCACGCTTGTAAATTGTTTGGCGCACCTTTTTGATTTGGGACGAACCCTCATGATATGTTTGAGAGTGTTCCAAATTTCATGCGTGATTGAAAGATTACAAATTCTATCATATTCTTGTCTACCAAGTGCACCATATAAAGATTCTTAGCCTTATTGTTGTTAGCCAAAAGAATTGCGAAGCGGTGTAGCAATTTCGGGAATAACGGTGAGGCTCTAACAACATCCCAAATAGCTTGTCCTCGCTCTCAAGAAAGACGCGCATCGATTCTTCCAATAGGCATAGTCGTGCCCATCGAAGATATGCGGTTTAGTAGAAAACTTATCCAACGCCAAAGTTGGTGGCCGGTTAAGATCAAGATTGAACTAGCAGGGCTCGATACCACTTGTTGGACCGAAAAAGCGACTAGAGGGGGTGAATAGGAGCACGCTCACTTTTTCCCAAATAATGAATTCAACACAATTTCACTCCAATAGCTATGATGAAGCTACGAAGATCAATATACCGATCTGTGGAAGACTAGTATTGAATCAATTAAATCCCTAAACAAAATAACAAAATCAACTAAGATTGCAAAGACTCACAAAGACGGCGGTCGGACCTCTGTACCCAACCGGTCGGACCGATTGCGGGCGGTCGACCAGCGTTGTCTTGGCGGTCCGACCGCTCAAAATCGGATCGGCCGGTGATGCCAGCGATCGATCGACCGATGATCTGAACCGATCTGAAGCGATAAATCGGCCGATGGCGAAGTTGCAATTAGGTGAAACTTTTGATTCTCAACTCCAATCTTTATGAAACTTTGCACACACCTTCTATATGCTATTGAGGACCTATTCAATCGAATATTATGATAATTCTTGGAGCGATCTTGAGCAATTGCCAATTGATTAACGAAGGTCTAAAGCGGGCAAGAACGAAAACTTGATCCTAAAGCTTGTTCGTGAGAGATTGATGATCAAGATGATGCTAGATAGATTCACACATATCACAGCAAGCTAATTCACATGAAAGAATCAATCACAAACTCGCGGATCAAAGAAAGCCCTAAAACACGAAATTGAAAACAAGAGCGAAAAGAGACTTATCTCAAGCAAACCTTGCATAGATTGATTTCGTGATTGATCTTTGGATTACATCCACACCATCATGGATCGATGGACAATCAAAGATCACGAAATTCACCACACACCATCAAGAGCCCTAGCCTCCACCTCAACTCCCCTAAAGACAATTAGGGTTTTGAAACATAAAAAGGCGAGAGAGGGAGGTGCAGCCACCACCTCCTCCTATTTATAGTGGAGGCTTAGAACTCCTAGGGTTTGACTCAATTGGGCTCCGTTAAGGCCCACTAACAAGCGGGTCACACACGCACGCGCCGCGGCGCCGTCTTTAACCTTTTGACCTAAACCGCTTCACCATGCACTATCGATTTGCCAATAGGTCACCCTTGTCCATCTTGTGTCACGCTTGAGTCGTTGACCTCACCCGGCATCGTCGATCGTTCTGGACCTCAACTCTCCAAGTCTAGTCCCGATTATCCTCGCCGTTGACCGTCGTTGACCACCAAGCAACCTGCACAACCACAGACAAGCAAACACGAATTCGGGAACAAGTTCTTCACAACTTGACCCATGTTAGTCAAAACATGCATCATGCAAACCCTATGCCACGATACCAATGACTTTGACCTAATAAAACAACATCGCCACGAAGTTGGTCGACGTTCAAGTAGAAACCGGTCATTGCTCGGGTGAGCGGTCGGACCTTATGGCGGTCGGACCGCTCCTCGTGAGCGGTCGGACCGCTATGGGACTTAGCCGAATTTCAACCTGAAAATCGAAACCTTGAAAACTTTAAACCAATAGAACTTTTTCTTGGAGACTCCAAAATCATGAGACCAAGTGCATTGGGATCCCCTCACTTGCCTACAACACCTATTTTTGGCTCAGCTCGTTTTGACCACTTTGGTCATTGCCGGTCCGACCGCCCCACATGGCCGGTCCGACCGATTGGGGACCGGTCGGACCGCCGTGCAAGGACCGGTCGGACCGCCCTTGTCCAGTAAGCCTTTTACTTTGTCGAAAACACGTGAAACGACAAACCGTAAACGCCATTGCCAATTGTCACATCATCCTAAGATCTGGAACATATCCCCATGAAATCCACGATTCTTGTTTATTGCTCTGATGCCGACTCAATTCTTGTTCATTGCTACTGAGGCCGAGGCGGTTTCATCATTCATAGGCTATATATTTAGGGGTAGAGCCCAATTGTAAGCAAGTTAGAGTTGAAGAAAATACAGAAAAGTCACAGGTTTATGTGGCGCAAAATGAATACATGCGTTTCGGAAATTCCCATCTAGGGTTTTGTGATTGCGTGAATATTGGAGGGAGGTTGTTCTTCCAAGATCCGTGATTCCTTGTGGATCATCTCACCAATTCGTAGCATCCTCAATTGCTCACGGTTTGGTGTTGTTCTTCTGGTTTGATTTTGTTTCTCTCTTCGGATTGATGCAACATCAACCAAGTGTTACTTGCTTTGGAGATATACTTGCTCTTCTATTTTGCCAAATCAAGAGAGAGGAAAGCGGGAGTTTCGCTTCATTCAAAATTGAAATATAAGTACTGTGAAAGATTGGGCCACATTACACATCAACACACGTTGATCCGTATCATTAATATTTGTGTTCTTGCAATTGTTTAAAGATCAAAATGTGGGAAAGATTTTTTGCTCATTTTTGGTAGAACAAGAATTTTGGCAATAGTTCAAAAAAGGAAGAAAAAAGAGAAGAGACAAAAAGAAAGAAGAGAAAAAGAAAAGAGAAAAAAGAAAAGAGAAAAGGAAAAATAAAGCGCATAGCCGAACCATAAACTTGAGCGAAAATCCCCACTTATTCTTGATTCAATTGTTAGAATATCAATATTTTGTGCAATCTTGTGTTCTAGTTTCATTATTTGCAACTAGCTAGCGTCTTTCTATAACTTGTGCAATACGAGCTATTTTGTTCTTCACTTATATCTTACATAGCTCATTCCTTGATTGCACTAAGTTCCAATATCTTTGCGTGTGAGTTGTTTTGATTTTCACTTATATCTTTCTGATCGGCAACTAGGCATTGAATTCTAGTTTGGATATTTACTCAGCCTTACAATACCTAAAATTTTCAAATTAAGTAGGTATCTATACCAAACTCCACAAAACACCCGTTGTCGTGCTTTGACTTGCTCTTGAAATTCGGTCATTTCTCACGTTGTTTTAACCTGTAATATCAAGTGTGAGTTTGTCACCTTAATTCACTTCGGAAAGGTAAGAATGTAATTTGGTAAGACAAGTTAGTTTGAGAGATACGCATACACCTACATACATATTCTTTGCTTTGCTGCTAACAATGGCAGATCGCGAGTATACGTATCTTCCCTTCTATGGTAGTAATGATCTAGAGGAGTATCTTGAGTGGGTACAAAACATGGAGTTCGAGCTTGAATCCCATAAGTTCGAATCAGAAGCCAAGGAAGTGAGACTGGCCACTATATTTTTTTTACGGACTATGCCTCTAGTTGGTGGCAACAACTAAGTGGAAAATGATTCATTACATCTTGGGTCTATTAAAAAGGGTCATGAGAAGAGAATTTGTTCCATCCTATTATGAGCAGGAACTACTACGCCACGTGGAGAGCATTACACAAGGATGCAAAGTTGTCCATTATTACTATATTGTGTTGAATCATGCAATGCGCCATGCCAATATCACTAGTGCATATCAAGAAAAGACATACTTCAAAGCAGGCTTGAATTATCAGATCGTTGCTGCACTTCAAGATGAATATTTTCGTAGTCTGCAAGATCTTGTAAAATATGCTATGAAGGCAGAAAAAAGAGTTAAACACATGCAATCACATCAATTAAATCTGCGTCGACTCTTTAGTTCTTATTCATCCACTGGTGTGTCACTTGAGAAGAAGATCGAGCATGTGAATTTTTCTTCGACCGAGGTAATGAGTAGTGCTGCCCCGTCACAACTTGCAACACGTGAGGAGGTCGTGATTGGTGGTAGTTGTGCTCTTGCTGGCTCACGGTCTTACAAGGATGAGATGTATCAAAACCCATGTGAGAATGAGAGCCACATAGCCAAATTGAGTGAGAGTGATAAAAAGAGTGAGCTGTGTGATTCCACCATATGCGAGGTTGAGAGCATCCCAATTGAGAGTGTGAGAGATACACCAAAAGAAAAGAGAGAGATAGATGATAGGACAAGTACTTTGTGCATTCTCAGGTTTGACAAGTTTAAAGTTTTTGGAACCGAGAGGGAGGTCGGAGCCAAAGCAATAGAGGAGAACAAGGAGGAGGGTACCCGTATTTATTGCCTAGTGATGAAGAACAAGAAGGTCAAAGCGGTTGGGAAGGAGAAAGTCAAGCAGCCCATGTGGCTGATTAAGGAGAAAGGAAGCCGTGTGATGGGAGAGCAAAAGGGGAGAAAGCCTAAGAACTTAAAGCTGAAGTTTTGGATAAGATTTTGAAGCCTAAATCAGATCTCCCATAACTCCAACCGAAATCAAATTCGAAATCAACTCAGAATCAAATTCAGATTCGGAATCAGCATCAAATTCGGATTCGGAATCAGCAAAACAGTCCGGAATAAAACAATCATAACTTTCACAAACGGAGTCCGATTCGAGTGTTCTTGGGCTTGTTCGAAAGATAACTTCAAGTACGATCCAATGGATCCTCCCTCACTAATAAATTCCCTCTGTGTCAAGATATATGACCGAAACAATATAACGATTGTAAAATTAGAGTTTCCTTTTTGTTTTAGATTGAGTCGGAATTGTAGTAGGAGTTCTAATTCCGAATTAGAGTAGGAGTAGGGCCTCTTGGCCAGCCATGAGGTAGAGAAGGGGCACTATATATTGATGGGTAGACCCCCATTGTAACCTCAGACCGCGTTTAATATATTTTCAAAGCTTTTGCTTGAATCTTCTGTTGTGCTTATAGCTAAAACAGATGGAATTGGGCGTTGAGAACAAGGGGTCGTTCTTGCTTTTTCGCTGGGAATTGAGGGTTCGACCATCTTCGCTTGTGGTCAGCGAGGATCCAATCAAATATGTGTTTGGGCGAATTTTTCATAGAGTTGCAAGTCCGTGCATTGGCGCGGGGGATCAGCTGGTGGTTCGTCAGGATACACAAGTTATCGAGAGGTTCTACGTCGAGAAGATCAGGCACCCCGCATCAGGTGGTATCAGAGCTCTGTTGAGTCGGTAGGATCTTTATCTAGTTATCTAAATTTTTTTCCTATACACGAAAAAGCCATACAAAAAAAAAATCTTTCCACCGTAGTATTTAATTTGTTATTCTAGTGAGTTTTGTTATGTTTTTGTCGATTAGAATCAAGTTTAGTTTGCTGATCTTGAATTCTTTTGCGTTACTTTTTATTTAAGTCTAGTTTGATTTTTTAATCGTGTTTATAAAAAATAATAACACAAAAAACCATTAGACACTTGTTCAAACCATGCTCCTTGGTTTTGCCATGGTACGTACGTTTCCTTCAAACCTGAACAGTAAGCTCAATAGCTTACTGTGAGGTAGGACAAAATTCTCATCACAATGAAAAGGAAATTTACTTAGGAACGAGTTCACGTGTTACTTATGTTTCGTCATGCTCTCCGGGTCTTTTAGTGATCTAATGTTCTTACAAGGTACTTATGGATTGAAAACAGAATAACATAACTACGGATGTCCACGGCTCAGTCCATATCTAATAGTTAGAAATAGTCTTATTTTCAACACATGCTATATTATCTTTAGAGACAACATCTCCGATGTATAGTCTCTAGCACACTTTTCAATATTGATATTTTATAATTTTTTTTAATCGGACTCACATGTCAACTAGAGTAGATTAATGCATCCTGTCTTGTTTCGTGTGCATGATAGTCTCTTTAGGAAAAGACGATATATGCTCTCTTTCCTTCCTCTTTCTTCTCCATACAAGATTTTGTTGGTACAGTATAACTAAAAGACGATAATAAATATATTATTGAAGATACCTCTCGACGCACTCGGACCAAAAAGGAAAGACAGGAAGGGATAGCCCCGCGCGTGGCAAACCAGAAAAGGAAGGGAAGGTGAACACGCACGACCGGTCGTACGTTAATCGCCTACTTTCAGAAACGCGAATGATAGCGTCATTTTTTTTTGTTTGTGAAGGTTGGTAACAATTTTCTTGCATATGGTTTGTTGCTCAAATATTCGCAATGTCCCTGGACTTCCTAATTCAATTTCTACTAATTCTTAGCTAAAACCAAATTATGGTAAATATCAGTACGGCTTTTTTTTGGGTGCGCAAATCAGTTAGCTGGAGTGGACCGTTGCCGGTTAACCTGTGAATATTTACTCACACTTTGTATTAGTTGTGGTCGGGAAAGAAAAAGACGTTTCCTCAACATAAAAAAAAAACCGTTCAGACGACTTCACAATCCTTTGAGAAAAACGACTATTGATTCTTTCTTCTGCGACGTCGATCACGAGTTGGTGTTGTTGTGTAGTTGGTGTTGGTGGTGTTGTGTAGTTGGTTATCACGTCAGTCCAAGACACCGAAGGTCTCCGATTGGAGTCCGCCAATTTTTTGTTTTTCCTTTCTTCCCCTTTTTCCCAATTTTTTTTTTGCTGAACACTGCTTCAACCCTCTGCTTTCCCCATGCTTTAAACACAGGAAATTGGTGTGTAAGTCCAGAAATTATAAGTAAAATTACTGTCTTTTGGATTATGACAACATTTTGGTTCTATAATTTGGAAAACACGCACTTTTTTTTCTGTTATGTACAGCACCTCGTAGATGGGCCTTTTCTGCATCCACACCACTACTCTGGTTTACAACAAAACACTGTCGACGACGCCATTGCATGTTTTTCCCTCCCAAATCTGATCCCGACTTAAACTTAAAAACCAGCTCCAGCATGCCTGCACTGCATCAAGTACCGACGAAAATGTAATCACCAAATCAATCTACTTGCTTACATTCCAAAGTTCGAAAAATTGAGCAACAATTACGTCAATCACACATTCTGTCTTAAATTTGAGAAAAACTGACCAAGATATCCGTTGCCAAAGTTATAGCTCTTCACGGGTGCCATTTGATGCTGCACCCGACACTACATGAACAGAAAAAGAAAAATGTCAGGACAAAGTGAAATGAAATATGTGAATGAAACAACTCAAATTCTGGGGTAGATAAAGATACCTGGGCTTTTGTACAAAAGGCAACTCTTGGCCACTAAGCGCACAGTCAATTACGCGGCTTAAATCCCTACAGAATTGTAGACAAATTCTGAGCACAAGGGGAAACTGGAAAGTTTTGTACGTGCGCCATATCGTAACAACATACCTTCCGGTGACTGGCACATTGTTATTGGGTCTAGAATCATCAAACTGACCATGGTAGAAAAGTTCAAATGGCCTTCGCCCGTCCTGGTAGCTAGAAGCAGAATTGGTTAGACATAAAAAGAAGGCGGCACAATGTGCTACAGAGAAGTTGAGAGACTGGACATAACATATTATCCTTCTTCCTTATTAATGAGAATAGGGATCAATGACGTTACTTTTTTGAACAAGTAAAACTCTGGTGTGCAGACTGCTCCAAAAGCCTTAGCAGCTTCTTGAGACTGCAAAAAAGATCAGTTTATACTTTAGGGGAACAAAGATCATTGGGGAAAGCATGACAATCAACCTGAACAACTGCATTGCTAAAGGTAATCGTCAATATTCTAATGGAAGGACAAATTGTGGCCTAACCTCATCGTAAAGATATGGGAAGGGATATCTAAGAAATTTTGCTTCCTCAGCCATGTACTCGGGGCCATCCTGCAAAATCGGAAGATCAAATCATCTTCAAGTCTGAAAGATACTAAGGACCAGAACGGTGCAAAAAGGAAAACCGAACAAGTTGCAATAACAACATAAAACAGATGTGCCGACACATAAACATCACAATACATGATGGGAAAACCACAGCTGAAGACAAAAAAACTTCCTTATGTGTGCTAGAGCACAACAGCGCACAAAACAAGGCATGTCCTTAACTGAACAGACGCATCAACCATCCCTAACTAATTGGCCAGAACAACTAAGTGCCATACGCTTGGAACATTGTTAGGAATCAGATCATGCGTAACAACACACTCTACTGGCCTATTTCTTTTTTGTACATCATCATGAGATGGGAATTCATGACAGCTTGCCGCTTAGAACCCAACAGAATAGTTCTAAAAAAAGAACCCGACAAAGACGGCTGAATGGCTAAGAGCAAATAACCCATCATTCTGGATGCCAACTTATAGCTTGGAGGATGAAGCCTATTATACTTTTGAATTTAGTTGGACTTCTAACCTCTGATTTACTGAAGCACAAGTGTGAGGCTGAATCAACTTAGATCTATGTGTAGAAATAGAATTCATAACATACTCTCTCAAGACATATGTTGTACACAGTAACTAAGAATAAGTTCCAAATTGATTAACAAGTATATCATACATTGAAATTCCACCATTCCGATATTTGATGATATGAAGGAAACTAAAGAAAAAAAATGCAAAACTTTGCAAACAAGCTCGACAACATAGATGTAGCAAGTAATAGAGAAACACTGTTTCTTGACAACACCTTTCACATAACAAGGACTCAATTTATTGGCTTGTGATAGAAGCTGTGATCATGAATGTTTAAGCAATAATTAAATCAATATAGGGGATTTTCTTATGTATTAAATGCTCACTCAACTATGGAAGTTCCTGTTTACTTAAAAAGCACACAGAAAACAAAAACAGAAAAATATGATTTCCATAGGTTGTGACTCATAACCTGCGGATGTGTCGCAATTGAGTTTGAGGATATGGCAACAGCAGCTAGTCCTTTCTGTATTGTATCCAGAAGTCATTACAAACTATCTGTCAAAGATAAAGTTTCACCAGTTGTTATAGAGTTCTTACCTCCATGTAGAATGAGGTGAGCTTCACAATATCCTTTTTCAGATGTTTTACAAAAGGGCAGTGATTGCATATGAACATAACCTGAAAAGGAGAATAAGTCTGGTAATTCGTTCACAATGTAGGCAGATGGCAATAGCTAACAGTTGGAGTTTGAAGAGTTTAAGAGTTATGTCAAGATAGATAAGGAATTTCATATAGAATAATAGAAATAAAACACAAAATCAAGAATGAAATGCTTTCCATCTTTTTTCAATTAAGAAAATGTTTTTCATTAGTAAACTTGAGAGGACAAACCAAGACGGATCTTCAATCATGTCACAAGCTGCAATTAGATCTGCTTCACCCAAAATGGGGAACTGCTGGGGTTACACAATTCAATCTGCAATGAATTATCCTGGAGAAAGAACTCTTGGAATAGTTCTTGGAAGGTTAGTAGGTAAACAGCACATTTAACCCGTTAGAACAGTCCACTGAACTGCTGGGACTTGCAGACCATCTTGTGAACTGCCATGAATCCAACCCTCGCATTTTTTTTTCTTTTTATCCTTTCTTGTGTAAAAATGGGTACTGCCAATACTTGGAAAGTGAAAAGGTAAAGAATACTATAGTTGCTAAAGAATACCAATCCATGGTTTATTACCCTCACTTGACCAGGGCTCAAACCCAGGCCAAGATGCCCAAGCGCTGGGAACTCACAAGTTTGAACTCTGAATTCTCCACCACCAAGAATATATCCTGGCTATGCGCATATAATTTACCTTCTAGGATGTAACACCCCGAATGTGGATTTGTGTTTCAAATGTATAAAAATGAGGAGAAATTTAAACTTTTCTCACACCTGGATGTTTTTTATCAGTTCCATGATTCTTGTACAGGGATTGTGGAAAAATCAAAATCAAAATCCTCAATTGACTCCAATAAAAAACCTCCTTGGCAAAAACCTTGTACAAACCCTAACTCAAACCTTCTGGAATTTCTGGAGAAAAATGCAGTGTATAAAAGTCTCTGAAAATTTTATGTAAGATTTATCCTGCGATCAATGACATCTGTTAAAATTTCATGATTTTTGGAGTGGTTTGCTACCTTAAGCAAATTCCCAAAAATCATTGTTTAATTCAAACCCTAAATTGGTTTTCACTATTCCTTTCGCGCGAGTCAGACTCGGGCTCGAGCCAAGTGACTTGGTTCAGTCAACTAACTGCACCCGGCGCAATCGCTCGGGCGCGAGTATCGTGGATTGTTGGATCTGAGATCAATGACTCATATGCGTGTGAACGTTTGGACAATCCGAACGTTTCGATCAACGAGAGTCGTTGGATCTTAGATCAACGGCCTGGATTGAAGTGAACGTTCGGACCGGCCGATCGTCCCGTTCATCTGAACCGTCCGATTTGGAGATAACGGCCTGGATTGGAGTGAACTTCAAACCGTTCCAATCGTCCCATCTCATTTGAACCGTTCGATTTAGATCCAACGGTGGCCGCGTCGTCTCCTTCCTCGAGTATGAGCTAGTGTGCGGTTGAGTCAAAGCCATGTCGTGCGCAGAACTGGAGCAGCGTTGGGTCACCTCGATGACCATCTTTAAGCGACTCTCTGCTCGCATTAATTGCCGTCGTGCACCGCCCTCAAAGTCCATTGCTCAATTGCTCCGTCGCTCTTAAGTGCTCTCATGGCGATTTGACGAGAGGGTTTATTGATTGCTCTCTGCCATTTACTCTATTTAAGCTCCATTGCTTCCCTTTGGCTTCCTTTAGCATCTCATAACTCTAGCTAGCACTTGATGATTTGTTTGTTTGCATTCATCAGAAACCATTTAAATAGCCATTGTCAAGCTTGAGCTTACGGTGAAGCGGTACCTCGATGGTTCTCGCTCTCCATTTCTTGCTCCTCTGCTCCTCTTTATTCACTCAAGCTTAACCCTCACGTAATTTCACCTATCTTTATCAAGGCTTGGTGAATTTGGATTTTCTGTTCTGTAGAAGTTCATCCCTTTCTTCTTCCTCGACCAGAACAACTCAACCTTCTCTGTGCCTCTCCCGTGCTCGGTAGCTCCACATTAGTCCTTAGATGCTTGGCACGCTTACTTGGACGCGTGAGCTTCTTTGCATTTTTCGTTTTGGCCATTTTGTCGCCTCTGTAAACTCAAACTGGCGTTCTAAACCGCCAGCATGCGCGATTTTTGGTCCCGTTGTGTGCGTAAAGCTATTGCGGACCCATTTTGAGCTTTTGCTCGCACCGCCGTAGTGAGTCGCCGTGGTAAGCCTCTTCGCCGTTGAGTTTTGTCGGTTGAACTGGCGCTAACATTTTGAGCGTGGTTATTTGTGGACCGTCGATCCTTGGATCAGCGGTCCACAATCTGTGAACGTTCGGACCATCCGGCAGCGGCGATCCATGTGCCGTAGGATTTTAGATCAGCGGCTCGATTCGGTGAGCGTTCGGATGGGCTCGAGTTGAGTGAGCGTTCGGACCGTCCGAGCGTCTCGATCCACATGGACCGTTGGATCTAAATCCAGCGGTGAGCGTATGAGCCGCGCGCTGTACTGCTCTGCCGCGTGGGCCATTGGATTTCGAATCTACGGCTCGAGTTCGCGTGAGCGTTGGATGGTCGAAGGTTCGCCGTTGTGAGCCGTCCATCTCAAGATCAGCGGCTCGTATGCGTGTGAGCGTTGAGACCATCGACGTCTCCATCCACGTGGGCCGTTGGATCTAAATCAACGGTGGGGATGTGAGCATTTGGAAGCCTTGTACATCCGTGGACTTGGACCGTTGGATCCAAGATCAACGATCCAAGTTCGTCCACGTCGATTTAATCTCGATTTTTCCCAAGAGGATTATTTGTCATTGAAAAATAAAATTAGCTTGTAAAATGCATAACTATTTCATTTTAATTCCTTTTCAGTTGATTCAAATTTTGTTAGTTATGTTTTTAACTAAACTTTAATATAAAAATGTTTCTAACCTCATTATAGCTCCAGAAATTTTTGCGAAGATTTTAGTTGCAATGAATAGTAGCATTTGTGATTTATAAAATTTGAAGCGATTTGTTTTGCTCATATCTTTTGCATTAAGAATCCAAATCAATTGGTTCTTGTTGCTAAATTCCTTATAAATCATGCTCTTGCGGCTGTAAAATTTTCAAAGCATTCGGAGAAAGTTTGATGTTGAGTCTTTGTGTTTTCTTCGTTCTTATCGGTTCTTTTTCGCTTTCTCGTTAGGTTCCGAAGAGCACATTGATCACCTAAGTGATCCTCCGCAACATCTTGAACAACAACAACCAGGCAAGCAGTTTGATCATGTTAATCCCAGTATTTTTCAAGTCTAATATATTGATTTCAACTTGTATGTATGCATTGCTATTTTGTTATTAAATTATGATTAGTGGATCCTATAGTTGCATAATCTGTAGGAATTGATTATCCTCTACTACCATGAGCCTAAGTTATTTGCTGTGATTTGAGTTCCATGGATGAGCTCTTGTCACTTAGTAGATTGCGATCTGAAATTGCTTAGAAATGCTTAGTTTCGGTAGTAATAGGCGATCATCGATTTAGTCGATGATCTTGATCACACATCTAATTATTACTCCTTTATGTCCAGCACTTGTGCTTTGTTATTTTGTAAAGTCAAAATCTGAAAATGAAAAATTGATTTAGACTTGGGCATATTGGTTGGATGGTGTGGTTGTTCGGGTTGTGGTGGTATGCCTAAGTCAACAATGACCGAATTACTTGCCGCCGTCTTGAGCAATTTGTGTGCTAACCACGAGAGGATATGGGACCTCTCTTGGTGACTACTTTGGCGTGTGTTATCTCAGAGTCGCGAGGAGGGGTTGTGTGTGTTGTGTGAAAAAAGATCTGTGTTCTTGTGTTGGGTGTGCGGTGGTGGAGATTCCGGGTAGGCTCTCCACCTCGAGGGGCATCGTAGTTGTCTAAGGCTTTACCCGCGATGGGTAGTGGACCGAGGCTTTACGATGACTCCGACACAACGTATGGGTTTCTATCCATACGGGCGGCTCGTAGTTAATGCATAATATTGGAAATGTCTCGAAGGACTTATTGTCTTTGGCATACCAAAGGAAGTATGCTAATCATGTGGCAAAAAGCGATCGGCGTGTGGGTACATTGGTACACCCTGCGAGGATAAAACTATTCGAATAGCCTCGTCCTAGGTTATGGACACGCTCGGATCGCCCGTGAAATTAGACTACAACCTTTTTCATTAAAATTTGACATGGTTGGCATGAATGGGTAATTCATGCTATTGTTGTGGTGACTAGTGGTTAGTTACTTCCAGGATGTTATTGTCATCTATCTACTGTTATTATGTTGTCATTTACTGTAATTTGAACAATAAAAACAGATTGTAAACTTGCTTTCAAATGTACTACATTATTGCAAATAAAGATTGCTTTGTGCTGAAAATGAAACATCTGACCTCCACTTAAATAAGCTTGCATGTAGCATATGTATAGGTCTGTTACTCTACACGTAAGTCTTGCGGAGTACAATTTTTGTACTCATTTGCTTTGCTTAACTATTTGTGGCAGAGGAGGAAGGTGAGCCCTAAGGGCCTCACTTTTGTGAGATGTGCTGCGGGTTTGACGACTGGCTTGGCGGCCCGGTCGGTTGCCTTGTGGGTTAAAGGCACACTGGTTGGCTCTTTTGTTTATGACCATCTTATGGCACTTTTGCTTCCGCTGTTTATTTTTGTATTTATATGTATTTGGCCGGTCGGCCTCTCTTTTGTAATAACTATTCTTTATTTAACTTATCTTCTGGTTTGTGCTTTTGCTTCGGTTCTATGTGAATGAATGGAATTGATGCATGACTTTTTGTAAAGAGGTGTGTATACTGCATTTCTGGGAAGTATACATGTCTCGAGTCTCGGTTTATTTTGTTTGTGATGCTAGGACCGAATGGATGGTTAAGCATTACAAGCCTGATAAACCGGGGTCTCACATTGGAGCAAATTGAGTTGAATAGAAATGAAACTGGGGATGAAAAACTGAATGAATGTATATCTCTATATCTTAATAGAAGCCAAACCCTCTGAGCATTGTAAGAGTGATTCGTCGTCAGTACAACAAATTTACATAGTACTCCCTCTGTTGAGAAATATAGGACGTATTTTGACATTGCACAAGGATTAAGCTGGTGAAATTGAGAAAAGTATGTGAGAAAATGACTTAGGTACCCTTCATAATTGTCTTGGACAGATGAGTGAGAATACTTTATGTGGGTGGTAATGAATAAATACATATGATAAAGATAATAAATACAGGCATACGAGGAAAAGCATCATTAAATCTGCACACAAGCCATAAATTTTCAACAAGACCTTTCAAACTATAGCCCTTATATTTCTCAACGGAGGGAGTACAATTCATAAACTTCTTAGGTGGGACTCAAACTGAATGTACTTAAATCACACATAAAAAAACTAAAAGAAGCCGCACGAAACATCCAGCTCGGACAGGCTCATTCACTTTAAGAGCTGAGCTTTTAGCCTCCAGCAAGCACTGTATCAGCATTTTCTGCCGATCAATTATAACACGATAATTTGAAGCAGTACAGGCAAGCATCTATTGACCCCCATCAGTCCAAGGAAAAGCAAGACACCCAAAAGGTTCAGTGACATTATACTGATCGTTGCACATTCACTTGACGAGTTTAAGCTCAGCTTAAAAGCCTTAAACTAACTGAAGCTACCCAGTACAAAAAGTTGAACAGAAAGCATCTATGTTTGGTCATCAAAATGTACAAATTCAGTTAGAGCACAAAGTATTCCTAAAATCACTGACCAGCAATGCAGGGTTGCCCTCGAAGTCATCCAACGTCCAGACCTTCCCCGTTAATGGCTCCCGGAGCTGCACGCACACGAACAAGAAACCACAACGAACAGCTCACCAACATCAAGCCCGAATCTTGATCAAAACCTTCGTACGAAATTAAAAGCAGATCGACCTCAAATTGGGGGGCGCGGAAGCCGACGGCAACGCCGGTGGACTCCGTCCTGGCCGCGCGCACCTGGAGACGCCGCCTACCACGGCTCCACCTGCTGGCCACCGGCGAGGTGAGGGACCTGTACGGGCGGCGGAGGCAGGGGAGGGCGAGGAGTATTGGGCGGGATGAGGAGGACGACGATAGGACGAGGGAGGCGCGCGCTCCGGCGGCGGTCGCGGCGACCAGGGACATGGCGCGCTCTCTGCCCTTCGCTGCTCTGCTGACAATGCACCTGTGTGGCTGCGACTCAGCTGGGAACGTTTGTGGCGAAGAAAACGGCAGCCAAGCTGCTGCAGCTGCTGCTATTTTCGGTTTCGGGGGTAGTGACGGGCAGACATGGTCAAACGGGCGGCCCGGCCCGGTTTGGCAGGCACGGTCTGTTTAAGTCCGACTCGTTCCGATCTGACTACTATTTGTGTCATATCGAGCTGGCCAACGGGTTGAGGTGGTGGTCAGGTACGGTCTGTTGGGTATTCGTGCCGTGTCGAACCGATCTGAGCCCGTTTGACCCGTCAGGTTAAGTGTGGCCCGTTTAGCCCATTTGGTCTATCAAAATGAAAGAAACAAAAAAAAACTTTAAAAAAATTAGAAAAATATGTAGAATTCAGAAGTAGATATAAAAATTAAAAAAATGAGATAATCATATTGAAAGTATAATAAAAAACTTTATTAATGTCCAACTGGCTGCCTCGTTAAAACATTCGCCAAGTAAAAACTAAAAATGAGAAAACCTTGTCAAATGAAAAAGAGTACAGACTATAGCTCTATAATTGTACATATATGATGCATGCTTATTCTATGTGCCGGTGTCATTATCGAAGTACAAATTTTTGAACACCTCCGACAACTCTGGATTTTCCACAGAGTGTTGTGTTCGTGAATCAGCTTGTTCCCAGTCCTCCACAGTTAGAAGGATCTCCACCATCTCACTTGTGAGACTTGTTCTTCTCTCCTCCAATATTCTTCGGAAAAGGTCAAAGCGGACTTGGAAAAGCGTAGAGAACAAGAACAGTTAACATATCACGTGTAAATATGAATAACACGGATATGTTAACTTATGGGCTTGCCACCATTGCAAGATGTCGAAGCCTTCTGAGTTGAAATCCACTGTATCGCTGTCCAGATAAGTGGATAGTTCTCCGCTCCTAGTAGGTCTTGACTGGGCAGGTGTTGGTTTAGAAGAAGAAGAAGAAAGAGACCTGTACATGGACCTGAAGGAAGAGACACCGAAGATCGCGCCTCACATATTTGTCTTCACACTTAAAGTGGGGCTACTGGAGGTCGTTGTGAGGGGATTCTCCAGAACTTATTTTCATACCTTTGGTAAACCTCGTATAACCGAGAACGAACTTCTGCAAAATAGTTAGTATAGTCTAGCCCCGTAGCATCACTAAGAAGATCAAGTACGGTACTAAATGCATCAATTTTAGCCCTATGATCTAAAAGAAATGCAAATGCATATAGGTAAGGGATTTCTCTCCAATATTTAAGGTATTTAGATTTCATGGAAACAACATCACGTAAAACTAAGTCATTTTCATACATTTTCAATTGAATAGCCATCCGTAAAATAGTATGCACAATGATAGGAGATGTTGGATAGTAGACAGCGGACAAAGCAACAGTTGCCTCATAAAAATTTCTAAAAACAACAATATCTTCTTAGCAATGAACCAATGTTGCTTAGTTAATAGTATAGTACTGTTAGTAATAGGATAGTCCGTTTGAATAAAAACAGAAAAAAGTGCTCTTGTATGGTAAAAGATTCTTAAGCATGTGGTAAGTAGAGTTCCATCTTACCTCCATGTTCAAACTGAACTTTCTTGGACGTACACCCATCGCCCTGTAGAAGTTTTTATATTGTGCTATTCTTATGTAAGAATTATTGAAGAAAAAAATCGCATCGCGAAAAGGTTTAACATACGGATGCAACCTCTTAAAACCACATTTGACTACAAGGTTGATAATATGATAAGCGCATCGTTGATGTAGCAAGAAGGAATCGACATATGTACTCAACACTGGAGCAAGAATGTTCATGGCTCTAGAGTTTGAAGCGGTGTTGTCTTAAGTAATTACGAATATTTTGTCTGTAAGACCAAAGTCTTACACGACTTTAATAATACAGTTCGCAATATTCTCCCCCGTGTGTGCTACATCAATTAATTTCAAATCTATAATTCTTTTCTGCATTACCCAGTCGTCATTACCATAATGCGCAACTACACTAATGTAATCCTCTTTAACCCGACCACTCCATATGTCCGAGGTCAGGGTCACCGAAAATGTGCACGTACTAAATAGTTCTTTTATTTTATTATGATATTCATTATAATATTTCACTAGGTCCCTAGTTGTTGTCTGTCTAGAAACGGAAGAAAATCTAGGATTATGCGTAGTCCTAATGTAATTTTGGAAAGAAGTAGACTAGCAAAGCCTAACGGTAAATCCTTAGAAGTAATTAAGCGACAAAGAGATTGGCGGGCTACACGATGATCGTAGTCGACTAGATCCGCGTCTGTCGGGGTTATATTGCAGTTGTGTCTGTCTCAACACCAATCCTTGCTTGGTTCGACATCTTGTAGCATGTCTAAGCAAGTGTCTCGTTTCACCTGTAGATTTTGCAGACAATTCGTGGTAACAAATTTTACAAATAGCATATGGTACCTCATTTCCTGCTGCGTCTTGCTTGGTTGTCCTGTCGAAATTCTCCCACACTCCCGATGTAGACGGTCTTGACCTCTTTGCTCCCGGTTGCCATGGAGCCTGATGCTGCCATGGAGCCTTGCTCCTCCGGTGAAACCTTCGGTTGGTTTGAGGTAGCCACAGCCGCCTCCATGGACGCAATTTCTTCGGTGAAAGCCTGTAATCACCAAAAGCAAAGCTGTCGTAAGGACTGTCCATAACGAGAACTGCAAAATTGAAACTAACAATCACTTGCAAAGTCCGCAACAACCCCTTCCCCTCCCGGTCCTGCGCTCCACTCTGCTCGACTCCGCCCTCTTCCCATGCCCCCGGGCGCCGGCCGTTCTTCCCCTCCCGGTCCCGCGCTGCTCCCGTGGCCCCGTACTTCTTCCTCCACACCAGCATGGGCGCGCATCACCGCAGCTCTCTGAATTTGCTTTCGGGCCGTCTTGCGTGCGATGGTGGCGACCGAGCCTGACACATGCGCTCGTGTCGGGTTAGCACGACCCATGAACGATCTGGTGTGCCATGCCTAGGCGAGCCTACTGATGGCGTCGTCTTTGGCA
Organism: Hsuehochloa calcarea; assembly: GCA_036346395.1. Classification (NCBI taxonomy): domain Eukaryota; kingdom Viridiplantae; phylum Streptophyta; class Magnoliopsida; order Poales; family Poaceae; genus Hsuehochloa; species Hsuehochloa calcarea. The sequence goes on along the minus strand of CM070605.1, from coordinate 12,906,919 downwards.
GTAGGCCCGACCCATTTGGCCGACTACGGTGATATGGTTTTGGATACCCGATTTTTTTTACCGGGGGTGTGTTGGCGGTAACACCGTTTTGGCTGAATTTTTTTTAAAATTAAAATTTGAAAATGTTGGATTTTAGATTTAAAATGGTCGATTTCAAGAAAATTCGAACAAACTAATTTTTTGGACCTGGTTTGGATTCCTACCGGGGGACCAGTAAGACAGATTTGGCCGATTTTCGGTCAAAAATTAGATCCCTGGTAGTGAGTGTGAGATTGAGTAGCAACCACAACTGCAAGTACTAAATTTTTAGTGAAACGAAACATAGATCTTAAATCCGGGTTGGATCATCATTTCGACCAGAAAAAACCCAGACCGACTTATGGATCGGTCTATTTTTCATAAATAAAGCGAAATGGCAATGAACTTTCATTTTGAATATCAACAAGATCTTCAAAACATGGCTTTGACAGATAATTTATTTACAATATGTTGTGATAAATCACACAAAAAATACAATGAAAGTATATTTCATAATGAACTTAGTACGTGTTGAACATTGAAAAAACAATGCTAGCCTTTCATGTACTTCTGTCACACAAGAGTAATGTTTTGGGGTACATGTTGTCAAACATTATAAACTTTACCTATTGATATGTAACACCCCAATTTTTTGAGCTTTAAAAACCATTTGAGTAGTTTAGTATTTAGAAAATTCACCAAGAAATTTTATTTGAATTTTAATAAAGCTTAATATGGACTTTCAATAACAAAAAAATTTAAAATGATTAATGTCAACATCAATTAATGTCAAAACTATTTTATTTGGATTCTATGTGCTTAGATATATTTTCAGATATTTCTAGAATTTTTCCGAGTTCATTTGCTATTTTATATTTGCTATTTGTATTCTTGGTATTTCTAAAATAGAAAATCTTTTAAAAACTCGGGAAATTCTAGTGAAATTTGAATCTCCATTTACTGGCCCATCCTATTCTCTTTCATTAAACCCGTGGCATCCCATCCTCTCTCTACCTCCACGTGCCCCCGCGCGTGGTCCCACCTGCCATACTCTGCTATGTCGTTTACTATGCGTCTTCGTCCGAGCCATGTTCGCTTATATGCGGATCCCACCATGCCACTGTTCATCATCTTTGAATCGTCTGTGCTCTGGACTCCGTCGTCGCAATGAACTCGGACTCCTTCGTGGCTCGCCACTCTGACCTATTAATGCCTTGTCGTGCGCGTCACGAGGTTTGCGCTGGACCCCGCCGCCTTTTCCCCAAAGCTGGAAACACTAGGTCTTAGCCTGTTTGTTGGAATTAAAGTTTTGCCCTAAGCGCGCGAGCTTTCTCGTCGATTCGTCACGGTGGTGAGTTCTCGTCACTGTTGAGCCCATCCTTGGGTTCGCCGTACCACGTTCTACATGATGAGCACATTCTTTTTGCTAGAGAAGCCTCTGGTCGTCGCCGATGAGATTGGATCACGTCACCAAGATCCCCGTGTCGCGCTTGTTCAGATGTGCACCCCCCGCTGTCGTTGGAGAGCCGTCAATTGCCGAAACCGTGATCATCGGAGCCTCATCATCGTTTAGCCGACGTGGTCGTCCACCTCACCTGCCACCTCGCCTACCATGTTAGTCCTCGCGCTGACGTGTTGCCCACCCGGCGGATGCATCAACACTCGCGTGTTAGACCCCAAACCATAGATCCAAAACATTCATAGATCCAATCTACCATGAGCCGTGTCTATGTCATGTGGTCCCTACTTGTTAGTTATTGTACGGTGAACCCATGAGCTCATAGACCCGTGCACTAGATTCGTGGACCCGGTTCATAGACCACGGGTCCAGTTGTCAGTGCCTATTCCTTTTTCCCAAGAATTTTTTATTCCGAATTTCAGGGTTGACGTCAGCATGATATCATAATTTGGGATTTCTAGTAGAAATTTAATTCGAAAAATCCAGAAACTCTTTTTTGATTAATTGTTTAGGTTTAGATATTCCAAAAGCATAGTCTTCTATAGGAGATAATTCTCCCTCTTCAGCTTGGTGAAGCCCTCGCGTGGTTCCGGCGTTGCAGTCGTACTCGTCCAAGGCAACTCGCGGGTGGTCTCGGGCAGCTCGGCATCTTGGCAGCATCGCTTGGCGGAGGCGCTTGTCGCGTACGCGTCGTGCAGTGGCTTTCATGCTCGAGCTCCCATGTTGTGCAGCAGGGGCATGACATCGTAAGACTCAATCTCCTTGTGAGCAGATGCGAGAGTGGGAGTAGTTCCTGCATGATTGCACGTACATCAGCAGTCGAGGGAATGTGCATGCACGTCTTGTTCCGCGGTTGAGAGGGGGAGCTGCACGTGCATGATTGTTTCTTCGGGTTGTTTGCTCCAGCGAGTTGATACAAACGACAACTTCAACGACGCGGCCGGTGGTTTCCCGTGGATGTTGAGGATCACGAACGCGACGTGGCTTCATGGACCTCCTTCCTCATGTGAATTGCCGAGGGAGAGACTAATATCGCCGATCCTTGTCGAGGATGGTAATCGTTAGTGAGTTACATACTAGGATCTAATAAGGAGTTATGTTAGAGTCGGATTCAATCTTTCGATAGGGATCCTACGGAAGATACATACAATTATTTCCTTAATTGCTATATGGTATCAGAGCTTACCTGATCCACCACCGTCATCATCGCCAAATCCTAGCCACCCCAGACCGTCATCCACCACCACCACCATCGTTGTTGCCATCCACCACCACCCCTCTTGTTGGTCTTCACGGGTGCACCATTGCGGCGGCTTGTAGCCGTCTCGGGTTCTTGAGGCATTGCCACTCGGGTCATGGCGGGCTATGTTGTCTTGGCGACCGCCGCCAGCAGGTGGCCGCCACCACTCGGGTAGCCCATGTCTGAAGAGTAGAGGAAGAAGCTGAAGACCAACTGGATCTGTCACTAGAGGAAGGAGGAGAGAGAGAAAAGCTATTGGGCTAGATCTGGTGCTAGAGGAAGAAGGAAGAAGTCGAAGATCTGGATCTGGCGCTAGAGATGAACTGATGAGATTTGATATGTGTTGGGTTGTTCAGCTGTTGTCTCGAGGAGAGAGAGAAAAGGCCAGCGAAAAGAAAAGTATAATGACCGATTCTTTGTCGAGCACACCGTTGTGTGGTTTTATTCTTGTGATGTATCTTGTAATGGTTAGATGGCGAGGTGGTGAACATCGTTAATGCATGAAGGATTCTTTGTGATCGCGAAATCATACGACATATCTTAGTAGTGATTGACATTACTCTAATTGTTTGAGAAGATGACCCTTGAAGAGATGGAGGCTGCGAGGAAGGAGGAGGAAGAAGCCACAATGAGGCGGTAGAAGAAGAGGAATCACGTTGTTGAGACTACCTCCCCGCTAGTAACGCAAGGTGACATGAGAAGCATGGTACATGACCTCTTAGTGGCGGGTATGATATGTCCAAGGGCTGGTGTAGGGTCATCTAATTTAAAAGTTGGGCGTCTAGAATAATGTAAAGTTGGAAGGAGCAAAAAATTATACGAGTTAGTCTAAAGGAATTGACTAATTATGAGGACGAAGGGAGTGGAGCACTACCTGCAGAAGACTTGTGTTGAGCCTGTAGACAAGGCAAGCATGAATTGGAGGTTGTGGAACACCACCAACTCTATGGTGGTGGCTTGGTTGCTAACTTCGATGTCTCTATCTATTGCTCGGATAGTGGAGCGATGTAGAGTGCACCGGCGATGTGGAAGATGTAGAGCAACATGTACTCTGGGGTAGGAAATGTGATGATGATGGTGGTGAAGGTCCAGGGCAAGTGGAGGCCTTGAAACATGGGGAAAAGACCACCTAGGAGTATGCTACTGAACTACAGTAGGTGTGGGAAAATTTAGATCATTATGATCCACTGCAGTTAAGATATGTTGGTGATATTGAAATTTGAAAGGGTAGCGACAACATAGGCGGGTTACACATTTTTGTAGAAATTTGAGCATAAAGTTTGCAAGTAGGAGGGTTGTTATGTTTCACTTGGTAAACCTGCTTACTATGGAGGAGGCTATTTCGGCTATAGTACAAGAGAAGATTCGACTACGAGTAATGGGGGACAACCCTATTAGGTTCATGTATGTCATACCTAATGACAGGGAGTGCTGTAACTGTGGGGGTGAGAGGACATCTGTGCCATGCTTATCTTTCTCCATGGTATGGAGGGCGAGGTAGAGGGTGTGGTGGTCATGGAGGCCGAACTGGAGATTATGGAGGACGAGATGGAGGCCGTGGTCATTGTGGAGGCGGAGGTGGAGATTATGGAGGTCGAGGAAGGGGTCAAGTTGGTTACAAGGCTAACATGGCCATGACAGAGGAGAGCATGTTTACTACACTAGTAGGCGAGCAAGCTATGTAGTGGGAGAAGTGACAACAGGGAAAGGCATTGGAGACTCCTCATTCCACTACAACAACTACTGCCTCATTTGGTAACTTTGCCAACTACGCCCACGTGGGCAAAGGTACTCAAGCACATGCACTTTCATCCACATATTCTCATATTGATTGGACCATAGATTCAGGGGCATCTAAGCATGTCACGGATTCACTGAGTGCATTTGCATCTTACACTCTATATACTTATTCTGAAATTATCCAAACAACTGATGAAACCTCATAGCTTATTCAGGGTGTAGGATCTGTAGAGTGCATACCATTCATGGTTTTATCATCCGTTTTATATGTTTCATCTTTTCTAGTCAACCTTCTTTCAGTTAGTTCTATCATTGATTAATTCAAATGCACTATCACATTTGATGAGGATTGATGTTTGTTCCAGAAAAAGAGAACTGGAAAGTAGACTGGGGTTGAATAAGGCGTAATTGGCTATGGTACATTGATCAGGTTGATACAACATTTGTTGTGGTTGCAGGAGGAGTTGAGGGGGGAGTTTTGTTACATCATCGTCGCTTGGGACATCCGTCGTTTGAGAGTTTAAGTCAGCTATACCCTGATTTGTTCAATAAAGTAAAAAAGAGTAAACTTGTGTGTGATGCTTGTGAGTTTGGAAAGCATACATGGTCTACATAAAGTAGCATGGTCTACATATAGTAGCATTGGTCTTCGAAGCTATGAACCTTTCATATTAATATATTTTGATATTTGAGGCCTATACTCAGTACTTTTGTGAGTGGTTTTGAGTGGTTGTCATATTTATTAATTGCTATTGTAACACTTTGAAATGTTCCAAGGGAGGAAATCGCTTAAAATAGAAAATTAGAAGGATTTAAAAGGGGTTTTTTCGCAGTGGTTTGACAACCGAGGCGTCGGGCCTTTGGTCCACGATGCCCATGAGGTGGTAGGTGGGCGACCATCAACAAAGAGGAGAGGAGGAAACCCTAGCTGTCAGTATCCTTTGTTGTTGTAGTGGTGGCAACCGTAGCATGCCCCTCCCGATACTGTAGCAACCCCTCCTAGTGTCTCCTCCCATGGTAGCCTTAGAGCATCTATTCCCTTGGGTGCTACCGGCCAAGGGAGAGAGGAAGAGGAAGGGGGAGAAGAAGGAAGGAAAAAGGGAATTTTTGTGAAGATTTCTCTGTGTTCTTCACTGCACCATCGTGGTTCCAAGGGTATGATCAGATCTCCCTGGTTGTGTTTAGCACTTTTGCTAGTTAGGAGAATTGGGTAGAAGATCGGGTATTTGGTTGTTCGAATTTCTCTGTAGTTTAGGATAAATTCAGTACAAAATCTAAGGATGTCTTCACCCGGAGATTTGTAGATGAATTCAGTATACTTTTGTAGAGTATTTGGTCATGTTGATCGGACATGTAATTTGGAAGTTATGATTATTACACTTCTACTGTCTAGAATTTTGTGGCAGATTCTGGCAATCATAGTAATTGATAGATTAAAAATTGATAATAGCCGAATCAGAGGTGCTAAGCAAAATGACTTTCATAGATAATTCAATTAGCTTTCTAGAATGTTAAAGAACGAGAATTTTGAATCAACAGAAATTAAGTTAGGGTCGTTTCAATCTTACTATCCAGAATGTTGGTCAGTTTCTAAAAGTTCTTTATTCTATTTTTAAAATTAGTTAAAAGCATAATTTGAGAAGCTGGCTAACTATACTTTTGTAGACAATTTTGTAAGCTTTCCAGAGTACTGAGAATGCTTTTTTATAAGCAGAATGGGAGATATGGATTTTAGAAGGTTGCTATCCAGTAATGAGTTACGACAAATTCATCATTCTGATTGAGTATGACCAACTTATGAAATGTTGGGTTTTGGGGTGCGGTTAAGAGCGTAGCGATTAGCGTTAATACTTTTTGTCAAAGCTTGTTTTAAGAAAAATATTTATTGTAGGTGCGAGTGAACTTGGGTTTGGTTTTGCCTTCTCTACATTCCAACTTGTCGCATTGTGAAAGCAAATACAATTATAGTCATATTGGATGCTTGTTTGTTCACATTGGTTAAAGGAGTATGATGTGGATAATCTTCTGAGATATGAGTACTTTTCGTTATTTACATACTTCTGTTAATGGTTGATATAAATTGCAAAGTATGCAAGTATTCCGTTCATTCCATTATATTCATTTTAGGCATTCATGTTTAAACCACGAGAGTAGGTATTGAGATCTCCATATTTTCATTATGGGCAATTAGATCCCCGTATGAAAGATTCTTCATACGGGAAATGGACCCCTGCATTTTGAAAATACGAGCATGAGTGAAGACCTACAGGTGTTACACTCTACTATACCAGCATATGCAGAAGAGAAGTGGAGTCAAATGCATTTTGCACTGTACATTGTATATTCATATGTATGTGACAATTTGAGAATGATATGTCTCCGATTCAATGTTCTTATGTCGTTCATTTGTACTTGCTGAGTCTTGAACTCACTCTTGCTATTTTTTTAGTGTTCGTTGAGGACGACATGCATCAAGAGGGAGTAGTTCACATGAAGAAATCCACTTTATCACACATTTCATTACTTAAATAATATTTTTGTCACTATCTTTCAATTGGAAACTTTTAAATGTAATAACTGGATTCATTGTACTTCCATTAGTTCACATGAGTTTTATTCATGCTAGTTGATGATTTAAACTATCCAAACCTATTCATGATAATGTTCTATTTGAATGAAGTGTTATAATTGCAAATTTTAGTGCTTAGATTTTTGCTGAAATTTATGTTAGTTAAATTATTAGAATTATATTGTGGTGAAGTTTAGCTACCATTAGTTGTTGATTTGATGAGAAACATTTATAGTGTTGATTGGTGATAGTAGTTTAGGTTACATCTTGTCTTCCGCATAGCCAGGGTATTACAGTTGGTATTAGAGCAGGCTTTAGGTCTGTGGTGAATAAATTGACAACTTTGGTAAACTTAATTTGTACAAATTTGCTAATGGAAGTTGACTTATAATATGACACACTGGTGCACAGTACGATGAGATTTGGGTCAAGCAATGCATTTGCATTTCCGTTATGTTGCATTGTTAATCTATGATATGCTATGATCTTCTATACCTATGAATTTATTCTATGATTGTTGTGTGATGATAGTTGATGTTGAGTGGTAGAGATTGTGTTAGCTGTGGGCATGGCTAGACTGTACCACCATTTGGGTTATGAGAATAGTAGAGTGTTTACTTCGGGTAAGCTAGTTCCAGGTATTGAGAATATATTTTTTTGGGAAGGTTATTGTCTTCCTTGAGTTTAGATTCGTTATTCTTATTCAGTTGCGGTTGATGAATTTCTCTTGGGTTAGTGGTTCATTGCAGTTGATGGGTTTCAATTGGTCTCTAATTGTTCTCTAAAACAATTATTGTTTTTTACTATTGAGATACGTTTTCTACTTGTGAACATTATTGAATTGCAAGGTTGGTCCCTTCATGAGAGTTTTGTCTTCTTGTAGTGAAACATGACTAATTTATTCGCTTGATAATTTGGTTAATGGGAGCTTTCTTTTGCAAGTTCTTAAACATGAGAAGCTTTGGGCCCCAATGTATTTCTTTTAGGGGTAATTTGAGTATGAAGTTTAATACTTTATGAAAGAAAGCGTCCAAGCCCTTTTTGCAATGTCCTATTTGTAACACCCTGGCTATTCGGAAGCCAAGATGTCACGCAAATCTAACAAACACTAAGAATATGCAACAATACCAGGTTAATCAGGCTCAATTAATAATATCTCATAAGGAACGACGATAAACGATTAACAGTTTCATAAGAAGGAATGGAAAACATTCATAATAAAGACGTACGGTAGGCATTACCAAAATTTGATTATTACAATTTGGAAATTTATCAAATAGTTAACATAACTGAAAGATAACATTAGTTATCCTGGTTTGATAAAAGTGATGTGCAGCGTGCTGGACTACCCCTCAAAAGGTCTTGCCTTCTTCCTCATTTACCTAAATAAAACATACAAAGCAAGGATGAGCCAAAGACTCAGCAAGTACTTTAGCGAATAACAGAAACATTAAGCGAACAAAGCAATCAAAATCCACTTGTGAAAAAACTTCTCTGAACATATATGGGAATGAATGGAATGGAATAATGCAATGAAGGAATGGACTGCTCACAACTTATACCGGTATAGTGAGTGACACACCCGTCGGTGTTCACTTAAGCCCGTACTTAACAAAGTCCTGGGATCCAATCACCGTATGAAGAGCGTTTCATCTGGTGTCGAAGTTGCCCACATTGGAGTGGTGGCCAACATTGCCCACATTAGAGTGGTGGGTCTTACATGCCCATACTGGAATTGATGGGACTTTTGCGTGCCCATACTGGAATTGATGGGACTTACAAATTTTCACTTCCGTGGACAACATGAAACAAATGCATGATGAGAGACCATGTGAGAGGTCCTCCATTCTGAGTGATGAGTATTTGACAGCTTGTTAAATGTTTGAAAGTTGAGTTTTGGTTTGGACTATTTACGTCTTTGAAGCAGGATAATCGGAACTACCGCTGTGTATGTCGCGGAAGTTCCGATAATCGGAACTACCGGCGTTGGAAATAGGAACTTCTGATTAACTTGGGTTTTGAGTTCGGCTTAGATAATCGGAACTTCCGCTGGGGTAGCGAGTGTCCGATAAAGCGGCGTTGAGTGTTCCTCACGAGGCGATAATCGGTTTGAAAAATTAGAAAGGCGGATGTTCGAAGATCGGAAGGTCCGCAATGTTAAATGCGAACTTCCGATAATCGACAAGTGCGGACGTTAGAAATCGGAACTTCATTGTGGTGAGTCGCGGAACTTCCGATTGTGTCGAGCTGTGCGAGAGAAGGATAATTTGTGATTTTGTTTTGTATGAGTTTGAGTCTTATACAAATGTTGATGCTATGATATTGTGCAATGCTATGTGATGTGTTTTATGCGTGTTGTTGCAGGACATCGAGGCGAGTCGTGGCGAGACACGGGTGATCGAACTAAGCGCGGTGGCGTTGAGGTCGAAGCGGTCGGATGTGTCGAAGGCGGCGTGAATCTTGAGGTGGTTGCGTGTCAAGGGCGAGAAGGCGTCGGGAGGCTTCGGAAGGTGCGCAAGAAGCGAAGCGGTATTTTCGCAGCGGCACAAGTGGAGGCGGTTCCGTTCGGGTGTAGCGGGCTTAATGGGTTGGAGGCCCATTAAGCAAAGGCTATAAATAGAGTGAACCCACAGTGTTAGGGTTAGACTTTGAGAGAGAAAATTAGGGTTAGCTCTAGCTAAAGGTTTTGTTTTGCTTTTGAGAGGTTGTTGGTTTGGAGAGAATGAGCTGAAATTCCTTGTAATCATTCCTCTGTGTTTCCTCTGTAATCTTTTGATCTCTATCAATGAAACTCGAGGTTTTTGATTACGTGTTTGTGCCTCTCTTATTCCTTCTGTTCTTGTTGATTATTTAGGGTTTTGATGTATCTTTTGATTAGTCCTATGAAATAGCATGAAACTTGATATCTAGAGTCGTTTTGATATTGCTATTGCATCCTCAAAGTTTCATGAGCTAAGAATCGATAATCTCGTTTATTGTGGGTTTTGGTCTTTCTTGCCTTCTTCAAGAAATCATTTTTGGCTTGATTATTGAATCTTTTGTGCGATTCTTCTCCATAAGGTCAAGATGGTGTTTAGGATGATGTCTGTGAAACTTGACTGAGAAGAGCATTCAAGATTTAGTATTTTGGATTTTTGGAAAAACCCGGCGCTCTGTTCTTGGTCGGGACAATCGGAACTTCCGATTGTCCACGTGAACTACATGAGCGGAACTTCGCACTAACCTGGAACTACGGTGCGGAACTACCACGAGTAGAATCAGAGCTTCCGATTTTTGATAGAAACAGATGAAACTTGTTTTAGTCTCTCGATTTTGTTTTACTCTTCTTGAGAGGTTTTGTAGATCTTGTTTAAATACATTAAAGGGAGTTCTTAATTTTAAGGCACCATTCACCCCCTCTGTTGCCATTTCGGTCCTTCAATTGGTATCGAGCGGTTAGCTCTTCTTTATAGATCTTAACGGTCGGTTGAGCCATAACAGCGGACAAGTATTCCACCAAGCCTCCGGTCTTTGATGGTATGGATTATCCTTTACGGAAGAGCGAATGAAACTTACATCCGGGCTCGGGGTATGCCATCGGAGAAAGGTGAAGGTTAGATTTGTTGTTCTGCCGATGAAAACATCAATGTGGGAAACATGTCGGATGTTGAGGCAAGCGCTAAGGCAAGGAACATTATCATTGAGGTTTGAGCGAAGTGAGTTTGATCACATTTCTCATTTGATTTACGCTACGACATCTGGGTGACCCTCGATGCATACCATGAGGCACCACTCGGATTAAAGCGGTTCGACAAGACCAGTTCAAGCGAGAATATAGTAAATTTGAAATGCTTTGGTGAATCTCTTGGCGAGTGCTTTTCGGCGTTTTCACAAGATTTTGAGCAACCTCCGAGCGGTCGGTCTTACATACCCGACTCGGATAGCGCTCGACAGATGCTTTCGCACTTGATCTTCGTGTTTGGGAGATGAAAGTGACTACCATCAAAGATAGCACGGACCTCTCGACCACGACTCTTGATGCGCTTTACTCGCGTCTCAAGACTCACGAGATTGACATTGTCTCTCGAAGGTCGAAGTCACGATCGATGGCTTTAGTCAGCGATCCCACCTCTGGATCTTCTTACGAGTCGTCTGCGGGTTCTCCTAGCTGCTCTCGTGACATAGCGATGATCGGTTAGAGCGACTTGAGGATGAGCAGACTAGCCCTCCTAGCTCGGAAGTTTTCCCATGCTTACAAGAGGAGGAGGGATGGATGTTGGGTGTAAAGGCGACTAGAGGGGGTGAATAGGAGCACGCTCACTTTTCACAAATTATGAACTCAATACAATTTTACTCCGGTAGCTATTAGAAAGCTATGAAGATCAATATACGATCAATGGAAGACTAGTATTGAATCCAATTAAATCCCTAAGCAAAATAACAAAATCAACTAAGATTGCAAAGACTCACAGCCGACGCAGGCGGTCGGCCACTGTACCCAACCGGTCGGACCGATTGCAGGCGGTCGGCCGGCGTTGTCTTTGGCGGTCGGACCGCTCAAAATCGATCGGCCCGGTGATGGCGATCGGCCGACCGGCCGACTCGAACCGATCCGCTTGATAAAATCGGCCGATGGCGAAGTTGCAATTAGGTGAAACTTTTGATTCTCGGCTCAATCTTTATGAAACTTTGCACACACCTTCTATATGCTATTGAGAACCTATTCCAATCGAATATTATGATAATTCTTGGAGCGATCTTAAGCAATTGCCAATTGATTAACGAAGGTCTAAAGCAGGGCAAGCGAAAACTTGATCCTAATGCTTGTTCGTGAGAGATAGATGATCAAGATGATGCTAGATAGATTCACACATATCACGACAAGCTAATCCACGTGAAAGAATCAATCACAAACTCGCGGATCAAAGGAAGCCCTAAAAACACGAAATTGAAAGCAAGAACGAAGGAGACTTATCTCAAGCAAACCTTGCATAGATTGATTTAAGTGATTGATCTTTGGATTATATCCACACCATCATGGATCGATGAGACAATCAAAGATCACGAAATTCTCCACAAACCATCAAGAGCCTAGCCTCCACCTCACCTCCCTAAAGACAATTAGGGTTTTGAAACATAAAAAGCGAGAGAGAGAGGTGCAGCCACCATCTCCTCCTATTTATAGTGGAGGCCTAAAACTCTTAGGGTTTGACTCTCTTGGGCTCCGTTAAGGCCCACTAACAAGCGGGTCACACTGCGCACGCTTCACGAGCGCCGTTTTAACCTTTTGACCTAAACTGCTTCACCATGTGTCATGGATTTGCCAATAGGTCACCCTTGTCCATCTTGTGTCACGCTTGAGTCGTTGACCTCACCCGGCATCGTCGATCGTTCTGGACCTCAACTCTCCAAGTCTAGTCCCGATTCTCCTCGCCGTTGACCGTCGTTGACCACCAAGCTACCTGCACAACCACAGACAAGAAAACACGTATTCGGGAACAAGTTCTTCACAACTTGACCCATGTTAGTCAAAACATGCATCATGCAAACCATATGCCACGATCCCAATGACTTTGACCTAACAAATCAACATCGCCACGAAGTTGGCCGCGTTCAAGTAGAAAGCCGGTCGGCCGCTCCATATGAGCGGTCGGACCGCCTTCTAACGATCGGACCGCTCCCTGTGAGCCGGTCGGACCGCCCCTTGGGACTTAGCCGAAATTCATACTCCCAAATTCCGAAACCTTCTGGAAATTAAAAACGAATAGAACTTCTTACTGTAGACTCCAAAAATTATGAGACCAAGTGCATTGGGATCCCCTCACTTGCCTACAACACCTATTTTTGGCCCAGCTCATTTTGAACACTTTTAGGTCACCGCCAGGTCCGATCGCCAGCCCACATGGCCGGTCCAGGCAGGATTTGGGACCGATCGGACCGCCGATGCAAGGACGGTCGGACCGCCTATCCCGAATACTGTAGCTTTGTCGAAAACACGTGAAACTACAAGCCGTAAGCGCCATTGCCAATTGTCACATCATCCTAAGATCTGGAACATATCCCCATGAAATCCACAATGGAAAAGAGGAGGTCTGTGATTTGTTTGAGTGTGGTGGCCCCAACCACATCAGAGCAAAGCTGTCCCAAGCTTGGGAAGGGCAAAGGTGACTATGGCGGTCAGAGCAAGAACGACTACATCGACAAGAACCGCAACACGAAGCCCTCGGCACTGACCAAGGCAAGAAGAAGTTCCGCAACTTTGGGAAGGCAAAGAAGGCATTCCATCGCGTCCTCACCGCCCTCGGACTGGACACGGACACCGAGGTGGAGGGTGGAGTAACGATGATGGGAAGGGCGATCATGATCCCTAGGGCGGCGGCAACTTCTCGGCATGTGCTTCATGGCCCTCGGGCGAACGAGCGACAACGGTGTACTCAGACTCGACGAGGTTAGTCCCACTTACGACCAGCTTAATGATGCTTTTCTTAAGCTAGGTAGATTTCATGCTAAGTCTAGGGCTAAGTGTTCTGAGTTGGAGAAGGAAGTAGCTAGACTATCACGGGAGCTTACTTTACTTACATCTGCTCCCTCCCGTGATGATTGTGACACTTGCTGTGCTTTGCTTGATGACATGGAAAAACTAAGGACCTTGCATGATAGTGTGTCCTCTGAACTAGACATGATTAAAGTGGAGAACATTAGCCTTCTTCTTTGAACTAGAGATGAGTAGGGTAGCACCTCCTTCATCTACTCTTTGAGATTCTTGCTTGCACCTCATGTGAGGTTAAGGACAACTCGTTTAGAAGTGCATATACCATGTTGCTTGATCTGCCCGAGACTTGTGAAAATTGTAATAATCTCAAGATGAACCTAAAACGGGCAGATCACAAAATTGCTGAATTTCAAGCTGCGCTACTAGAGCCCATTGTTTCTTGCTTAAACTGTCCTAAGTTAACTGCTGAACTAGAATCTGTATCTAAGCAGTTCAAGAAATGATTGATCACAATAACAAACTGGCTCAGTATGCTTCTAAGGACCTTGTTAGCTCACCATGCAATCAATGTAATAAACTAAAATGTGATTTGGTTGCCTTGGATGAAAAATGTGTGAAGCTAACTAAGGACTTTCTAGAAACACAATCTTACCTTGTATTGTGTGTCTTTGGGAAGAAGTCTAAGGGTTTGGTAGAGGCGCTAGTAGCGTGAACCAATCTGCTAGCAATAGGGTGTCCCCCAAAAGTCATTTGTGCATGCACAAGCCAATCTTTCCTATCTTTGTTGGTTCTTCTTCCTCTACTCCCTTATCTTCTCTTTGTTCCTTCTTCCCCTACTCTTCTTGTACCTCTCTTTTTCGAGAAGTGTCGGTATCTTATGAACACTCTTGAGAAATTTGTAGGAGGCAAGAAGAAGCTAAATCTCATTCTAGACAAATCCAAGATTTGTAAATTTAATCAAGGTCTAGGATATGATTTTCATGAGGATATGAGGAAGCATCCACATCGTGCTCGGAACCATAGCACCGGTGTGATCAAAACTAAGCCGGGGTGAGAAAGTCAATTTTAAATCGTGGGTTTTGTTCAAAGGATCTCGGCGACAAGGTGATTCCACTGCGGCTTGGCCTCTCTGAAGCGAAGTATCATTGCACCTTCTGTCGGAAGGATGGACATTTGGTTGATCATTGCTTGAGCGCCAAGATCGCGGTAGAGACCATGTTGATTCTTTTAGGCGCATTCATGGTCGACCCGGACCATGAGTGCACCTAAGACCAACATGAGGTCTAGGTTTGATCTGTTGGTGATTTAGGCGACATCGAGGACTTGGTTTTTACGAGTTTTCGATTTTCGTCCTCATGCTCCCTTTGATCGTGACTTCCGTCGCTTTGAGGTAGATCTCGGTTTCCCTTTCGAGATGGCTACCGCGGCGTGATCGACATGTTGCGAATTTCGACTCGCTCTTCCATAGCGATCGGATTCAACAACGACCAGTGTCCGCACGCATACCTTACGGCTTGTTGAGTGGCGAGAGCGTAGGGTAGATAGAGGTCGTCTTGCTTGACTACTTCATACATTCGACGTGTTACTCGGTATTGGGTGCCCAAATCTTTGTTGATTCACCCGATCTTGAGACTTTACTCTCTGTTTGACTCGAGTCGCCCATTTGGGAAGGCAAAGGTTTGGATTGTAGACTCGGGTGTTCTCGTCATATGACCGGAGACTCGTTGGTTTTCTTCCCTAGCCCGTGCTCGAGGTGATGAGGCGATCACCTTGGAGATGCTTCTTTTGACGCGTCATCGCTAAAATGCGATGAGCATTAATGATTCCTTTATTTTAAAAGATGTTGCCTTAGTAAGTAAGCTGCGGTATAATCGCTTTGGTCTCTCGACTTACCGATGGCGGTTTCGAGGTGAGCTTTAAGAAAAACAATTGCAAAATTCTTGATTCTTCGGGTAGCCTAGTTTGCGAGATTTCTCGATATGGGAGGATCTTTCGTGCTGATTTTTCTAAGTCTTACGGTGATCCTCTCCGGTGTTTAATTGCTTACGAATCCGTGATTTGACCTTACGGCATAGGAGACTAGGTCATATAGGTTTTGATCATTTGACACGAGTCGTGACCACGATCTCATTCGTGGTTTGCCAAAACTCAAGATTGTTAAGGATCTAGTTTGCTCTCCTGCGCCGCGCGGCAAGATGGTTGCCGCTTCTCACTCTCGATCCACGGTGACAATGGTAGCGCACGGGACAAGCTGCTCCATATGGATCTGATTGGTCGGCTCAATCTTGATCGGCGGGAGGAAGTGGTATATTCTTGTTGTGGTCGATGACTTCTCGAGGTACTCTTGGGTGTTTTCTTAGCCTCGAAGGATGAGGCGTTTACTCTTTTCGTGGTCTTTTTAGTAGGCTTTGTTGAGCTCCCGGTGCATTACGAGCAATTCATGCGATAATGGCACCGAGTTCAAGAATTCCTACTTTGAGAGTTTTGTGGTGAGGCAGTGTAGAGCATCAGTTCTCGTCTCCATCGCCCCCAATGAGAATGGTGTTGTGGAGAGGAAGAACCGTACCTTAGTCGAGATGGCGGGCGATGCTTGATGAATACTCTACACCTAGGAAGTTTTGAAATTTGAGGCAATTGCTACTACTTGTCATGTTTCTATGAGTCTTTCTTGGGCACTCTTGCATCGCACTTCTTATGAGTTGAGATATGGCGAAAACCCAGCGTCTAGCATTTTCGTGTGTTTGGTTGCAAGTGTTTTATTCGAAGTGCAGGAACCTAGATAAGTTGAGTCACGATCTTGTGATGGGATCTTTACAGGTTACTCGACTTCTTCTCGTGCCTATAGAGTGCAGGCTGCGAGTCTAGCAAAATGATAGAAACACGTGAGGTGACCTTGATGAGACGGTCAGGGGACTAGGCACGATATCTCGAGTTCTCTAGAGCGATCTGAGTCCATCTTTGTGGGCGATGAGGAAGACGGAGATGATGGGTGTCTAACAGATCCAGTTCTTCCTCCTCCTCTTGAGTGCCTTCTTCCCTTGCACCTCGAGGAGATCGACCCTTACCTACTCGCTTCTTACGAAGCTAGTGGCTCTGTTCCTATCTCATACGCTAATGAGGTAGAGGCCACTTCTTCATCTCACTGGACCTCCTAGACACATTCAAAGGACCATCCTTGAGCGGATCATGGAGACCTCTTTGAGCGTGTCACACGTTCCAAAGCTGGTTTGTCTCTCTTACATCTCCATTCTGCGTTAAATCGCCTCATTTGAGCCAGAGGCGTTTGTCATGCTCTATCGACGAGTCTTGAACAAGCGCCATGCATGAGGAGTTGGAAAACTTTGAAAGAAACAATGTCGGTCCCTTGTTGAGCCCCTCAAGGTCACAATATCATTGGGACCAAATGGGTGTTCAAGAACAAGCAAAGTGAAGATGGGTTAGTAATTGAAACAAGGCTAGGTTGGTAGCTCGGGGTACTCTCAAGTTGAGGTCTAGATTTGAAGAGACCTTTGCCTGTAGCTAGACTTGAAGCCATTAGAATCTGCTTGCCTTTGCGGCTTCTAAGAGTTTCAAGCTTTACGGATGGATGTCAAGAGTGCCTTCCTCAATGGCCTTATTGAGGAAGAAGTCTATGTCGAGCGACCTCGAGTTTCGAGAACCCCAAATACCCTAACCATGTCTCTGGGCTTTCTAAAGCCTTGTATGGACTCAAGCGAGCTCCCGAGCTTAGTATGAAAGGCTTAAGTCATATCTGCTAAGTCATGGTTTTGAAATGGGTAAAATAGACAAGACCTTGTTCATCCGCCGTCTTGGCGCGATCTTTTGCTCGTCGGATCTATGTGGGCGACATCATCTTTAGCGGCTCCTCACATACTATCGTGTCTCGGTTTTACGATGTTATGAGCTCGAATTTGAGATGAGCATGATGGGCGAGTTGAGCTTCTTCCTTGGCTTCCAAATCAAGCAGACTCGGGAGGTACCTTTCTTCATCAAGGAAAATACACTCGAGACCTCTCAAGCGCTCGACATGAATGATGGAAAGCAAGTATCAACTCCGATGGCATCTCTGGTGCTCTGGATCCGGATGAAGGCGGCGAACTGTTGACCAAAAGGATTTGGGAGCATGATTGGCTCTCTCTTGTACCTCTGACCTCGAGACCGGACATACATTTCTCTGTGTGTCTTTGTGCTCGCTTCGAGCTTCTCCTCGAGTATCTCACCGTCGGCGGTGAAGCGCATCTTCGGTACCTTGAGCTACCATTGACTATGGTATCGGTATTCTTCCTCTTCTTGTCTATTTCTTAGAGCCTTCTCGATGCGATTTATTTGGTGTAGGATAGATAGGAAGAGTACTTACAGCACTTGCCAATTCATTGGCACTTCTCTTGTCTCTGGTCATCAAGGAAGCAATCCGGTGTTCTGTGATCCGCTGCAGAGGCCGAGTACATTCTTTGCGGCGATTCTTTGTAGCCAAGTGCTTTGGATGGTCTCGACCTGCAGGACTTTTGGTTAGCTATCGACAGTGTTCCACTCTTTTGTGATAACACGTCTACGATTTGCATTGCCAAGAACCCAAATGCAACATTCTCGGACCAAGCATATTGATATCGAGATATCACTTTCTTGAGACCATGTAGAGAAGGGTGACATTGTGCTCGGTTTGTGGAGAGTGAGCACCGCTATGGTGATATATTCACTAAGCCTCTGGGCGGCTCTCGGTTTTATTTCTGAGGGAGAGCTTGGGGTGGTTTGTCCTTACGGATTTGTTGTGAGGGGAGCTATGTGCTACTCTTGTATTATATTTTATTTTTATTTTTACTATTACTCCTTTCTGGTTGCATTTCTTTTAATATTTTGGGTCGAAGTCCTTCCAGCATAGGTTAGAGTGGTTCTCTTGCCAAATTGCTTTGACTGCTATTTCTTATCTTGTGCTTCTAGGATGCCTCTTATTAGCTGTCTCTTCCTTCTCTAAGTAGAGCTTACTCACTTCTTATAGGTTCTAGCAGGTAGGGCCACCCTTGGGTAGACGGGGGCGAGTGTTTGCTCCTTAGTATATGAGTTGTTCGGTGATAGTCCTAGAATCATATGGGGTAGATAAGAACACATCGGCGATAGTTTCTCTATATCTTTTCTATGCTCTAAAGGATGCCTTTTACATTTTCTTATCGATTCTCGCTTTTGTTCCTTTGGTTGTGGGGAGTTCTTCTTGGTTATTCTATTTCTTAAATTTGTCATAACTCAACCTGTAATTAAAAGATGCATCTCATTCTGAAGGGAATCTGGATTTTCGTGCATTTCATCCTGCATTGCATTATAATCAAATGGAGCCTTGTTTATTATCCCTTATGATCTGCTTTTCCTTTGTTTTACATCTTGCCATGATCTATGCTAAAGCGCTAGATCTATCATGACTTTTATGTGTAGTTTAGTCTTTGCCATGCTAAGGTGATTAAAAATGCTAAACTTGAATTAAAATCTTGTCTTGATAGCTCTTGAGACTAGTCTGGTTGAAGCTACCCTTGTATGATTTTCGCCATGTCAAGTAGGCTGAGTTGAGTCTTGAATCTCTTTTGAACTTTTGAGTAAGCTATGTCAGTTTGTTAAGAAACATGACTTATCTCTAATCATTTGGTCTAAAAACTTCAAAAGCAAAAATGATCTCTTTTGTGCGAAAAAACTGATCTCACCAAATCTTTCTCATGAGACGGCTTGCCATTGCACTAGGCATGAACTCAGGGGGAGCCTTGGATGACCTAAGATCATCTCCTTAAGTCTGTTGCTTGGAGTGGTCGCATAAGGCTTGGGATCTAGCACATGGCTCTTAAAAAAAAAGGGTTGAAGCTCAGGAGGCAGTTGTGGATGTCACCTAGTCCAGAGCTTGCTTTACTGAGATAAAACCATAAAAATCATTCAGAAAAAGAAAAAATGTGCTAAAATTGCTTATCATTAAAAAGACCAAGTTCTGGATAAAATGAGTCTTTCTTCAATTGGTAGCTCACTAAACTGTTCGATATGAGTCTTCTTGGTTCAACTTAGATTATTTGACATGGCTTGTATCATCCTTGGATACCTTTAGCTAGACTGCAATCTTGGTTTAATTGGCTTGCTAAAGAATATGATCATTAATCAGATTATGGATTTTATGTCTTAGCTATTCTATACATCAAGTGTCATGATCTTGATAGCATTCTTCTGTGTTATGGCTTGGTGTAATTCTCTAATAGTCATTTTGGATAATCTACATGGCTCCTAATGCTTAAAATGAACATCATATAGTCTTTTCCTCCCTTTTCTACATCTTGATGATTTTATTGCCAAAGGGGGAGAATTTTGGAGAGAAAAAGCCTTCTGGAGAAAAGTCTTGAGTTTTGTGCGAAAATTACTCTTTCATCTCATCTCAAGTCTTTCTCTTTTGTCAACATGGTCTTGAGCTTAACTACTCTTGTTTAGACCTTGGTTGATTTTAAACTCAAACTCATCTTATGCTTTTTCGGTGATTGTCAATATACTCATCAAGGGGGAGATTGAGAGACCATGTGAGAGGTCCTCCATTACGAGTGATGAGTATTTGATGACTTGTTAAATGTTTGAAAGTTGAGTTTTTCGGTTTGGACTGTTTCTGTGCTGAAACAGGATAATCGGAACTACCGCTGTGTATGTCGCGGAAGTTCCGATAATCGGAACTACCGGCGTTGGAAATAGGAACTTCCGATTAACTTGGGTTTTGAGTTCGGCTTAGATAATCGGAACTTCCGCACCTGGGGTAGCGGAGTGTCCGATAAAACTGACGTTGAGTGTTCCTCTGAGACGATAATCGGATTTGAAAAATTAGAAAGGCGGATGTTCCGAAGATCGGAAGGTCCGCAATGTTAAGCGCGGAACTTCCGATAATCCTGACAAGTGCGGACGTTCCGGAAATCGGAACTTCCGCTGTGGTGAGTGCGGAACTTCCGATTGTGTCCAGAACTGTGCAGAGAAGGATAATTTGTGATTTTGTTTTTGTATGAGTTTGAGTCTTATACAAATATTGATGCTATGATATTGTGCAATGCTATGTGATGTGTTTTTATGCTGTGTTGATTGCGGGACATCGAGACGAGGTCGTGGCGAGACACGGGGTGATCGGACTAGGCGCAGGTGGCGTTGAGGTCAGAACGGTCGGATGTGTCGAAGACGGCGTGAATCTTGAGGTGGTTGCGTGTCAAGGACAGCAAGGCGTACGGGAGGCTTCCAGAAGGTGCGCAAGGGGCGAAACGGTATTTTCGCAAAGCGGCACAAGTGGAGGCGGTTCCGTTCGGGTTTAGCGGGCTTAATGGGTTGGAGGCCCATTAAGCAAAGGCTATAAATAGAGCTGAACCCCTGGTGTTAGGGTTAGACTTTGAGAGAGAAAATTAGGGTTAGCTCTAGCTAAAGGTTTTGTTTTGCTTTTTGAGAGGTTGTTGGTTTGGAGAGAATGAACTGAAATTCCTTGTAATCATTCCTTTGTGTTTCCTCTGTAATCTTTTGATCTCTATCAATGAAACTCTGAGGTTTTTGATTACGTGTTTGTGCCTCTCTTATTCCCTTCCTGTTCTTGTTGATTATTTAGGGTTTTGATGTATCTTTTGATTCGTCCTATGAAATAGCATGAAACTTGATATCTAGAGTCGTTTTAATATTGCTATTGCATCCTCAAAGTTTCATGAGCTAAGAATCTGAGAATCTCGTTTATTGTGGGTTTTGGTCTTTCTTGCCCCTTCTTCAAGAAATCCGTTTTTGGCTTGATTATTGAATCTTTGTCTGCGATTCTTCTCCATAAGGTCAAGATGGTGTTTAGGATGATGTCCTGTGAAACTTGACCTGAGAAGAGCATTCAAGATTTAGTATTTTGGATTTTTGGGAAAAACCCGAGCGCTCTGTTCTTCGGTCAGGACAATCGGAACTTCCGATTGTCCACGGCGGAACTACCACAGGCGGAACTTCCGCACTAACCCCGGAACTACGGAGTGGAACTATCGCTGTAGAATCGAGCTTCGATTTTTGTGTAAGCATGAAACTTGTTTTAGTTCTCTGATTTTGTTTTACTCTTCTTGAGAGGGTTTTGTAGATCTTGTTTAAATACATTAAAGGGGAGTTCTTAATTTTAAGGCACCATTCACCCCCCCTCTGTTGCCATTTCGGTCCTTCACATGAACAGAATGAACTTCATGCAATGAACTCTTATCACATCATAATGAAGAAATATACATAGCATACGAACATGAATATCAAGTCTAACAATCCATCCACACATAATCATCACCATTCATTATGATAAGACAAGGTACTTGCTTTCCGCGCTGTTAGGAGGCAACGACGGTGTTTCTCCACTCATTGCCCACCGCCTACACAAATATTTATTCGAACTAAGAATAACAAGACATGACGTGGCGACAAGCATTTTATCATAACCCTCTAGCTAGCCAACATAACCAAAGACTCAAAATTAGCTCAATTTCAGCCCTTTTGATCGACGGTACGATAAAAATCGTAATTAAATATCTGTAACTCATAACGACTTGAAACCGGTGCTCAATTAATATTAGCGAACTAGGTTACAAAACTCTAGTTGATGGGGTTCTTTGATTAGGCCAAAACAGTGGGCTAAACAACATTTGAAAGCAACTGACAGACATCTGCCCAGATTACAGAACAGTAGAAAAGAAATTGATGTAACTTTCAATCTACTGATCCAATGGAGGTGATCTTTATCAACATGGAAATATAATTTAAAGGGCTACAATAACCTATTTGGGTGGAAGTTCTGAATATGACTCTAACTAGATCAAAACCGAGGAACAAACCGATAGTCCCCAGATCTCAGACAGACAGAACAGCGTGCGGTTAAAATTCCATAACGTTTGATTTCCAACTCTAAATATTTTGTTCGTTATCAAATTGGAAAGCTTACTGAATTATCTACGACATTCGTTTTGGGTAGCCTTTCTGATTCGGCCTCTAAATAATTCATAATGGCCATACAAGCAAACTGCTAAATCTCGTCAGCTCTCCTGATCAGTCGCACCAAAATGGCCATGTCTCCTAAACCGTAGCTCCAAATCAGATGATCTCAGTGCCTAAAGAAAGCTAATACCAAGGGCTACAACTTTCTAAGAGGTGGAAAGATCAGAAAACGTACAGAACTTACCCAAATCTGACGAACAAACCTGGCGCAGAGGGAAGGAGAAGGGTGGCGGCTCCAAGTGGGGGAAAGGGGAGGGGAGGGGGAGTGGGAGGGAGTCTCTAGGGTTTTGGGTGAGGAGAACCTTCCCCCTTGGCTACCACCCCAAGCCCAGGTTGCCGGAGAAAAGCTAAAAACCCCCCGACCAAAAAGGAAATTCAGATTTTCCGATTAGTTCCCTCTCCCGAGACTTTTTCTAATACGCCGATGTACTTTTGGGGTATTACACTATTATGGTTAAGTTAGAGATTGTAATCAAATAAATTGATATGGTATGGGTATTGTAATATCCCGAAATTGAATCGGCTTATCGGAAGGAGTCTCGGGAGAGGAGTGAAACAAAAATCCAGAATAATCCTTTTTCTTCAGGAGGTTTTCCATGTATTTCTGGCAATCTGGTCTTGGGTTGTAGCCCAGGAGGGGCCCATGAGGGGGGCCGGCCTAGAGGGGGGGTTTCCCTCCCCTAAACCATAGCCTCTCCCATCTCTCCCCCACTCTCCCCCACTCTCCCAAGCCGCCACCCCTCCCCACCTTGGCGCCGCCCCTGTGGCTCCCTGGCGCCGCCCTCCCTGCCATGGTGATCTCCTCCTGCCGCCGATTTTCGCAAAGGAGAGGTGGAGGGAGACGAGGGGAGAAAGGAGGAGGAGAGGGATCTTCTTCGTGGGGGGATCAACCAGTGTCTCCCTAAGATTCTTCAAGGGTAACGAGTCATTGCCCCCGCTATTTGTTATCGTTTAGATGTAAATTGGATTAGTTTGATTGGATTGAATTGATGCTGTCAGAAAGTTCAGATCGGTCCAGTTTCTTGCGCGGCCGGTTTCGGCTTCTTAGAGGCTGATCTGGAAGTTCTTCCCTCCTAGCGATTTGTAGCCACGGTTCTTAGCTTTCCATGGCCGCCAAGATCACCAGAATCCGATATGCGGTTCAAACGTTACAATAGATTCTTTCATGCTGTCCTGAGAAACCTGACGAGAATTGCCAGTATAGTTGTTTAATGAAATATGACTTGGTTAGGATCAAATTCAGATTGGTCACCCAAAATGATTTATGTAGATAATTTAATCATCTTTCCATATTGATAAATAACACTCTAATTAAATTTATATATTAAAAGTTATGTTATGTTCATCGTTGTTGTTTTGTTCGTTTGGACAGATTTCTGTCAGGCATCTTCAACTGCTGTTTAGTTAATTATTTTGGCCGAGCCAGGAAATCTTGTCAACTAGAGTTTTGTAGGTTTGCTCGTTAAGTTTCTTTCGGCACTAGACTCATCTCGTTCTGAGTCCCAGATCAATAGATATGAATTTTTTCGTGCCGCTATCCAGAGTCGTTTCAAGTATATGAATTGTATGATTTCAGTTTTGGGTATATTTGTTGTATTGGATGGTCAGGGGGTTAATGTAGATCACCGGTGACATTGTCATACCATGTCGTCCTTATTTTGAATAAATAATTGTGTAGGTGGCGAGACAGCAATTGTAGGAGCACCTTCATTGCCTCCTAACACGTCACAACGCTGAAGGCAAGTACAATGTGTTAATATATGTTGCTTTTGATTGAATGATCGTTGTTGTACTGTTAATCTTGTGGTCCATGTTCATATTCCATGTTATATATTCCGTTCTTAATTGGTAATCCATGTGAAAGAAAGTGGTACACATTAATTGCATATGTTTCATTCTATTCATGCGTTATTCATGTTCTGTCCACGAGAGTGGAATTGTAAAGATCCATCAACTCTAGTATGGGCACGTAAGACCCATCATTCCAATGTGGGTAATTTCGGACACCCGTATGAAATGTTCTTCATACGATAATTGGATCCCCGGACTTTGTTAAGTACGGGCATAGGTGAACACCGACGGGTGTGTCACTCGCTATACCTGTATGAGCATGTGTGCAGTCCATTCCTTTCATTGCATCCATTCATTCCATACATACACATAAGTTTCCAAAGCTAAGTTCATAATTCGTATTGTGGTTGACATGTTCAGAATTTTGTATGATCAATTGTTTACAGTACTTGCCGAGTCTCGGGCTCATTCTTGTTTTGTTTATTTATTTAGTTGAACATTGATGATGACTATGTTGGGAGGGAGAAGACAAGCACTTTTCACGCAATTCACCATATTTTACCTTCAATAATAAGTTTCGATTATGTCTTCCATTCGTTAATTGAGGAACTGTAATAAATAAAGTTAGGATGGGTTGATATATCTCTCCATGCTATGTTTTTTTCAATGCTGCTAGTGGTTTTTTTTTATCACTCTCTGATTATACTCAGCTGAATTCAGTCTTTACTCCTGCCATGCTACTATTAAAGTTGATCTCTTTATGTATTTAGATGAGTTACAGCTTAAATTCTTCGGCAATGTGGTTGTATGTTAGTTACTTAGGTAACATCTTGGCTTCCGAATAGCCAGGGTGTTACAGTTGGTATCAGAGCGGGCTTTATGTTCGTGGTAATTAAGGCTCTGTTTGGTATAGCTTCCACTCCTAGCTTCTCAATCGATTCTCGTGGAGCCGTACCAAACACTCTAATTCTCAAAACCACTAGATTCTGCTTCTTGCGAGGATCTGTCTTAAAAATGAACTAGCAAGAAGAAGCAGCCTCCCAGCAGATTCTCCTGAGAATCCAACTTTCAGAAAAGAAAATACCCTTTGAAGTTGAAGGTTTTTACCCGCAAATGCCACTGAGTTACACAAATACAATTGAAGTATTACACCCAGAGGTGACATGGTCTATTTGCCTCTAATCCCCCCTCATATGGCTTTTGGAGTCAACCTACCGATAAGCAGTTTCAACAGACGACAGATTATCGAGAAGTGGATTATCGAGAGAATCGAGAGCGAATCGAAAAATGAGAATCTGGAGCTGTACCAAACAGGGTCTAAGTTATTAAAATGACACACTGTGCACAGTAGGTGGGGTTTAGGTAATCCATTGCATCCGCACTTCTAGTGGTATGTTCCATCCTGTTGAACTGTTCTTGAATTGTTTCTAGTTTGGACTAAAGACCTTATCTTGTTCGTTGTGGCATAGTGTTGTTAGTCAAAGGATTAATTTCAGTGTTAAAGGAAAGACTGCAGTAGGAGTATTTGAGAATTTGAGTTAAGTTTTGTAACTTGTGGTTATTTGAATCATTCCTAAACTTTTTGCTCTCTCCGCTCAAGAGATGTTGAGTTTCAATCGCAATGTCTTTTTTTCATCGGCTGTTATATGTTATTCCCCCTTTTTTTAGGGATGTGTGCCCTCAACTGTGAACTCAACTTTCGTTTTCCAAGATCATCATTATCAGAATATTTCTTTTGGTTTCGTGTTCGCTATGAGGTGCAACGTTTTCATGTGTGACGAAATTTGTCCTTGTTCGCCTCTTTCTTTTGAGAATAAATCAACAGTTTTATGTTGCCAAGTTTTACAAAGTGTAAATTGGCAACTGTGTGGTGTGGTTAAGTAATGGTAGGGGTGAGATTGTGCTACCAAACTATTGGAGGAGTAGTAGAAGATGAATTGGTTTTGATCTGTACCTCTTGGAGGAAATTTGATTCACATGGAATATTTGGCTTCGAAATAAATCTGAATAGTGGTACGACTGAGTAGAACCAATGGTGTAGTGAAATTCCAGAACTCCAGTTCATGTTGAAAGATCGGGGATTGTCGAAGGTATGAAAACCTTGATTAATTTTATAGAATAAAGCAATTGGATAGTATTGCGAGATTGTGCGGATGATTTCTGATAAGGTCAATGAGTGAGTATGTTAGAATTGTGGGAATGATAGAGATTTAATCCGATGATTTCACTATCTATCATAAGAGAAATTTGTTGTAGAGGTCTGGGAGGTTAAATCTGGGCTTTGCATTTTTATGCTAGGCATTTGGTCGCACAATGATTGTGTGTATAGAAAGTGGAATAATGAAGTTTCCTGAGCAGTGGAATGATCATTGATAGAACCCTTCTGATGTAGTACATGAACGTGCGTGCTAAGGATTTTGAGTTGTGGTTCTTGAAAATTGAAGATAATGTGATTGTGTGGGACCAATTTGGTGGTGCTTTGGGTGGCTTCTATCAAATTAATTTTGTTAGTAGAAGGAGTTGTCTAGAGTATTCGGTGGATTCAATAGAGCCTCTCCACAATGGTGTGGATGATGTATTTCAGTTTGAGCATAGTCTGAGGATGTTTGATTAAGAGGTTTAAGCTCTTGTGGTATGCGATGAATCTGAATTCCAAGGTTCGAGAGAAGTTTTATTTCTAAAAGAGAAACTGAGAAAAAAGATGTTTCCTCGGATAGTGAAGCATTTTCTTGATTATCATTTGAGCTTTGTGTTGTTGACTGATGTCTTCCACAATTTGGGTTTGCGCTATTTTGACAAGTGTGATTCTTTCCAGTTCAGACGGAATAAAAGGAATATTTGATCTGGGCACTCGAGTAAATTTCTCCTTTGGCTTTCGTGGTGTTCATTCGCAAATTGCCTAATTAGAAGTTGGCATATTGCGTTGACCGTCTCAGGTCCTGATGTGAAGTACGCATCATTTAGTGTGTTCGAGTGTTAAGTGAGTAAGTGATCAATTCCAAGTTGGAATGTCGTTAAAGACGTTGGCCAACGAGTAGGGTCTTACCTTCGATTATTTTCTGATGAACGTACCTGCAATTGTCGGGTTGAGCGTTAGGTCAGACGAGTAGTACATCCTTTTGTTGTGGTCTCATCAGTCCGAAAGTGAGGCCACTTGGAAATTGAAATCCCGCATGTGTGAGCAGTATCCAGACCTGTTTACTTCGGGTACATGTTAATCCGTTGTTTCAAATTCTGTGATATTCTCTTGTTGTATTCGTTTCGACGGTTAGAATTCGGGGTCGAATTTTGTTAAGGGGGGTAGAATGTAATATCCCGAAATTGTATCGAATTCTCGGAAGGAGTCTCGGGAGAGGAGTGAAAAAAATCCATAATAATCCTTTTTCTTCGGGGGGTTTTCCGTGTATTTCTGGCAACCTGGGCTTGGGCTGTAGCCCAGGAGGGACGCATGAGGGGGGCCGGCCTAGAGGGGGGTTTTTCCCTCCCCTAAACCCTAGCCTCCCCCCTCTCTCCCCCCTCTCCCCAAGACACCACCCCTCCCCACCTTGGCTTCACCCCTGTGGCTCCCTAGCGTCGCCCCCGCTGCGCTGGCGCCACTCCTTGCTTGTGGTGTCGCCCCTCCCTGCCATGGTGCTGCTCCTTCTGCCGCCGGTTTTCGCAAAGGAGAGGTGGAGGGAGACGAGGGGTGAAAGGAGGAGAGGGATCTTCTTCGTGGGGGATCAACCAGCGTCTCCCTAAGATTCTTCAAGGGTAACGAGTCGTTTCCCCCGCTGTTTGTGGTCCGTTTAGATGCGAATTGGATTAGTTTGATTGGATTGAATTGATGCTGTCAGAAAGTTCAGATCTGTCCAGTTTCTTCCGCAGCCGGTTTTAGCTTCTTAGAGGCTAATCTGGAGGTTCTTCCCTCCTAGAGATTTGTAGCCACGGTTCTTAGCTTTCCATGGCCGCCAAGATCACCAGAATCCGATCTGCAGTTCAAAAGTTACAATAGATTCTTGCCTGCTGTCCTGGGGAACCTGACGAGAATTGTCAGTATAGTTGTTTAATGAAATATGACTTGGTTAGGATCAGATTCAGATTGGTCATGCAAAACGATTTCTGTATATAATTTAATCATATTTCTATATTGATAAAGAACTCTCTAATTGGATTTATATATTAAAAGTTATGTTATGTTCTTCGTTGATGTTCTGTTCGTGTGGACAGATTTCTGTCAGGCACCTTCAACTGCTGTTTAGTTAATTATTTTGGCCGAGTCAGAAAATCTTATCAACTAGAGTTTTGTAGGTTTGCTCGTTAAGTTTCTTTGGGCACTGGAGTCATCTCGTTCGGAGTCCGAGATCAATAGATATGAATTTTTCCGTGCCGTTGTCCAGAGTCGTTTCAAGTAGATGAATTGTATGATTTCAGTTTTGGGTATATTTATTGTATTGGATAGTCAGGGGGTTAATGTAGATCACCGGTGGCATTGTCATATCATGTCGTTCTTATTTTGAATATATAATTGTGTTGGCGGCGAGGCAGAAATTGTAGGAGCACCTTCGTTGACTCCTAACACGTCACAACGCGGAAGACAAGTACAATATGTTAATATATGTTGCTTTTGGTTGAATGATCATTGTTGTGCTGTTAATCTTGTGGTCCATGTTCATATTCCATGTTATATATTCTGTTTTTAATTGGTAATCCATGTGGAAGAAAGTGGTACACATTCATTACATATGTTTCATTCCATTCATGCGTTATTCATGTTCTGTCCCCGGGAGTAGAATTGTAAAAACCCATCAACTCCAGTATGGGCACGTAAGACCCACCATTCCAATGTGGACAATTTTGGATACCCGTATGAAACGTTCTTCATACGGTAATTGGATCCCCGGACTTTGTTAAGTACGGGCTTAGGTGAACACCGGCCGGTGTGTCACTCACTATACCGGTATCAGCATGTGTGCAGTCCATACCTTTCAATGCATCCTTTCATTCCATACATACACATAAGTTTCCAGAGCTAAGTTCATAATTCGTATTGTGGTTGACATATTCAGAATTTTATATGATCAATTGTTTACTGTACTTGCTGAGTCTCTGGCTCATTCTTGTTTTGTTTATTTATTTAGGTGAACATTGATGATGACTATGTTTGGAGGGAGTAGACAAGCACTTTTCACGCAGTTCACCATATTTTACCTTCAATAATAAGTTTCAATTTTGTCTTCCATTCGTTAATTGAGGAACTGTAATAAATAAAGTTAGGATGGGTTGATATATCTCTCCATGCTATGTTTATTTCAATGCTGCTGGTGGTTTTTTTATCACTCTCTGATTATACTCAGCTGAGTTTAGTCTTTACTCCTGCCATGCTACTATTAAAGTTGATCTCTTTATGTACTTAGAAGAGTTACAGCTTAAATTCTTCTGCAATATGGTTGTATGTTAGTTACTTAGGTAACATCTTGGCTTCTGAATAGCCAGGGTGTTATAGGTATCAAGTTGGGTTAATGATGTGGTAAGTAATTAATCTTAACTAGTATCCATGGAAGTGAAATTGATTAAGTTGATGTTGTCTTCTAGTAGTTTTTGATGAACTAGGATTGTGAGCATGGCTATATCTAATTGGAAACAATAGAGTTATTAAGAAGTGTGGAATATTGATGAATTAGTTTGATCTCTAAGGGAGATAA
Source organism: Hsuehochloa calcarea (assembly GCA_036346395.1). NCBI lineage: Eukaryota > Viridiplantae > Streptophyta > Magnoliopsida > Poales > Poaceae > Hsuehochloa > Hsuehochloa calcarea. The sequence goes on along the minus strand of CM070605.1, from coordinate 12,876,967 downwards.
TTTAGGTAAACTTCTAGGGTAAAGTGGATTAACGGGTCTCAGCGGATTAACCTAACCCTTTGGATGGTTAAGTTCAGAAGATGTTGGATTATTATCTTAGAGGATATTAAGGTATGCCTTGGCTTTAGTAAGTATCCTTCTGGGAGATAGAATCCTTCTAAAGATAATTTGGTCGAGAAAATATTTACATATTGATGTTAATGATTGAGTATGTTTGGAGTGTGGGAATTTTAGTGATTGAATATGAGGATTTCTCGTTGAGTACGTTTGGAGTGTGGGAATTTTAGTGATTGAATATGAGGATTTCTCAATCTTTTATATGAGAAGTTTGTTGTAAGGAGGTTGAATTTAGGCTTTGCATTTTTATGTTAGAACATTGGTTGCCCAATGATTATGTGTAAAAGTTGTAGAATAAGGGTGGATTCCTAATAGTGTGACGATAGAACCCTTGTGATGCAGTAAATGAGAGTATGTGATGTGAATTCCAAGTTGATTATCCTTAAAGAATTGAGGTGGTGTGATTGTGGGTGAAATCCATGTGTGAGGTGCATTGAAAATTATTTATCAAAGTAATTCCTTTGGTAGAGGAGTGGACTAGAGTATATTTTTGTGGATTAGTAGAGTCCCTCTAGATGAGTGTGATTGTTACTTTCGGGTTGAGTATTGCTTTTAGTTTGTCGGTTAATTGGAAAGAGTTAGTGTGATGATTTGGAATCTCATGATTTGAGAGAAAGTTTATTCCTAAAAAAAATTTAAGAAAAGAATGTTTTCTCAGGTAGTGAAATGCTCCCAGATTTTTTTTTGTTTGAGTTGTATGTTTATGATGGACGTCATGTACAATTTGAGTTGGTTCTTTCCGGTTCAGAAAAATAAAGGAAGTGTTTCATTTGGGCATTTGAATGATTTCTCCTTTGGTTTTCATGGCGTTTATTTGCAAACAACCAACTTCGATTTTGGATTTGACTCTTTTGGTAGGGCGTGGGTAACACGTGGTTGCGATGATAATCCTTCATTTTTTCAATTGATCTCTGTTGTAAAAGAGTTTGATTAAAGCGAGTTCTGTTGTGCGTCTTGGTTAAAGAAAGTGCTCCTTGTTAATGTAAAGAGATTGATTGAGACATGTAACAAGAGTTTCGCGTAATATGTGGTGGTTGTGCTGTTTGGTACCAAAGGGAAGGTTGGGCCATGATACATTCGCGTGTTTATGCAAATTTGCAGAGATTTTGGACGTTAGCATTTCACTAGGACCATCTCAAGTCCTGGCGTGAGGGTACACAACGTTTTGTATGACCTGATGTCGAGAGAGTATTTGATAATCTCGAGTGTGAGATTTCATTAAGGACGATGAACCACGAGTAAAACCTACCTTCAAGTCCCGTTCGTTGAGTGTACCTAAAAAGGTCGAGACGAGTGTTGACATGTAAGATGTTGGAATCCATCAAACTGATGTGGTCCCATAAGTCCGAGAGAGAAGCGACTCAGGAGTTGGAGTCTCGTACATGTGAGCTATATTCAGAATTTTTCACGTCGGGTACGTGTTAATTGCGATTAATTTCTGTTGTGGTTGTTCTTTCACGTAGATCGGGGCAAAGATTCGAGGTCGAATCCTGTTTAAGAGAGGTAGAATGTAATATTATGAAATGTTAAATTAGAAGGATTTAAAAGGTGTTTTTCTATAGTGTTTTGAGAAACTGGGCCTAGAGCCTTTGGTCCACGATGCCCAAAAGGTGGGAGGTGTGCCGGCCATCAACAAAAGAGGGAGAGGAGGGGAAACCTAAGCTATACTATAGCACAGGTACTGCAGAGTAGGCTACTGTAGCATGCCCCTCCCAATACTATAGCAACCCCCTCCCGTGTCTCCTCCCATGGCAGCCCTAGTGTCTCCATTCCCTTGGGTGCTGCCGGCCAAGCGAGAGAGGAAGAGGAAGGGGGAGAAGAAGGAAGAAAAGGGGGATTTTCATGGAGACTACTTCGTGTTCTTCGCTTCACCGTCATGGTTATAAGGGTATGATCAGATCTCCCTGGTTGTGTTTAGCACTTTTGCCCGTTGGGAGAATTGGGTAGCAGATAAGCTATTCGGTTGTTCGAATTTCTCTGTATTTAGTATAATTTCAGTACAAAATCTGAGGATGTCATCTCCTGGAGATTTGTAGATAAATTTAGTATCTTTCTGTATAGTATTTGGTCATGTTGATCGTGTAATTTGGAAGTTATGATTTTTACACTTCTGATGTCCAGGATTTTCTGGCAGATTCTGGCAATCGTAGTAATTGATAGATTAAAAATAGAAAACGGCCGAATCAGGGGTGCTGACCAAAACGACTTTCGTAGATAATTCCATTAGCTTTCGAGAATATTAAAGAACGCAAATTTTGGATCATCAAACGAAAGTTAGGGATGTTTCAATCTTACTGTCCAAAATGTCGATCAGTTTTTGACAGTTGTTTTTATTTTATTTTTTAAAATTAGTTAAATGAATAATTTGAGAATGTGGCCAACTATTCTGTTGTAGACAATTTTGTAATCTTTCCATAGAGACTGAGAAAGCTTTTTTGATACGTAGAATGGGAGATATGGATATTAGAAGGTTGTTGTCCAGTAATGAGTTACTGCAAATTGTCATTCTGATTGAGTACGATCAACTTATGAAATGTTGGGTTTTGGGGTGCGGTTAAGAGCGTAGTGATTGAGCATTGTACTTTTTTTTAATCATAGCTTGTTTTGAGAAAAATGTTTATTGTAGGCGTAGTGAACTTGGATTTGGTTTCGCCTTCTCTACATTCCAACTTGCCGCAGCGTGAAAGGCAAGTACAATTATAGTCATATTGGATGGTTGTTTGTTCACATTGGTTAAAGGAGTATGATGTGGATAATCTTATGAGATATGAGTACTTTTCATTATTTGCATGCTTCCGTTAATGGTTGATATAAATTGCAAAGTATGCAAATATTGCTTTCATTCCATTACATTAATTTCAAGCATTGATGTTTAACTCACAGGAGTGGGTACTGAGATCCTATATTTTCGATATGGGCAATTAGATCCCAGTATGAAATATTCTTCATACGGGCAATGGATCCCCGTATTTTGAGAATGCGGGCATGAGTGGACACCAACGGGTGTTACACTCGGCTATACTGGTATATGTAGAAGAGAAGTGGAGTCATATGTATTTTGCATCGCATTCATAGTATATTCATATGTATGTGATTATTTGAGAATGATATATCTCCAATTCAATGTTCTTATGTCGTTCATTTGTACTTGTTGAGTCTTGGACTCACTTTTGCTAATTTTGTTTTTAGGTGTTCATTGAGGATGACATGCATCTGGAGGGAGTATTTCACATGAATAAATCTATTTTATCACATATTTCATCACTTAAATAATATTTCTATTGCTATCCTTCAATTGGAATCTTTTAAATGTAATAATTGGATTCATGGTACTTCCATTATTCATCCTTAAAGTTTATTCATGCTAGTTTATGATTTAAACTATCTGAACCTATTAATGATAATGTTCTATTTTAATGAAGTGTTATAATTATAAATTTTAGTGCTTAGATTCTTGCTAAAATTTTTGTTAGTTAAATTATTAGAATTGTTTTGTGGTGAAGTTTAGCTGTCATTAGTTGTTGATTTGATGAGAAAAATTTATAGTGTTGATTGGTGATAGTAGTTTAGGTTGCATCTTGGCTTCCACATAGCCAATGTATTACAACTATACTCGTATGACTTAGATTTATATGATGAAGTACAAGAGCGAGATCCTTCAGCATTTTCAATCTTTTCATAGGACAGTTGCTACTCAGTTTGATACAAGGGTTTGGATTATTCAAACAGACAATGTAACTGAGTATGTTAACAAGGAGTTTGTAGCGTATATCTTAGAGGAGGGGATACTTCATTAAACTACTTCTCCAAGAACCCCACCTCAGAATAGTTGTTGAAAGGAAGAATAGACATTTGTTGGAGGTAGCACGTTTACTCATGTTTCAAATGAATGTGCCAAGAGAACTGTAGTGAAGAAGTGATGACGATAGCTTATCTCATCAATCTCATGTTGTCTCGAATACATGGGATGAAGTCTCCAGCTATACTTCTTTTGGGTCAACAGGAGTTCAATGTGCCTCCCAAGGTGTTTAGGTGCATGTGCTTTGTATGGGATCACCGACTAGCGGTTGGTAAGCTGGACACACGGGAACTGAAGTGTATCTTTATAGGCTATTCATCAAGTCAAAAGGGCTATACATGCTGGAACCCAGTTGAGTGAAAGTTATATGTGAGTATGAATGTGACATTCCGAGAGTTTGAGCTGTACTACACGAGTGGAGGTACTCTTGGTCAGTTTTTTTAGGAGTTCTCTCCTATCAACGAGGGTGACAGTCGAGAGGGGGAGAACAAGGTGAGTGATAGTCAACGAGAAGAAGAATTCATTGTGGGGATTATTCCATACCTGAGCCTAACGAAATATACGAGAGATGTGAAAGCCCCAAAATAATTGAAGGTTTATCAGCGAAGGTGCTTTGGGAAACAGGGGCAAGCAGAGGGACAAATTGTAATACCCCGAATATCGATTAGAGATAATATTAATCAGGTGTTTATAAAAGAGTTCGGAAGGAGGAAGTATTTTAGAGGGTGGAGTTTTCAGAGGGTTGGAGGGGGTTTTCGTAAACTCTTGCCAACCTGGGCCGTGGGCCGCGGCCCAGGAGGCCCAAGTGGTGGCCGGCCACTAAAGGGGGGTGCCTCCCCACCTCCCACAAACCCTAGCCGCCCCCACCTATTCCCCTCCCTAAGCCGCCACTTCTCCCGCCCCTTGGCGCCGCCCCTGCTGATCCTGGCGCCGCCCCCCTGCCGTGGTGCCTCCCCATCTCGCCAACGGAGCTCCCCGCTGCTGGCCTTCGCGAGGAAAAGAGGAGGAGGACAGCAGTGGAGTCGGCCAAAGGAGGGAAGGAGAGGGTGAGGAGAAGGAGGATCATCTTCTTCGAGGATAGATCATCGTCTTCCCACGGGTCTTCAAGGGTAACGAGGTTCTTTCCCCGCTGTTTGATGATGATTAGATGCGAAATCGATTAGTTGGATTGGATTGAATTGATGATGTTAGAATTTCAGATCTGTCCAGATTATTGCGTGGCCGATTTTGGGTTCTTAGAGGCCGCATTGGAGATTTCCATCTCCTAGAGATATTTAGATATTGTTCTTAGCTTTCTGTATCCACCAAGAACACCTAATTCTGACGTACGGATCAAAAGTTATGATTTGATATTTCCATACTGTCCAGGAGGGTTGACGAGAATTAGCAGTTAACTTGTCTGGCCAATATGATGTAATTAGGGACCGAATCAGAAAGTTCATCCAATATGAATTTTATAGGAAATCCAGTATGCTTTCCAAATTGGTAAATAACACGATTTTTAGTTGTGTCAATCAAAAGTTATGGATTTTATACTACCGCTGCATTTTTGACTGACAGATTAAGGAACAGAAAGTTCACCTGGTCATTAGGTTTATTAGAATGACAAATCAGAGGACCTTGCCAACTAGGTTATCGTAGATGGTTTTGTCATGTTTCTAGAGAGTCCAGGATCACTCCATGCCGAGTTTCGTAGTAAAAGATATTATGATTTTAGTACTGCTGTCCTGAATTCCTGACGAGAATGAACTGTCAAGTTTTCTTTTAAAATATGATTAAGATAATGATAGATTCAGGGTTTCCACCCCACTAAGTTATTGTAGAAATTTTTATAACCTTTCTGTAATGATAAAGAACACCCTAATCGGAGTTGTAGATTAAAAGTTGTGATCTATTCTTTACTGCCGTCTTTTTCATCTAGACAGAATCTGTCTTATACTTTCATCTACCCATTAGCATATTCTTTTAGCCGAATTGGCAGATCTCCAGCTAGACTTTTGTGGATATGTTCTTTATAATTCCATAGGATCTGAGAGTACTCCATTTAGAGTCTCAGATCATTAGTTATGTTGTATTTTGTACTTGCTGTCCAGATTGTAGTCCTGTTAGAATATTAGTTTATGTGAGTAGATCGACTTTGTGATCCTTGGGTTAGGATACTACGATTAGATGGTTCGAGCGAGGTCCTGTTCATGTGGTTCCTCATTCAAATATATTTAATTTATGTAGGAGGGGGAAATTCGAGTGTAGCAGCTTCCGTCTTGCCTCATAACGCTTTGCAAAGCGGAAGGCAAGTACATTGTAATTCTTTATGTTGATGAATGATGAGTGCTTGTATTCATACTGTTATTTCTATGATCCATGATTACATTCAATGCGTCATGTTCCTTTCATATCCGTTAATCCATGTTGAAAGAGATGATGTCTTTCATTATTCATGTTTCATTCCATTCATTCATTTGTTCATGTTTCTTCCACGGGAGTGGAAAATAAAGACCCATCAATTCCAGTATAGGCATGTAAGACCCACCATTCCAATGTGGGCAGATTTGGACACCCGTATGAAACATTCTTCATACGAGATTTGGATCCCCGTATTTCGTTAAATGTGGGCTTAAGTGAACAACGACGGGTGTGTCACTAGCTATACCGGTATACGCATGAGTGCAGTCCTTTCATTTCATTAAATCCATTGATTCAATTCATTCATATAGTTATTCGGTGTTATGTTCATATTCTTTAATGATGTTGTCATGTTCATATGTGTTGTATGTCCAATACTTGCTGAGTCTCGGACTCATTCTTGCTTTGTTTATTTATTTTAGGTGATCGTTGATGATGGCTCTTTTGGGAGGGAGTAGACACATACTATTTATTCATTTCACCATACTCCCATTTCAATTATAAGACTTGGTTATGTCTTTTATTCATTAAGTGATGAACTATAATAAATAGAGTTAGATGTGGTTGATACTTTCCTCTATGTTATGGATGATTAATTCTGCTTGTGAACCATGATCACCCCTTTTGAAATACTTATTTGGATTTAGACTATATTCCTGCCATTGTTCTATTAAATTTTGATCTCTTTATGTCATTAGATGAGATATTGTTTAAACTCTTCCGCTTTATGGTTGTATGTTAGATTATTTAGGTGACATCTTGGTTTCTGAATAGCTAGGGTGTTACACAAATAGTCAGCACCTGAGCCACCAGCGTAGCTGGCAGAGGCAGAGGGCAACCAAAATAGCCGACCTTGCGAGTTGATCCAATCCCAAATCCCTCCTCGGGTCTCTCTCCATCAAGTTCCTTGCCCCCCTTGGGGTGAGTGGTAATGTTCCTTCTAATCACTCCCATCTAGAGTTACCACTTCTGCAACATAGAGAAACTACAGCTAATCCCGAAAAGCCTCCAGTCTGGTATGTCTTTGAGCATAACATTGTAAATTTCATCTCATATTTTCATATCTCACCTGCATACAAAGCATTCGTTGCATCTCTTCAGACAATGCATGTTCTAAAGGATTGGCGAGCTGCTAAACAGGATCTTAAGTGAAAGGATGCCAAGAACGAGGAGCTTAGTGCACTTCAGAAGAACATGAAATGTGATCTTGTTCCACTTTTAGTAGGAAAAAGGGCAGTAGGATGCAAATGGGTATTTACGATTAAGCAAACTCATAAAGGTAAGATAGAGAGATACAAAGCATGGTTGGTTGCAAAAGGTTATAGTCAAACATATGGGGTAGACTATGATGAGACCTTTTGTAACATCCCAAAAGTCCAAAATTAGGTTATTTGTACTGTTAGTAAAATTAGAAAGTATTTCGAGCATATTCTTGAAATTATCCATAAATATATTATTGCGTTTGCATATAAACAGTATCTTGAAATAATTGTTGAGAAAAATACATAACAAATAAAATTCTAGAAAAATTGCATAATAAACTACACTATGTAAGGAGTGTGCACAAAACCTTTCATAATTTTTGGAGTCCGTTCACTATATTTAAAAATTCATCAAACCCATAGACTTTTATGGAAAATTTCAAACCTATTTCTTTTTTCTGCTGCCCCTATTGGGCCGAAACCCAACACGGCCCACTCCTTCGTGCCCGAATTTTGCCTTGCTCAGCACCCACTTCCCTCTATGATGTCGTGACCCCAACTATTAGGACCCTTGGTCCACCTCATCGTCGTCTTCGCATGCCAGCGCCTGCTCCACTGCTGGTTCATGGCCGTCATGCACAGTTTCCTTGCTTCACCTGCTCTTGTCGCCTCCTCCTCCACCACGCCCATGCTAGCAACCCCACTGAGGGTGCCCTTTTCCTATGCAGATGGAGAGACTAGGAAAGCCACAAGATTCTCACACAACCGCCGCCATCTCACCGCTCTTCTCACACAATTCTCCAAACTACATAACGTCATAGCGCGTGTCGACTTCCGCTGCTTGCCCATGTTCCATTTTGTACAAAACCGAGATTCTTGCTCAGTGTTTTCGCAGGAACGTGTGCATCGTTCTCGACAGCGGTGGGAAAACCACGGTTTTGTCGCTCTAGTGAGCTTCCCCTCCCACGACAAGCGCATCACATTACTTCCTAAGCTTCACTCATGTTGTTTCTCTGCTCAATGTAGCTCTTGGAACCCCGTAGCGCAATCGCACTGCTTCGTTCTCGTCTCTGGCATGCAACCAAATCTCCGCTACTGCGTTCCTGCCGTTTCAGTGAGTTTGAGCTCGACCCGAGCATGCCAAAACGTGTTCCATTCCCTAATCATGTTGTTCCTCTACTTAACATTCTCCTCCATCTCACGGAGAATCAAGCCCCTCACCGCATCTCCCCATTTTCAGCCACAACCACCATTTCCGTTGATCTCTACTGACTCGATGTGTCCTCATTGAATTCCTTCCATCATCACCATTGTCACAATGTCTTTGAGCTATTGCGTACCTTCTTGTAGCACCTTCAACACCGAAACGCGCCATCACCATGGACCTCTCCATCGCCGCCGCTGCTCACCGTCGACAGTCGCTCCAGTACCACTCCGACCACATCATCTTCAACTCTGCAATTGTGGTGAGCTGCTGAACCTTATGCGCTAGGTAATTCGCCTCGGAAGAGTAGTTTGCGTAGTACAGCCTGTAGCCACCCATGGCACCGCCATGGCTATATGTCACTGGCTCGCCTCTGGTGACCCTAGGTCCTCACGCTCGGCCTGTTAGAACCGCCTAGATTCTCTGAGTCTAGTGCGCCCAACCATTTCCCTAGAGGATGCCTCCTACGCGAAACCCATTGTGGACCTGAGACGCTCCACCTTTCCTCACCGCCGTGACACCGCCTCCGGCCATCTCCTTTGTCTCCACCACCACCCATAGCTTCACCTTGCTGCCTTGTTTCCATTTCACGACTCAACGTCGCCACTCATCATGTCGTTCACCATCAGTGAGCTCGCCATTGTGCTTAGCAACACGTAGCTCTGCTCCCTTCTCTTTTCTCTCACTAACAGTGGGTCCCACTTGGGATGATATTAGCTTAACACTAATGATAGTGGTTAAGTGAAACTAATCAATGACTTATGGGACCGGCGGAAAAGATAATCAGAAATCTAATTTAAAACATGTTTAGTAAATGAGTCACTTACATGTGGGACCCATGTACTGTTTTTAGTTTTAAAACACATTTTAAAACCGACAGGCTGACAACTAACCCCACATGTAAGAGGAATAACTCAGGATTAAAATCAAAATTAGGTTTAATCATTTAGTTTATAATTAATGAGTCTAGGACATGTGGGACCACCACTGTATTCATAAATAATATCAAGAAACTAAAATATGAGAGACAAGTGCAACAAGGCCCGTCACCGGGCCCACTAGTTCCGGGTGTAAAGAAGTTGTCATCTGGCGTGGAATTGTTCTCTAACTCTGAACAACAATTTAAGCAAGATTGAGTAAATTGTGTACTCAACAAGGCTTGTAGTGTATCGCAAAATTTATATAAATGCATGGCTAAAAAGAGGTAAGGTTCTGTGCTACAAGTTATTTTCAGTATTAAACGAGTTTTGTTTGCAATATCAATATGTAGTATTTTTCAACGACAATTTAAAGAGTCGTTAAATAAGTGAATGACAACAAGTAAGTAACTGAATAATTAACAACCCACAACCCTCCTCGGCTGTGGGTAACATCTCATTTTCAGCCATAAACATGGCGCTCAACTGAAACATATACCAACCCAACATTTCCCATGTTTTTCCAACGAAACCATTTTATGAAAATCAAGATTATACCCATTAAGTCTTCACTAGGCACATTCATGACCATGAGCACTGCTATTTAAATAGATTTACACTCTACATGGGTGTACTACTTTACCCACAACACACGAATTCTCTAGTTTTTTTTGGCATTCGTCGATACCACCGTTCACTACCCTTAGTAAGCAGTCTAGAGCATGAGTTGAAGAGTTTACATCATCTAGCCCTAACCTTGCACTTAGCCCGGTGAATGAACACCCTCACTTCAATCAGGTAAACCCCCATCTCAGTGAGGCATTTGTCGTTGTGTCGGCAATCACACATGCTCGCACTGCTACTGCCTACCAATAATGCAAGGCTAGTTTTTGATAACTTAATTAGCTAAGGTTGTCCCATACCGGCACATGTGGTTGTATGTTTAGGCTTAGATTGGAGTTGTTGCCGTTCGGTTCTTAATTGACCTGGGCGAGAATCTCTCCCTATCTACTTGTGAGACTAAGGACTCACACATCTCATAATATAATCTAACTCGTCCGCGTTGAAAACTAGGTTTTTCATTTTATTTTTATACAAAATAACAGAGGTACACCCCTCTGTACTTTCTTTTCAAAACTCCTAAATTCATATTTATCATGGTGTCCTTTTTATAATTTTTCATAAAGACTATGGCTTGACTAAGCAATTATACGAGATTCGCATTCAAAAAACCAAAGTTGACAATATTTGTTGTATAAACCATAATCCTATTGGCTACAACAGCAAGGATGTCAACATATCAAGGAGGATCATGCATCGGATATAATTTCCAACTACCATTATCCCAAACATAGCATTTTATATCAAACACACATGTATGCGTATAGATTTTGCAAAAAAGAAGTACAATAATTAAAATAGTAGGATCAACATGGTCAAAGGGGTTGCCTTCCTTGCTCTGGATGCTCTGAATATGACAGTGAAGGATCATCGAAAAATTCGCTCAAGCAATCAACATATATTCACAAATTAAATAAGGAAAAATAATTTCAACAGTAACCAATTCCAAATATTTTTGCTTATTCATATAGAGCATGATTTTCTATGAATTTAGAAAAAAAACTCATTTGATTTGGAGTTTGTATATGGAAGTTATGGCCATTATTAGGACACTACCAAAACTAGCAAATGTTACTTAATTTTCATTTTGGATCATCATTTTTTGAATTACTCTAAGTGCATGCTAATATGAGTTCATGTCTAATCATTGATGTCTAATCATTTTATACATTTTGATTAACCTTCTCATAACTTGTTGACATTATCTTCATTAAGTATTTTCCTAATTAAAGTATTCTCTTGATTATTTAGTTCACTAACCATTCTTTTATCCACATGATGATCCACTGTTCATTTTGAATAACGATCTTTCAATACTGATTTTTTTTATATTTACTTATTGTTTTAGCCCAAATGCTATTGGCTGAGCAAAACTTCATAATCTCAATATTTAAAATGGCATTAGCTCACTGTCCTAATCCAATTGTCTCTAATCACCTTCAATGTTCATACATTCTTTTAAAGGAAATTTTCTGAATTGATGTGTTGTTAACTAAACCTCCTTCTAATTTCAACTTGAATTTTGTTAATTCATTTGAGTGATCCAAACGTCAGTCACAAGAGTTGTTAGCGATAGTTGATTTGTCTTATAGGTGGGTCCCACTATCATGGATTGAGAGGGAGACATATGGCAACAGAGAAGGGTAGAACAGAGGAAACTGGGAGATGGCTCGGACGACGCATGTCGTCGGCAAGGAGAGCTACCGCGGCGGTTGGGAGTAGTCAAAATGGAACCGGGGAGGAGAGGTGACCTCGGTGGCGGTGATGTTGTGGTTCAGGCGGCATTGTTGTGGTGCGGCGGTGGCATGCAGTGGTCGACCATGAGGTAGAGACAAGGTTGGCGGCGCTTGGGTGCTATAGGGCATTAGGGGTTCACATGGAGCTCACCGATGCTTTTGGTGGAGACGTGTAACACCCCAGCCCAACACTGGGCCTAGAATGCCACTAAACTACCCGAGCAGCTAAGAAACATCAACACACTAAGAAATTTCAGCAAGCAAAACATTAATAAAACCCGTCCACGGGTCACAATAGAATATAAATAAAGATTTATCAAGCACGAACAATTAAGCAAGGGAAACATAACCAGGCAAGTAGTCCAAAACAGGACCCAACTAAGGAGTCTGAAGCACTGAAACAAATAGACTACTCCAAAATATTGACTTAAACTTTATTCAATGTCTAACAAGTCCTAGATAATCCAGCAATAAGGAATAAAAAGGTTCTCATGGCAATTAATCATGTGTCTGAAGTATGAAACTATCCTATGTACTCTATTCGTTGTCAGTCGTGGCGTCCTTGAAGTTCACCTAAAAACAACAGAAGAGCAAGGGTGAGTCTACGACTCAGCAAATACATGAATATACAACGAACAATAATAAATCAACAATATTCAATAACTTCATTATCATCACATGCACTTCTATTAATATTCTCATGATGTTATCTTCTCTTTGTTTCACACCCATTCATCTCATATATCAATGCAACTCTAATCTACATGTACACATGCACTTCTTTCGCGTATACCGGTATAGCATGAGTGAATGCTCGCGACAACATTCACTCTCAAGCCCGTTCCTCCACAAGGATCGGGACCTCCAACACTCCCGTGGAGTTGTGATCATTCGTGATCACCTGCTCATACGCAAAGATGCTAATGTATGAAAAATGCAAACTCCATCATTTTTATCATATCCAACTTTTCCTCATGATTGTCAACGAAGATAAAATCATACCATACCATTGTTCATAATTAAATAAAATAAAAGCACAACAATAATGGTACTGAAAGATAAAAAATCACAGTGGTCATCACTGATCGCTGTCTACCATGCACTTGCCTTTACTAGCTGCGACACACGATTTGGCTAGAAGATGGCAACAAGCACAACGCCTCTCCTGCATCAAATATTCAAATTTCAATACAAGCTACAGTATCATAAGAAAATCAATTAATCACATCGCTCCTACACGTCCCCAAATTTACCACGCTTCTCCAGTACTGAACAGTCACCTCTTGCTGTCCTGGTACTAAAAAGAGCGTAACTTTTGACTCAAAAAACCGATCATGGCAAACCTCCCAGTTATGGCTTCTTCATAAAATTCTCCGCATTTTCTTAGATTACCAAGACTTCGAATTAAATCACCTAACCCTCCGTTTCTAATCCAGAAGACCGATCTGTTAGCTTCCAGACAGTGGGTTTTACTAAATTCATAACTTTTGTTTTACCCAACCAAAATTTGAGTCCTTAGATTCTACAGAACCCTTAGACAATTATCTAGATCTTTCATGTAGATCAAAAACTCTAATTAGGCCAATTACTATTTTTAATCTCTAGTCTACCAAAACAGTGCCGAAATACGACGACTACAAAGACAGCAGTCTTCCAAAAATCATAACTCGAATTATACTTGTCTGCTAGATATGATTAAATATTCTATAGAAATATATCGAAATTATCTACAATTAACTAGTAGATGACATTCACAAAATTCGCCATTAAGGTACCCGAATAAATCGTACAACAGAACAGCAGACTAAACAGATCTATTAATCGGCCCCTCGACTAGAAAATTCTAAAACCTCTATAATTAATCTCAATTCTAATCTCTAACTAAATTAGTAAAACAGAGGAAAATAAAATTACAGATCGTTACCCACAAGAATCCGGATCCTAACTTCTTTTATTCCAATTTTTTCTCTCTTCCTTTATTTTCTTCCTTCTCTTCTTGTTTGTTTTTGCCCAGCCGTTGCTATACTAGTTCTCTTGATTTCTTTCCCTTGCTTCGTCGGTACAGGCAGCAGCCACACGCACACATGCAGCAGCCTCGCGCTAGCCGAGCGGGTAGCAAGCACACGCACAGGCGAGCGGCAAGCACAGGCGGGCGACGCAAGCGGCAAGTGGACACGCGGCCGGCTTCGTGTGTACGAACGTTCGTGCTGTTGGTGAATTGGGCGTCCACGCGACAGCGGCGTCTCGGGGAGATGAATTTCACGCACTGGCCAATCGGGCAGATGGCATTGCACAAGTGGCTTCATGCGGACGGCGCCGAGTGGCAACGCGGCGCATGCACTCAGCGGCTTCACTCTCGGGGGCGGATGGTGACGTGTGGCCGAAACGTCTTTACGCACGTGGTGAGGAAATTGTGGCTAGCGAAAAATGGCTGGCGGCGCCTGGAAAAAGGAAAACACCGAGGTAGCGGGTAGGGTTTCTAGAATTCCCTCTCTCCACGATTCTTTTATATCTCGCACAGTCTAGTCCCTCCGTAAAACTCCAAATTATTATATTTCCACGTATCCTCTTTTGTTTAATTACGCACGGGCCCTAAAGATGTTTTTTTGGAATATTACAAGACGGAGAGGTGTCGAGGCTGTCTGGGGATGTGAACCTAAGGTGGCGCGGTGGGTTCCACGGTGGTGGCAGCCTAGGGTGCAAATCAACCTAAATCAATGGTAGGGGAAGCTAAGGGATGACATGGAGATGCTCTGGGCGAGATTAATTGGAGTGAAGCTCACCCGACAAGAAATGGCGATGGTGGAGGCGGTTTCGGCCGTGCGCAAGGAAGATGACGGTGGCTCGGCGTTCCTGTGGTCGAAGGATGAAATTAGGTGAGGGAAAATGATCCTTGGTTGCTAGAATGTTATTAGACATAGTTCATTAGGTAAGAGCCTCACCGGGTTGGTCTGAACGACAAAACGGAGGCGGCGGCCGCGTACTAAGTGTGTCAAATGCGAAGAAGAAATGGGCGTTTCCGGGGCTTCAACTATAGAGGGAGATAAAGATGGTTATTAGAGGAAAGAGGAGGTAGAGGAGATCATTAGGGACATGAAGGAAAGGGCCGGAGTCCATCGATGCAGCCAGGAAGCTTCATGGCGGCGCGGCCATGGCTGGCACTAACCTTCAGGTCTGAGCTTGAATTGAGCTTAGAGGAGGAGAGGAATGTCAAGGGAAACGAGGGGAAATTGTAAGGGAGAGGCGAGAGGCGGTGCACTCGGTGCTCACATATATAGGCGATGGTCTCGAATGGAACAGCGTTAGGCCAGCGGCATTTGCTTTGGAGATGGTGTGGTAGGAAGGTAGGGCATGGCACGCATGGGTGACGCGACCAGGGCAAGGCATGGGCGAGGAGAGGAAACCAGGGGTACGGTCCAAAACCGGTGCTGAGAGCTGATACGCCGGCGTGGTTGCACTGGAGCGGCATGGGAGCAGACAGAGCTCGTGTGGAAGAAGAAGCCCGCTGGTGGGGCTAGGCTGTCAACAGGAGAGGAAAAGGAATTTTGTTTCAAGAATTTTTGAAGAAAAAAACAGAGAGCTTTAGGGAAATTGTAGACATAGGAATATAGCTTAGAAAATTATGCAAAATTATGGGGAAGCTCCTAACACAATGTGTATCATTGTGAAATTTTTCTAGGATTTTGTTTGTTTTATATATTACTTTGTAAAATTGTTTTAAGCTTCTATTTTTATTATTTGACTTTAGGAAAGTTTCAAAACATGCTTCAAGTATTTCCCATTTTATTGCTATTATAATTACACCAAGTTTGGATTTTTAATTATCATCTCTTGATGCATTTTTTAAAAATTCTTAATGAGTTTTGGTATTTCAAAAAATTAAATTCTTAATTTCTTAATTAGACAAAAGTCTTGCATAAAAATTTGGAAAAACGAATTTTAATAAAATGCACCAGGAAGTTTTAAAAAGTTCTCATTTTCACACATTTGAAAATAAGCTCAAATTTTAGTATGTTACA
The DNA here is from genome assembly GCA_036346395.1 of Hsuehochloa calcarea. Taxonomy (NCBI): domain Eukaryota; kingdom Viridiplantae; phylum Streptophyta; class Magnoliopsida; order Poales; family Poaceae; genus Hsuehochloa; species Hsuehochloa calcarea. The sequence continues at coordinate 12,860,949 of CM070605.1, read as the reverse complement.
CTTCCGAACGCCTCAGTGATGGGAGCCCTCTCGAACATGCCTACACTGATTACGCTCGCATTACCACGGTCTATGTACCAACATGTAAGGATAGTTTTCAATAAACTAATTAACTAAGGCCATCCCATACCGGCTCATGTGGATGTATGCTTAAGCTTTGAATTGGGAGCACTCGCGTTCAGTCCTTAATTGGATCTCCCCCTATCTACTTGTGAGATACACCTCTTACACTTCTCAGTATATAATTTAACTATTTGCATCACAAACTAAGTTTTTTTTTATACAAAATAATAGAGGTAAACCCATGTGGACGATCAATTTAAAATCTCCAAAAGTCATGTTTAATATTTCATCCATTTTCTAACTTTAGTAAATGTAGAGCATGTCTAAGCATTTATACGATATTCGCACTCGAAGTACCCAAATCGACATCATCTATTGCCTAAACCATAACCCATTGGCTAAAATAATAAGGATACCAATATTTCAAGGAGGATCATGCATTGAATATGATTATAGCTACCATTATCCCCAGATATAGCAATTTTAAACAAATATACATGCATGCAAAATAGATTTTGTAAAAAGAAGTACAGTAATAAGAACAGTAGGATCAACATAGTCAAAGAAGGTGCTTGCCTTGCTCTGGTTGCTCTGAATAAGAGAATGGATGTCGGACCTGGGAGTAACACCCCTAGATTCTCTGTGTATTCTGAACTAGTCCCTCGAACAATAGCTACCTCACAAAGTAAAGAAATATGGTAACAACCATAATTCGCACAATTTTATTAATAATTAGAGTTTAATGCAAAAAAAGACTTACGAGCTAGCTCCGGATGTCAGTGACTCAAGAGGAAAACACAGAGCCCCATAGAAAGAGGAAACAGAGGAGGATCTGGGTGGCTCAGGTCCTGCAGTGGCACCGGCGAGAGGAGGGGTGGTGGTGCTGGTGACTGGCAAAAATGGAACCCCAAGGGGCCAGGGATCCCATGGCCGGTGGCGGCGTTGCCGGCGATGCACCGAGGAGGAGGCGGCACAACAAATAACGGTGACGATGCACAGCACAGCAGGCGACGCGATAATGGGGCGGTGCCCTGGGAAAGATAGAGGGAGCATGAGTTGCGCCCAGAGGTTGGGAATGTGATGCTGGGGTCAGGGTGGCCGAGGAGGCAGGGCTACGACGGTCGGCAGCGGCAATGGAGGTGCGGCAGCGGGGAAGAGGAATGGAGGTGGGGGAATGGTGGAGGAGGACCGGGAAGGCGTGGTGACGTGGTTCACACGGCAAAAATCTTATTGGGGAAGAGGATCGATCGTTGGGGACGAATTCGGCTGGGAGGAGTGAAATGGCAAAATCTGGCGATGCATGGTAACAAAGGTTGAAAATGATAAAGGGGAAATCATCTCCATACTTGGGAACACATTGTGACGAGGTTGAGACATCGAGAACATCACTAGAGTGGCAGGAACGGAGAGAAGGGGTGGCGGCTGTAACACACTGGCTATTCGGAAGCCAAGATGTCACACAAAACTAATAAATACTAAGAATGTACGACAATAACCATTTAATCAAGCTTAATTAATAAGAATCCATAAGTATCAACGACAAACATTAACAGTATCATGAGAGGGAATAGAAACATTCATAATAAAAACATACGATGAGCGATACCCAAACTGGATTATTACAATTTGGGAACTTAACGAATAGTTGACATGAAAGAAGGATAACAATAATATTTCTTATTTGATAAAGGTGATGTGCAGCGTACTGGACTACCCCTCAAAAGGACTTGCCCTCCTCCTCATTTACCTAAATAAAACACACAAAACAAGGATGAGCCAAAGACTCAGCAAGTACTTAAACAAACGACAGAATCATAAAGCGAACAAAGCAAACCACAATCTGTTTGTGCAAAACATCTTTGAACTCAAATGTATATGAATGAAATGGTATTATGCAATGAAGGAATGGACTGCTCACAACATATACCGGTATAGTGAGTGACACACCCGTCGGTGTTCACTTAAGCCCGTTTAACCAAATGCACGGGACCTCAAATACCGTATGAAGAACGTTTCATACGGGTGTCCAACATTGCCCACATTGGAATGGTGGGTCTTACATGCCCATTCTGAAATTGATGGGACTTAATCAAATTTCCACTCCCGTGGACGGAAACGAAACATGCATGAATGGAATGAATCATGTATCACAAGAAACATAAATATTGAAACCTATCCACATCATGAGCACAACGCAATAGCAATCATAAATTCACCACATCGTCATGCATTCCCTTAACAACAACACAAATTAACAAACAGTACTTGCCTTCCGTGCTGCGACGTACTAGGAAGCAACGAAAGTGTCCTTCCACCCACCGCCTCACCGCCTACACAAGCATTTACACGGAATAAGAATAACAAGATATGACGTATCTACATGTGTCCTATCATACCCTCTAACCAACCCACACACCCAAGGGTTCGATTTGACAACTTCACCAAAAAGACCAGATTACTACTCTACTGGCAGTTGTACGATACAATTCACCATTAATTATCCGTAACTCCTAAAGACCTGAAACCAGTGCTCATATTTTCCTAATGAACCAAGATAGGAAACATTAGTTGGTGATATCCTCTGATTCGGCCAAAAAAGAGGACTAATCTACCCAAGAAGACACCGACAGAAACCTGTCCAGATTTCAGAACAGTCGTAAAGAAAAGTCTGTAACTTTCAGTCTATAAATCCTATGGAGATGATCTTTATCAATATGGAATCATGGAGAAATTATATTCAAAAACCTATTTGGGTGGACTCCCTGAATGTGTCTTTATCTATAACAAAACCGAAGAGCAACCAACAGTCTCCAAAATTTCTGACAGACAGAGCAGTGTTCGGTTAAAAATTCATAACTCCTAAACCACTGGGTGGAATCTCGTGATCTCGGTGCCAAAAGAAAGCTAACGAAACCAGGAACATATCTCTAGGAGAGGTCAACCCGAGATTCGGCCACTAAAGGGTCGAAACTGGTCTCTCAAGGAGACGGATGCGTTCTGGAATCTCCAGGATAGAACCCGATTTAGATCTAATCCACCATTAATCAATAAAACCGAATCAAACTACCACCAAAAACATTCGTTACCCTTGAAGATCTGCAGGGAGACGTGGATCCACCTCCCAAGAACCTCCCTCCCTTCTCCTCCCTTCCCTCTCCAAGACCGGCCACAAGATCGCCGGCGAATGGTCGGCGGCGCCGTTGGAAGGAGACGGCTTCGGGGGAAAGCTTGGGGGCGACACCGGGGATCTCCGCTGCAGCAAGACGCCGTCAAAGAGTAGCAAGAAGCACCGGGGAGGAGGAGAATGGGGGTGGCGGATCTAGGGGGAGAGGAGGGAGTGGGGAGGCGGCTAGGGTTGGGGGCGCCTCCCCCCTCCCCTTGGCCGGTCCCCCTTGCGCCGGCCTCCCCCCTCTTGGGCCGCCTGGGCCGCGGCCTGCGGCCCAGGTTGTCGTAAAAATGCGAAAACCCCCCTTCCCCTTCAAAAAATTCTATTTACTTGCACTCTTTTTCATGCCCAACTTATTTTAAAACTCCCGACTCAAAACCGGGTATTACATTCTACCCCCCTTTAACAGGATTCGCCCTCGAATCTACGCATCGATCTATTAGAATGAAGAACGACTATAATTTAACAATCTTAAACATTTACCTAAAATGAACAAGTCAGGATATTGATCTCGCATACGAGACTCTAGTTCCCAAGTGGCCTCTCCCTCTGTTTGATGAGACCACAAAATTTTGACGTACTTCAGGGTTTTGTTCCTCAGAACCCGTTCTGATTCATCTAATATTTTTACTGGCCAGGACTCGATGGTAAGGTCTTGTGCAATGATCAAAGGCTCCAAGGGAATAACCTGGTCTGGATCTCTCAGAAATTTCCTCAACATCGATACATGAAACACATTGTGAACCCCACTCATGGAATCGGGAAGGTCCAAACGGTAAGCTAATTTTCCAATTCGTGCCACTATTGGGAATGGTCCAATATACCTTGGGCTAAGCTTCCCTTTAGTGCCGAACCGCACCACGCCTTTAGATGGCGATACTCTCAACAAAACTTCGCTTCCCACCTCGAATTCCAAATCTCGCCTTCTGACATCTGCATAGCTCTTACATTGGCTCGAGCGACCAACAAATTCGCCTAACCGCCACTCTAGCCACTGTTTGCTGAACCCAGTCGGGACCCAAGACTGCCCGCTCTCCAACCTCATTCCAGCACAACGGGGACCTGCACTTGCGCCCATAAAGAACCTCGTATGGTGCAGCTCGAATACTGGCATGATAACTGTTGTTATAAGCAAACTCTGGCAAAGCTAAATGGTTTTCCCAATTCCCTTTCCAGGATAAAACACAACACCTGAGCATATCGTCTAATGTCTGAATGGTGCGTTCGGACTGACCATCTGTCTGGGGGTGGAACGCGGTGCTAAGACGAAGCTGCGTACCCAACACACCCTGCAAACTCTCCCAGAATTTGGAAATGAACTTGGCATCTCGATCAGAAACAATGGTTTTTGGCACCCCGTGCAAACGCACAATTTCTCGTACATAGAGAGGAGCCAAATCGCTTGCCGAATTGGTTGTACGAATAGGAATGAAATGTGCAGACTTACTGAACCGGTCCACAATTACCCAAATAGCATCCTTTCCTCACTGCGTGCGAGGTAAACCAACCACAAAATCCATAGATATATCGTCCCATGGCCAAACTGGTACCTCCAAGGGTTGCAACAGTCCTGCTGGTCGCTTGTGCTCAGCCTTGACCCGCTGGCACACCCCACATGATGCCACATATTGTGCGATATCAATTTTCACCCGTTTCCACCATAAACTTTTCTTTAAATCTTTGTACATCTTGGTCTCACCAGGATGTACGGTATAAGGAGTACGATGGGCCTCCTTCAAAATCTCCAGTTTAACCTGACACTCCTGTGGCACACAGAGGCGTCCTTTAAATCGCAAAGTATCAAACTTGTCCACACTGAAGTGACCTTGCTTGCCCTCAGCACAACGCTTCCTCACTCGTTGGAGCATCGATCTTCTTCTTTGTCTTTTCGCACCGATCTGGAAGAGCCGACTCTAAAAGCAAGCGAGTCTCGATGCATGCGGTACATAAAGCATAAGGAAATATCCATACGCTCAAAGTCAGCAATAAGACAACTGAGGGTAGGAGGTGTCGCCTTGCGACTCAAAGCATCAGCTACCACATTGCCTTGCCGGGATGGTACTAAATAGTAAGATCATAGTCCTTGATCAACTCTAGCCATCTCCTCTGTCTCAAGTTCAAGTCCTTCTGGGTAAAGATGTATTTCAGGCTCTTGTGGTCAATGAATACATCACAAGAGTCGCCGTACAGATAATGGCGCCAGATCTTCAAAGCGTGAATCACTGTAGCAAGCTCTAGATCATGAGTAGGATAATTCTGCTCATGTTTCTTCAACTGTCTCGACGCATAGGCAATCACTTTACCATCCTGCATGAGTACACAACCAAGTCCAACTATGGACGCATCAGAATACATAGTGAACCTCTTCCCAGGCTCAGGAAGAGTAAGAATTGGAGCAGTCACCAATCTATCTTTCAAAGTGCAAAAACTGCGCTCACATGCATCAGACCACAGGAACCTAACACATTTCTGTGTTAACTGGGACATTGGTCTAGCAATGGTTGAAAAACCCTCCACAAACCGCCGGTAATAGCCAGCTAAACCCAGAAAACTCCTTACTTCTTTGACATTGGTTGGCCTCTCCCACTCTGCCACTGTCGAAATCTTGCTAGGATCAACTGAAATACCCTTCTGATTAATAACGTAGCCCAGAAACCCAACTTCAGAAATCCAGAACTCACACTTCTTCAACTTGGCATAGAATTGATTCTCTCTTAAAGTTTCAAGTACCAACCTCAGATGGCGGGTGTGATCCTCTTTCGTCTTGGAATAAATCAAGATATCATCTATGAATACCACAACGAAATCATCAAGGTATTGATGCAGCATACTGTTCATGGCTTCCATAAAAACCGCAGGAGCATTCGTTAGTCCAAAAGACATAACTTTATACTCATAATGACCATACCTCGTAGAGAAAGCTGTCTTCTCAATATCCTGCTCACGAACCCGAATCGATTATAACTTTGACCGAGGTCAATCTTGGAAAATATCTTAGCTCCTTTCAACTGGTCGAAAAGATCCTCAATGCGAGGCAAATGATATTTGTTCTTCACAGTCGCCTGATTAAGAGCCCGATAATCCACGCACATACGCCAGCTGCCATCTTTCTTCTTAGTAAAAAGAACAGTCGCTCCCCATGGCGATACGCTACGCTGAATCATACCCTTGGATAGCAGATCGTCCAATTGTTTCTTCAATTCCTCCTGAAAGGGTCGAGCCAACCGGTAAGGAGACATGGATAAGGGTCGAGTTCCCGGAATAAGATCAATCCGGAACTCCACTTTCCGCACGGGAGGCATTCCTGGAAGCTCCACAGGAAAAACATCAGAAAACTCATTCACAATTGGAATCTCCTCTATACGCAATAAAGAGTCAGTCGTCTCGTTGAGAGACCAAAGCAACCCAATGGTTGACACTCGGCGTCTAGGAAACAGACTAGCCAATACAAACAACGAATCAGACGATGCGCTGCCTTGATATACCAATTCTTCACCGGACGGGGCCTTTAAAGTCACCGTTTTCCAGAAACAACATATCTTAGCACGGCAGCGGAACAACCAGTCCATACCTAGAATAATATCAAACGGTGACAACTTGATCACCATCAAGTTGGCGGTGAAAACCTCATCATCAAAAATAATGGAACAGCCAGGACACACGGTAGAGCTAGAAATAAGACCCTCGGGAGAGCTGACTACCACAGACTCAGAAATAATTTGTAGACTCAACCCAGCCCTTCTAGTAAACTCTAGGGACACAAAAGAATAAGTAGCCCCTGAATCAAATAGAACAAAAGCTTCATGCGACTCAACTAGAAGAGTACCTGTCACAACGTCAGGACGCCCCACAGTCTCAGGAGTGGGCATGGCGTAGACTCCTGGTTGCGTCGGAGCAGAGGACGCCCTGACACTATGTGAAGGATAACCAGAACCCACTACAGGAGGAGCGACGACGGGGTGTAGGGCAGTCGGGTTCCAATAGAACCCGCGGGAGGTCTTTGGAGTGAAGCGCTGCAGAGGCACCCACCTGGAGGAAACTATGGTCTTTGAAACCGCCACTAGAGTGCAGGCCGAGCCCGATGAACCTTTGGAGGAAGAAACTGCTGGGACTCGCTCCCACCTGATAATGCTTGCTGGATTCTGCTTGCATACTGACGACTTGTGGCCTTCCCGACCACACTGACGGCATGTCCCCCTGAAGGAACACTCTGCAGCTCGATGCCCCTCACCACACCGGAAACACCTCATGCCCTGACCTGGAACAGGACGCATCTGTGGGAGGGAAGATGAAGAACGTGGCGCCGAAGAGGAAGGCTGCCACTGCTGAGCAGGACGCGAGTTGTGACCCCCCTGAAACCTCTTTGGAGCGGGTCGCTGAAATGACCCACCCCCACTACCAAAACTCCGCTTTTGCCCCCACCGGAACCACCGGTGGACAGCAGAACCAATAGCGCCTTGCCCTGCGAAAAGGACCTTTCTCCAACTCCATACCTCGCTGCCCGACCAGCTGAATCAAGTCGCGACCTGCCGCCTGAATTTGGCGATACTCCTGGTTGAGGCCCCGTCGGAACCTCTTAGCCTTCTCCCTATCGTCATTCGCCACAGCTGGTACAAAACGCACCAGATTATTGAACCCAGCCTCATACTCAGATACTGTCATCTTCTCTTGCACAAAAGTCAGGAGCGATTGCTCCATCTTCTCAATGAAGGAGTCCGGATAAAACTGTGTCCTGAATCTCTCCACAAATACCTCCCAAATAATGTAACCCTGTATTTGGAGTTACGGAAGACAAGATCGCTTCCCACGGATGTCGGCTGGCCCTTGGTGAAGGCCACAAATCGCGCCTTCTGCGCGGATGTCAGCTCTAATGCTCCAAACTGGCGCTCCATGTACCTCAACCAGTCTGCAGCCTGAACTGGTGTGCCTACTCCGTCAAAAGTGTCCAAACGAAGCGACATCCAATCACGGAGGCTCATTCTAACCTCGGGTGGAGCGATGGCGACAACGAGTTCCGCCACGAGCACGATGGCGTAGGAATTGCGCTGTAGTTGTTGACGGAGTTGCTGATTCTCTCTTATAAGGTTTTGAATAAGATCTGCTGTAGCGGCCAGTGGCTCAACGACCGGAGGCGCAGCTGAGGCAATCTCCTCAGTAGCAGCACCAGCCAACCTTTCGGACGAAGACGATGAAACAGCCGATCCGCGGCCATGACCACGACCACAGGTCGGTGGACGACCACGACCACGGCCTCTACCTCTTGCCATCTATGAACATCACAACAACAAAGCCAACCTTTAACTTAATGAGAATAGAAGTGCGAAGCAATTCAAGCATCAGAGTAATAGGTGAAAACCATCAATAGAAATGCAGAAGTATTAAATTACCCAAACCCTCCTACTGTGCACAGTGTGTCAATTTAATATTTTTGTATTAACCACGGACCTGAAGCCCGCTCTGATACCAACTGTAACACCCTGGCTATTCGGAAGCCAAGATGTCACACAAAACTAATAAATACTAAGAATGTACGACAATAACCATTTAATCAAGCTTAATTAATAAGAATCCATAAGTACCAACGACAAACATTAACATTATCATGAGAGGGAATAGAAACATTCATAATAAAAACGTACGATGAGCGATACCCAAACTGGATTATTACAATTTGGGAACTTAACGAATAGCTGACATGAAAGAAGGATAACAATAATATTTCTTATTTGATAAAGGTGATGTGCAGCGTGCTGGACTACCCCTCAAAAGGACTTGCCCTCCTCATTTACCTAAATAAAACACACAAAACAAGGATGAGCCAAAGACTCAGCAAGTACTTAAACAAACGACAGAATCATAAAGCGAACAAAGCAAACCACAATCTGTTTGTGCAAAACATCTTTGAACTCAAATGTATATGAATGAAATGGTATTATGCAATGAAGGAATGGGCTGCTCACAACATATACCGGTATAGTGAGTGACACACCCGTCGGTGTTCACTTAAGCCCGTACTTAACCAAGTACGGGGACCTCAAATACCATATGAAGAACGTTTCATACGGGTGTCCAATATTGCCCACATTGGAATGGTGGGTCTTACATGCCCATTCTGGAATTGATGGGACTTAATCAAATTTCCACTACCGTGGACGGAAACGAAACATGCATGAATGGAATGAATCATGTATCACAAGAAACATAAATATTGAAACCTATCTACATCATGAGCACAACACAATAGCAATCATAAATTAACCACATCGTCATGCATTCCCTTAACAACAACACAAATTAACAAACAGTACTTGCCTTCCGTGCTGCGACGTACTAGGAAGCAACGAAAGTGTCCTTCCACCCACCGCCTCACCGCCTACACAAGCATTTACACAGAATAAGAATAACAAGGTATGACGTATCTACACGTGTCCTATCATACCCTCTAACCAACCCACACACCCAAGGGTTCGATTTGACAACTTCACCAAAAAGACCAGATTACTACTCTACTGGCAGTTGTACGATAAAATTCACCATTAATTATCCGTAACACCTAAAGATCTGAAACTAGTGCTCATCTTTTCCTAATGAACCAGGCTACGAAACTTTAGTTGGTGAGATCCTCTGATTCGGCCAAAACAGAGGACTAATCTACCCAAGAAGACAACGACAGAAACCTGTCCAGATTTCAGAACAGTCGTAAAGAAAAGTCTGTAACTTTCAGTCTATAAATCCTATGGAGATGATCTTTATCAATATAGAATCATGGAGAAATTATCTTCAAAAACCTATTTGGGTGGACTCCCTGAATATGTCTCTATCTAGAACAAAACCAAATAGCAACCAACAGTCTCCAAAATTTCTGACAGAAAGAGCAGTGTTCGGTTAAAAATTCATAACTCCTAAACCACTGGGTGGAAGCTCGTGATCTCGGTGCCAAAAGAAAGCTAACGAAACGAGGAACATATCTCTAGGAGAGGTCAACCCGAGATGCGGCATCTAAAGGGTCGAAACTGGTCGCTCAAGGAGACGGATGCGTTCTGGAATCTCCAGGACAAAACCCGATTTAGATCTAATCCACCATTAATCAATAAAACCGAATCAAACTACCACCAAAAACATTCGTTACCCTTGAAGATCTGCAGGGAGACGTGGATCCACCTCCTAAGAACCTCCCTCCCTTCTCCTCCCTTCCCTCTCCAAGACCGGCCACAAGATCGCCGTGAGCAGTCGGTGGCGCCGTTGGAAGGAGGCGGCCGGGATAGCTTGGGGGCGACACCGGGGATCTCCGCTGCAGCAAGACGCCGTCAAAGAGCAGCAAGAAACACCGGGGAGGAGGAGAATGGGGGTGGCGGCTCTAGGGGGGGAGAGGAGGGAGTGGGGAGGCGGCTAGGGTTGGGGGCGCCTCCCCCCTCCCCTTGGCCGGCCCCCCTTGGGCCGGCCTCCCCCTTCTTGGGCCGCTGGGCGCGACTGCGGCCCAGTTGTCGTAAAAATCAAAACCCCTTCCCTTCAGAAAATTCTATTTACTTGCACTCTTTTTCATGCCCGACTTATTTTAAAACTCCCGACTCAAAACCGGGTATTACAGCGGCCGGTGCGGAACGGCGCTATTCTTTAGTTTTGCTCGGTGAAGGAGGGGGGAGTAGAAGAATGGTGAGAATGAAAGCTTCTGATGGCTTTTATAGAGGAAGGAGGAGGCAAGGCAGCATGGAAGCACCCGGGCGATGCACTCGGTGAGGGCGCGACAAGGGCACTGAGTGGGCGATGCACTCGGCGCAAGCGTGGCATGGGCGACGTTGGCAGGGGATGGGCGCGCGGGCACGGGGGAGGCATGGAGCGTGCATGCGGGTGACGTGGCGTGCGACATGGCGCCGGGAGCGATGTGGCAAGTGGTAGTGGAAGGAGCTGGCACGAGGCATGGGCAGGGGAAGTGCAGCCAGAGGAGGAAGAAAGCGAAAAAGAAAGAAATAAAGGAAAGAAAGACATAAAGAAAAGGAAAGAAAGAAAGAAAGAAAAGAAAGAGAGAAAGAGGAAAAGCAAAAAGCAAAAAGGGGGAAAATATAGGAAAAAGATTTTTGACCCAAGAAAAATAAAATGAAATTATGAAATTTTCATTTCGTGGAAAATTCAAATAGAACTTTGAATTTTACAATTCGTCTGAGATTTGAAATTTAGATTAATAAAAAAAGTGAATTTGAATTCAAAATGGCCGAGAAAGAACTGATTTAGGAACAGAGACTTGAATTTTGAGATGAATCAAAAAGGAAAATGAATTCAAAACTGGCGGCAAAAAGAATAAATTTTGGAGCAAAGATTTGAATCGGGAAAAGGAATATAGGCCAGAGGAAAATAATTAGGCTCGGCCCGAAGTTAATTTGCAGAATTTGTTTTTCAAATTACGAAATTTAAAATTTGGAAATTGACGACGATATTGGAATAGAAAAGTTGAATTTTGATATGGAGTTGAGATGAGATTCAAGATTTGATTTGAATAGTAATTATATAAGCAAGAAATCCAAATTAAAAACAAACAATTTGAAATAATTAATTACATTTTTTACTAAATAAAAGAAGTTTTGGGAGAGAGTGAAATAAAATAGTTTTGATTTTAATAAAATCACTTCCAACTAAAAGTTGGCTTTTATTTTTACACATAAATTATTTTTAGTTTTGGGAAGTAGGAAACTCTTTTTAAATTCACGAAAATTTAATAAATTAATTAAAATTATTTTTTCACTTTAATCCAAGAAAAACCCTAGAAAACTCAATAAATTTCCTTTTTGACTTGAAAAACTAGGAAATTAAATATTTAATTTATTTTAATAATTTTATTTAAACCAAGAAAAGTCATTTAAATATCAGGAAAAACAAGAAAACTCTTTCACAACTCAGAAGGGATGGGTCTTATTTGGGGCGCATGCGAGCCATGTGGCGTCTTGACATGGTATTTGGTTGTGACGTCTTGAGTGGCGTGGAAGGAGTTGATGCACAACAACGTCATGGGTAGGGGCAGCGCATCCAGAGGAGGAAGAAAGAGGAAAAAGAAAAGAAATAAATAAAGACAACAGAGAGAGAGAGAGAGGAAAAAGGAAAAAATAAAAAAGGGAAAAGGGGGAAAATAGGAAAATGATTTTCGACCGAAGAAAAATAATTTCAAGGAAAATTCAAATAAAAGTTTGAATTTTGCGATCTGACTGAGATTTCAAATTGTGACGAATTCAAAAGGAGAATTTGAATTCAAAATGGCTGAGAAAGAGCTGATTTAGGAACACATATTTGAATTTGAGATGAAAAAGAGGAAAATGAATTCAAAATTGGCCACAAAAAGATTAGATTTTGGAGCAAATATTTGAACTGAGAAAAGGAATATAGGCCGAAGGAAAAAATAGGCTCGGCCCCAAGATAAATCGCGAAAAAAAATCCAAATTATGATATTTTAATTTTCAAAATTGATGACGAGATTGGAATTTGAATTTTCATTTTGATTTGGAGTTGAGATGAGATTCAGGATTTGATTTGAATAGTAATTATGTAAGTAAGAACTCCAAATTAAAAACAAACAATTTGTTAAATTTTTCAAAAAAGAAAAGAAGTTTTGGGAGTAAAATGAAATAAATAGAATTCCAATAAATAACAAAGGGACTTGGAAAATCTAGAAAATCAAATAAAATAGTTTTGATTTTAATAAAATCACTTCCAACTTAAAGATGGCTTTTATTTTTGCTCATAAATTATTTTTAGTTTTGGAAAATAGGAAACCCTTTTTTAATTCAAGAAAATTTAAGAAATTAATTAAAATTTGCCTTTTCACTTTAATCCTAGAAAAACCCAAAAAACTCAATAAATTTTCTTTTTGACTTTAAAAACTAGGAAATTAAATATTTAATTTATTTTAATAATTTTAAATCTGAAGAAAAACATGAAAACTCTTTCACAACTCAAAAAATGAAATAAAAAAATAAATTTATTAATTTTATTTTTGGTAACCGAACTTTGGGATGTTTCAATGGAGGATCGTTGTAAATTTTGCTTGAACAGTCAACGTCTCATCAAAAGATCCATCGCAAATTAAATGCACAAATATAATTTCAACTATAACAAAATCCAAATATTTTCCATATTTAGATATAGCACGCTTTTATATAAATTTGGAAAAAATCATTTAATTGGGAGTTCATATGCAAAAGTTATAAATAATTCAATTTGCTTTGGTTTTGAAAATGAAGAAATTACTAAAATGGTGACATCGAAAGCATATTCTCTAAGGTTTATGCTTTCCAACAGGAAAAGTGTATTTGCCTCTAAGTTCCACTGAGGTTTATGCTTTCCAACAGAGAAAGCGTATTTTCATCTAAACTGAAAGCAGTTTTTCTTATTTTTTTTTGAATTTTTTTAACTTGCATGTGGGGCCTACTTATGAGTGACTCATAGTTTTCTTTTTTGGATTTTTAGTTATAAAGCAAATGTAGTCCCACATGTCATGGACTCATTATTTATTAACTAAATGATTAAACATATTCTTGATTTTAATTATCTAACGACTAGGGTCCATATGTCAGTCTCTCGGGTTTTAAAATGTGTCTTAAAACTGAGAATAGTGAGTAGTCCCGTATGTCAATGACACATTTACTAAAAACATTCGAAATTATATTTTAGTTAACCTTTTCAGCTGGTCCCACCTGTCATACACTTGTTACATTTAACCACTATCATTAGTGTTAAGCTAATACTCAACCGAGTGGGACCCACTGTCAGAGAAAAAGAAAGAAGCAGTGGAGCTACGCGGCCGAGCACCATGGCGTGCTCACTGCTGGCGAACGAAGCGGCAACTCAGCTAGGGAACTCAGCTTAGGACCGGGTGGTGGTGGAGGCCAAAGAGATGGACGGAGGTGGCGCTATGCCGGTAAGGAGCAGCGGAGTGCCTTGGGTCCGAAAGGGGTTTCGCTCATGGAACAAATCGGTGGCGAAAGATGGTGCGCTTCGGCTTTAGGAGCTTTAGGAGGTATCTATGATACTGCAAGCAATAGCTCGGGGACCAATGGTCACCGAATCGGCGACGACAACACTTCCCGTGGTGGCACCATGGGTGGCCACGATAAAGTCTATGCTACACTAGCTAATCGTCTAATCTAATACGCGCAAAAGCTCTAGGGGACTACTAGAAGCTTACAAATGTCCTAGATGGTGTCAGGGAATGGCCGAAGTAGCTTGGCGACATTAAGCAGCGGTGTCATAGAAGAGGCTCACGGCGATAGAATACTACAGTGACGGAGATGCTATAAGAAGGTGCACATTAGCTTGGATGCACATTGAGGATGGTAAAGATAGAAGGAATCGAGTAGTGACTCGCTGAGGTGATGGCAATCAGTGAAAATGGTTGCGGCGGCCAGATTCGAGGATGAACTCGATTCCGGTGATCCCTTGAGCTTGGGTCCACATTAAGCAAGGAAGGAGCATTAGTGGGGTATGGAACACGATATGATGCAGCCATGTGAGGTTCAAGCTCACCAGAGTGTCGGGAACGCGAAGGTCCGAAATGGGTTGTGTGCCAGAGGTGAAGAAGACGACGGCGTGATCATGCTACGGGGTTCCCGGAGCTACATCAAGCAAAGAGGAGTATCAATGAGGTAAGGGACATATGGTGATGTAGGTGGTGAGGGCAAGGAAGCTCACCAGAGCAAATGGTGTCGTGAGGCTTGCTCACCGGCGTCGAGGATGATGCTCTCATTCTCTACGATTCAAGGAGCTAGAAGCTCAAAGAAAGCGCGAGATGAAATAAGGGGCGAGCTTGAGAGATGATGATGTGCACGAATGCTCAAATAGCTATGAATAATGTGTGAGATGAGTGGCGAGAAAATGTGGCCACGATGAGAACTTGTGGGCGTGCTTCAGCGTCTCCGCCAGCGCGGGAAAAAGGTGGGGAAGAGGCATGGGTGTGGTGACGTATGGTGTAGACGAGCACGATGGGAGCAGATAGAGTGCAAAATAGTGGGTGGCAGTCATGAACCGGGGGGCAGAACAAGCGAGCACGCTGGCGAGTGGAGGCGGACGCGAGGTGGACGAAGGGCCCTAACACACGAGCCTAACATATTAGCGAGCATGGCAGCGAGAGTGCTGGCGTGGGCTGAGGTAGTACAAGCAAAGTTGGACTGGGTGAAATCGACTCATTTGTCTCGGAGGGAATTCGAATTAGGTTTGGAATTTCTAGAAAAAGTCCGAATCTTCATCAAATTTTTAAACCTATAAAATAGGCTCCAAAATTTATGAAAATTTTGTGAGGCCTTCTAGCGCCGTGTAGTTTCTTGTGTAAATTTTTTAGGATTTATCTATTCTATGATTTTTAAAAAAAATTCTTACAAGTTTTTTTTGCATGTAATTTCACTATTTGATTTATACAAAAGTTCAAAAATCATGCTAAAATAGTTTTCCATAAAAAAAACATGCTCAAAATCATTCTCCCACTTATTTTGATTATTTTTTCCCAAAATTGGTATTTTTGGAATGCTACATCGACCTCGCCGGAGATGAGGAAGATGTGCTCAGAGCACAAATTTTCAAGTACATTGGAAGGTGACGCAGGCATCCTTACCTATGTTATTCCATATAGTGTTTTTAATCCATTAAGTACCTTATAACAACATAAGCTCACTAAAAGAGCTGAAGAGAAAAAGAAGCTTGAGATGATGACCAGGGACAGTGATAAGGTGTATCATTTTCTCGTGTTTTATTAGAGAACAATGATGTTGCCTAATAAGAGTATTTATTACTTTACGTACAACATGCCTATGACAAGAGGGGCCCATCGGAGGAGAGGGAGGCTGGGGCGCCATAAGGAAAAGAGATAAACATGCTGGACTTTCAAGGGAAGAAAGGAGGCAACGTCGCGAACCAACAGAAGATGGCGTTGTACTATCCATGAAGTTCATGATCATATCTGTAGCAACTCGGAAGGATTCAGCATGCACAACGCATATATTCAGAAAAATTTATCAGTGCTACTTTCCAACAGGTCAAATGGCATGTTATTTAGACCTTTCTACACAAAGTTATGATAAGTTGATTAGAGAATGCACAAGCTATCAGGGCGTCATGTGAGAATTGTTAAACGAGAGGAGTTTGTGGCTTGTGGGGCTACCTATGGGTGATCTCCTACTACCCCATGACTTTTCAAAGGTTTTGAGGGCTTCCTTTTATATTTATATCACGAATTAAGTCTTTTCAAATAAGGAAATTGAAGATAAGAAGGATTGTGTCCAATTTGGATTCGGCTTGTCACAATTAGCATGAGGCCATATTTAAAAAAAGGTCCATAACTTTTAGAAACGGGGTCCGTTTTGGTCATGTGAGTACTCGTTTTGGTCATGTAACTTAGACGATCCTTATTGATAATTTCATATTTCTATTTGCATCTAATAGTGTTACACACTTGCTTCCAAGTTGTTCAGCACAACCAACTCTTGAGGTGAATTAGGCATTGCTTCTACTAAAGACCATTCTTACTTTTCCTCTAGGAATTGAGGGTTCAATATCATCCACTTAGTGGTCTCGTAGATTTATCATCAAGTTCAAAGAGTTGCAAGTCCATTGCATCTCGCAGTGGGTGAGTAGCTACGGATCGTTAGATCACGCGAGTTATCTTTGATCATATGTCGAGATGATCAGGTGCCCCTATACCAGATGATTAGAAATTCGACTGAAATCCTAAAAAAAGATTAGCTGAGTTATGGGTAGCAGATCCGAAACATTTACGTTGCTTATTGAGTAGCCATACCCCCTTTTCCAAAAAGGAAAAGAAGAAAGCTCACCAATTAGTAGAAAGGTTAATGAATTTCTAAAAAATAATGGAGTATTAAACGTCGACAGCAGGATTCGAACCTGCGCAGGCAAAGCCCAACAGATTTCGAGTCTGTCTCCTTAACCACTCGGACATATCGACTGTTCGTGCTATGTATGTCTCTAAACTGTTCTAATATGGTGTTATGCACTGGCACCACTTATTACCAGAGTCCTGTAGCTTTGCATACCTGCATGTCTCCCGCTTGATGCCCTGACTACACTCACGAACTAATCCAACAAGAAGAAGCTTAGAAAAGAAAAGAATCAAAACGATCCTACAGGGATAGCTAACAGTTAGCGTCTCCATGGCTAACATTTTTAGGTCTACGGGAAACTCTCATCAACAAATGTTCTCCACAGGACTCTTGATACCAAATACCTTTCCATGCCTGCTATCAAGCAATGTACTGTAGCAGGTGCTATTCATCTTTCCGCAATAGAAGTGCGGCAGTGTGCAATGAAAACTGGCGTTCAGCATCGTCAAGATGATTGTTGGGAAACTTCAGGAAGCCTGCACATAGACGCAATAGTACAGCAGATTCCTAAAGCAACAGCAACCTACTTAATGAGAACATCCCATCAACCTATGGTGATTGGCGGGAGGTGAGCGAGGAAGGTACCACAACGGGAAGGTATGCAAGCCCTTCAATTCACTTTGGCCGAAAGGGAGAAGTAAGAATAGAAGAAATCAAGTTTCGGCCGATAGAGAAAGCAAGAGGGGATTTCGACCAAGCTAACATCAGCATGGGCCAAGAGAGACCAAGCCAAGCACTAGCATGGGCTAAGGTCCACGGCCAGGGAGGGCTAGCAGCCGCGTGGGCTAGGGTGGAACACCCACGGGAGCATGAACCAAGGTGGACAACCGCATGGGCCAAGCAAAGGGAGGCCAATTGGGCGCATGGGACCAAGGAGGGAGGCACACGGTCCAAGGTGGGCTTTGGTTAGGCCTAGGCGTGGAGGAGGGCTATTGGACTCCAATACAAACTCAAAATCCAAATTGAAGACCTGTCTCAATTTCAACCCAAAGTCAATTCCGAATTTGAAGCAGATTTCAATCCGAAATAGGCCCAATGAGTTAGGGAATTCTGTGGGCTTGCATGCCTATTATTTAGGCCAAATTATACTCATAATTTCAGCTATGTATCTCATGTTTTCGTTCAAAACACTAGAGTTTGGATTGAGTTCGTCCTAGAGTTGATTCTAGTTCTAGAAGTCGAATTCGAGTTGGACTTGGCCCAAGCCTTGTTTGGACGAATAGGACGGGGCATAGCTCACTATTTAGGTGTGGTAGCCGGCCCTAGGGCAGAGGGCCACGAAATTTTATGATTAGATTGAATCTATTGAGACTTGAGTTGTGTTCTTGCTATCCATTGTTCTTACGAATTCTTGTAGTTTGACTGGATTGATCGGTCATGGTCGACCTCTCCATGCATTAGCCCACGTGCTGGTGTGTGGATTGGATCATTGTGAAAGTTGTGGTTTGATTGCTACTGTTGAGGTCTTGTTCTTGACACAAGGTTGCTCAATTTTAGATTGTGTTGTTACCTTCGATTTATCTGTGTTCTTCGTGTATTCATCGTCATCACAAGATCGGGACACACCATATCATTTTGGTATCAAAGCTTCAGTTGTGTGGTGACAATTTCTATCCTTTAGATTAGATTGATTTTACATCTTACTAGAAAAAGCCTACAAAAACTAATATTATTTTTAGCCTTTTGATTAATCTAAAATTTTAGTGAGTTAGGTTAAATTTTCATCCATTAGAATCATTGTTCAGCTTGCTGGTCTTGTTTCTTTTGCATAGCTTAATCTTTGATTTTCTTATTTTGGTTTGATCTATTGAATCCATGTTGAATTAGTGTTTCGGGCAATTTTCACGCATATTGTTCACGTATGTGAGTGCTATTCACGTATGGTACTATTCACCAAGAGCAAACCTAGCAAAAAAAAACTCTTAATGCATATTGCTCTTTACTTGTTCTTAGCAAAACCTAGCACATGCTCTTGTGTCCTTTCTGTTTTGAACAAACCAAAGCATCCAATTAGGGTTTCGTCTTGCCGAGAGCATTGCGTGTATGATCTTTGAACATAACCAAATATCACCTTGTATCCTTGCTGTTTTTGCACACAAAACCGAAATTGAATACTTCACTTATATCTTGGTTTGTGCATTATTCTTCTCATGGTACCATTCATCTTTTGTGAATAGTTTGATCCTATTTGAAGACAAGTTATCAATTGTTGCTTAGGGCTGTAATGAAACCTTGTATACTTTGCAATTGATTCAAAAACTGAAAGTTTGGGAAGATCGAAAGCTCATTTATTGCTATCATCTTGATATCATTGTTTCCGACATTGTGAAAAAGAAAGAAAAGGACGAAAGAAAAACAGAAGTGAAGAGAGAAAAAAAGGAGAGAAAAAAAAGAAAAGCTTTGGCCAAAATACATCAATTGAGCAAAATACCCATTACTTGTTGGTGCAACTGTGAGCATACACTAATTGTCATTACCAATACCGCACACGAACCACTGTGGCATGCATGTGCAACTTATGAGAATAAGAACACTGGAAGGTGAGGGTGAGTTGTGACTAAACACCATATTTATTCATTTCTTTATTGATGTTGTTTTTATTTCCATTAATAATGTTAGGACCTTCACATCAAAGAGAACAACATGGAGTTGTGTAGTTGGAGGACTTATACACTATGGCGTTGATCTTCCTCCGAACATATGTTCTCAATTCCTTATGACAAATCAGCACTTCACTAGATGGTGTAACACTTTAAAACATGGTCTCCACGACTTACGGATTGACCTAGGTAATTGTCAAACTCAGGAGTAACACCCCTAGATTATCTATGTATTCTACACTAGTCCTTGGAACAATAACTAGTGTACATAGTAAAAAAATGGTAACATCCCTATCATGCACAACTTTATTAATAATTATTAGAGTTCTTACAAGAATGGCTTACAAGCCAACAATGAAATAATACAGTGGAAGATGATGAAGAAGTAGTAGAGCCCAATAAATCTGCCACAGGCAATCAACTAGGGTAGCGACCTAGTGTAATACCCCAAAATTTTAATTAAGTCGGAAGAAAAGAATTAAGGGAGGAGAGCCAATTAGAAAATGGAATTAACAAAATTTTAGAGGGGGTTTTTGCAAAGTTTAGACAACCTGGGCTGTGGGCTCCCGACACACAGCACTTTGGCCCAAAGGGGGAAGGGGGGCAACCAGCCATAAGGGGGAAACCCTAGGGCGCCACCCCCCCCCCCCGGCCCTTGGCCGCCACCACCACCTCCCCCCTAGGCCAACACCTCCTCTCCTCCCTGCAACTCCTCCTCCCAGTCCAGCTGTAACACCCTGGCTATTCGGAAGCCAAGATGCTACCTAAATGTTCATCATACAATTCATTTGCGGAACTAATATTCAATTTGCACCAAAATTAAATAGTCAAGACAAAGTAACGAGGAGTAAATAATCGTTCATCAACGGAGTATAACCAAGGAATTAAACATGGAAGGTCTGATGTAAACTTGAAGAGATACTTATTACAGTTCATCCCATAACCAAATAACTTAGCAAAATATCTTAATGAATAAGTGAATTAATGAGATGTGTGAAACATGCTTGGACTATGCCCTCCCGCTAGCAACAATATCATCAGGGTTCACCTAAAAATAAATAAACACAGGAAAGCAAGGGTGAGTCGAAACTCAGCAAGCACAACATCAAACTCACAGAGTACAATGGAACAGAGCAATAGTCAAGACAGTAAATCATATCTTCCACGAATTTGTGAAAAGGCATAGTATGAATGTATGCATGGAAGGAGAATGGACCTCTCAACTGCGTATACCAGTATAACGAGTGATACACCCGTCGGTGTTCACTTAAGCCCGCACTTAACAAAGAGCGGGGACCCAAGTACCGTATGAAGAACGTTTCATATGGTGTGTCCGAAACCGCCCACGTTGGAATGGTGGGACTTACGTGCCCATTCTGGAATTGATGGGTCTTAACCAAATTTCCACTCCCGTGGATAACCTATGAAATAGAATGACATGAAGAACATCATGATAGAGCGATTTGTACCTCCATACTATGCACGATCTATTTATAACAAGCTACAATGCCTTAGACAAGATAATCTCTCTATTGATGAATATTAGAAAGAGATGAAAATGTTATTCATTCGTGCAGGTATGCATGATCCGGAGGCAACTATGGTACGCTTTTTGGAGGGGCTTAATGAGGACGTCCAAGACCGTGTTGAGATGCATCTATAATGCTAGCAGAAAGAAAAGCGAAAATTGAGAACAATCCAAGGGAGAAAAATAGTGATAACAAGGGGGTTTTGTCATCAGAACCCTTCGGCTTTAGAAATGCCAAATAAATTGTTGCACACTGAGGTTCCCAGACCGTCTGCGGCCGGTCGACGCCTCTCACATATGTGGGCATCATTATTCGGCACTAAAAATCCAAAAGCCCTCGATTCTTACCATCTTACCTTCCATAGTAGAAATGTCATTTTGTTTTACCCACGAGTTTTTTGGCCATGAGGTAAAACCTCGTTTTCCACCAGCCAATAGAAGAGAGAAAAAGGGATAAGACCAGCCACCACAATGAAGGAGCGAAGGGATAAACCAACCCTAGCATGGCCGAAGCATTCTCCCTCCCCACATAAGACCCACTTCACACCTGAGCTCCACAATCAACAGCCGAGGAGGGGGGAAGCCTGAGGGAGGAGGCGCAGCCGGGGGAGGTGACGCACTGGGGCGCGACCGAGCAAGGCAGCCTAGGGGGAGCTGGTGGCGGCGACAGCTTCAGTAGGGGCGGTAGAGGGGGGAGAAATTTTGGGTGCACATATAAATTTTTATTCGCAAGTCTACACGATGTGATCCCTAACCCATTTTGTTTTTTATTATTATTTTGGGCACCGAGTTAGTAGAATAGTGATCAGTGAGAGGGGTCCGTTCGTGTCGGCTTGCGTGTAGGAACGATGTCGTACATATGTGTGCCTGTAATGCTGTAATGTATTGAGTCTAGTTGACTGCTTGTATAGGCAGAGGTTCGGAAACGGCACCATCCGCACGTTGCTCTGCTTCGTTTGGTTAATTGGCAAGCGCATGGTAGAGCTGTATCATGCAAATGGTATGAAAAATGTGATGTTCTTGTATTATGATGGTGCTTACAGATGATGTTTATGGTAATGGCAATGATGATGGGACGGGGAGGGCAATGAGGCTACCCTGTTAATGATGACAATGGGTATATGTATTTTGTATCATGGTAAGAATGCACGAGCCAGGTCGATGAGAAAGTCATGTAACTATTCCGGTGAGATTGGTGAGAAAGATACATGACTAATCTGGAGTGCTCTAGATAAAGTTTTACATCTGTAGGGACTAGATAAAGTCCTACAATGTAAGGACCCCATCCTAACAAAGATGGGAGAAGAGTGTGTCATCGACGGGTAAACACTCCGCGATACCGATATCAGGTGATGAGATGCATATGAGCAAATGAGCATGTAGAATATGGGTGCATTGCATTAATGAGAAGATGATGATAATGATATGGTTATATTTATGTGGTAGTGTTTATCGTTTCTATTATGTGCTTGCTAAGTCTTCGGACTCACCCTTATTTATATTTGTGTTTAGGTGAATGATGATAATGGCATACATCAGGAAGGGAGAATAGCACAACCACGTCACATGTTGTCGTTACTGTAAACTAGTTTCCCTAGATAACCACTTTTGCTGTAATATATTTAGTGGTTAGATTAGCTGCGCAAAGTTTGTGATGATTATGATGTAATAGTAAGCATTCTGGGACCAGAGGATGGGCCAGGGTGTTACAACATCCATATGCCAATCTTCAAGAATTGATGCATCAAGCATTGTAGTCTGAACAACTATTGAGGAAAGTAAAAGACGGTCTCTCCTATTCTTTTTTATCAATTTGGAAGCGTCCAAATCCACAAGAGGGAGGTGCTGGATCCACATCCAAACTGATGGGATCATAAAAAATCAGTACCACCTTTCCAAAGAGATGCTTCAAAAACAGTAAGCTCGATAAGTAATAACATAAGTAAAGCTACTAGTAATGTTGTTTCTAATGCTACGAGCAGTAATATTACAAGCTTTAAATGTCATGGTAAAGGTCATAAGATGAGTGAATATCCTAATAAACACACCATAATTATTGATGATACCAATGAGCTTCATTCTGAGAGTGATAAAGAAGATGATGTATAATCTGATCATAATGAGAATGAGTCATGTAATCCTACATATTGTGACTTCCAGCAAGGTATATCACTTTCAACTCGGAAAATCCATAAGGAAGGCGACGAGTGCATGGGCACAAATCAATGATAACATCTTCCACATACAAGGTAAGTCAAGAGCAATGTATGCACTTTATTATTGATAGTGGTAGTAGCCAAAATCTTACTAGCATTGACATAATTAAGAACTTAGGATTATCCACATTCAAGAAACTTAAAACTTATCAAATTAAATGGTTAAATGAATGTAGAATTCTTAAAGTGACATACGATGTTAAGGTATCATTTACTATTGGCAAATATAAAGATAAGATTATTTGTAATATAGTAGCAAGAGAGATTGTCACGTGCTTTTAGGAAGACCGTGACAATAAGACCCTAGTTCTACGCATAATGATAAAGTAATTAACATACATTCACACTTAGAGAAAAGAATTACACTTTGATTCATATATCCCCTAAAAATATTTTTGATGCTAGTAGTACTAAAAAGAACCACAAAATAAAAAGAGAACACCACAGATAGATCTATTTTACTTGTTAGGTTGTATGATTTGATAAAGGTAGATGCTAGGTGTGAGAAAGCTAACACTTCACTGCAAGTTACGCAACAAGAGACACGGCAACTTCGATTTATCTTCGTTCTTCGTGTGTTCATCATCATCACAAGATCGGGATACGGCGTATCACTACTAATAATAATCACAAATTGAGATCCTTAAAACAGAATGTATGCCTTAATAAAATTCCTCAAAGACTTCCATAGCCAAATAAACCCTGCCAGTTTACTTGCAATTGCCAAAACATTTGCGGGTTGCCTAGTTCACTCGCACATCAAGTTCTGTATCAGAGGACCAGTTGTGAAACTACATTAAGGACCAAGTTTTCCTCACAATGTCTTTTACAGTGACATCCGCTGATAACTCAGAACATAGCGAGAGAGCAACTTCATTTTTTCTGCTTGTTCGCCACGGTCAGCTGCTGGAGGTTGAGCAACAGTTCGTTGGAGTCCAGGAACACCTTGTTGGCTGAGGCTGAAATTGTATGAGAGATCTCCCTGGCGGCTTCAATCTGCCTGAGAGCAAGGAAAGCAGGGTTGTTTGCAATGGCTTGGCCAATCAGCTCTGCACTCTTAGCCTCACCCTGTTCACAAAGAAGACCAAAAGCAGATGGTGTTTTAGAGGGTGGCTCAACTCAACAGATGCAATTACATCTACTAAACCATTGTCAAGTAAGAATACTGTCAATTGTGCCTCTACTGCCAGATTCAGCTTGTGCAGGGTCCAAGGCAAGTTAAAATAACAGATATAACATGGGTATTTCAAAAAACAGATATAACATGGGAACAATTAGTGTTTGATTGATCTTTCTGTTAGAGATATATATATGTAAAGTTGTGTTATTCTCTATTGTTATGAAGAGTTATTTGCATATTTACCTCCTATACTTGTCTATATATACTGGCCTATTGGCCCCCCTGAGAATACAAGTCGTTATTCCTAACATGATATCAGAGCCCTAGGCTTACCTCTCCGGATGTGCAACTTGTCCTGCCCTAGCCGCCTCTGCCGGCTTCCAACTACCTGCCCTAGCCGCCTCTGCGGCTTCCCTCCCCGAGACTGGCCTCCCGCGCCTCCATCTGTCGCCGTGCGCCTCCGACGCCGGCCTCCCGTCGTTGTCGCCCATTTGCTGCGCTCAACGCTGAGCCCGGCCGTTGCGCTCCTCGACCCGTCGCCGTCGTCGTCACCGCTTTGTCGCCGACGACGTCGCCGCCAGACCATCGCCAATGCCGCCCACGGTCGCTCCACCGACCGCTTCACCGACCGTCGCCATCGTCGATTCCAAGCCGATCGGCGTTGGGGAGATCCGCCGCCGGTCTTGCTGCGGTGTCGGGAGATCCGCCGCCGGTGCGCATCGGCCGCCGCCGACACCACCATTGCCAGAGGCGTCGACGCTATCTTCGCCGTCGTCGCGGCGCTCTGGCGTCTGCCATTGCCCGTGTGGTTGCTTGGGGGAACCCTAGTGTGTTCCCCCGTGCGCATTTTCTTTTGGGCCGAGGGAGCCAGCCCCATGGTTATTAAGGCGGTAAGGCGAGGCAAGGCGACCCACCCCCCTCACACCTTTTAAGCGTTAAAGCGGCGGCGGCGATGCCTTATAAATAATAAAGCGGCAGTGCAGAGCGGCGCAGAAGATCCGGCGGCGACATTCCACGGCCGCGAAGATCCCACTGCCTGCCCGCCTGCCCGCCCGCCTCCTCTTTATCCCCATCGCCTCTGCTGCATTAATCCATAAAGCCGGTGAGCTCTATCCTCTCATTTAGATTTTAACGCTCTTTCTGCTCAGTTCGCTCTCTTCCTCTTCATTTCTTCTGCCGGTGAGCTCTATCCTCACGGTCTCACCGACGGGTGATGGACTTCTCCCGCCTCCCTCCTCCGGCCTCCTTGCATATATCTGGGGAGTCAGGGTCGCCGCGGGAGGGATGCGGGACGCCAGACACCGGGAGAAGGGAGGAGGCGGAGGCCAAGAGGGAGAGTAGAGCGAAACAGAGGTACCGACTCAGAAGCGAGAGAGGAGAGAGAGGAGGGTGTACCTTCTTTGCCTTCTTGGTCGACGGCGACGGGGAGATAGGTGACGCCGAGACAGCGGGCGAGACGGGCAACGCCGAGACAGAGCAGACGACGGTGAGATGGGCGTCGCCGCCGCGTGTTCCAGCCTTCTAGGTGAGTCTTGTTTCTTCGGCAGTTCAGCTCTTCACCTTCTCTTTCCCCCGTGTCTCTCTCTGCTTTGGTTTAGTCGCCTAGGTTCTCTTCTACTTGGCTGATTTAGTCGCATGAAGACACTCCTCTACCAAGGCGTCGCCTTGAGCCAATGACGCCAGGGGACGCCATGGGACTAAGGCGGACGCCATACGTCTGAGCGGCAAGGCGGCCGCGCTTGATGCATGCCACGCCTTTCGCCTAAGCGGCGCCTAGACGCGTCGCCGGAGGACTTTAATAAACATGGCCACCAGTAAGGATTTATTTTGAGTATCTTGAGTCGGCCGAAAAAAACATCGTTCTAGCCGTCGCGCCGTCCAGCGCCGCATGTTAGACTTCGTTGCCCTGGTCTCCATGTCGTCGGTAGCAGCCTACCAATGGGCCTTTGCTTCCCTCCTCATTGTCCGGTGATCTTCAATGGTGTTAATTACACCGACTTCGTGTCTCACATGCGCATCCACATGCGTGGTCTTCGTCTCTGGGGCGTTCTCTCTGGCGATGTCACCTACCCACCTTGCCCTACTCCCCCGACGGAGCCTATGTCATGCTTGGCGCCTCGACGGTAAACAAGGCGCTATCGATGTTCCGGCCTTCTTGATGAGAAGGCTGCCTCTGCCTACCAAGAGACTCTGGAATCCTACATAGATCGATTGACCACCTACACTCAGTGGTGCGACAACGGCGCTTCGGCTGCTTCTTGTCTTCATCGCCGATGTCCGACCTCGATTTTCTTACGAGGTTGTGGGACTCCTTCTACCGCCCGGATGTGGACTCAACTTCGTCAGCGCTACGAACCCTCTGGAGATGCTCTCTACCTGTCGTGGTTCGCCAGGAGCACTCTCTTCAGCAGGGTGATGCTACTGTTGACGCCTTCTACGCTCGAGTTACATTATGCGGCGTCGGTGGACTCTCTTCGCACTCTTGGTTGTCGCCCTGCTTGCGTCTTTGCTCGTATGCGTCTTGACACTGGAGTTTCAGCGTGTCTACGAGTTCCTTACTCGCCTTCGTCCTGAATTCGAGCAGAGGCGCGCCCAGCTTCTTACACGTCACCCTCGTCACTCTTTTGGAGGCTCTTACTGAGATACGCGCAGAGGAGACTCGTCTGAGCTGGTCTGATGCTACTCCCCTCCGTGCTCGCCGCTCGTCCACCTGCTACACCGACTGCTCCACGTTTCAGTACACTGCCTCCTCCAACGGCTACCACAGGTGGTGGTGGCCGTCCTCGCTGCTCCTACTGTGACAAGGTTGGCCATGTTGAGGCCCAATGCTATAAGAAGCAGCGGCATCTTTCACGTCGTTCTTCTCCTAGCACTGGCACCGGTGCTTCTACATCGACGTCTACATCGACCCTTCGCCATTTCTCTCACCGAGGGAGATAGCAGACTGACGGCGCTGCTTGCGCCTGAGTTCTCCTCGGCGGAGTTACGCTCATCGACTCTTGGGCAATGAGAAACCACCTCCTACACAGTCAGGTACCTCCCCATGGATTCTTGATTCAGGAGCATCATTTCACATGACTTCTGATTCTTCCACTTTGTCTTTCATTACACCTCTTGATTCTTCTGTCAGTGTTCTTACTGCTGATGGTACCTCTCTCTCTGGTCGAGGACCTCTTAGCAAATCATCCTTTCATATTCCTTATGTTGCTCATGTTCCTCGCCTTACCATGCAGCTTCTTTCTGCTAGACAGATTACTGACTTTGGTTGTCGGGTCATTCTTAACTCTGACTCTTGTTGTGTTCAGGACCGCCACACGGGGGCTCTAGTTGGTTCTGGCCCTCGGCGCCTTGACTCACAGCGCCTCTGGGAGCTTGACTGGCTTCACCTTCCTTCCGCTGCCACCGTCGCCGCTAGTCTTTCCGCTTCTGCCACTTCGTCTACCAGCTCTTTCCAGTAGTGGCATCACCGCCTTGGTCATCTGTGTGGATCTCGCTTGTTATCTTTAGTCCGTCGTGGTCTTCTAGAGTCTGTCTCAGGAGACGTGCCTTTAGATTGTCAGGGCTGTAAGTTAGGGAAACAGATTCAGCTTCCCTATTCTCATAGTGAGTCTGTCTCAGCGACCATTTGATCTTATTCATTCAGATGTTTGGGGCCCGGCTCCCTTCTTTTCGAAAGGAGGCCATCGATATTATATCATTTTTATAGATGATTTCTCTCACCACACTTGGATATATTTTATGTTTTCTCGTAGTGAGGTCCTCTATCTATAAACAATTTGCTACTATGGTTTGCACACAGTTTTCCACTCCTATTCGTGTCTTTCGTGCTGACTCTGCTGGCGAGTACCTCTCTCGTTACCTGCGCAGCTTTCTTGCTGGCGAGGCACCCCTTCGATTCTCTTGTCCTGGTGTTCATGCTCAGAATGGTGTTACTGAGAGCAAGCATCGTCACCTCCTTGAGACGGCTCGTACCCTGATGATTGCCGCCTCTGTTCAACCTCACTTTTGGGCCGAGGCCGTTTCCATTGCCACCTATCTCGTCAACATTCAGCCCTATTCTGCTCTTCAGGGTGAGATCCCGATTGAGCGTCTCTATGATCTTTCTCCATACTACTCTGTCATTCGTCTGTTTGGCTGCGTTTGCTACGTTCTCCTTGCACCTCGAGAACGCACCAAACTGACTGCTATGTCTGTTGAGTGTTTTTTCTGGGATACAGTGCCGAGCACAAGGGTTATCGGTGCTGGGACCCTGTTAGTCGACGGATGTGAATTTCTCAGGATGTGACTTTTGACGAGTCTCGTCCCTTCTACCCACATCCTGCCTCTCCTTCGGTTTCCTCTGTAGAGTCCCTGTCTTTTTTGACTTTTCCAGATACACCCATCTCTGTCTTGCCCTCGTCCACCCGTCCCACTGAGTCTCCACATATACCTCCAGAGGCGTCTCCGCCGTTGTCGCCGCCCGCTTCGTCACCTGCGGCTCCTCAGGCTCCTTCCACTCTCTTCTACACTCGTCGACCTCGTATTGAGGCTCTTCCAGATGAGTCATCTTCCCCTAATGTTTCATCTTCTCCTGATGCTCCATCTTCCCCTGATGGGTCATCATCTCCTCGTTACGGTCTCCGCGATCGTCATTCGATTCGGCCTCCTGCCCATTTTGGTTTTGCTGGTGCAGCTACCCATGACCCTGTCTCCTACCGGGATGCTGTTACTCACCCTGAGTGGCAGTATGCCATGGCCAAGGAGAATGCTGCTCTCGAGCGTACTGGTACTTGGGATCTTGTTCCTTTTCCATCTCACTCTCGTCCCATCACGTGTAAGTGGGTCTATAAGATTAAGACTCGCTCTGATGGCTCTCTTGAGCGTTATAAGGCACGTCTTGTTGCTCGTGGCTTCCAGCAGGAGCATGGTCGTGACTACAACGAGACTTTTGCTCCTGTGGCCCACATGACCACTGTCTGCACTCTTCTTTCGGTAGCGTCTGTTCACCATTGGTTCGTTTCTCAGCTTGATGTCAAGAATGCATTTCTTAATGGCGAGTTGTGTGAGGTCTACATGCATCCGACACCTGGGTATTCTGTTCCTGAGGGTATGGTCTGTCGTCTTCGTCGCTCTCTATGGCCTTAAACAAGCCCCTCGTACTTGGTTTGAGCGCTTCTCCTCTATGGTCACTGCTGCTGGCTTCTCAGCTAGTGATAATGATCATACTCTTTTTGTCCACACTTCGTCTCGTGGTCGAACTCTTCTTCTTCTATATGTTGATGATATGATCATCACCAGAGATGATTTTGAGTACATTGCCTTTGTCAAGGCTCGTCTGAGTGAGCAGTTCCTTATGTCGGATCTTGGTCCTCTTCATTACTTCCTTGGGATTGAGGTTACTTCCACTCCAGATGGTTTCTTTATGTCCCAAGAGAAGTATATTCAGGATCTTCTTAATCGCGCTTCTCTCACTGATTAGCGTACTCTTGAGACTCCCAGAGAGCTCAACGTTCATCTTCGACCCTCTGATGGCGAGCCTCTTTCTGATCCGACTCACTATCGTCATCTTGTTGGGAGTCTTGTCTACCTTGCTGTTACTCGTCCGGATATCACTTATCCAGTCCACATTATGAGTCAGTTCGTCTCTGCTCCCACTCAGGTCCACTACAGCCACCTTCTTCGAGTTCTGCAATACCTTCGTGGGACTATCTCTTGTCGTTTCTTCTTCCCACACTCCAGCTCGTTACAGCTTCAGGCTTATTCGGATGCTACTTGGGCCAGCGATCTCTCTGATCGCCGGTCTATCTCTGCTTACTCTGTTTTTCTTAGTGGTTCTCTCGTTGCCTGGAAGAAGAAGAAACAGACTGCAGTATCCCGTTCGAGTGCAGAGGCTGAGTTACGAGCTATGACTCTATTGACAGCAGAGATTACATGGCTACGGTGGTTACTTAAGGATTTTGGTGTTTCTGTCACTACATCAACTCCTCTCTTGTCAGACAGTACAGGTGCTATCAGTATTGCCTGTGACCCTGTGAAGCATGAGCTCACCAAGCATATTGGTGTTGATGCTTCCTTCATAAGGTCTTGTGTGCATGATCAGGTGATTGCTCTTCAGTATGTGTCTTCCGAGCTTCAGATAGCGGATTTCTTCACGAAGGCTCAGACTCGAGCTCAACACGGTTTCTACCTCTCCAAACTCAGTGTTGTTGATCCATCATGAGTTTGAGGGGGAGGGGTGTTAGAGATATATATGTATAGTTGTGTTATTCCCCATTGTTATGAGGGGTTATTTGCATATTTACCTTATGTACTTGTCTATATATACTGGCATGGATATCAAGGCGTCGCCTGGCGGTAAGGCGGTCGGAAGTGGGTCGCCTCGCCGTCGCCTTGCCATGGTTGCCTAAGGCGTCCAGTTCCCCTCCTCCCGGCTCCTCCTTCTCCCGGCTCCCTTCTCTCTCCACGGCTTCCCCTCCTCCTTCTCTCCGGCCCCTCCCATTCAGGCTCCCTCCTCCCATGGCCTCCCCTCCCTCCTTCTCCTCCGCCGCCGCGCGGCGTGTGTGAGGAGAGGAGGAGGGCGAGGCGAGAGAAGGAGGAGGCGAGGCGGGAGGAAGGGAGGCAGCGGAGGAGGAGAGGAGGGAGGCGTCGGCGCCTCGTGACTTTGGTCGGCGAGTCGTCATGCCATGTGGCGATTAAGCCGTCGCTTCGGGCAACCGATCGCGTGAGATTGAAGCCGTCGCCTCGCCTCCTCGTTAATACATGTAGTCGCTCGGAACTTCTGGGGATAACGAGGAGTCGCTCATGCACTCTCTGCTGGGGATAACGAGGAGGCAAGGGCAGTGGGGATAACGAGGCGAGGCGGTGGCGGCCCGGCGGCCGGGCGATGGGCGCGGCGGGCACCGGATCTTCGCGCGTGGAATCTCGCTATCGGGATCTTCTGCGGCCACTCTGCTGTCGCCTTACGATTTATAAGGCGTCGCCTCGCCTCGCGCCTTAGCGCTTAAAAGGTGTGAGGGGGGTGGATCGCCTCGCCTCGCCTTACCGCCTTAATAACCATGTATACTGGCCCATTGGCCCCCTGAGAATACAAGTTGCTATTGCTTAACACTTTCAATCTTTAGGCCCATCACGTTGCCACAAATTATCTCAATAATTTATTATCTCCCTTTTATTTTGCTTCTAATTTTTTGCAGATGACAAGAGGGATCTGGCTTATACAAGATAGATTTCTTACCTGTGCCCTGATAATTGCACTTCTCTTGTCTTGCTCAGCTTTCTCAACAATGAACTTGGCACGCTCAGCTTCTTGTGCAGCAACCTGTTTGGCTTCAATGGCATGAGTGAACTCCTTTCCAAAGCTCAGGCTTGTAATGGACACATCATCAAGGGCAATGTTAAAGTTTCTGGCTCTCTCAGTCAGTATCTTCCTAATCTCCCTACTTACAGACTGAAATTAGAGGGGGAAATGAGAAAACAGTTAGTACCCCCAAGTAATATTAGCTTCTGTCAAACATAACAAGCAAGCCTTCACAAAGCGTATGGTCTAATCATACCTCTCTCTGTGTGATTAGCTGACTAGCATTGTATTGAGCAAC
This sequence comes from Hsuehochloa calcarea, assembly GCA_036346395.1. NCBI lineage: Eukaryota > Viridiplantae > Streptophyta > Magnoliopsida > Poales > Poaceae > Hsuehochloa > Hsuehochloa calcarea. The sequence continues at coordinate 12,828,811 of CM070605.1, read as the reverse complement.
AACAGCTTTCAACGTTTCATGAATGATTGAAGGCAAAACTCTCTCATTGAAGTTCTCCCCCAGAGTCCTGTAGATAGTTGGTAACTTCTCTGGCATGGGCCTTGTAAGGACACGCAGACCAATTTTCACCTGCCCAAAAAGGGTACAGTATAAAAAAAATATGAAAATAATTCCAGTGACATATCATCCAGACACAGATCAAAAGAAACTTGGAATGTAAAAGCGCATGGCATGAATTAATCCACGTGATAAATGATAGCTTAAATTGCCTCATAAAAATAAATCTGTTATGACAAAAAGGGTAACACAAATTTTGGCATTTTGCAAAAAGAAAACATATTATCACAAGCCCGAAAAGGGATTGTACAGCTATTAGCAGACTAAGAACTTTACTTTTGCAAAGGAGTTAAAACAGACCTATTTATAAAAAATACCCGTTTAACAAGATCATCTTTATGCCCAAATGAATAGGGTAGATGTCATGAACCTCAGTTCATCAGGGTAAATACCATACAGAGGAGGGTCGACACGGCTCGGCTGAAGGAGAAGGGTCTTAGGAGAAAGGAGGGACTATGGACCGGGATGACGAACCTTGGGAGAGACTAAATTATTTCTTCTTGCTTCCTTATGAATGGTGTGGCTTCTCTTTGTATAGATAAGGTTAGCCCTAACAATATGGAAACTATTATATTTAATGCAACCAATCAACTAAGGATAAGATAATATCTATGTTTTCTAAATATAAAGATATGTATCTAATCATTTCTAATATGAAAATATGTTTCTAATCATTATTAATATGAAGATATAAATCTAACTATTCCTAATATAAAGAAAACAACTAATCCAATCTAATCTAATCCATTCGGGCATAGTTCACGCGCATAAATGGTACATGTGAACGGTAATTTCTACCCATACCAGCCTCGATGCATGGCGCATGGCCGTAGCTCCCCCTGGGCCCATACCCATGACAGCAGATGATTTTTAATGTAATCCCATCATATGACGAGCAGTAGAAGCACCACCTTATGAACACTCCAAAAGCCATAAACATATCCGGAATAGAAATAGATAATTGAACATGCATGAAACACAGAAATAAAATGGTTATTCATATACAATGACACGCTAGAGCACCCCAGATGCCATCAGAATACTGTTAGGTTGAATAAACTGCAAAATGATCTTTGCTGAGGTTAATTTGTAATTGATTTGAAACAAATTAACAATAACAGTATTCCCTGGAGTATTTATGGAATATTACTTCAATGCAAATTGAAAAAACGCCACTAGTGCTGAAAGGTAATATAGTTCGCAACAACCCAATAAATGCTATTGAAGGATCATCAACAATGAATCGAGTAAGCAACGCATTTGTTGGCCAAAATTTGAGGTCAGCTTGATCATACAATCCACCAGGCAACAAATGAGCATGCATCTTAAATAGCAAAGAGCCACATTTACACAGGAATTAGAAGCACAATTTCCAAAACCCAGAAAAAAAATGACATAGGACTAAAAAGGAAGAATATTTACCATCTGGAGATCCCTGCTTCCAGAAGTACTCTCAACAAGATTGGGGCGAGCGCGGACATCATAAATGATTGGCCTTTCAAACCATGGAATCATCAAGTGAGTCCCTTCAGGGTACACCTGGATGTAGTACAGGTTAGATATAAAGTTAGTTGGTCATCCAGACATGTTAAGGGGGTGCAAACTAAGGTAATCTGCAGCAAAAAGGATATATAGAAAACCTAGTTCACTGTTCACATGGTAATCCCATGAAACAAAACGTCCCCAGAGAATTAATTTGAACAACAAGAAATGACAGTATTGCTTCACTAGTCACATACTCAGAAATGCTCCATGTACATGGACAAGTTTTGGTGCACAAAACGGCATCACAACTCATATATGAATATGACAGCTAATCCAGGGCTACAAATGATGGTGTGCAAAATGAGTGAAGCTTGTGAATTGCTGAAGAAATAGGTAATGGTGTTCACAAATTTTGGCACTGCTACAACATGGATTAAGTTAAAACAAACCAATCACAAGCTCTCTTCAAGCTTGAAAGTTGAAACCAATTTGGTTTGAATTGAGCTAGGCGAAGCTCAGCCTGAATGGGTAAGATTCTATATGAATCTAGATAAATGCATGGCAAGACTGTTTAATCATCCCTCCAATCTTCCAGATGCATATACAATGGTTAAATCCACTCAAGCTAACTCTCATGCTAGTTCCAAATTTTGTGGTATGCACATAGTTTCAAATAATCCTTTGGACTACATTCAAACCAAGCTAAGAGTGTGTTTGGATGAGTGAATGGAGAGATCCTGTAAAGGATGGTTCGGGAAATGAGCATGTTCACGTGTTTGGTTCGTTGAATGGAACCGATCGATCTAGGACCAAAGTGTTTCACGGAAAGGAATATTCGACGGAGATGTTGTACCATTTTGTTCGACGAAAACGAGTGAACCACATGGTTTAGCACCGCCTTGTTGAAGCGCAGTGTGCGCTCACTCGCGGCCGCCCCGGCGAGCTCTGACCATCCTCTCCCGTGCGCTCTGCTCCCCTCCATTTCCCATCCGTTACCCCCCCCCCAATCTCCTCGAGCTTGCCTCAAATCACGTCACCGCTCAAGCTCTCGCATCGGCCACCGCGTCACCGTCATCGTTCAAGCCGCCCCAGTGCGCTCCTCCCCAAGCTACCCACATCACGACGTGTTCCGGCACTCAAGGACACTTTCCCCTCCATTAATTTCAAGATTCCCCCACTGGAGCGCCGCCATCTTCCTCGTTTCCGGCCGAAAGCCGCCGCCACAGCCGCCATTCTTCGTCCGGTGAGTATTGCTTCGATTCCTCTCCACTTGAACACCTCCTCGCCCTCCCCTTTCCTTCCCCACAACCCACTCCCTCTAACCTACCCCATAGCGCCGACAAGCCAACCGCGCCGCCACCAACCCTCGTCGTCAGGCCTCCTCGATCCTCCTCTCCCCCGACCAATCACATGGGTGAGCTCCCATAGTATCCCTGTCGCTCATGCTCACCCTATTTTCCCTCCTGTCCCACCCGAGCACCGCCGCCACCGTTCCTCCCCCAACTCCAGCCACCGCCTGGCCGCCACCGTCCACCTCCGGCCGCGCCGCCACCACCCCTGGACTCCTCTTCCCCGCGAGGACCCATTTTTGGGGTCACCGCTTCTGCTTCGCAACTCCCTCGCCACCGGCTAGCCCGCCCGCGCCGACCTCTACCCCTCCTCTGTTTTCTTTCTGCTAGCCCCCTTCTGTCTATGTCTCTCTCTGTTCATCCATCCAACCAAATAAAAAATGTTGTATGATCTCGTCCAATCAACTAAACACAGTACTGGTATCGTTCCATTCAGGATCATCCCATCCACTTGAACCGAACCATCCCGTTCAGCTTCATTCATCCATTCAAACACACCCTAAATAAAGACATTTGATATCACAGACGAATTGAGCTAAGCTGAAACTGAAAATAAGCTGAAAGTTAGGCTTAGTTAAAATATCACTCTAGCTTAACTCTTCTTTAGCCCGAACTACGTAGAAGAAAAAATATTGCATACATATTTTCACTACGAAGGGGAGAAATGGATTGACAACTGCCTTTTCTTACTGAGATCAAGAACTGCAATGGTTAATATATGTACACTTGCTTGCGTCCTCACTCCACAAGACTTCTAAATAAGTTAGTTTTGTATGAATAATAACCAGGAAAGGACAGCTACATATACAATGCAAGAGAAGAAAATAATTATTTATTTAACGCATTCCTCTTTTCTCCCTTCAACACAAGACTAGCAAAACGGAAACAACCAAACTTGTATGATACTATCATGCGGTAAAATTTACACTTTCATTACACAAACCGTGATTTAAACACACCAGTATCGATACAACATCTAGCCATACAAGTATTGATATTACAGCTCTCTATACAATAAATCAGGAAGCAGTACAACCAGATCTGATGTCCTTTTAAGGCCATAAAAAACCAAGACATTAGAAATCTTCCCTCAGAATGGCTAATAGAACATGATACAAGGTAGGAGATAGAGAATAGTGGGCAAAAAAATTATCTCTTCTTTGCAATTAAAAAATATGTTTGGTTGCCTCATAAATGTTCTAGACAAATAGCATGAACACAATACTATCTCACTACCAGTTCGTGAATGGGAAATAAATCAATAATAACACATCTACAACTATGATGTCAATCAATACTTCAAGAGTTCATCTAAAATTCATGAGTGAACAAACATTAAAATATTTGATTCTAATCAGACCAATTGAACACTTCCGTATAAAATAAGCAGGCACTATCTAATGCCTTCAAGAATGAAGCACTTTGTTTTCTTTTATAGGAGAAAGGAAAGAACACCAATATCCATACTGCAGTAAAATAAAGATAGCAGAAACTAAAATAAGGAAGCATTTATGCCTTGAACCAAGTTTAGAGAAATCATGAGAAAAGGATGATAGTGGAGACAACAGAAAGTGCCGTTATTTATACAGGTGGAAAGGGGTCCGTGTTTTCTTAACACATCCAACATGTACGCAACATTTCCAGGTGCATTGATGGTGTACCATTCACATGGTCAAAACCAGATCAAAACTATAAAAAAACAATCATTGTAAATTGCTAATTAGTTCTTTGAACAAATGAAAACAAAAACGGAGTGAAAAGACATTTCTAAGTTCTCCACTACACCACAAGCATGGACTTTCCCTATCATAAATCTGCAGCAGGTGAGTCAATAAGACAAGCCAGCTGCCCGTTCCAAACTACTTATTGGGAATCTAGCACAGAAATTTCACAGCTTTCTTGACCTTCAAACTGGAGTTCATACAGAAAAGCATGCAGTACTGAGATAGTTGTCCAAACAAGGAATCAGACAGCAGAAATCAGTAGCATTAAAGTACACAAAGAATCAGACAGCTGAAATCACTAGCATTAGACTACAGATTGGCATGTTCGCAATAACTCCACACCAACTCCCCCACACCAAGCAATGGTTGAACTCAATCATACATTCCACACATCTTATGGTACAACTAACCAACCAACGCAAATGATTAGCTTGGATTTACCGGAAAGTGCAAAAAAAATCCCAATAAATCTGCTCAAAACACCATGCAGGCTGCCACGCATCTCAACGCAGCAGTTTGGCCACATTTCTCCAACCAATCGTGCCCTAAACCCTACGCTACCCAACGGAATCGCCACCTCCGCAACCAACCACCACTCATCGAAGTAGAGAAAGAGGGAGAGGGTGAGAGGGATGAGCGTGTGGTGAGTCCGGACCTTGTCCTTGATGCCCTGGATGCGGTTGAAGACGATGGCGCGGTGGCCGCCCTCAACGTTGTAGAGGCTGTTCGTCGCGGCGTACACGGCGGCGCCGCCCAGCAGCAGCACCTTGGCCAGCGCGCCCGCGCCCGCCGGCGGCATCGGCACCCGGGCGCCGCCCTTGATGTTCATCGCTACGCCCCCTCGGATCACCGGAGACGGAGCAGGAGGTGGAGAACGAGGAGGAGCAGGAGGTGGAGAACGAGGAGGAGCGGGTGCGTCGGCGCCGCTTTGGGGGCGGCGGAGGCTAGGGTTTTGGAGGGTTTTGTTGAGGAGGCGAAGGGAGAGGCGAGGGAGGCAGGCGGTGAGATCTCGACCGTCAGATTTTGAGTGGACGGTGGGTGGAAGGTGATGGGAGCGTGGGGTTCTTTCCTGCACCGCAAGAAAGGGGATTTTATGGTGGTGCTTGCCACTTGCCAGTGTTCGGGTGCTTTCCTCGTGTTCTCTTTGTTATTTCTCTCTCCTTTTCCGGTTGACCTTTCTCTTTCCTCATTTCTTTTCTTTCTTGGCAAGAAATTAATACCAGATAAATCACATATTGGAATTTGTAAGGTATAGCGAATTAAAATACTTCGTACATGTCACTTATAAAAATTGTAGTTCAGACTAATCTCCTGCCACTTAGCCGGGACAAGAAGTACTTGTATCGATGCCAAATCTGGTACTAAGATTGGAGAGGGAGGGTTCAAGCAAGCAAAAAAGGTTGGCACTGGTTTGCCTTGTATTGATTCTAATTTACTAGCATGTTGCTAGTTATCACTAGAACACATCTTCATCCTCTCGCCTCTACAACACCAGTTACATACTGCAGCGCACCAGTGCCACCAACTCCCCATCACCCAACCAAACAGATAGATGAGGATATATCTAGGACCATCCCATATATGTTCAACCTAGTTCAAACAATCAAATACACCCTTAGTTACTTCTACTATCGATTGAAGTGACTCTATAGAGTCCAGTGTGTCGAACTTCTACTATCGATTGAAGTGACTCTATAGAGTTCAGCATGTCGATGTGGGCCAAGGCAATGGACAAGATCCTAGAGTGCATCCACGTTCATACATAGTTGTAGAGATGTGCTTGGCGTCCTTCTTGGAATTGTAAGTTTGAACTTTCTTTTTTCCCACTTTTGTGATTCTTGATTTAGTATTTAGTAATAGGACGCCCGTTTCGTACTCCTGGGAATACATACTCCCGCTTCGAATATACCACTTAAATAAATATATTATACTTCTTTATCATTTTCAGTATACTTAAATATCAATTATAAGATACTCCAATACGATTTGATTGAAAAATTTTCATTGGAGTCCTTTATTTTTGCTATATACCTTTTTTCATACATAAAAGAAGTATATACACAAATTTAGCTATAAAAGGTGGACTTTAATGATTTTTTTCATAGAACTCACTTTGGAGTATCTTATAATCATCATTGGAGTATACTCAAATAGATAAAGAGGTATTATCATACGATTTAAGTAGTATATGAGAGGCGGGAGTACATACTCTCAGGAGTACCAAACCATTTTCCTTTAGTAATAATAATAAAACGGTTCTGTGCGATGCTTTCCCTTGTTATTTCCAAGAATCATCTACAAAAGTATATTGTCCATATTCGACTGACTCCATGCGCATGCGCGCGTTCCACAAGGGTACGTGCATTAAAACAAGGGATAATTGGGTTTTTATCACTCAAAAGTGTAGCTAGTAGGGATATGTCATCATACAAAATGTAATCAATCTTTTGCCACCCAAAAGGTTAGATGCTCCATCTTTTGCCACTCTTGACCATTTTGCTCCTCCCTTCTTCTTTCTACTCCCAACATTTCCTCTTTCTCTGTCACCAGCCACTCGATGAGCTTGAGATCATAGTTGGCCTCCCTCCTTGCGTGCCTTCACCGGTACCTCGCCACATGCCTCCCAGCTCCACCTCCTCCTTGCCTCTACCCCGACATCCCCAAGCCTCCTCGAGCGGCCGCAGTGGCGCCTCCAATCCCTCTTTCTAGGATAATTCCTTTTCTTGATGTTTTGGCTTCATCACAAAATGTCAAATTGGTTGTGGTTACTGTCTCACTCTCCCCTCTCTCCGTGGCCATGTCCTACAATGAGCTATTGTTCACGGTGGCCTCGCCGAGCTAGAGCTCACAAGTCACAATGCCCATGCAGAACATGCTACCAAAGACACTAGATGTCATGGTGGCCTCGCGCGGGACGACAATGCCTGATCTCTTGGTGGCCTTGTGGAGGTGGAGGTAAGAATGGGTGTGGGTGGAGGTCGCCGGCAATGAACCATGGTTGGTGAGGAGTTGGAAGGAAGAAGAAGGGGGAGTGGCAAAATGGTCCATAGGGACAAAAGATAAAGGATCATATCTTTGAAGTGGCAAAAAATTGGTTACATCCACTACTACAAAACATGCTATACCAGACGCTCCATCACAGACGGTTCCAAATGAACCGTGCGTATTTATACTATCACGAGCGGTTCCAAAGGAAAATGCAGCGATACGCAACTATCACGCAGACGGTTCGTGAATAGAACGTGCGTGATAATCCTGACGGTTCTTAAGAAGAACCGTGCGTGATATCGAACATCACTGAGCGGTTCTTCTTAAGAACCGTGCATGAATATCCTGACGGTTCTATTCACGAACCAAATGCAGTGATAATGCGTATCCTGAGCGGTTCTTCTTAAAAACCGTCTGTAAATTATTAGGCGGGAAAATGAAAATTTGGACTTAATGGATGGGCTGCCGAAACTCGCTTTATATAAACGTCGTCCCCTGAGCTCTCTATGTCGAAAAACCATCTTCTCATCCCCTGAGCTCGTCCAGACCAGCCTCCTCCACCTCGTCGCCCCCGGCCTCCTCCACCTCGTCGCCCCCGACCTCCTCCACCTCGTCGCCCCGAGCTCATCGCCTGACCTCGAATGTCACCGGCCTCCACGACCTCAACTCTCTACTCCCCTTTTGCTCTGTGATGTGGATTACTGAAAGCTAGTATTAGTGCTCTGTGAATGGACTATGCTGATGATGTTGTTGATGCTGTTGTGATTATTGTGGGAAGCTCTCTATGCATGTGTAGTTCATCTTTGAGTTATTTGGTTTGGGCAAAAATATACGGCAGATCGCGCCTTTGTTGGTAAAACCACCATAACTTTTGCATACGAACTCGGATTGCGACGTTCTTTGGCTCATTGGAAAGCTAATGAAAAGTTCAATCCAAAAATCCATAAGTCCAACTCAAATTCATTTGCAAGGCTCAGGAGGCTCCAGACGAAGTGAAAACCCCCAAAAAAAGGTCGTTTAGGGCCTCAAAACAGCCTCTGAAGTTTTAGCAACCGTTTTCGTTTTTTTTTTCAATAGAAAAAGCTATCACAGACGGTTCTAAACAAGAACCGTCTGTGAAAAAGCTATCACAGACGGTTCTGAACAAGAACCGTCTGTGATACCTTTTTTCATAGACGGTTTGAAAACCGTTTGTGATGACCGTTTGTCATCACAGACACATAAATCTAGACGGTTCAAAAACCGTCTGTGATGACAGTTTAGAACCGTCTGTGATGACGTTTTTTGTAGTAGTGATCATGTATGACGGCAAATCCTAAAACACCAACTTTTTGAGTGGCATATACTCATTTCCCGCTAAAAAACAATGGGATGCCCAATGCTTTGAAACCTGGATCTTGATCCAACATCTACCTTTGTCTTAATGTTCTTTTTATGTTACGAATGACAAAAGACTGGAATAAGGAATTATTCGAACCTAGACAAAAAAAATTAAGTTTGGTAAACTTCTACAATATAAAAAGATATAAATAAAGTAAACCTATATGAACCGAAACTCCTACAAATCCAAAAACAAATAGAACTAAAAATTATAGTAAGGTTTTTCTAAAGTTAGATATTACATTTTTAGCTGAAAACTATATATTACTTTTTTAGTGCAAAAAACTTGATATTACCTAACACCACAAGCTCCGGTGACTGAAAAGTAAAACCGTAAACAACACAAGAAAAATGCCCCTACGCGGAGACAAATCATCCCAACACGTGAGGGAGGCTCAATCTGATGCTTTCTTGGCCAACATATACACGTACCATCTCAATTTTTACCACTTAAAAAGACTTTAGTTGTGGTGAGTGATGCGTTCTTATTCTTCCACCTTTAATCTTCTTTGCACCGACAAGTAGAGCCAACACCCAAAGCCAGAGCCTCCCTCCCACTCCTCTTTCTCTCTCTCTTTCTCTCTCTCCCTCACGCCTCCCACTCGCACTGCCGTCCCTCCCCTCCTCTCTCTCACACCTCCCGGCACACTCTTTCCCTCACTCCCCACCTGCGGCGCACTCTTTCCCTCCCTCCCCACCCACGGCGCTCACTACTACAGAAAAGGTCATCACAGACGGTTCGTAACAGTCATCACAGACAGTTTTTGAACCGTCTCGAAATTTATATACGAGATATGACGGTTCCAACCACGAACCGTGCAGTGATTACATAGTATCACGCAGACGGTTCGTGGTTGGAACCGTCTGTGATAAGTCCTTAAACCTAATTAATTTTTATCATATTTTCAGCTAGCCATGCCCTCTGAAAACTAGCAAGCAGAAACATGTCACAGATAATTGTTGACAGCTCAAAGTGATCATTTAACTCAAAATCAATTACAAAAGAATGTTTCAAATCAATTACAAAAGAATGTTTCAAGTATATATTGTCGCTAGAGTTACAAATTGAATTACAACCAGTCAAAGTGAATTACAATATTGAATCAATTGTTTCGAGGTCGTTCATCGGTGTCGACGGCGTGAAACTCTCCGTTGGTGTTAACTATGTCTGCCTTGATGAAGCCACAGAGCTCCCCTCGAATGTGCATGACCTGGTCCATCTCAAGTGCATTTAACTCTATGTTCAGGCCCTGTCGCTAGCAAGAGTAAAGTAGTAAACATATATATTTAAATTTATAATTAGGAAATAATTATTACGAGATTGACAAACCTGGGGATCGTTCGTCCTAGAAGCAATCAATAGCTGCATATGATGGCATACGTAGAATGCGCATATGTGATCTCGTTTTTTGCTGGCGGCACTGCAAAAATAGAATTACATATATATGTACAGTCAGTTCGAGACGCAATATTACGGAGTATGATATATGATTATTGTGTTGTAGCGCGTACCGTAAATCGCATCCTGTGAGTCAGTGTGGCGCTCGTTCCCTTATATAAACCTCCATCGGCAACATAGCCGATGAACGCCCTACATGATTCAAAAAAGTTATCCTTGTCCATTTCAAACGAAGGAAGACTACAATAGAGTTATGTGCGGAGGAAATGAACATATCTGTCGAGTATTCCTTTAAGAATGGTGAAGTCGTAATTTTTGTTGAGTAGAGAATCAAGGTACAATACCATGTTCCTCTTTGGCACAAGAATCATAAGAATCCAGTGGAACCTACTCGTGTATGTCGCTATAGTCATAAACCTATGTTGAAACGTAATTTGTATAGCAAATATTGAAACACTTACTTCTGGTTGTAGGGCACCATTATGTAGTCCCTGTCGTCCAGAGCAAGCAATCCCATTTTTATGTAATTCTCGACGTAGGATGCGTCTTGGTTGATTGTTTGCTCAGAGACCACGTGTGGGTCGAGGAAACCCACCGGTTCTTTGATTCGATGGGCACGTTTCATAGTGTATCTGTACATAAGCAATGAGTTATGATATTTATCGGTATCACGTGAGTGTAGAAATTGATTGCACACACTTACAGTGTCCAGCATCGTAGAAGTGAGGCGTCGAGGGCAGTTAGGTTGTATAGGTCAAATAAGTCTTCGAAGCCCACGACGAAGTGGCCAGGCTCGTGGAGAAAATGCTCCCTCCCGTATCTGACGGTGATTCCAGTATGACCCCCCTTTTTCTCGGGTCTTGCACAAGTACTAATCATGCAAAGCTTGACAAGCTACTCATGAGCTCTTTATTTCTGCGTCGGAGACCAACGGACTTCCGAGTGAGTATTTGACGGGTTTGGGAGGTGCCTTAATGTTCTTCGATTTCGATTTCTCCTTAACGAGGCGGCTGTGGGACGTCTTCCCGTGAGACGCCTCAGGGACCGATATGGTGACACGCTTTCTCTTGTCCCTTCGCCGTCTTCTCGACGGGAAGCGATGTGGCGGCCTTTTGAAGCTTTGGTTGAAGCGGACTCATCGAGGGTCCTATTGGAGAGGCAGGGTCCTCTCGATATCGCGTCCTTGAAGGGTCGGTCGATGTCCTTCTTGGGCCTTTGGATAAAAGTGTGCGTGGCATCCCCTAGTGTTCTGATTTCTTCGTTCGGGGGAATCTCCAGCGGGATGGCCATGAAATTGTCATGGACCATGTCCACCTGCACCCTGGCGTAACTGTAACATCCCAAAAATGGATTTATGTTTCAAATGATAGAAAATTAGGAGAAAATTTAAAACTTTTCTTGCATCTTGAAGTCATTGATCATTTCTGTAATTCTTGATTAAGGAATTATGGAAAATCAAATTCGAATCCTCATTTGACTCCAATCAAAAACCTTCTTATCATAGATCTTGTGCCAAACCCTGGGAAATCTTTTCCCTGAGTTCTAGGGAGGCTTGGCAACACCTCTGAATTATCTCATGATTTTTAGAAATTATTTGATAATTTTTGGAGGCAAGTCAGAATTGTTCAAACCCTATTTCCCCTCTTCTGAAATTTCTGGAGAGAAATTCAGTGCCTGAAAATCTCTGAAATTTTATGAGAGGTTCCTCCGGTTGTCAGCAAACTCCAGTTAAAATTTCATAATTTTTGGAGCTTGTTTGCTACCTCAAATAATCCCTCAAAAATTACTTGTTTAGGATTCAAAACCTAACTGCTTTGCACTGTTCATTGGGTTCGGATCGGACTCGGGCTCGAGCCACTGGACTCGGTCCAGTCAACTAATCGCACCGGCACGGTCGATCGGGTGTGCTGGTCGTGAGCCGTTGGATCGGCCTCGAACGGTCTTCGACCAGCCGAATGATGGGATCGTTTCAATCCTCCCGATCTAACCCAGCCGTTGGATCGGCATCGAATGGTCTTCGACCAGCCGAACGACGAGATCATTTCAACCCGTTCGATCTGTCTCAGCCTTTCGATTTCCATCCGACGATCGACGACTCGTCTCCTTCCTCCGTCGGTAGCGTGTCACGGCGACCATGGCGTGCGCAGAGGAGAAAAGCCGCAGCGTCCTGTCCACTCCACGGTCACCTTTAAACGGCTAGCTCTGAGCGCATTAAATGCCTGTCGCGCTCCTCCCTCAGTAGGCCATGATTCGACCGCTCCCATCGCGCTCAAGTGCTCTCATGGCAGTGTTGACCCGACTGGAAAAACCCGGTCGTTGCTCTCTGCCATCGCTCTATTTAAACTCCTTTGTTTCACCCTTAGCTTCCTTTAGCACTTCCGCAACTCCAGCTAGCAATCACCATCTTGCTTGAGCTGCAGTTCCTCGCAATCCCCTCGACCGCCATCGTTGAGTGTGGAGTTTCAGTGAAGGCGGCGCAGCAGGGGTTTCTTCTTCAAGTCTTGGCCCCCTCTGCTCCCCCCTTTTTCTCTCTGGAGCTTGACCTTCACTCGGTTTGGTTCTCCCTTTGCTCAGGACGCTGTGGCCTAGTGAGGACCTTACCGCTGCCGTTCGGTCACTCGTCGCCGGAGCCACTCCGTGGGTCCCTAGTCGTTCTCCAGTTCAGGTACTTTCACCTTGCCCTATAGGAGCTTAGGTGTGTCTTCGTTGTTCTTTTGATGTTGCCCGTTCGGGAGTTCTCCCGAGCCATACCTACTCGGCCGCACTCCGTGGTCGTACCGCTGTTGCAGCCATACTCCGACCAATACTGGCTGCAGGTCAAACCGTTAAACCTTTAGACACTCAACCCTGCCTTTGGCTGGCGCCGCTGTGGTCGGAGAAGCCGCCGAGCCGCAAAGAGTGCGGGAGAGTCTTTGCCTCGTGGTCGAATTCCGACCGATCATCGTAACAGTAGTTTCGACTAGATGCAGCGTATTGATGGATAAATATGCCGTCGCGTAGTCCCCCGAAGTACCCCTTATATTTATAAGGGAGAGGCCTACCAAGTGATTGTAAGTTCTCCTACAATCACCCCCCATAGTCGTAAATCTTGCTACGACTATAGCGTGGTCGTAAGTCTTTCTAAGACCTTTACCCAGTTGTAAGTTCTGTCGCGGTCTGTACCTTGTCGTAAGTCTTACTACGATTATGTCCGAGTCATGAGCTCTTCTACGACTAGTACCTAGTCGTAAGTCTGTCTACGACTAGTACCCAGTCGTACGATGTTCTACGACCACTATCTGGTCGTAAATCCTTCCACGACTATTGTCAGTCGTAGGTTCTGCTACGACCACTACCTGGTCGTAAGACCTTCTTTTGGGTCGTATCTTTAGCATTAAGAATCCAAATCAATTGGTTCTTGTTGCTAATTTCTTTATAAATTATTCTCTTGCTACTGTAAAGTTTTCAGAATTTTTGGAGAAGGTTTGCTGTTGAGTCTTTGTGTTTTATTCGTTCTTATTGGTTGCTTTTTCGCCTTCTCGTTAGGATCCGAAGAGCACGTTGACAACATATTTGATCCTCCGCAACATCTTGACCCACAGCAAGCAGGCAAGCAGTTTGATCATGTTAATCCTATTACTTTCAAGTCTAATATCTTGTTTACAACTCATATGTATGCATGCTTTTGTGTCAAATTAATTTTCTGATTAGAGGTAGTTATTCCTATTGCCTTGTTGCCCTCAAATTGTTATCCCCTGCCACAACCGTAAGTTATTAATATCGCTGGTGAATTAGAGTCCGGTGATTTAATTATGCTCTTTTATTGTCTTTTCGATGTCACGCTTAGAAATACTTAGATGTCGGTAGTATTGGGCAGTCATCGACTTAGTCGATGATCTTGATCACACAAATATAATTATTACTCCATTATGTCCGGCACTTTGTGCTTTGTTAATTTTGTAAAGTCAAGAACTGAAAATAAAATTGTTTCGACTTGGGCACAATGGTATGTTGGTGTGATCTGTTGGTGTGAATGGAATGGTGCCTAGGTCATCAAGGACCGAGTTACTTGTGTCACTAAGCCAAGCGCTTATGCGTGCTAACCACGCGAGAGGGATATGGGACCTCTCTTGACTTAGTACTTTGGCGTGTGTTATCTCCGAGTCGCAGGAGGGGGTTGTGTGTGTCGTGTGAAACATGATATGTGTTCTTGTGTTGGGTGTGCGGTGGTGGAGATTCCGGGTAGGCTCTCCACCTCGAGGAGCATTATAGTTGTCCAAGGCTTTACCTGAGACGGGTAGTTGACCGAGGCTTTACAATGACTCCGACACAACGTATGGGTTTCTATCCATACGGACGGCTCGTGGGGTAATACACAATATTGGAAATGTCTCGTAGGACTTAGCCGTGCCGGCATACCTAAGGAAGTGTGTTTAATAGCTTGGCAAAAAGGCGGTCTAGCGTGTGGGTACATTGGTACACCCCTGCAGGGATAAAACTATTCGAATAGCCTCGTCCTAGGTTATGGACATGCTTGGTAAGGTCGTGCAAGAACTAGACTACAACCTTTTAAAATTAAAATTTTTGACATGGGTGGTATGAATGGGTAATTCATGCTATTGTTGTGGTGACTAAGGGTTTAGTCACTTCCAGGACTGTTGTTGTCTTCTATCTACTGTTATATTATTGTCTTTTACGATTATTTGAATATTAAAAATAGATTTGTCAACTGGCTTTTAAATGTATTACATTATTGCAAATGGAAACTTGCTTTATGCTAAAGGTAAAACATGCAGCCTCCACTCAAAAAGCTTGCATATAGTTATGTACAGGTCTGTTACTCTACACGTAAGTCTTGCGAGTACATTCAAAGTACTCACCCGGCTTTCTTTGGGCTCTTTGTTGAGAGAGGAAGGTGAGCCCCAAGGGCCTCACTTCTGTGAAATGTGCCGTGGATTCGACGACTAGCTTGGCGGTCCGGTCGGTTGCCTTGTGGGTTAAAGGCACACTGGTCGGCTCTTTTGTTTATAGCCATCTTATGGCACTTTTGCTTCCGCTGTTAAATTTCTTTATGTATATGTTGTTTGGCCGGTCGGCCTCTCTTTTGTAATAACTATCTTTTATTTATGTTATCTTCTGGTTGTTGCTTTGCTTCGGTTCTATGTGAATGAATGGAATTGATGCATGAGCTTTGTAAAGAGGTGTGTATACTGCATTTCTGGGAAGTATACATATCTCGAGTCCCGGTTTATTTGATTTGTGATGCTAGGGTCGAATGGATGGCTAAGCATTACAAGCCCGATAATCCGGGGTCTCACAAGCATTACATGGCGGCCTTTTGAAGCTTTGGTTGAAGCGGACTCATCGAGGGTCCTATTGGAGAGGCAGGGTCCTCTCGATATCGCGTCACTGAAGGGTCCAGTGCGATGTCCTTCTTGGGCCACTGGATAAAAGTGTGCGTGGCATCCCCTAGTGTTCTGTTTTCTTCGTTCGGGGGAATCTCCAGCGGAATGGCCATGAAATTGTCATGGACCATGTTCACTGCACTGGCGTAACCTGCGCCCGGTGTAATGCCGTCTTTGCCTTGCCACTTCCTGGTATTGATACACCATACCCCGCCCAGTCTCAATAGGAATCGACCCTACTATCCTCACTTGGAGCTTGCAGGGCGTCGGCTCCTACAAAAGGGTACACAATTAGCTAAGGCGTCCTATAGGTCTATCTTTGGAGCATTCCAAAGATGTACATTACCTCGATCCGTCGATCGGTAATTGCGTCGTCATGTCGAATTATGTGTGGACGCGACGCTACTCCGATGTCGAGCAGGACTTGCTCCCAAATTAACAGGGGCGGCTTGCGCCTGCATGAGTTCATTTACTTGGTTCTGCAAGTTTGTTATTTGTTCGTGAAATTTTGCAATAATCACATGTTCCAACCGAGCGTCGTGCTGATCCTTGGATCTCTTCCTACTCCTATACGTGTTGGAGTTGTGTGGGAATCTATCCCTCTAAGGTACGTAAACCGCAACGCCTCGCGTGCGACCCGGGTGCTCCTTGTTTCCCAGGGCCGTAGACAGTACATCCTTCTCCCTGTCTACTTCGAAGAAACCTTGGGAACATGCGAAAGTCAATGCTTCCTACAAGAGAACATCATATTATTGTAGACACCATGAAGTTATGGACTTATTAACAATTAAGTGGTTTGAGAAATTTACCAGACGTTGAGACACTGCCTCATCACGGGTTTGTCAAAGAGATGTTGCCGAAGACGTGGGCGATGCCCTCGCTCTTAACGAGCTCGAGCGCTATGCGAGATCTCGGCAAGCGGTCGTGCGGCGATCTCGATCCTCCGCCGCCTTTGCATGGCTTTACCGCGTACCAGCCGGTGCCGAGTCTGTGGGGTGAGTGTTTTGTGCTGGATAGCTCATGCGCCGCACTTTGCTCCTAAAATTCGGCGATCGTCTTCATCGCGCACGGCGTCCCATGTATCCGCGACAAAAATTGATACGTCGTGAAGGGCGTCCGACCCGTGTTCACGTACTGCGTGACAAGCAGGCTCTTGAAGGTCCTCCACGTGTGGGACATCGCCAGCAGCGCGTGCCATCGCACACGTGCAGTACGCCGGGGAAAGTGAGCGAGGCAGAAAGTTCAGTCCACAACTGGTCTCTCTGTACATCCGTCAGGGACTTCCAGGTTGGGGTGGTGATGGGGATCCGTTCCCTTGCAAGTACCCTGCAGACGGTCTAGAATCTCACAGCTGCTTTCTTGGGACTCAGCGGGATCCCGACGTCACTGACCTCCGTGATCGTCATGCGGCCCGAGGGCAATTTGGAGATTCCTCTGCCTTCTCGCCTGCGTACCACCTTGATCCGAGATCCAGACGCATTTGGCGACGTCGCTGACGGCGGCGAAGACGGTAGTCCACCCGAGCCATGTAGTCCACGCAGAACTCAATGACCTCTTCGATTGCATAACCTTCGATGATATCGCCTCCGTGAGATCGATTCCGTCGTAGGACTTGTAATTCCTATGTATCTCTCGAAGGGTACATATGGCGTAGGAACACAGGGCCGCATATCTTTATCTCTTTCATAAGGTGAACAATGAGATGGACCATGATATCAAAAAAAGACGGAGGGAAATACATCTCAAGATGACATAGATTCGTTACCACCTCGGCCTGTAGAGCGTCGAGTCCTTCGGGATCGATGACCTTCTGAGCAATTGAGTTAAAGAAATAACACAACCTAAAGATTGCCACTCGGACCTTGTTTGGCAAGATACTCCTAATTACAACAGAAGCATCGTGTCATCGGACATGACAATCTCCACAGGCGATCGACCGCCCCAAACAACCGATCGGACCGCTTTGTGGTCCGGCGACCTTGGCAAACCCCGAAAACGCGAGATTTTGCAAACCAACAAAACCATTGCCAATTGACTCATCATCCTGAGATCGTGCACATATCCTCACGATATCCACAGTCGATTGCCTGTGGGTATACAGATGGGCTTCATTGAAGTTATTTCGTTTTGTTCTGCTACAGCTTTATTAAGCTATTCGCCTTCTGAGGCATTAATTGTAAGATTTAACCTTAAGGTTGTTACTCTGATAATTATTGTTATTTGTCTATTTATTAGTCATCTCTGTATATGAAAATGATATTCCATCAATGTTGCCACTGTGTACACTAGCGTGATCCTGTACTAGTGCAGTATACACAGAGGGTCCAGATTTGCATATTTGGATCTCGACACAGGGACCAGCAAGGAGAGAAGAAGGAAAGAGCAGAAGAAGGACGGGAGAAGAGAAGGAAGAAGAAGAAGAAAACTAGGGTTTCGTGATCTAACTTTGTTCATCATCCAAATTTGTGGGGTAACGATTTGGGCAAATTTTTTTTTGATTTTTGATTTATATTTAATTGAAGGTTAGAGTGGATTGATCGTAAGAAATGGTAGATTGGTTATGTCTTGTTTCAATTAGTTGTACTACATAACCTTGCTAGGAGTTTTGGGATATCTTTGTCCAGTTTCATAACTTTACCATGTTGTTGATAATTTCCTTACATTTTCATAGAGTTCAAGATCATTATATTTGGATAATCGGTTGAAACGTTATAACCTTTGGAGTACTACTATCTAGAACTCCATAACCGTTAATAGCAGTTGTGCAGATTGTTTTATTAGTGCAGTAGATGGTAGAATTAAATTATGGTCAAAACTAGGCTTAGTTAAATAATTCTCGGTAGTTTCCTTAAGTGACATGGTTTTCTATTTTTCATGTGATAGAAAATTAGTTATAAAATTATGAAATCGGTTATTCCGTAAAGTTCCAGATTAACATTCGGGGTTAAAAACGGGGAACTAGATGGTGTAATCAGATAATTTGAATAACTAGAAAATTATAGCAAATTTTATGTAGATTACAGAAAATATATAATATTCTATATTTGGATTCCAGAAGTAAAAGTTATGGGTATTTGATCACGTGGACATCGGGAACATTGTCCGTTGAAGATGGGTTAGTTGTATCGGGTTTGTGCGTAGGAGCGATATTGAGTTGCTTGATGTTTGTGTACTATTGTGGCATGTGTTTGAGGTGGATTATTGATATTTTTTCAGCGAGTATTGCTTCAAGTTCGGTGGCATTCTAGGTTTAGTGTTGGACCGAAGTGTTACACGCAATTAGCCAAATTAAGAGTTTTCAGAAAAAAATGACTTTAGGCATAGAAAAATTGTGAACCGCGGAGGTCGAGAGGGAGAATAACAGATGCATACTCCACAACCACGCGACACACTCATGCGAGACGTGCCTGAGAATCATGCGTGCGACTGCTAGTGCTGGGTCGCTAGCTCTGCTGCGTGCAGATATGCAGGCGCTATTGGGTTGTGCTGACTGCTCATGTCAACTGAGCCACACTATTGCATCACCCATTTGTCCTGGCCTAGCCATGATCAGTGAAAACGAAGAACGAGACCGCAGTAGTCTGAAAGTTAAGCTGAATTGGTGTGCACAACTTTTAAGTTAAAAATTATACATATTATATATAGTCTATTGTTTTTTAACACGGTATCCATCGACACTGGTGGACCGAGGGCTCCGCCCGTGATTGGGATCCATCTTAAAATAGGAAGAGTTAAGCCAACCAGGTATCTGGCGGGGTACGAAACGGAACGATCCAGCCGCCTCGCACGCTGACGCCCACCTCCACCAAACCCAGCGTGCCAACCTGTTGGTCCTTTTCCTATATGGCCGGACGAAGGATCGCAGCACGGCTCGCACACTCCCCCTCGCTGCTCCTGCTCCATCGCGCCGCCTCGGCCGCGCGCCGTCCCAGTTCCCCCTTCTCCCCGCGAGGTACAGCCGCTTTCTCTTCCCTCTTCCCTCTTCCCCGCATCCTGTACACGTTTCTTCGTTGGGCCTGGACGCTCCGCGTCCTCGTGGTGTACGTCCTTCTAGCCTGGGTGCCTCCCGATTTTACCTGGTTTGTTAGGTGCTTGTCTTGGTTGCGATTTCAAAAATCGGCTTGTTAGTTTGCGGCTGGGGTCGGGCTGTAGGCGCTCTGATGGTATCTGCTTGGTCTGGGTTTCTTTTGGGACGTATTGAGTGGATTGGTATTGTTGATATGGACATGGACTTGGATGGGTTTGGGAGAAGAAGATGAGAAATTAGTATTCAGTAGGAGTAAAGTGTCTCAGTTGCAAGAATTAAAAGAATTAAAAGGAATGCACGGTATGATGACATGAAAGTATGGGAATCAGAGTTGCTACGCAAGGATGTAGTTATCTTGATACTATTTTTTTTCCTCTATGACTTTTGCTATGAAAATATTGCTTATCTCCACTTGAAAGTTCCCAAGTTTTCAATTCCTTGTGAACTAGCTGAGACCCTACGTGATTCTGGTCTAGCATCCAAACTCTCCCTATCAAGTGTTGCGAAAACGGAACGAGAGTGCCTGCTGAAACATATTAGAACAAAACTAGGAAGAAATAGTTTATTTTTAATTTGAAAATTAATTAGCATATGAAGACATGTATTTTTGAGCCAAGTAATTAAATGCAATGGTTTAATATTATACAAACAATTGCATCGTATGGCAGTGCTCGAAAGAGATAGATATGATTCCAAAAATCACCTTAGCTTGATGTCGCAGGTAGCCGATTGACTCTTGTAGTCTGGGACTCTGGACTATGATAAACCAAATACTTGGCAAAGACATAAAAGATGGTTGATTAAACCAAGCTACATTTATCTTATGAAATACTTCTGAATTTCTAACGGTTACATATATAAACACAGAATAAACAATACTGCTTTCTATTTAGAAATATGGTAAAAAGTTGCAAAAAAAGAAAGAAAGATAAAATCATGGAGAAAATCATGACGATTCCAATTTGTTCCTGACTGTTTCTTGCCTCCAAAGTGATCTATATTGAATTGGAATACTAAAATTAGTCGGTTCAGACTATTTTGTGGCTTTGTGCTAGTAACTGACACCGGCCAGCCGGCCATTGATGAAAACAAGTTTTGAATCAAGATGCTAAGTACAACATGCTAGCAACTAAAGGCATGGCAATCCTGGGGAAGTGCGCTCTTTGGTTAACTTTGATTTAGTAACTTGATTCTGTTATCTAGGTTTTCGTGTTTTTATTTCTCTTGCATTTCATCTTTTTCTTTTTCCTTTCTTCTTTATCTTTCAATGAATATAAGGCAGAGAGCATCTTGACCTTCTTTGCTGAAAAAAGTTCTGGCTGGAGTTACTGCCCACCTGGTAGAAAGTAGTCCATTATTATGTACTGGTTTCTGGAATCTTGCCTCTACATCTGAAGTAGTTCTAGGAGATCAACTCATTACTTTAATCATTAGTCATTACTCCAGGAGTGTAGTTGATATGTGCATCAGTCCATGAGTCCCTTATGGAAGTATTGTTTTTTTCCTTCTTCTTAAATTGATGGCGAGAGACTAATTCCTTTTGGAAGTTCAGTAAATGCCTAAATGGATGGATATTTTTGTTATTTTATAATTATTGTGAGAATTTTTCAGTCTCTAGGAGAAAAGTTGAGTCTCTGATCTCACCTATTATTGTTTTATTTTAGCTGTTTTGTTCGTGCTGTTTTTCCATTTCAGGTTATTCAAAGATGTCTGATTCAGTTGGAATCAATGGCCACAGCACTGTTACACGGGTGCTATTTTGTGGCCCCTATTGGCCTGCTTCTACTAAATACACCAAGGAGTATTTGCAGAACTATTCTTTTATTCAGGTTAGTTGCCCTTTTACATGTAAGCATGCATGAAAGGTGCAACTACATGTCAGTTGAGTGGTGAAATTCCGAGATGCATGTGAATATAGCTGATCTTCCTCCACTTTTAATTTATTTTTGTACTAGTAGGCTTGATATAACTAAAATTTAAAACTTTTCAACTCACATGTAAGGCTAATATTACATATATCATTCTTTGCTCTTCTGTTAGCTACCTGTACTGCACAGCAAGACGTCTTTAGATGACTCTATTGGTTTAAGTTTTTTTGGCCCTTGTAATACATAGCTCGACTTTGAGAGCAAACATTTGATGGCCATATGGCCCTGAAAACAATGGAGACAGAGCACATGCTCTGCTTTCCCCATTTCAATAAGAGGACTAGAGGAGCAATCTGATCAAATAAGATTGTGCAAGGACCCGATGCTGATGCGTTCATGATAATGAACTACCTTTGTCAATGGCACAACATTGTGCAATTTCCAACTTTTTTCTTCATTGCTACAACATTGCAGAATCTACTATTTTTCACTTCGTTAGTATCAGAGCTTCTGTTCAGTACAAAGTTTGTCTGTAAAGACATTCAGTATATATTTATTGATCCAATTTTTCTTGCCGATATAAATAAGTAACTTTATAAGAGCTTCACATTACTTAAAGTTTTGTAAGTGAGGCTGGTTGCTGCTTCCGTGTTTTCTTGTTTAGTTGGATTAATATGTGTACTCACCTTGTTTTTCATTGTTACTTTCTGCATTTGGATTACTAGAAAAAAAATCCCGAATCCTGATATTCTAATATAGTAGTTTGATGATACGTGCTTACGTTATAGTCTTGAGCATTTTTTTTGTGCTCCTGCACCACATGTGACTACATGCATGCATGGATTTGTGTCTGACCACATTTCAATGCAATTTATCAGGTTGACGAAGTAGGTCTTGAGCAGGTACCTGATGTAATTGACAACTACCACATATGTGTAGTGAAAAATCGACGTATAGATTCAGATATCATTGCCAGGGCAACTCAGATGAAGATTATTATGCAGTATGGTGTTGGATTAGAAGGTGATTATAAGTCTGGTGTTATCCTGCCTTCTTAATTGATCTATCGACATAACTAGCTTGTCTTATATTGGGCATGCAATTTTCTACAGGTGTCGATGTAAATGCTGCTACAGAACACAAAATTAAAGTTGCACGGATACCTGGGAGTACGACAGGAAATGCGGTCGCTTGTGCAGAAATGGCAATCTATCTAACTCTAGGTGTTCTGCGGAAGCAAGTATGTTGTATGGCTAGCAGTTTTCACCACTTGGAAGTCCTCTTTAAGTTTTCCGTATTTCAAAGCTTCTAGCTGATGAATGTTCACCACACTCTCTTCTCACAAGACCATTTTCACTCTGAATTTTCCTTGAAAGATCGATGCAAATATGAAGCAAGCTAGCATGGATTATTCTGCGGCACTAGTTTATTGGTTGTAAAATAACCTGTATTAAAAAATCTTAATGTTCAATGGGAGACTTTTCCTATGATTTAAGTTAACTACTCTGAATTTCAGGTCTGCACTTTGGAGTTTGGATAACTAAAGAAATTTCTGAGTAAAAACTTGAGACTGAAATTTCCAAAAATCATATGGTTCATCTCCTTTGTTATTTCCATTGACCATGAATTTTTTCACTGCCAATTTACTGAGACATTTTTATTACATAGGACTTGAAAGGTCATAATAGAAATATTTGGAGGTTGGAATGTCATGTGTTCTGAACCAGTGTTCTCAGGGTAAAAGGGCCTGCAAAGCTGCAGAAATCTGGGAACACATTCATGATGACTATATTAAGCCTAGTTTTTGTTTCAAGTGGGTCCTTGACTTAATATAGTGTCCAGAAATTTAGGCAATTGGAGTCTCTTTTAGATCCATGGTTCATCACTTCATATATATCTGTTCAATATTCAGTTCTTTAATATATACAGTACCTTCCCAGCTTTCATCATTTGGAAGATAGTTTGCTTGTTTCACTTTTATAAATTTAAGTTAGATGCTGTCACTTGTAATGGACCACTCATGTTTTGGACTTTGGGCATACCTTGCAGAAGGAGATGGATACTGCTGTGAATGAGAAGGACTTGGGCCTTCCAGTTGGAGAAACAATATTTGGAAAAACAGTATGCTCTTCGTATAAGTTACTTTTACTTGTTTCATCTAGTTTCCACGGGAAGAATCCCATTTGTGTAGTAACTTGTATTTATGATTCACTGTCTAGATCCTTATCCTGGGGTTTGGAGCCATTGGCGTGGAAGTTGCCAAGAGACTAAGATCATTTGGAGTAAAAATTCTTGCTACGAAAAGAAATTGGTCGTCGGATACATTGCCATGTGGTAAGCTGCAGTAGTTGCATTGTTAATCCCTGTATAAATATTTTTTGTTCTGTTCCTCTCTCTTGAAACGTTGCCAGTGCAGAGATTGATGGACTGGTTGATAAGAAAGGTGGCCCACAAGACATGTATGAATTTGCTGGAGAAGCTGACATAGTTATGACATGCATGACCTTAAACAATGAATCAGTTAATCCTTCTCTATGCGCATTTGTTTAAATTTGTTTTGCCAGCCAACCTCTTTTTGACTTTGATTACCAAGTGATCAAATTTACAGGTTGGAATCGTGGATCATAAGTTCCTTTCAGCAATGAAAAAAGTATGTGCATTTGTTTCTAGCATACTTATCTGCAAGTGATCAGGTTTACAGGCTCTTGTTTTTATTGATGTCCTTCTATGATTCATGCTATCGGACGAGAATATCATTACAACAAAATCTTAGCTAAATTACAATATTATAATAACATTGGATTATTAGATGATGCTGGCGGTCGCAGTGGAATAACCATGCCCCCTTTTCTTGTAGGGATCATATTTGGTCAATATTGCTAGAGGACGCCTACTGGACTACAAGGCTGTGTTTAATCACCTTGAATCAGGTCATTTAGGTGGTTTAGGTATTGATGTTGCTTGGACGGAGCCATTTGATCCAGAGGATCCAATTCTTAAATTCTCAAATGTTATTATAACACCACATGTTGCTGGTATCACGGAATACTCTTACAGAACGATGGCAAAGGTTTGCACTGGTTTCTCTGCAGCGCGCATAGTTACTTTTCAATAATATTGTACTTTTAATAGTTATTTTTTGACACTTGATTAATTGTCGGGTCCTATAATTATATAATAATAGTACCACAGGCTTGTTATGGAAAAGCTGTTTTGCGTTAGAAGAACATTCTTTTTGCATAACTAGAAATCTCACTAAACAAGAACCCACATTCTTGAATTACTTTGAAGGGGGCCATTCAACCCCTACATAGATGGGCATGTGGTATCATTTTCTACCGCACCAAATTATTTTCTAGACAAGGGAAGTAAGTAACCAACATGATCACTAATTGTGTAGTGTATTGTCATATAAGTATTTGAATTGTTCTATGTAAAAGAACACATTATTGCTGATTTACGTGACCATTCCTCTCGTAGTCACTTTTGCTCTGGTTTGCGTGGTGCAGGTTGTTGGTGATGTTGCCCTCAAGCTTCATTCTGGGGAGCCAATCACCGAAATAGAATTTGTGAACTAGATTAGGAAGTACCTGGCAGTCGTAGACGCGGCATTATCGATGGAATTCAGACAGATAACTAGAATTATCTGTTTAAGAGAGAAATCCGGTGTCTGTAGGGAATAATAAATCGGTAATGCTTGTAAGGACATGGAACAAGATGCTATTCTCTCTTGATAAATTGTTTATTCTCTCTTGATAAATTGTTTTTCCTACCATAATCCGTTGTCCATCCTGCTATACTGGTCTTGTTGTGTGCCTGCCTCGGCCGGCAAATCATAGCAATTCAGCCGGATTATTTATGTAATTTTTCGTGCCTTCGTTTCACAGTCGTTGCATGTTGGATTACAACAGATCTGAAGCAAAAAAGCATCCAATTCTTTCCCGGATGGGTCACTCGTTCGAATCCTAGCTAGGCACAATATTCTGCAATATTGCGTGGATGGCCTATTTGCCTCAAAGCCAATCTGAAACAAATAAAAGACAGTACTGAAACAAATGAAACAAACTACCCGAATAAATCAAATATATTGATGGAACAAAATCAATGTGCTACTAAAACAATATCAGTCTTATTTTTATTCTGGTCTTATGTTTTATGCAACAATACAGAGACTTGGAAACAAATGACCTTTGCAACAAAAAAGTACTGAAACAGCTAGAATATACTACTAACAAATGAAGCTGGACTATATGCAATATATGCCTTGTTTTCTTAGTTTGTCATAGGACACATGTTGGTTCAACCGGATCGAAAATCGGGCGCACTCGGTTTAAAAGTTATGGATGTTTATATATTGAAAATACATCATTATTTTTTCAGTCTCATCATGGGCTTTGATAGCCTAGGTGCACGACGCTAGGCCAGAAAACGAGCACACGACCGATAGTTAAACCGTATCAACCCAACATAACAAACAGAAGAGGTCTAACAGGCTGGGCTTCAAGCGGCTTAGCCTTAGGTTACAAAAGGGTTACTAGGCCTTGATCCAAGCTGAAGCTGAGGAAGCCCTGAGTCTAGTTTAATGTCTACAGGCATGTTCTTTTAAATCTCATTACCGTTAAAGGGCTTCTTCATAAAATTTTACCATGTTTGGCACTTCTCTTGTGAGAAGCTACAGCATCAAGGCATCAAGCTCAACTCTCCCTGCTTAAGAGCGCCGAAGAGAGCATCAAGACATAAATAGCATGGAGAAGTCAATAACTGAGTTATATGTCATACTTAAGAGTGCCAAAAAGAGCATCAAGAAAAGTTCCAATCATGTGATAATGATTCAAAACACTACTAACTTCAAGAAGAAGAGTAAGTTGGGAAAGAGAAAAGGCAAAGGAAAGACTCAAGATAAGATTGAGAGTCTCAAATCTAAACTTAAGAAGCTCAAGTTGGGTCCTAAGGCTAACACAAAATATTACCATTGTCATGAGATTGGCCATTGGAAGAGAAATTGTAAGAAGTACTTGGCAGAAATGAAAAAGAACAAAGTAAGTAAAACTTCCAGTTCAGGTATAAATGTTATAGAAATTAATCTTGTCACTTCTTCGACCAGTTCTTGGGTATTTAATATCGGATCGGTTACTCATATTTGCAATTCGATGCAGGGACTGATAAGGAATAGAAGTTTGACAAGAGACGATGTTGATCTTCGCGTGGGCAATGGAACAAGAGTTGCTACATTAGCTATTGACACTTTACCATTAGCTTTTATGCTCAGGATTAGTTATGGAACTAAATAATTGTTATTATATTCCAACCTTAAGCAAAAAAATTATTTAGCTTATTGTTTAGGAGCAGAAGGTTATGAGTTCAGAATATAAAAAAAAATTGTTGTTCAATTTATTTTTGAAGATATGCTTTATGGTCATGCTCCATTGGTGATTGAATTATATATTTTGAATCTTGAGGATATGTCTGTCTATAACATAAATGCTAAGAGACTTCGACCTAATGATTTGAATCTCACTTTTATTTGGCATTGCCGTCTAGGTCATATAAATGAAAAGCACATAATGAAGCTCCATAAAGATGGTCTTCTAAACTCATTTGATTTTGAATTATTTGAAACATATGAATCTTATTTACTTGGCAAGATAACAATGACACCTTTCACGACCAGAGGTGAGAAGGCAAGTGATATATTGGTCATAATACATTTGGATGTATGTGGACCAATGAACACTTCGACCAGAGGTCGTTTTCAGTACTTCATAACTTTTACTAATGATTTCAGTAGATATGACTATGTCTATTTGATGAGGTATAAGTCGAAATCTTTTGAAAAGTTCAAAGAATTTCAGTATGAAGTGCATAATCAACTTGGCAAGACAATTAAATATCTACGATCTGATCGTGCAGGTGAATATTTGAACCATGAGTTTGGTGATCATCTAAAAAAATTCAGAATTGTTCCACAACTTATTCCGCTGGGAACACCTCAATGGAATGGGGTGCCTGAACGACGGAATTGAACATTGTTGGACATGGTTCGGTCAATGATGAGTCAATCTGATCTTCCATTGCAATTCTGGGGATACGCTCTAGAAACAACGGCTTTTACTTTACATAGGGTCCATCAAAAATAGTAGAGAATACACCATATGAGATATGGATCAAGAAATATCATGGATTGTCTTTTATAAGAATATGGGGTTGTGAGGTTTATGTAAAACGTTCGATGTCTGATAAACTCACACCCAAGTCCGATAAATGCTTTTTTGTGGGGTATCCTAAGGAAACTAAATGATATTATTTTTATAATCAGGTCAAAAACAAAGTGTTTGTTGCCAACAATGGTGTTTTATTGGAGAAAGAGTTTCTTTCCAAAGGAGTCAGCGCGTGCAAGGTGCAATCGAAGAAATTCGGGAAACATCTGAAAATATTTCAACTCCTACTGAACCTCTACAGGATGAACAAAATATTATAGAACCTGTAGATGAGACATCAGCCCCATGTAGATAAAAAGGCCACGTCAATTGCCTATAAAGTATGGGCATTGATGATAACATGACCCCTATGGATACAACCGTATTTGCTATGCTTGTTGTTCCAATTACAAGAACTCGTACACTTCACTTATATTATCATGTGAGCTCATTTTTAGGAGTATCTTTATATTACATGAATTATATGATATTGCCTAATAAATGTGTTGTTATTTTCAGGAATATAAGACAGAGAGTGGTTGATTTGCAAGAGTTCGAGCTCGACCTATTTTGGAATCCAATTCGGCCTCCGAAGACAGCACCGACTTCGAACGTGCATAACTTTCACATACGGAGTCCGTTGGAGCTCCACAAGTACTTGATGAAAATATTATCTCATCATCTTCCCAACGGATCCAGTCCCACCTCCAAATTCCTTTTGTAAAGGTCGAAATAGTCAAAACAATCCGGCACTGTGATAGCCCAACAAGCCCGAAGTAAAAAGGTCATAACTTTTGCAAACAGAGTCCGATTCGGGTGTTCTTGAGCTTGTTGGAAAGCTTATTCCGGGACCTTTCCAATGGATCTAGCCTCACCTATAAATTATTTATGTGAACTTTAAAATCATCAAAAGAATATACTATATCACTAATTTGTGCCAATTTGAGCCTTGTAATCGTACCAGAATTGGCCCATACGCTAGCCGGCCACCTAAAGGAACCCATTCTGTTCACATGAACAGTACACACATCCATAAACAGTACATGCTTAGTACCATCCTCTATTTTGTTAGCTATATGCGGCTTCCCCTTCCCTATATAAGGAGGTCGCACCCATCTAGTTTTCTCGAATTTCGTTGAGTTAAGGTTTAGCCCTTTGTGCAAACTTCTGTTCTTCAGTTGTGTCGGACAACCACCTGTTAAGACAGCCTTCGGAATCCCACCTTATCAGTATTTCATAAATATTTGCAATACATCAGATTGTGTTTTATCTTGTTCTTGCTTGTTCTTCGATTGCATGCAGGAATAGACCTTCGTGGTCAGGTTGATCGTGCTTACGGCAAGGTCAATAACATCTCGGAGTTAGTTCAACGATTGCTAAGGCACAAGCGTCGTCGTATGGTTGTAGTCGAATTGCGAGAGTCACCTTCATCAAAATCGTTATTTATCAATTTCATCGAAAGATCGGGCACCCGTCTTCATCAGGTAGTATCAGAGCTCAAGTTGATCAGTGAGATTCCTTTACCTACAGTCCACGAAAATCAAAAAATATTAGGGTTAGTTCATCCTTGTCCGAGCCCCATTGTGCTTTGTAATTTTTCTTTTCGGTAATTTTTGCTTGTCGAATTATTGGTTACATCGTCATGTCTAGTTGCTTATTCCTAGCTTAATTTTGTCTAGTTTATCATTGTCTAGTTTGCATCTTGATATTCTTGTTCCTTTGCGTAGCTTTATCATTGTGTCCAACTTCGCGCCAAAAAAATCTATGACCGCTTGCTATCGCGTCAACCAAAGCAGTCTGCCATTGCTGCCGCGGCAACCAAAAATCCCTGCCGCGGCAACCACAATCCCTGCCGCCACAGCCACTCCCTGCCACGGCAACCACCCATCTGCTGCGACTTCGCCACGCAAACAAAATATCCGCCATTCTTTGCCGAAGCAACCAAAACCACCTGCCATCGCTGCCGCGGCAAATACAACCTCTATCGCCGCTTCCCATCTCTGCCAATCCCTGCCGCGGCACCAAAAAATAGCCTGCGCCACCACCTCTCGCTGCCACATCACACATCTTGCTGCCGTTGCCAATCCCTACCGTGGCACCCAAAGCGACCTGCCGTCATTTGCCTCTTCTTCTTTGTGGCACGAAACTTGACGACGCAACGCTCCCCGCCGCGGCACCAAAACATCTCGCTACATTGCCGCGCACGCATCTTAAGCGCCACGATTCCTCCCCTGCTGCGGGAACCACATCCGCTGCCAATTGCTGATGTGGCCACCAAAACACCTACCGTGGTAGCCACCATATCATATCAATCAATCAAAGCAAAGTTTGATCAATGTTTTGTCTCATTGCGTTCTTTCTCTCTATTTGATGATTTTGGGTCTTTCTTTGATCCGTGAGTTTTTGCTTAGTTTCTTCACGTGATCTAGCTTGCTGTGACGTGTAGGAATCTATCTAGGATTATCTTGATCATCAATCACCCACGAGCAAGAGCTTTGACCTAGTTTTCGTTTTGACTCGGTTTTGAACCTCTCTCCAATCCAATCGAAAAGGATCGTTATTCTTCCAAGAATTATCACAATCTTCGATTAGAATAGCTTCCTGATATCATAGAGAAGGTGTGTTCCAAGTTTCATCAAGTTTGGATTAGTAGATCAAAAGTTTCATCTATTTTCATCTCCGTCATCGGGGTTATTCTTCTGTTCTGTGCACCAGCGGTCAGATCACCGCAATCGACCGGTCAGACCGGCAGGAAATCGGTCTGATCGGTGTTGTCCCAGCGGTCCGACCGCCAGTGCATTAAGTTGCTTCAATCTTTGTTGATTTTGTCTTATTGCTTAGGGATTTAAATTAGATTCAATATTAGTCTTTCGATGTACTGATATACTGATCTTCATAGCTTCCATAGCTACTGGAGTAAAGTTGTATTGAATCAATTATTTGTGGAAAAGTGAGTGTGCTCCTATTCACCCCCCTCTAGTCGTCTTTTCGGTCCAACAAGTGGTATCAGAGCCCAGTTAGTTCAATCTTGATCTTAACCGATCACTGAACTTGGCGATGGATAGATACTCCACAAAGCCGCATATCTTCGATGGGCACGACTATGCCTATTGGAAGAATCGCATGCGAGTCTTCCTTAAGAGCGAAGGACATGCTATATGGGAGGTTGTTCGAGTCCCGCTCGTTGTGCCCGAAGTTGCTACGCCGGCTTCAGAAGCCCTTTTGGCTAACAACAATAAGGCTAAAAACCTCTTGTATGGTGAGCTTGGGAGACAGGAGTATGATCGGATTTGCAATCTTCAGACTGCGCACGAGATTCGGAACACTCTCGAAACATACCATGAGGGTTCGTCCCAAGTCAAGAAAGTACGTCAAACAGTCTATAAGCGTGAATACAACAAATTCGAGATGTGTCCTGGAGACAGCATCGATGATATTTTCAGTCGCTTTAATAAAGTGATTAATCAGATGAAAGCTGTTGGTATTGAATATTCTTAGTCTAAAAATGTCACCCATCTCTTGGCTGCAATCAACACCAAGGAGTGGGAGATAAAGGCTACTGCCATTGAGGAGGATGTCAATCTTTCTGATCTGACTTTGGAGCTGCTCTATAGCAAGCTCAAGACTCATGAGTTTAAGAGGATTGATCATCCCAAGAAAGAAAATATGGCTTTGGTAGCGGACCCGCTCAACTGGTGAGCTTGTTTTTTGAATTACTAGAGTTGCTAGGATTTTTGGAGCTGACTTTTCTGAATCTCTTGCTGGTTCTTTAAAATGCTTGATTTCATTTTCTTTCTTCTGAGTTCTGATTTTGGCACCGTCGTTTGGGGCACATTGGTTTTGATCACCTGACGCGAGTTAGCAACCTTGAGCTCATGAGAGGTTTGCCCAAACTCAAAGCCGTCAAAGATGCTGTTTGTGTGCCCTGTAGGCATGGCAAGCAAGTTGCCGCCTCACACCCTTCAGTGACTATGGTCATGACTGACGGACCGGGAAAGTTGCTTCATATGGATACTGTTGGTCCTACTAGGGTTCGGTCAGTTGGTGGAAAATGGTACATTCTTGTCATAGTCGATGATTATTCTAGATACACTTGGGTATTCTTTCTTATTTCGAAGGATGAAGTTTTTGGTTATTATCATGATCTTGTTCTTCGTTTAGCTTTTAAACTTCCGGATGCCTTGAGAGCGATCCGCGGTGACAATGGAAAGGAGTTCAAGAATACCTCATTTGCTTCTTTTTGTGCTGAGCGTGGAATTGAGCATCAGTTCTCTTCTCCACACGTCCCTCAACAAAATGGCGTTGTGGAAAGGAACAACAGGACCCTGGTCGAGATGGCTAGGACGATGCTAGATGAGTACAGCACGCCGAGGAGATTTTGGGCCGATGCTGTTGCTACTGCTTGCCATATTGCTAATCGTGTCTTTGTGAGATCTTCTTTGGGCAAGACTGCTTATGAGCTTCGATTTTGTAGAAAACCCTCTGTCTCGCACTTTCGAGTATTTGTATCTAAATGTTTTATTCTAAAGACAGGAAATCTAGATAAATTTGAGTCAAGAACTGTGGATATCGTGAGGATATGTGCACGATCTCAGGATGATGAGTCAATTGGCAATGGCTTTGTTGGTTTGCAATTTGTCGCGTTTTCGGGTTTGCTCCAGGGCTGTCAGGCCACGGGCGGTCCGACCGGCCAGTGGGGAGGTCTGACCGGCAGTGCTTGCCGGTCCGACCGCCAAAATGAAAAGTAGTTTTTGGAGCTGAGCCAAAAATAGGTTGTGTAGGCAAGTGAGGGGAGTCTCCTGGATGTGGTCACATCATTTTTGGAGCTCCAGTCAAAAGTTCTATTCGATTGAAGTTTCCGAAGGTTTGGATTTTCACGCTGAAAATTTGGCTAAGTCTTTTCAGCGGTCCGACCGCCCGTTGTGAATCGGTCCGCAACTGGGATCGGTCGGACCGGCCTTTGTGGGCGGTCAAACCGCCGATGACTTGGAGGTTAGCCAAGTTGGCATTGAGTTGATTTGAATGTGTTTTATGGATGGACTTCAATACTTTATTGTTGTATATTGCATTGTGGAACTAACGTGGGTCAAGTTGTGAAGAACTTGTTCCGGAAGCGATTTGTTTGTCTATTCTTTGTGCGGTGGCTTGCGAGTCAACGGCGTCAGCGGTAAGGTGGATCGGGACTACGCTTGGAGAGCCGAGGTCGAGCGATCATGGATGCCGGGAGGTCGTGTGACTCAAGCATGGTGCGAATGGGCAAGATGGATCGAGCGGGTAGTTGATGCAGTTGGTTGGATCGGCGGTGCGGAAGTCGGTGCGAGTTTCTGGGAGATTCCGATGGGATTCGGACAGGAGAGGCTTGGCGACGTGATGAGAACCGCTGATCAACCTACACGTGGTGAAGCAGGCGATTGCTTCAATAGTTATGTGTGTGTGGGTCCCATGTGTAAGTGGGTTCCAAAAGAGAAACCCTAGGTCTCTAGTATAAATAGAGAGGGGGAGATGAAAAACCCCCTAAGCATTCATTTAGCCCCCTTCTTCATTTTCTAGGGTTTGGAGGAGAGGAGAGGAGAAGCTAGGGTTTGGAGAGATTGTGAGTGTGCTCCTTGTGTGAGCTCTTGTCCTCCTTTGTGGAGAGGCTTTGTAAGCATCTAGTGTGATCAAACAATCTTGTGATGCTTAATTGAAAAATCAATTGTCCCCTTTGTGTTCTTCTATCTTTTGGATGATTTTGGTGCTTCCTTGATTCAAAGGTTTATGCTTGGTCTCTTGGCCTATTTTATCTTACTTTGATGTGTGGGAATACTCCTAGAGTCATCTAGATCATCAACCCCCACAAGCAAGTCTTGAATCAAGATTTTTATATTTCTAGGGTTTGTGCACTTCTTTTGTAAAACCTTGAGAGATCGATTCTGCGGAGTGGATCTGAAGGATCGTCGCTAGAAATAGGTCTCTAATATCATTAGGGAGGTGTGCTCGAAATTTGGTCAAGTTTCTTTGGTTGAATCAAAAGTTGGATCAAATTTCGTTTTGGAGTTGGGCTTGATTTTGATCTTTGGGTGAACCAGTCGACCGGTTAGTTACAGCGGCGGTCCGACCGCCGCTTTCAGACCGCTTAATCTTGCCGGGTCGAACCGATATCCAACGGTCCGACCGCTTGATTAATAGCCGGTCCGGCCATTGATTGATTGTCGGTCGATCTGCAGCGTGGTAGCCGGTCGGACCGCCGAGACCCGATTCGAGCGGTGAGTTCTTTTCTCCATTTGTGTCGTGTGGTTGAGGGTTTATCAAATCCAACACAAGGCTTCCATTGTGCCTTCTTGATCTTCTTAGCTTTCATAGCTAAAGGAGTAAAGTTCGTGTTGTATTTGATTTAGGCGAGAAAGTTGAGAAAGCGCCTATTCACCCCCTAGTCGCCTTTACGGTCCTACAAGTGGTATCGAGCGGTTAGCTCTTCTCATAGATCTTAACCGGTCTTTGGAGCTATGGCGATCGACAAGTACTCAACCAAGCCACATATTTTTGATGGAGTTGACTTTGCATATTGGAAGGCTCGTATGCAAGCATATATCGAGGCTCAAGGGCACGCTATTTGGCTTAAGGTGAAAAACCCTTATGTCGTGCCGGTAGATGACGATATGATCACTCCGGATGTGGAGGCCAACAAAGAAGGCTCGTAATTATTTGATCCAAGGCCTTAGTCGATCCGAGTTTGAGCATGTTGCTCACTTGCGGTCTGCTCATGAGATCGGCGGACTCTTTGTGACTATCACGAAGGGTCCACTGCGATCAAGGAAGTGAGACAGAACCGACTCAAGAAAGTATACTCAAAGATCGAGCAAAGGCACGGTGAGTCTTTGGATGAGTGTGGGAAGATTTTCTAAGATTCTTCATGATCTCATATTGTTGACTTGGTATTTTACGAGTCGAAAATGCACGCCGACTTTTGGGTGCTCTTGATGTGAAGGTGCGGGAATGAAGATCACTTCCATCAATGACAACATCATCATGAGTGAGCTTACCATGGATAAGCTTTACTCGAGGTTGAAGACGCATGAGATTGATTTTATCTCGCGTCTCCCAAACACAGTCGATGGCATTAGTTGTCGACAAATCCAAGGGTTGTTCTTCGAGTCTCTTGATTGTAGCTCATCGGTTTTCATTATACGCTTTACATTCTTTAGCGATGAGCAACTTGAGAAACTGCCCGAGGATGACTTAGCCCTCCTATCCACCAAATTCACAAGAGCGTATAACAAGGTGAGGAATAGGAGGAGAAGTGGACATATCACGTGCTTCGAATGTGGTGAGCCAAATCACATTCGTTCGAGATGCCCCAAGCTAAAGGGCAAGGAGGAGAGGGAGACACGAAGACATCCCCAGGAGAGGGATGCAAAACCCAAGAAGACAAACTATCGGAAGTTTGTCAGCCGGGTCCTTGCCGCTCTAGAAAATGTAAATATGAGCGATGTGGACTCGGAAACGGAGGACGACGAGAGTGACCCCCGTGGCAAGAAGAAGGCTCATGACTTCACAGGCATGTGCTTCATGGCCAAGAACAGCCACGACAGCGACTCCTCCAACGATGAGGATCCCTTTAGTGATCCTGATGAGGTATGCCCTTCTATTGCTGACATGAAAAGGGTTTTGGTGCTACCTGAACAGAAATTGCATAAGCAAGTAAAAATGATTAAGAAGCAGGACATTATGATTGATAATTTGAACCTAGAAGTTGTTAGGCTTAAATCTATTAATCCTGATGATATTTGTGATTCCTGCACTAGCTTGCTTAAAGATTTGACAAGCTTGAAATCTGCTCATTCCTCTGTTACTAATCAACTAAAAGATGCTCTCGATGAACTAGAATCTCTCAAGTCTAGTTCTGCTTGCTTAGATGCCATTTCACTTGATGTGACTGCCATGGAAGCTATTCCTTTAACTTGCTCGAACTCTGCTTTACTTGAATTAAAATTGGATAGCGCCCTGAAGGAATTGCAAAAATTTGATGCTAGTCACACATGCTCTCATTGTAAGAATAATAGGATTAAGATGCAAGAGATAGCGAAATCTTTGGTTTACTCTAGAGTTGCATCTTGTGAAAATTGTCCCAAGCTTTCAATTGAGATTGAAGCCTTAAACAAGACTCTTGAAGAAAAGGCTAAAATTGAAAGATCCATGTCTTTTACTACTTCCAAGAAAGTCATTGATTCTAACTCTTGTGTTTTGAATGCTGAAGTTGAAACCATGATTGGTCAGATTCAAGAGGCATTTAGAGTCAAATTTAAGGAGCAGTTGAATAGGATTAAGGAATCCTATTGTGTGTCTTATGAGGCCTTCAAAGTGGAAGTGGCTCTTCTTAAGAGTAAACGTGATGAGGTAATCAAGTCTAGAAAGTGCACTAGATGTGAGAGTCTAATTAAGGAGAATGATTACCTCAAGGTGACTCTTGAGAAGTTTTCGAGTGGAAAAAAGAAACTCAACATGATTCTTGATCAATCCAAGGTGAGCGTGAAAAATAGTGGTCTAGGTTTCAATCCCCTAGAGCATTCAAAGAAAAACCCACCTAGGATTGCTAGAGTTGTGAAGAATGGTCTGTTTGAGCTAGAACCTCCTGAGTCATCGAGGGTTGTTTTCAAATCCGCTGGTTTTGCTCAAACTCTTTCTGGCAAGAAAGGTGCTTTTACTCCTTGATCTGACTTCTCAAAGGTCGATACCATTGCACTTCTACGCATGAAAGAAGGCCATCTTGTTGAGTTACCTTAGGAGAGCAAAACTTGAGAGAAAAGAGAGGATGGCGCTTTGAGATCCATTAGAGGAGTCCCTTCTCCATTATCGTCTCTAGAGCTAGGCAGCCTGTTTATCATACCACCTATAGGCCTAGATTTGTAGAGAACTTTGTAGACTCTTTTGGTGGGTCTAGGCAGCATGTTGGATTAGGACATCGTGAGGAGAGACCACGGGTAGCACCTAGACAGGGGGAGTATCGATCTTTTGGTAGATCGTTTCGGAGAGGTCTAGGTGGTTCTCATGTGCATCCTTATGATTTTATTCCTGATCATGTTTCTGCTGTTTCTACTGCTGCTCCCAGACATCGTGCTTCTCAGTACTGGATTCCTCGATCATTTATCACTAACCCCCAGTACTGAGGCACGGATGTTTTCTGATTGTGCTTTTTAGGTCCGTCGTGCGAGGAAGGAGGACATATGGCTTGTTAACTCCGGGTGTTCTCGACATATGACCGGAGATTCTAGATGGTTCTCCTCCCTCACACGTGCATCCGGCAACGAATTGATTACCTTTGGGGATGCTTCTACCGGGACCGTATTCGCAAAGGGCACTGTCTTGGCGTCAACGACAAGTTCATGCTTAAAGACGTCGCTTTGGTAAGTGTCGAGGTATAATCTTCTATCTGTTTCTCAGCTGCTTGACGAGGGTCTAGAAGTGAGGTTTAAGAGTGGTGAGTGTAGAGTTCTAGATTCCTCGGGTGAGCTTGTTTTTGAGATCTCCAGATTTGAGAAGATCTTCTGTGCAAATTTGAGTATTTCTTGATTTCAGTCCAAGGTGTCTTGTAGCCTCGATTCTCATGATCTTGTTTTGTGGCATCGTAGACTTGGGCATATAGGTTTTGATCATTTGTCTAGAGTCGTTGCAAGGACTTGATTAGAGGTTTGCCTAGGTGAAGGTCATTAGAGATCTTGTATGCTCGCCTGTAGACATGGTAAGATGGTGTCCGCTTCCCACCCACCTCTTACTTTGGTAATGGTGATGGACGGGATGACTTCTTCACTTAGACACAGTTGGTCCTTCTAGAGTTCAGTGATGCTGGTGGGAAATGGTATGTGCTGGTGGTTGTGGATGATTACTCCAGGTATTCATGGGTTTATTTTCTCGCTTCTAAGGACGAAGCATTTGGATTCTTTAGAGATTTGGCCCTTAGACTTCTTTGTTGATATTCTGGAGCCTTGAGAGCCATTAGGGTGACAATGGGATGAATTCAAGAATTCTTCTTTTCTACCTTCTGCGCTGATAGGGGGATTGAGCATCAGTTTTCTTCTCCTAGAGTTCCCCAGCAGAATGGTGTTGTAGAAAGGAAGAACATGACCCTTGTAGAGATGGCTCGAACTATGTTAGATGAGCATTCTACTCCTAGGAGATTTTGGACTGAGGCGATCTCTACTGCTTGTTATATCTCCAATAGGGTTTTCTTGAGATCTGTGGTTAGAAAGACCTCTTATGAGCTTAGATTTGGTCATTCTCCTAAAGTCTCTCATTTCAAGATTTTTGGTTGCAAGTGCTTCATTCTTAAACATGGCAACCTTGATAAATTTGAGTCTAGATGTTTTGATGGCATATTTCTTGGATATCCTGCTCATTCTCGTGGCTATCGTGTTTTTAATGTTGACACTAACAAAGCTGTTGAGACTTGCGAAGTCAATTTTGATGAGGCTAGTCACGGTACTAGACCCGATGCTCTGGTATCAGGATCACGAAATTCAAGGAAGCATCTTCGTCGATGATGACTCGAGGATGAGGAACCAAACCATCCTCCGGCTACCTCGAGAGGGTGGAGAGCTGCTACTACTACTCCGGTTTGGTGAGCACCTCCTCCTATCCCCACCGACGATCTGAGTGGCTCTGTTCCTACCTCGACAACTCATGGGGTAGAGGCCACTTCTGCACCAGGAGCACCTCTTCGTATTCAGCGACAACATCCACCTGAGCAGATGATTGGGGATCTTCAAGAGCGAGTCACTCGCTCTAGGTTTATTTCTCCTGATTCTCATGCACACTCTGCTTTTGTCGCTTCTTTTGAACCCCGAGATATCACACATGCTTTATCTGATGCCTCTTGGGTCAATGCCATGCATGAAGAGCTTGAGAACTTTGAAAGGAACAAAGTCTGGACTTTAGTTGAGCGGTCTTCTGATTCTCCTGTTATTGGAACAAAATGAGTTTTTAAAATTAAGCAAAGTGAGGATGGGTTGGTTGTTCGCAATAAGGCTAGACTCGTAGCTCAAGGTTATTCCAGGTAGAAGGCTTAGACTTTGAAGAGACCTTTGCTCCTGTAGCTAGATTGGAAGCCATTCGTATTCTTTTAGCATTTGCAACATCCAAGGGTTTCAAGCTTTTTCAAATGGATGTTAAAAGTGCTTTCTTGAATGGTTTCATAGAAGAAGAGGTCTTTGTCAAGCAACCTCCTGGTTTTGAAAATCAAAAATTTCCAAACTATGTTTTTAAACTGTCTAAAGCCCTGTATGGATTGAAACAAGCTCCTAGAGCTTGGTATGACAGGCTTAAGAGTTTCCTGCTTGAAAATGATTTCAAAATGGGAATGGTTGATAAAACCTTGTTCACTCTCAGGCATGGCAGTGATTTCTTGTTGGTTCAGATTTATGTGGATGATATTATATTCAGTGGTTCTTCTCATGCTTTGGTGTCCAGATTTTTAGATTCGATGAGCAGTGAGTTCGAGATGAGCATGATGGGAGAGTTGACATTCTTCCTTGGTCTTCAAATCAAGCAACTGAAAGAAGGCACCTTCGTTCATCAGAGTAAGTATACAAAGGACCTTCTTCGGCGTTTCAATATGGGAAGCAGTAGGCCAATGTGTACTCCCATTGCTACAACCACCGTCTTTGGACCACGATGAGGATGGAGAGCCGTGGACGGAAGAAGTACCGCAGATATGATTGGCTCCCTCCTCTATCTCACAGCGTCGAGGCCGGACATACAATTTGCCATATGTCTGTGCGCTCGCTTTCAGGCTTCCCCTCGTGCTTCTCATCGTCAAGCAGTACGTCGTATCTTCACGTATCTTCAAGATACTCTTGACTTTGGACTCTGGTATTCTTCTTCTTCTGCTCTCTCAATTTGAGCATTTTCTGATGCTGATTTTGCGGGGTATAGAGTGGATAGGAAGAGTACTTCTGGCACTTGTCATTTCTTGGGCACATCTCTTGTTTCTTGGTCTTCTAGAAAACAGTCTTACATTACTGATCCACGGTGAGGCCGAGTATGTAGTGCCGCTTGATTCTTGCTCTCGAGTTCTCTAGATTTTATCCACGCTGCGGGACTATGGGTTATCCTTGAGAAGTGTTCCTCTTTTTTGTGACAACACTTCTGCGATTAATATTGCCAAAAACCCAGTGCAACATTCCAGGACTAAACACATTGATATTCGATTTCATTTTCTGAGAGACCATGTGTAATACTCTGAAAATAAAAATAATATTAATATTAATAAAAGCGTCTTAAGGGTCGGAGTGTAATTAAATTAATTAGTTAAAGAATTTAGAGCTTGTGCGTAATTAAATAAAAGGAATTTGTGAAAAATAAAATATTTCAGGTTTTTTTTAGAGCCATATAAATGGATTGTGGATTTT
This sequence comes from Hsuehochloa calcarea, assembly GCA_036346395.1. Classification (NCBI taxonomy): domain Eukaryota; kingdom Viridiplantae; phylum Streptophyta; class Magnoliopsida; order Poales; family Poaceae; genus Hsuehochloa; species Hsuehochloa calcarea. The sequence goes on along the minus strand of CM070605.1, from coordinate 12,788,510 downwards.
CTAGAAAACCCTAGCCTAATCTTTTTCCATCCTTGCCGTCGCTTTTTCTCTGTCGTGGGTTTGCTTGCTTATGCAGCGTCGTCGCTGGCGTGGCCGATTGCCGATTGCTGCTGCGGTTGTTTTTTTCTGGCGTGGAAGCTTTTCTTTGGTTCTGCGCGCGCCCCGCTGGTTTTTTTGCGTCGCGCCGCGTGGGCGCATTGCCGAGACTGCGGATGCGCCTGCGCGTAGTTGCGCCGTGCTGTGCATTGGTTGCCGCGTGGAGGGCTGCTGATCTACCGAAGCCATCTGCTGCGCTACTTGCCGAGCCGAGTCCTTGCCGGATCCTGCACTGCTGTGCTGTTTTCTCTGTGCGCTGCGCCTGATCCAGCCTAGAGCCGCTCCTGCGCTGGATCCTATTGCTGCTGCCGTGTGCGCCGAGCCCTGCGCGTGGTGCCTGTGCGTGGTCGCCTACTCCAGCTGCTGCCGACTGTTGTTTCCAGCCGACGCCAAGTGCTACTACTGCTGCGTCTGTGCGTGGGTGAAGGGCCGGCCGGCTGACTAGGTAAGTAAGGATGTAGTGTTTAATTGGGTTTACTGCCGAATTAGAAATAGATGAATTAGACTCTGCTATTTAGTAGTTGATTAGTTTGGCCGTAGAGCTATATGCATGCAGACTAGAATGTCTGGTCGGATCGGTAAGATAGTTTGTTTTGATGTTTTAGTCGGGAAGAAATCGAACAGTAGATTGGCTTAGCCTGCTGTTTTGTTGTACGATTTATTCGGTTACCGTAAGGACGAATTTTGGAAATCTCATCTACTAGTTAATTGTAGATAATTTTGATATCTTTCTATAGCATATTTTATTATGTCAATCGGACAAGTAGATTTAGAGATATGTTTTTCGAAAGACCGCTGTTTTTGCGGTTATCGTCTTTCGGCGCTGTTTTGGTAGACTGTAAATTAAAAATAGAAAATAGCTTAATTAGAGTTTTTGATCTACATGAAAGTTGTAGATAATTGTCCAATGGTTCTGTAGGATCTGAGAACGCGCATTTTGGTTGAGTAAAACAAAAGTTATGAATTTAGTAAGTCTGCTGTTCCGAAGCGGTCAGACCGGCTTTCTGGGTTAAATACGGAGGGTTAGATGATTTAATTAGAAGCTTGTGTAATCTAAGAAAATGTGGATAATTTTATAAAGAATCCAGAATGGGGTGGTTTGTGGTGATCGGACTTTCGAGTCAAAAGTTACGTTTGTTTTAGTACTAAGTCAGCAATGGGTAACTATTCGGTACCGGAGTAACGTGGTATATTTGGGGACGTGTAGGAGCGATGTCGATTGATTGTTGTTCTTATGATGCTGTAGCTTGTATTGAGATTTGTGTATTTAATATAGGAGAGGCGTCGTACTTGTTGCCATCTTCGAGCCAAATTGTGCGTCGCAACTAGTAAAGGCAAGTGCATGGTAGACAGCGATCAATGATCGATCACTGTATTCTTTATCTTCTATTACCATTATTGTTGTGCTTTTATTTTGTTTAATTGCAAGCAATGGAATGGTATGAATTTATATTGTTAATGGACATGATGAAAAGTTGGACATGATGTTTATGATGGAGTTTGCATGTTTGCATTCATAAGCATCTTTGCATAAGAGAAGGTGATCTTTATGATCACAACTCCACGGGAGTGGAGGAGGTCCCCGATCCTTGAGGAGGAACGGGCTTGAGAGTGAATGTTGTCGCGAGCATTCACTCACGCTATACCGGTATACGCGAAAAGAAGTGCATGTGGACATGTAGAATAGATTTGCATTGTTACATGAGATTAATTGATGAGAATATTAATGGAAGTGCCTGTGATGATAATGAAGTTATTGAATGCTGATGATTTATTATTGTTCGTTGTATATCGATGTGTTTGCTGAGTCGTGGACTCACCCTTGCTCTATTGTTGTCTTTAGGTGATCTTCGAGGATGCCGTAACTGAGAGCGAATAGAGCACATGGACATCACATGATCATTCGCCATGATAATCTTTTCATTCAATATTGGTTTACACTTGGACATGTTAGAGGTTGAATAAAGTTTAGGACATCATTTGGACTAGACTATTTGTTTTATTAATTTGGATTCATTGGTTGATGCTATTTTGGACTGTTTACCCGGTTTTATTCCCATTGATTATTTATTATCACTTGATCCATGATTATGCATTACTCTTTTGTGGTCCATTGATATGATTATCATTGTTTTCTTGCTGTTATTATATAGTGTGTCGATATTTATTAGTGTCGAGGGTAGTTTAGTGGCATTCCAGGCTCAGTGTTGGGCTGGGGTGTTACACCATGTTGAGAAGGGTGATGTTGTGCTCCATTTTGTAGAGTCAGAACAACAACTTGCAGATATTTTCACTAAAGCTCTTGATTCATCTCGTTTTGCAGCTTTGCGGGGAGAGTTAGGGGTTATTAGTCCTATTGGGCTGCTTTGAGGGGGAATCTGCTCTTTTTGCATTCATTGTATCATAATGCATGTTTCATTTTAAATTGTCTTGCATTGTAAAATAAAATCTGTGGAGCTTTGATTATTATCCTTGTATGGCTTGATTTCATTCTCTATACTTTGTCATGTCAAGGGATAGTCTGCTAGACTTCAGTTATGGCTCTTCGTGTGTGAGCTTAGCTTTCATCTTGCTAGCTTTATTTCTGTGAGCAAATTGAATCAAATCATGTTTTGTTGGATCTTGTGACTAGTTTTGCTCTAGTGATCCTCTTATGATTCTCGCCATGTCATATAGGTTGATTTGAGTCTTGAACTTATTTTGAGATGAAAATGAGCTTTTTATCTTCTTAAGTCAAGCAAATGAAAAATGAGATTTTCTATGCGAAAAAACTGATCTCACCAATCCTTTCTCATGAGACGGCTTGCCATTGCACCAGGCATGAACTTAGGGGGAGTTTTGGATGACCTAGATCACTCTTTTAAGCTTATCGCTTGAGATGGTCGCGGCAAGGCTTGAGATCTAGCACAGTGAAAAAAATCCTTTTTAGAAAAATACGCAAAATGCTAAGTGCTTGAGTTTTGCTTCAAAAGTGTACTCTTAATGCTCAAAATGTCTCAGTTCTTGTTTTGAGTCTCTTTTTACTTATAGACATGGCTTGACTCATTTTTGGTTGCTGTTAGTGAAACTATGATATTGAGCAACCTTTCATGGTTTTAATTCTTTTAATCTCAGATTACTGCTATCTTGGTTTTAGCTTTGCAGTACATGTTTTGCCATGATTGAATATAGCTTCTACTCTTTATATGGCTTGGTATAATACTTGTACTGTCTACATGGTTAATGGTCATGGCTCCTTTTACTAAAGTTCAAAATTAAAGTCATTCCTTCATGCTCTTTCTTTTCCCATGTATCTTGATGAATTCATTGTCAAAGGGGGAGAAAGATTGTAGAAAAATGCTGTTTTGGAGTTGGTTTCATACATAAAAGAACACATATAAAAAAATTAACCTTTTGAAAATTTGTGATCATAGTGAGTTGAGTCTCTGGGTTTTATTGCCTGTTTCTGATTTTAATTGCTATTGAAGAAGACTCTCAATGATCAAAGGTCAAATAGAACTTTTTGTCTTTCATATGGACCTATGTGAGATTTTTGGCTACTTTCTGGAATTTGAATCCTCTTGTGCTTTCATTGCCTTATCTCACTTGCTTATACTATTCTGAAGCCAGCTTGGTCGGTTCCTAGGCTTTTTCTTGCTTATAGACCAAGTTGTGCCTTTATGCGAAAACGGCGAATTTTTACTTTTCATTTCGAAAAACCACATTTTCTGGAGAATTACCAATGTGTTCATCAAGGGGGAGATTGTGGATATCGTGAGGATATGTGCACGATCTCAGGATGATGAGTCAATTGGCAATGGCTTTGTTGGTTTGCAATTTGTCGCGTTTTCGGGTTTGCTCCAGGGCTGTCAGGCCACGGGCGGTCCGACCGGCCAGGTCGCCGGTCCGACCGGCCAGTGGGGAGGTCTGACCGGCAGTGCTTGCCGGTCCGACCGCCAAAATGAAAAGTGGTTTTTGGAGCTGAGCCAAAAATAAGTTGTGTAGGAAAGTGAGGGGAGTCTCCTGGATGTGGTCATATCATTTTTGGAGCTCCCAGTCAAAAGTTCTATTCAGTTGAAGTTTCCAGAAGGTTTCGGATTTTCACGCTGAAAATTTGGCTAAGTCTTTTCGGGCGGTCCGACCGCCGTTGTGAGATCGGTCGGACCGGCCTGGGATTGGTCGGACCGGCCTTGTGGGGCGGTCAGACCGCCGATGACTTGGAGGTTAGCCAAGTTGGCATTGAGTTGATTTGAATGTGTTTTATGGATGGACTTCAATGCTTTATTGTTGTATATTGCATTGTGGAACTAACGTGGGTCAAGTTGTGAAGAACTTGTTCCCGGAAACGATTTGTTTGTCTATTGCTGTGCAGGTGGCTTGCAGGTCAACGACGTCAACGGTAAGGTGGATCGGGACTACGCTTGGAGAGCCGAGGTCGAGCGATCATGGATGCCGGGTGAGGTCGTGTGACTCAAGCATGGTGCAGAATGGGCAAGATGGATCGAACGGGTAGTTCGGTACAGCTGGTTGGATCAGGCGGTGCGGAAGTCGGTGCGAGTCTCTGGGAGATTCCGATGGGATTCGGACAGGAGAGGCTTGGCGACGTGATGAGAACCGCTGATCAACCTACACGTGGTGAAGCAGGCGATTGCTTCAATAGTTATGTGTGTGTGTGGGTCCCATGTGTAAGTGGGTTCCAAAAGAGAAACCCTAGGTCTCTAGTATAAATAGAGAGGGGGGAGATGAAAAACCCCCTAAGCATTCATTTAGCCCCCTTCTTCATTTTCTAGGGTTTGGAGGAGAGGAGAGGAGAAGCTAGGGTTTGGAGAGATTGTGAGTGTGCTCCTTGTGTGAGCTCTTGTCCTCCTTTGTGGAGAGGCTTTGTAAGCATCTAGTGTGATCAAACAATCTTGTGATGCTTAATTGAAAGATCAATTGTCCCCTTTGTGTTCTTCTCTCTTTTGGATGATTTTGGTGCTTCCTTGATTCAAAGGTTTATGCTTGGTCTCTTGGCCTATTTTATCTTGCTTTGATGTGTGGGAATACTCCTAGAGTCATCTAGATCATCAACCCCCACAAGCAAGTCTTGAATCAAGATTTTTATATTTCTAGGGTTTGTGCACTTCTTTTGTAAAACCTTGAGAGATCGATTATGCGGAGTGGATCTGAAGGATCGTCGCTAGAAATAGGTCTCTAATATCATTAGGGAGGTGTGCTCGAAATTTGGTCAAGTTTCTTTGGTTGAATCAAAAGTTGGATCAAATTTCGTTTTGGAGTTAGGCTTGATTTTCAGTACTGGACTGAACCGGTCTGACCGGTTGTGCAACGGCGGTCCGACCGCCTGCTTTTCAGACCGCTAGTACTGCCGGGTCGAACCGATATCCAACGGTCCGACCGCCAGTTAGTAGCCGGTCCGGCCATTGATTGATCGGTCGATCGCTGCGCGTGGTAGCGGTCGACCGCGATACCGATTGAGCAGTGAGTTCTTTTCTCCATTTGTGTCGTGTGGTTGAGGGGTTTATCAAATCCAACACAAGGCTTCCCGTGCGCCTTCGATCTTCTTAGCTTTCATAGCTAAAGGAGTAAAGTTCGTGTTGTATTTGATTTAGGCGAGAAAGTTGAGAAAGCGCCTATTGACCCCCCTAGTCGCCTTTACGGTCCTACAAGAACTTTTGATGGTTTATTTCTGGGTTATCCTGCACATTTGAGGGGTTTTTGAGTTTTTAATGTTGAAACTAATCTTGTTCAGGAGACATGCAATGTTATCTTTGATGAGACTAGCACTGGAGTTAGATCAGATATTTCAGGTGATACACAGGTGATAGAGAGCATATTCATAGAGGAAGATGATGAAGGACTTGATATTCCTCCACCTGGTGTTGTTGACGCTCCTATTCCAGCACAAGAACCTGCTGTGACTACATCGCCTTCAGATGAGGCTCCTGTTGTATCTTCATCATCAGCAGTACCTGCGGAGGTTGAAGAGATGTTTTCCTCTCCGGGTGCACCACTTCACATTCAAAGGCAACACCCTCCGGATCAGATAATAGGTAATCTCCATGAGCGAGTCACTCGCTCCAGGTATAATGATCCAAATCTCTACTCTCATTCTGCATTTGTTGCTTCTTTTAAACCTCGCGATATATCACATGCTTTATCAGATTCTAGCTGGGTTAATGCCATGCATGAGGAGTTAGAGAATTTTGAGAGGAATAAGGTTTGGAACCTAGTAGAACCTCCTAGTGGCCATAATGTTATAGGAACTCGCTAGGTTTTCAAAAACAAACAAAATGAGGATGGTTTTGTAATTAGAAACAAGGCTAGGTTGGTAGCTCAGGGTTTTAGCCAAGTTGAGTGGTTGGATTTTGATGAAACATTTGCTCCTGTTGCTAGACTAGAAGCCATTCGCATTCTGCTTGCATTTGTTGCATCTAAGAGCTTTAGATTATATCAGATGGATGTTAAAAGTGCCTTTTTAAATGGTTTTATTGAGGAGGAAGTTTATGTCTGGCAACCCCCGGGCTTTGAGAATCCCAAGTACCCAAATCATGTGTCCAAGCTATCCAAAGCCTTGTATGGTCTTAAGCAAGCCTCTAGAGCCTGGTATGATAGACTTAAGACCCTCCTGCTTAAGAATGACTTTGAGATGGGTAAAGTAGATAAGACTTTGTTCATTCTTAGGTGTGGTAATGACTTCCTGCTTGCTCAAATTTACGTTGATGATATTATCTTTGGTGGTTCTTCTAATGCTCTTGTTTCCAGCTTTTCTGAGACTATGTCTAGGGAATTTGATATGAGTATGATGGGAGAGCTTAATTACTTTTTGGGGCTTCAAATTAAGCAATGCAAGGAAGGGATCTTCATCCATCAGACGAAGTACACTAAGGACTTGCTCAAACGTTTCGACATGGGTGACTGCAAGCCAATCTCCACTCCCATGGCAACTTCGACTGTTTTGGATCCACATGAGGAAGGAGAAGCCGTGGACCAACGCGAGTATCATGACATGATCGGTTCCCTACGTACTGTCGCCTCGAGACCGGACATCCACTTCACGGTCTGCCTCTGTGTGAGGTTTCAGGCGTCTCCGAGGACTTCCCATCGCCAAGCCGTTAAGCGCATATTCATGTATTTACACTCTACCCTTCTGTATGTCATTTGGTATTCATATTCTTCATCTTTGTCCATTCGGGGGTTTTCTAATTTTGATTTTGCGGGCTGTCGGCTTGATAGGAAGAGTACCTCAGGCACTTATCACTTCCTAGGCACTTCTCTTGTATCTTGGTTTTCTAGGAAGCAGTCTTACATTGCACAATCCATTCTTTGAAAGTGAATATGTAGCTCTTTGCTAGTTGTTGTAGTCAGATTTTGTGGATGGTAACCACTCTTAAGGATTATGGGTTAATTTTGCTAGTGTTCCTCTTTTCTGTGATAACACTTCTCCTATTAACATTGCTAAAAACCCTGTACAACACTCTAGGACCAAGCACATAGATATTCGCTATCACTTCCTTAGAGACTATGTTGAAAAAGGTGATATTGTGCTACACTTTGTGGAGTCCGAAGCTCAACTGGCTGATATCCTCACCAAGCCTTTAAACCCAACTAGGTTTGCCACCTTGAGAAACGAGTTAGGGGTAATTTATCCATATGGGTTGGTTTGAGGGGGAGTTTGATCTTTTCTAATCTTACATTGTTCTTTTGATCTTTTCTTGTTCTTTTTCTGAACTTATTGATCTTTTTGAACTTTTTAGGTTTTTAGGCTTTTAGGCTTTTACTACATCTCATTGTATCATATTGCTTCATATGAAAAATCCAACAAGTGGTATGAAAAACCCAACAAGTGATATCCAAAAAGATGCATTGTATTATAATTTTTTTTGCTTATTTTTTTAAAATTGATGAAGCTTTGCCTATTACCCTTTGGAGCTTTAGTATTTCAATTCTTGCTCAATGCCATGTCTAGTTCTTTGACTTGCTATAATTATCATGCTTTCACATATACAGATAAGTCTTTGTTGTATGAGCTAGAACTCTAAAACAACTCGAACTAAAAAATTACAATTTGTGGATGTTTTAGCAAGTTGCGCAATTAGTGCTCCTTTTGTGACATTAGCCCTGTCAGAATTGCTTTGTTAGCTCCTGAATCTAAAATTGACCATTACTTGAGCTTCTTGTGTTCTTGATATTCTAAAACTGCTCTTGTGAAACATGAAAAATCAAGATTGTCTTATGCTTAAATTGTGCCAAACTATTCTTACGAGACTGCTTGTCAAAGACATGAACTTATAGATAGTTTGATGATCCAGACGATCTCATGGGGACTGCTTGTCAGAAATGACATGAACCTCAAGATTTGTCGCCCTGGTAGAAGCTTGGGAAGAGTTTGTGGATGGCTCCTAGTCTAGGATCTTCTTCACTAAGATATACCTTTAATCAACTTCTGATCGAAACTTAGGATGAGTTTGTGGATGGCTCCTAGTCCAGGATCTTGTCACTAAGTTAGATCATTAGTCAACTTCAATATTCAGTGCAAATGAGAAATTTGTTGAAAAATAGGTGTTTAAAAAATTTGAGCAAAATGATTCAATACAGGACCTGATTGACACTTAATGTGGTCTTTGTTAGACTTTTGATATCACTTTGACATTTTGACATGGCCAGTTTCACTTTAGGATTCCTGTTGATGAACTTGCTGAATTTGAAACTTTGTTTAAATTGATCAAATGTATTGCTTTATTTTGAGCCTTCGTGCTTAGCTTTGATATATATGTCTTATCATGATCTTGCTAGCTTTGTTAGGCTTGATATGTTGTTTGTGCAATATTAGAGATGCTAGCTTGTTCTTTTGGGTAATCTCCAAAGCTTCTTGTAATCAAAAATTGAAAAATACAAAAATGAAGCCACTCCATTGCACTTCATGCATACTCCTTCTTATGCTTCTTTCTTCATTCTGCATTTGTTATATCTGGATGAGAGGAAGGCGTGATTCCTTAATGACTCCATTGTCAAAGGGGGAGAAGATATTTCAATGTTGGGGGAGAAAATATATCATTATTGTACAAAGGGGGAGAAGATATATAAAAATGATAAAAGGGGGCGCAATTGTAGAATTTAAAATTTTCTGAAATCTGTTGATCATAGTGAGCGGGAGTTTTTGAATTGCACTCTTATTGTCTTATTGACTTTTCTGAACTTGAATTGCATTTATTTATCCTCACAATGATCATAGGTCAATTGAACAATTGTTCTTTCATATGGACATTAAGTGAGATTTTTGACTCTTTTCTGGAAATCAAAGTTTTTATGCTTTTTTTTCCTTATCTCACATGTCTATGCTATTCTGATGCCAGCTTGGTCATTTCCATTGCTTTCTCTTGCTTATGGACCAAGTTGTGCCTTTGTGCCAAAACGAAAGTATTTTACTTTTCAAACCTCCAAATTACAATTTCTGGATTATTGCCAATGTGTTCACCAAGGGGGAGATTGTGGATATCATGGGGATATGCTCCAGATCTTAGGATGATATGACAATTGGCAATGGTGTTTACGGTTTATCGTTTCACGTGTTTTCGGCAAAGTTGGCATGCTGTCAGGCTATAACCGGTCTGACCGGCCAGGGTGGCCTGTTACCAAAGTAAGGATTTGAGCTGGGCCAAAAATAGAGTGTGTAGGCAAGAGAGGGGGATTCTATTGCACTTTGTTCCATAATTTTTAGAGTCTCCAGTCAAAAGTTCTTTAGATTTGAAAATTCCAGTAGGTTTCGGTTTTCAGAGGTTGAAAATCGGCTAAGTCATAACTAGCGATCAGACCGGCCAGGGTGGGCGGTCAGACCGGCCCTGGGGGGCGGTCTGACCGATTTTCACTTGGTTCGTCCCCCGTCGTGGCGGCGCTGTTCGGTTGTTAGGTCAAAGTCATGAGTTTCAGGGCATATATGTGCATGATGCATGTTTTGACTAACATGGGTCAAGTTGTGAAGAACTTGTTCCCAAATTCGGTTTACTTGTCTATTGTTGTGCAGGTTGCTTTGTGGTCAACGAAGGTCAACGGCGAGGATGATCGGAACTAGGCTTGGAGAGCTGAGGTCCAGAACGATCGACGATGCCGGGTGAGGTCAATGTACTCAAGTGTGGTGCAAGATGGACAAGGGTGACCTATTGGCTAATCCGAGGCGCAAGATGGCGCAAGGTGTAGCTAGTTAGGTCAAGGGGTGTTAAAGACGGTGCATTAAAATGCGTGCGTATGTGTCCCGTTTGTTTTGGGCCTTAACGGGAGCCCAATAGAGTCAAACTTCTAGAAGGTCTAAGCCTCCACTATAAATAGGAGAGGAAGGTGGCTGCACCACTGCTTGGTCTCTTTTGCTATTTTTGTAAACCCTAATTTTCTTAGGGAGAGCTTTTGTGGAGGCTAGGGTTCTTGATGTTTTGATGTGATTTTCGTGCTCTTGGATTGAACATTGTCCTCCATTGATGGAGAGGCTGTAAGCCCATATCATATCAATCAATCAAAGAAAAGTTTGATCAATATTTTGTCTCATTGCGTTCTTTCTCTCTATTTGATGATTTTGGGTCTTTCCTTGATCCGTGAGTTTTTGCTTGGTTTCTTCACGTGATTTAGCTTACTGTGACGTGTGGGAATCTATCTAGGATCATCTTGATCATCAATCACCCACGAGCAAGAGCTTTGACCTAGTTTTTCTTTTGACCCGGTTGTGAACCTCTCTTCAATCAAATCGAAAAGGATCGCAATTATTTCAAGAATTATCATAATCTTCAATTGGAATAGCTTCCTGACATCATAGAGAAGGTGTGTTCCAAGTTTCATCAAATTTGGATTAGTAGATCGAAAGTTTCATATATTTTCATCTCCGTCATCGGGGTTGTTCTTCTGTTCTGTGCACCAGCGGTCAGACCGCCGCAATCGATCGGTCAGACTGGCAGGAAATCGGTCCGACCGGTGTTGTCCCAGCGGTCCGACCGCCAGTGCATTAAGTTGCTTCAATCTTTGTTGATTTTGTCTTATTGCTTAGGGGTTTAAATTAGATTCAATATTAGTCTTCCACTGTACTGATATACTGATCTTCATAGCTTTCATAGTTAATGGAGTAAAGTTTTATTGAATCAATTATTTGTGGAAAAGTGAGTGTGCTCCTATTCACCCCCCTCCAGTCGCCTTTTCGGTCCAACAACTTGCTTGTAAGGTTGAAAGTCAGATTGAAGAGAAATTAAGAATACTTGATGATAGAAAATATGAGAACAAGCCTATGTTTCTGTCTTTTTCTGTGACAGACAACTTGCAGGAAGTTGTGAACCATGCCGAAGAGGAGAATGAGCTGATTGAACCATCGACTCCATTGCTTGAGAAGGAAGATGAGGAGATGGATGCACCTACATCATTTGAGAAGAGCCAAAAAGGTAAAGATCATGGTGCTATCATCATACAAGGTGAGTATGCTTATAAAGAACTACAACTGTCCACTGTTCATGCTATTTTAGAGAGAAAAATTAGTGGAAAATAATTCTAATATGCACATGTTTCACGTAGAGAATTCAAACTACATTGATTTTAGTGCACCATGTGATAAACCTGTTGACTTGAGTGCAGCTTGTGATAACGTAATTGAATTGCATACTGTTTTGAGCGATTCATGTGATGAGTCAATCACATATAATGATACTGTAGAATTGGATAGACATAATGAAGTTTTGACTAGAATTTATCATGCTGATTTTTTATGTTACATTTTGTTGGAGCCACCTATGAAATTGTCACATGCTATGGAGAAAGTTTTTGAAATCGCATGTACAATCTCCTTGTCTAGTGTGTACACCCCTTGATATAAGTTTAATTTGATTGGAGATTATGGTGTAGACAATCAATTTCTTGTATATCGAATACTCATAACTTGTGATAACATAAATGAATTGAAGCTTACAATTTTGAACAACAATTCTTGTGTGCTGAATCTTGTTCATTATGAGAGGAAAATAAACTTTAGTGATCATCTTATGCCTATGTGTTCATCTCTTATTGAACCATCTAGTATTGACAATCTGCATCATGATGTTGAAGTATGGAAGAACCTACAAATCTTTTCACCCTTACTAAATGAATTTGCTAACGCTCAATTGAAATCTGATTATATGTATGAACTTTGTTTGATTCTAAAGGTTGTAGATTTTCCCTTATGTGCTACCACTGCAAGTTTACAATTTCAGATATTTGAATTGTATAAATGCTTCACTTACATTTTATTTTACTATGTGAGAAATTTTATTTTACTCATTAACATATATGATTATTCTTGGGCTAATAATACAATGAGCTTTTATGAACGCTGCTGTTTTAAAACAATAATTGTGCAACAACGAAGAACCGTTAAAACAGATGACATATACATATACCATGCATACACCTTAGCTTCTCTCTTGCCCTATTTTTAGTTTATCAAAAGCCGAGGACGGCTTTGTTTTCAAGAAGGGGAGGATGACGAGAACATGATCCCTATGGATACAACCGTATTTGCTATGCTTGTTGTTTCAATTACAAGAGCTCGTACACTTCACTTAGATTATCAGGTGAGCTTGTTTTATGAGTACATTTATATTACATGAACTATATGATATTGCCTAATAAATGTGTTGTTATTTTCAGGAATAAAAGACAGAGAGTGGTTGATTCGCAAGAGTTCGAGCTGGACCTATTTTGGAATCCAATTCGGCCTCCGGAGACAGCACCGACTTCAAACGTGCATAACTTTCACATACGGAGTCCGTTGGAGGTCCACAAGTACTTGATGGAAATATTATCTCATCATCTTTCCAACGGATCCAACCCCACCTCTAAATTCCTTTTGTGCATGTCGAAATCGCCAAAATAATCCGGCACTGTGATAGCCCAACAGGCCCGAAGTAAAAAGGTCATAACTTTTGCAAACGAAGTCCGATTCGGGTGTTCTAGGGCTTGTTGGAAAGATTATTCCGAGACCTTTCCAATGGATCTAACCTCATCTCTAAATTATTTATGTGTACTTCGAAATCATCAAAAGAAAATACTATATCACCTATTTGGGCCAATTTGGACCTTGTAATCGTACCAGAATTGGCCCATACGCTAGCCGGGCACCTAATGGAGCCCATACTATTCATGTGAAGAGTAACATGTCTGTGAATAGTACATGCTTAGTATCATCCCCTATTTTTTTAGCTATGTGCGGCTTCCCCTTCCCTATATAAGGAGGTCGCACCCCTCTAGTTTTCTTGGATTTTGTTGAGTTAAGGTTTAGCCCTTTGTGCAAACTTTTATTCTTCAGTTGTGCCGGACGACCACCTGTTAAGAAAGCCTTCGGAATCCCACCTTACCAGTATTTCATAAATATTTGCAATACATCAGATTGTGTTTTATTTTGTTCTTGTGTGTTCTTCGATTGCATGCGGGAATAGACCTTCGTGGTCAGGTTGATCGTGCTTCCGGCAAGGTCAATAACATCTCGGATTGGTTCAATGATTGCTAAGGCGCAAGTATCGTTGTACGGTTATAGTCGGATCGCGAGAGTCACCTCCACCAAAATCGATATTTATCAATCTCATTGAAAGATCGGGCACCCCGTCTTCTTGAGGCATGACATTTTAATATTGAATAGTGATGAACCTAGGACTTATATGGAAGTGATGATGGACCCAGACTCTGAGTCATGGCATGAAGCCATGAGATCCATGATAAAATCCATGTATGACAATCAAGTTTAGAACTTAGTTGATGGGCCTGATGGTGTTACAACCATTGAGTGCAAATGGATTTTTAAGAAAAAGATAGATATGGATGGAAATGTTCACATTCATAAGGCATGACTGGTCACAGAGGGTTTTAAACAAATTCAAGGGGTTGATTATGATGGAACCTTTTCACCCCGTCGCTATGCTTAAGTCTATCCGGATCATTCTAGTTATTGTTGCATATTTCGATTATAAGATATGGCAAATAGATGTCAAAACGACTTTCCTAAATGAAAAACTAATTGAGAATGTGTACATTACACAGCCTGAGTGTTTTGTCAATCCACGAGAAGCTAGTAAGGTATGCAAGCTTAAGAACTCCATCTTTGGATTAAAGCAAGCATCTCGGAGTTGAAACATTCGTTTTGATGAAGTGATCAAAGGGTTTGACGTCATCAAGAATGAAGAAGAACCTTGTGTTTATAAGAAGGTTAGTGGGAGCAAGATTGTGTTTCTGATCTTGTATGTGGATGACATATTACTGGTAGGAAATGATATTCCTATGCTAGAATACGTTAAAACGTTATTAAGAAATAGTTTCTCAATGAAAGATTTAGGAGATACAACATATATCTTAGGCATAAGGATCTATAGAGATAGATCTAAAAGGCTAATTGGATTAAGCTAGGATATGTACATAGACAAGGTGTTGAAGCGATTCAACATGCGAGATTCCAATAAAGGTTTCTTGCCCGTAGCACATGGCATTAATCTTAACAAGATTCAGTGTCCTACGACCACTAATGAGTGAGACAAAATGAGTAGAATTCTATATGCTTTGGCTATTGGATCTATCATGTATACTATGCTATGTACATGACCAGATGTGTCGTATACTCTAAGTGTTATGAGCAGATATCAATCAGATCTAGGTGAAGGTCACTGGATAGTAGTCAAGAATATCCTTAAGTACTTGAGAGGAACTAAGGATGCATTCCTTGTTTATGGTGGTGAGGAAGAGCTAGTTGTAAATGTTTGCACCGGCGCTAGCTTCCAAACCGACAAGGATTATTTCAGATCGCAGTCTGGGTTTGTGTTTTGCCTTAATGGAGGAGCAGTAAGCTAGAAAAGTTCCAAGTAAAGAACGATTGTTGATTCTACAACAAAGGCTAAGTACATTGCAGCTTCAAAAGCTACAAAAGAGGCTATATGGATTAGGCAATTTATTAATGAACTGGATGTGGTTGCTAGTGCTTCCAGTCCAATGGATCTCTGTTGTAATAATAGTGGAGCCATTGCACAAGCAAAGAAGCCTAGTGCACAAGGCTTCTATTGTGATAAAAGTTCAAGCACATACTTCGACGATATCATATTATTCGTGAGATCGTTGAAAGAGGTGATGTGAAGATATGCAAAGTGCACACTGATTTGAATATTGCTGATCCATTGATAAAGCCTCTCCCACAACTTAAGCATGAGGTACACACAAGAGTTATGGGTATTCGATACTTATTTGATTGACTCTAGTGCAAGTTGGAGACTATTGGTGGTATACCCTAGAGGCAATCATGGAGATGATTGTAAACTTCTCTCGCAAAAGATCTCCAAAGAAAGCATCCAAAGAGAAGAGAGGAAGAGAGAATCCACTAATATACAAAGAGTACTTGAGCTTTTAGATAAGAGAGGATTTTGATCGGCAAGGAAGGATAGAATATACCACTTTAAAGAATAAGATGATATCACTTGTAGCGATAAATCACATGCCGAGATCAAGATGATCAAAGAAAGTTACCATTTTTGGAAAGAATACCACTTGAAAGATGCAATTGCATTTGTAATCAAGGAAAAAACAGTAGGGGGTAGCTAGCAAGGATCAATTTGACTAAAGAAAGCAGCCACAAAATATTTTAGAAGAAGTGAAGGAGAAGAAAACTCTTTGGGCTTGAGTTAAAAGAATTTTCACACACAACCGGTCTGACCACTGGGCAAATGGCGGTCGGACCGGTGGGGTTGGCGGTTGGACCGCTGAGGCTGACTGGTCAAACCGCTTGGCTCTGAAACTGACAAACAATTTCAGTGAAGAAAGAGAGAAAAGAGTAATTTGATGTATTAGCTCCAAATTTTTATACAATCAATCAAGCAAACATATTTGGAGCATTTTCAACTTATATAGCCCTTGAAAATCCAAATCTCAAATAGTTTTTACAAAATTAACTTTTGTTTTCGTAAATGAAACATATTTTCACGAAGTTTTTCAAAACATGCCAAAATGAGCAAATGATTGAATTTAAAATATCCAATTGCATGTGTGAGTCAAAAATACCATTATGAACATATTCATGTGAAATTTTTTAACTCATATGGCAAAACTCACTTAAGTGCTAGAAAGTGACCACTTAGGTCAAAGTAGTATTTTGGACGAATTTTAAAATCAAATAGCTTTTGCTAGGTTGGTCTTTTGGAAATATTTTGAATACCAAAAATGTTTAGAATAGCCAACTCTAGGATTTTCCTTTTGGGAAGATTTTCAAATTCCTTTTACAATAGATTTTACACAAAAATCTAGTTTTGGTAAAAAAAAAAAACAAGATGCTATAATTTTGATTTTTTTGCTAGAAACTCATTTTCACTCAAAATAGATTTTTCTAGAGCCAAAACCTTTGAAAAACATTTGTATACGTTTTGCAACTAGTTTTTCAAAGAATTACTAATAATTATGAATTTTTTGATTTTTGGCTAAAAGGCTCTATTTTGAAAAACAATACTATCACTTAATTTATTTGGGCACACTTAGTGATGTGATATACATGAATATGACTTAGCACTCTCCCTTAATGTGCCACTTCCATCTTGCTCAAGATATTAATAATGAACAAGAGCAAGAACACCCCTTTTAATATGATTTTCATGAAATGCAACCTACATAAGGCATAAGGGGCTAGATACTTCAATGTAAGTACTTGTTACCGAGATGACATTGGTTCTTGATATGAGATGATTATTCCCAAGTTTTGGCTCCAATTTTGATATAAGATGGAATCTAGCTCTTCATGAGAGAGCCAAACCTCCAATGCCTCTCCAAGTACCTATTAAGCATTAAAGCGCATTTTGGTACCCAATACTTGGTTGGGTCCACGCATGCCAGTCACAATAGATTTGAGCACCCAAATGGCCCTAGTAATAGTTTTATGTGAACTAACATTCCAAGCAAACACATTGCCATATTTATCCTTCCTAAGCAAATAATCATTATTATAAATAATAGGCTTAGGAGTGATACCTTTGGGACATTGTTTACCAATATGTCCCTTTCCCGACACTTGTAGCAAGTTGGGTTTTTGCTTCCCCTACTTATCTTCATTTCTTGCTTATTGCTGGTTTGCCTCATTTTTGAATATCTTGTCTTGACATCCATTTGATTAGAGCACACCGAGGTATAGTGGCCCTTTCCATTTTCCTCGTGGCACTTGACATATTTCTTCATATGTTTTGCGTTGTGCCTTGTCTTGCTATTCTCTCTTTTCTTGGGAGTGTAGCTAATGATACTCTTATCTTGGAAGCATTTTTGTTGCTCAATATTTCGTCGAGACTGGTCTTCCCTTTATAGCTTCTTTCCAAGTCATTTTTCAATTTAGTGACTTAGGCCTTGAGCTCTTTATTTTCATCTACAATGTTAGTATCACAAAACATGGAGGAAATAAGAGCATCTAATTTAGAACAACAAGGCATATCTAGCAAATCATCACAAGAAGTGGATATACTGACATTAGATGAAATGCAAGGGCTAGAAGCTATGCATGGTATATCATCTAATAAATTACATGCAATGCCTACATCCACCTTAGAGCTATTGAGCTTATTTAGGAGGAGAGCTTCATTTTCATCTTTTAAAACATTATAATTGTTTTGAAATGAGACATACTCTTTCTTCAAAACTTTGAATTTCAATTTCTCATTTCCTAAATATTCATTGAGCTCTTCTAACATATCCATCAACTCATCATAAGTAGGCTCATCATTATCATTTACCTCATTATTACCTTTAGCCATGAAGCATTGAGTTGATATGGAGGGGCTTGTGGACTCATCATTGTCGGAGCTAGAAGTTGAGTATTCGTCTCCCGACGTCCATTCTTTTGTGCAATCATCACTAGTAGATGTGGAAATTTCATAATGAACTTGAATATATGTCCACATTTCTTGAGCGCTCTTGAGATTGCATATGTCATCAAATATTTCTATACTCAAAGTATTAAATAAGGCGTTAGTAGCTTGAGCATCGAGATGCGAGCATTTCTCTTCCTCAATAGTTGGAGCAAGAGGATTCTTTGGAGGAGAAAAGCCCGCATCTACAATCCGCCATATGTTTAGGCCCATGGCCTTAAAATAACAAATCATGCGGATTTTTCAAATAGAATAATTTATGCCATCAAAAATAGGTGCTTGACCTAGGTGCACTATATCTCTAGTTGCCATCCTTTACTCTCTAGACGGTAAGTCTAGTAAAATGAGAGATCAAGCTCTGATACTACTTGTAAGATCGAGGTGGCCAACTAGAGGGGGGTGAATAGGAGGTTTTAAAAATTCTTTCGGCTAAAACCAATTAATAATGCGGAAGCTAATAACAAATTAGTTTTGCACAATTAAAACCTAAATCAACTAGGCTCCACTAAGTGCACCAACAATATGAATACAATTGAATGTGAGCAATCATACAAAGATATATAAGCAATTAAAGCAAGAATGTAAATTGCTTAAGTAAAGCACAAGCACAAACTAAGATGGCATAATAATGTTTTACCGTGGTGTTCAGAGAATTGCCGGTCTCCCCTAATCCACGTTGAGGTAAGCCCAACCGCGTTGGACTGGCTCCACTAATTAAGCCAACACCTCCGAGGTAAGTCCAACCACTTGGACCGGTTCCAACACGAACCAACACCGCGCTCCACTAGGGTTGCTCTTCCTCCACTCTGGAGATGGCGAGCACCAAACCACTCACAACCACGCCGGGCTTTCTCACAAGCTTCTTGAGAATATCACCGGTCACGACGCCTCCACGCCGTCTAGGTGTCGGCAAACACCAAGAGTAACAAGACTCGACTTTCACTTGAACTAATCAAGTGTCAAAACTCAAGTGGGTACACAATTCACTACCTAAGTCAACACATGCATTTAGGGTTTGCTTTCCAAGCTCACTAAGTGCAACACACGCACATAAGAGATGAGAGGCTTGCTCTTAGCTCAAAAGAGTGTCTAACAACACTAGAACACTTTGCAATGGTTGCAACAACTTCCTCCAACCAGCCAAGGTGGGTATATATAGCCCACACATAAAAACTAGCTGTTGGAGAAAAATCTGCTGAAAAATCAGCACATGCGAAACTACAGCTGTTCTACGGCCAGTACTACAGCACCTAAATGACAAGCACAGTAACGGCTATATCAGACGAAATCCAGTACTACCGCCGTTCAACTCGCGGTCGTTCCGCACTCCGATAGTTCCGTTTATGATGGGCGGTACTACCGCTTCCACTCAGGTCCAACACATGGCACCTTCTGGAAAAAAACGTACCGCATTCAATTCCAGAAATACCGAGCTGCGATAGTTCTGCACCCAACACGCCGGTACTACCGCACTTCCAAGAGAGCAAAGAATTCTAAAAAAATGTCTCTCTGGAAAAAACGTACCGCTGGATTTTCGGATCAACCGGCCTGCGGTAGCTCCGCTCTCAACATGCCGGTACTACCGCACAGCGGTAGTTTCACAATTATAACGTCGGAACTACCGATCTTCCTGACAGAAACAGCAATGGCTTTCACAACAACTCCAATTGCAAAACACATTTGCCAATGGATAAGCCATGCCAACAAGGATCACAGGCAAGATTCCTAACAAGTTGTAAAATATATTTGCCAACTTTTAGAATCATACCACAAGGAATTAGGTACATGGACTTACACCATTTGCAAAACACATTTGCAAACTTTAGTCACATGCTACAAGAAATCAAACATGAGAATCAACTATTTGCAAAACACATTCGCAAATAACAGCATCATGCCACATGGCTAAGGTGCATGGACTTTAACCATTTGCAAAACACATTTGAAAACTATAGTCCCATGCTACAAAGATTAAATGCATGAGCCTCAGCTATTTGCAAAACACATTCGCAAATAATAGCTCCATGCATAGATGAGCTAGAGTAAACACTATGAGCTATCAACACATGACTAACTCATGCTACTAGTCAAGACCCCTCTTAATAGTACGGCAACCTATACTAGCAATCTGGTCTTCCAACCAAACACCAAGACCGGTAAAAGACTAGGAACACATCCTTAGCCCTAGCTAGTCATACCTTTGCCTTGCATCTTCTTGAAGCTTGATGACGCACATCATCACTTCAAGTCCGGGTCCTTGACTTGATAATCATCAACGCATGATGACCTCCTTTTCTTCAAGTTCTTCTCTTGAATATGCATCAACTCATGATGCATTCTTCACTCGACCTCCATCAACACATGATGGGTCTTCTCTTGACTTGATGTGCACCAACACATGATACATCCTTTACTCCAAGTCTTGATATGCATCAACGCATGATGCATCCTTCATTTGACCTCCATCAACACATGATGGGTCTTCTCTTGACTAGATGATCCACTCATGATTATCTCCTCTTCTTGAACATCATCGACACACGATGATTTCCTTTTTCTTCAAGCTCTTCATATGCACCAACACATGATGCATCATTTACTTGAATCTTGACCCGATGATCAACTCATGATCATCCCAAGTCTTCATCACCCTGGAACATAACCTATTCATCCAACTTATGAAAAATGTTAGTTCCACAATATGATTATCATTAATTACCACACCATATCATTAACTTATAATGGTGGGACAAGATACTTCAATCTTTCCCTCTTGGTAATTGATGATAACCATTTCAATTGCACATAGATTGAATGTAGATAATGTAACACAACATGAGTATGCAAGAACTACACAAGTTCTATATACTCCAACATGAGTATGCAAAAACTACACAAGTTCTATATACTTACAACATGAGTATACGAGAACTACACAAGTTCTACATACTCAAAACATGAGTATACGAGAACTACACAAGTTTTGTATACTCAAACGGATGTGTTTCAAAGTAAAGATCCTAAATATATGTGGAAAACGAAATATGGATCAATACTAATGAAACCACAAAATATAAAGTGAGCTCCTCCTAAATGTGTGCATACACAAATGTGTAAATAGAAACATATGCACATATTCAAGTTATACTTATGGTGGAGTTCAACCTATATTTTGGATCCGAGGAATGCAACAATATATAAGAGTATAAGTCGAATGCATACCTCGTTGAATTTCACCTTTATATTCAAATGAGACTACAAAAAATAATACTTGACAAGAGAGTTACTCTCATATTTGGATTTGTCATTAATCACCAAAACATTCCATTAACTCATAATGGCGGGTCTAGATCCTTCAACTACCGCACCTCCATCGAGTGCATAGTAACAGCTATTACAGAGGTATTAAATGCTCTCACATAGCCGTTGGATTTATGGTGCGGAACTACCACCAACTAACATTCGGTAGTTCCTATGATCGGAAGTACCGCAAATTACTTGCGGTACTACTACTCTTAGTTGAAGCACAAAAGTCCCTTCTCTGAAAAAAATGTTTCGCACTAAATTTCAGAAGTACCACGCAGTGGTAGTTCGTTCTCAGAAAATGGGCAGAAAGCTCAAAGATGCATCTCTCTAGAAAAAACGTTCCACACAAAAAATCCAGTACTTCCGCGGTGCGGTAGTTCCGCTCATATCATGGTGGTACTACCGCTCTTCCAGAAAATGGAAGAAGTCCAGAAAAGGGTGCTCTCTGGAAAAAAAACGTTCCGCAGAAATTTTGGAAGTTCCGCCCAGAGGTAGTTCCGCAGATATAATGCTGGAACTACCGTTTTTGTCCAGAAAGCAGATTTTATTTTTAAAGCGGACTAGGAATGCATGCATGATCCTAATTTGATCCAAAGGCATAATGATGTACTTTCAAGCTAATAGTTAAGATCTCCCTTAATAGTACGACATCTATCCTAAAATCCGGTCTTCCAACATACTCATAAGACCGGTAAAATTCAAAAGGGGTCCTAGACTATTTTATACCTTGCCCTTGAAACAAACTCCATCTTCTTGATATCCTTTGGCATGCAACTCCTTATTTTAACTTTGTCATTTAGGACTAAACCTTGTAATCACTCAACAAACATATTAGTCACATATTCACGTATTGTCATTAATTACCAAAACATATTTTTAGGGGCCTAAATGCTTTCAGCGGGCTGGGGCGGCGGTGCGGGAGAGAGGAGGACGGGAGAGAGGAGGGAGGAAGGAGGAGGATGCTAGGGTTCAGGGTAGGCTGAGGAGGCTGGGTTTTTATTCCATAGCAAAAGCGGGTAATAACTCGTGAACTTGAGGGGCAAAGTTGGAAGGGGGTGGTGGGAAGCCGCAGGACAACACGGCTTCCGGCTTCCGAGAAAGCAGGTGCGAAAAGCCCTCTATTTGGGACGGCTTTTGGCTTTTTTGGACAAAAAGCCGAAGCTGAAACCGTCCCAAACAGGCCCATAATGGTTGACGAAGTAGCAGCACATGAGGCGTCGCCGTCACCGCCGATGGCGTTCGAGGAGGAGAAAGCTCGGCGCTACTTCTTGGATGTCATGACAAAATAATAACTGATCCTATTTTTTTACATTCCACCTGATTCACCATTTGTAGCAGTTATAGTGTATTGCTGGAGATATAGATAAATAAAATTTCATTGCGAAATAACATGTTATAGGGTTGTTAGACCCCCGGGAGTGGAATACCCGAAGACCTTATGTGTGTATCATACTAGTCCCATCATCAGTGGCTAGTACACATATGCACAACATTTGGCATTCACATTTATACATTCACACATACAAAGTAAATCAAAATGATACTTAACTTAAGCGGTACAGTTATTACTTAACTGAATTGCAGTGGTTCCTACGAACGAAGAACCAAATTAGGAGAGGGGAAAGATTGCTTGTGGGTCGGAACAGATGGTGACAGGGTTGGCAAAGATAGAAACCCTCCGGGACGCTGGCGGCAAAGGAGCGGCGTGTCGGCCGAAATGGAAGCTTGGGTTTCCTTGGGGTTTTCACTGTGTGAGAATGGAGGAAATGGAGAGGGGAATGGTTTGAGAAGTAAAGAGGAGGCAGAGGTGCTTTTGGTCAACTCTTATAGGCATTGGGGAGATGAACTCACGAGGAGGCCGACGGAATCCATCGAGGATGACGCTCGGCATGGTCGATGCTAGGGTGGTTGAGCAAGATTAAGAGCTAGCTAGGGGATGGGCGTTGGTTGGGCCAAACCGTGGGCGGCGTACGGTCGAAACTACGTTGAAATCACGTGCGTACTAGCATGGCGGTGGAGCGACATGCGCAGGCGTCTTGGCGGTGTCTGCGCGCCACGCGCGTGGACGAAGGTGGTGGCCGGCCGGGCCTGCGGAGTTAGTGGGAGGGAGAGATGGCTGGCTGCACTGAGCTAGTCCGGTTGTAGCCTAGTGTGGTCAGTTCGGTCTGTGGAACAGGGGCGCCTGACGGGTGGGGTCCACCTATCGGTGAGAGGAGAGAAAATGATTTTTGGATTTTTCTGATTTTGTAATTAAGCTGAGAGTTTGAGTGAAATTTTAAATATAGCAATTCAACTCCGAAAATTCTAAAAAAATTTGGGATGGCTTCTGTCCTAGAGTAGATCCTTGTATAATTTGTCTAGGGTTTCCATGCGTTAAATTTCTCTCTAAAAATCTTTTAAGTTTCGGCTTGCTTATCCTTTAATATTTGTTTTAAGGAAAGATTCCAAAACATGCTTTATTTAATTCCATCATTTTATATTCAGCATAATTATACTAAGTTTGTATTTTTACTTATCGGTTTTTATTTCCATTTGTTTTAATTATCCGTTGGTTTTATGTTTTCCGTAAATTGATGTTTTTAGGTTTTAAAATCGACAAAACCTTGAATTGAATTCCAAATAAATTGAATGACAAGCGGAAAACATCAAAAGTTTTAAAAAGATCATATTTTCATACATTTGAAATACAAACCCTTACTTTGGATGTTACAAGGGTCGGCTTTGGTAGGAATAAAGATCAATAGAAATTGTGCACACTGCACAAAGCTGAATTTTTGCAGTCTTATTTCAAAATCAATATATACAGGTTCAATTGATGCATTGTACCATTTTTGTACGACTAATGCAAAACTCTTTTAAACTATTTCAACATCTAGTGCCAACTTTGCGTAGTTAAAATAAAATGTTGCAGTATAAATTTAGAACTTTTGTCCAAAGGCTCCAAAAGAACTTAAATAAGTAGCAAGTGAAGTACCAAATATGATTATTAGCTAATGTTCAAACATGACGCTATTTATCTGTTGAAAACTTATGAAACTCTTATTACTATGTTGTAACTCCTTTTGCAACTACTACAACAACAATTTTTTTGAAACTTGGAACAACAGTGTAATCGTTCAAACAAACATCAGCCATCTCTTGTTTTCATGTCCAGTATTTTCCTTCAATTCAAACAAACATCAGCCATCTCGTGATAGAACTTGGAATAAGCCTCACCTAAAAAAATTGAAAGCCGTATGACATGATATTTCCCTGTAGTAGGATGAACAGCAGCCTGGACATCAGTTGGACAGCGCAGTATCTTATGCAAGTGAAATGATTCTGGTTCACAATATGTTAAGCTTGATTATACTATGCAGGTTAGCAAACAAGCAACTACATGTAACTATTTTGATTTGCCTTTTCTTTTTACTAGTACGTCATGAAGTTTGCTATCCTG
Organism: Hsuehochloa calcarea; assembly: GCA_036346395.1. Taxonomy (NCBI): domain Eukaryota; kingdom Viridiplantae; phylum Streptophyta; class Magnoliopsida; order Poales; family Poaceae; genus Hsuehochloa; species Hsuehochloa calcarea. The sequence goes on along the minus strand of CM070605.1, from coordinate 12,763,811 downwards.
CAGGAAAAGATAGTTAAGGCATTGTGCCTGAAAACATCATTATCGGAGCTAGAGGGGTATTGTCTAATGTGGGATGTGCGACCGTACGTTGATGACAATGTGATGCAGCTTGCATGGAAATTTGTTCCGTAGAAGCTCCTAACGCTCTACGATAACACTGGACAACGTGGACGGCAGCACACAGCGTGTATCTACGAGCACCAGTCTAGTGTCTAGATTCTACATGGGCAGGAATAGCATTACTTTGCCCTTGATCTTGGCCACATGGAGTTGCTAATGCTCAGTACGTCAGAACAGTGCCTTCTCTGTGTATTGGTGACGATCTAGCAACATTAGTTTTGGGATGCAGCCCTCTTTATCAAACTGAATCTAACAACATTAGTTTTGGGATGCAGCCCTCTTTATCAAACTGAATCTAACAACATTAGTTTTGGGATGCAGCCCTCTTTATCAAACTGAATCTAACAACATTAGTTTTGGGATGCAGCCCTCTTTATCAAACTGAATCAGTATTTTCACCATGTTACAGGGCCTATGTTGTTGCAAACCAGAGCTACTTCGAGTAATATTCCCACCGTCCCACGAATGCCCATTGCAGAACTCCATGAATGTATCTTCAATCATTGAACTGTTACTGATTAAGTTCTGAAACTAAGAGGATATTTTGGGGTGTCATGAGTCATGAATTTGTCAAGTAGGGTTGTTTGGTTCCTGGCCATGGGCCCATGACAGAGTTCTTTCTTCTAACGGCAATGTTTTTGGCTGTGACTCCTGTTACTCTTCCTGTGTTGCCTGAACGTTTGTTCATGCGCTTGGTTGCAAATCGCTACCTATAACTGAATGTAGACATCATCAAAGAGATTATTCCATGCAGTCAGTCAGATATGCACTTTTCGTGATGTCTCTCATATCATCTTTGTATCTGCTTATCATTTTTCTTTCTTTAGACAAATCTGCTTATGGACAGCTTCAACAAGATTATTCCATGCAGATAGTCAGACATGCACTTTTCAGGGTTGTCTCTCAAGTCTCATCTCATATTTTACATCTGCTTAGCTTTTTTCCTTCCTTTAGACAAAATCTGCTTATGTAGTTAGTGTGGCCATTCCATATCACCCTGGAAAGCAAGCTATGAGTACAAGAAATTGATAGAAAACTGCAAATTGTAGTACAAGAAATTTATACAAACCAGCCAGAAAAAAGCCGAATAAAACAAAAAAGAACAAGGAGTGAAAATGGAAAAATAAAAGGTATGGAGTTCAATCGTTAAAAAAAAGTGTTATGGAGTTCAATTAGTGCATACAAATTAGTTTGGAAAAAATACATAACCTTCCAAAACCGTGGTCGGCAGGACTCGAACCTGCGCGGGCAGAGCCCACATGATTTCTAGTCATGCCCGATAACCACTCCGGCACGACCACATTTCCGCTGTTTTCCTCGTTTTTATATGTTTTCTCAGAACAAGAGTATTTCCCAGTACAAAAATATCTTTTTTTTCCCCCGAAAGGACCAGTGCAAACAAATGTGAACTTGCAATTTGCGAAAGACCACGGGCCGCTGCAACTTCCTCGGCAACGACGGGCATGGCGGCTGCAGAGCCCTCCTCCAATTCCCCGCCTCCGCCCCTCCGCCGCCGACCGCGCTGCCTGGTCTTCGACCGCCGCTACGGATGGATGTACGAGCACACCGACCCCCCCAACCCTTCCTTCCTCTCTCGCCTGGTTCTTCTGTCCCCTTGTGCTCACTCGCTCCTTTGCTCTTCTTCTCCACTGCAGCTTCGACGAGTGGACGGACCCCGCTGCCGACGCCCTCTCCGGCGGCAGGGGAATGTTAGTACTCGCTCACCGTCCACCGGCACGCCACGCCGGCCTTCTTTCTGAGTTCTTCAATTTGCCCCCCAATGTTTAAGTCCCCACATGTACTGATTCTTGGCCCACTCTTCTGTTTCAGGTTCTGCATACTGCCGATGGCGCAGTCGTTAATGAAGTCCGCCTTGTCTTCGGTATACATCTTGTGGAGAAATTAGAACAAAAGAGAGCTGAATTTATTATTAGTTGCTTGCTGAATTGGGGCTTGGTAGGATAGGAGAACCCGAGGCTTTTTAATGGCATATTGGCATTCCCAGTTTCCTGTTTGGGAATTGCAGTTACTAGGGTTATGATCATCTGATTGTTTGGTTCTCAAATAGATTTGTCATTAGTTGCTTAGTAAATTGGATAGGAGAATCAACGGTTTTTCAATGTCATTACTAGTTGTTTCTTGTTTGGTGTTTTCAGTCACTAGGATTTGAGTTTGGGGATTTATTTGTTGGGTTGAGTTTCCAGCTTGGGATAATGTTAGGAGAAATAAGAAGATAATTATTATTCTTTTTGTTTCTTCAACATAACACCACAATACTCAAATAATTCTTGATCAAGTTTCTTACAAGGTGAAAAACACTCGTATTTCTTATGTGTTTCTTTCGGTGAATGTAAACATTACTTGATATGTTTTAATCTTCTCATATCTTAAATCAATATTGTTAACGCATTGCATTTTTTTTCACTAAACGAGTATAGTAGATACAGTACTCCCTTATTCAGTTGTTCCTTTTTAGTCAGGACACACTTTTTCAGTCAGTAGTTCTAACTCCAATGTAAGCTGTTGATTCCAAAATATGCCAATTTCATCTGTGTATAAAATGGTACGATGGGAAACAAGATTTGGGCATCTGTCAATTTCATTGGGAAGCCTATCTTTTATCAATTTACAAATTATAGAATCCCCAGTAGCGCTAGTTCTATTTTTGTATCAGTAAAACTTCTCTATGAACTATATAAGAAATTAACCTGTTTTTTCTATACGTTGGCCTGTTCAAATCTTAATGGGGCTTAGTATTGTAGTCAGTTTATGATACATGTTAATATGGTTTATATGAATTTTGTGTAAACTTAATAAACTGAATTTGATCCATTTTCTGTTCAAATATCAATTATTGCTGGTAGATCATTCATGTCGATCAACTGTGTAAAATTTCATTGGGAAGCCTATCTTTTATCAATTTACAAATTATAGAATCCCCAGTAGCGCTAGTTCTATTTTTGTATCAGTAAAACTTCTCTATGAACTATATAAGAAATTAACCTGTTTTTTCTATACGTTGGCCTGTTCAAATCTTAATGGGGCTTAGTATTGTAGTCAGTTTATGATACAAGTTAATATGGTTTATATGAATTTTGTGTAAACTTAATAAACTGAATTTGATCCATTTTCTGTTCAAATATCAATTATTGCTGGTAGATCATTCATGTCGATCAACTATGTAAAATTACTGCACAATTAGTCCTTGTTTCAATAGTGCTCGACAACAATGTTTTCACATGTTGTAGACAATGTATGATGCTGAAGCACACAACTTTCATATGTCATAGCCAATACTTAAATTTCCTATGTCATTTGATAAGGTTGTTCCTGCAAGACATTCTACTAAGGGTTGCAGTCTTTCAGATACCCTTGTATTGAAGCTTATCCACCAAATATCTGACTGCAGTTTTTTTTTCTTTCGCAGGTCAACTATGCAGCAGATTCAGTTAGCAGAGCTCTTAAATGCCCTGAAAATTTATCTCCACTAGCATATCTCCCTCTCCAAGCATTGCATAGGAAGCAACAAAGTTGGTTTCGTGAACTTGAGCACTCTGGAGTCATAGCTGATGTCAAGTTAGTACCCTGCAGAACTCCTTGCACCTTGGAATGTATGAGCACCGATTGCCAATGATTGACAATGCAGCATAATATTCTGTAAGCATAGTATCAGAAACTGCATACCTCAGTTCTCTATACAAAACATTAGTTCGACTTCCTAACAATGTCCGCAAGATAGCTTGTTTTTTTGTCAAAATCTTGAAATGTTAGCAAGAAAGGGGTCCTTTGTCCTGTAACTGTCATTGATTACTTCCTTAAACCTAATTCTCTCGGATATTATTCTTCTACTATTACAGACTGAGATCTTAATGAATTATATCTGTCTTACATGCCGCTCTACAATAAACAAAAGCTCTTCTTTCTGATTATTTTTGCCTAATTGATTTGTATCTTCTGAATCTGTGCATAAATACAGTTCTTTTGCGAGAGCAGTAGGGATACGCACATTATTTCACTCTGGAGCTTAGACATGTTCCTCTGAATGCATTGAAAAAGCTTGATAAATAGGCAATTCTCAAGCACTTTGCCATGAGAGGCAGATTATATAGAAATGATAGGGCTGGACAACACCCAGGATGAGTAGTAATGTAGTATTGAAGCATATTGGAGTAGATATTTGGTTAGCGACAACGGCAATGTAACCATCTTTGGCTGGACTATCCGCTTCCTTTGTATCTTAACATATAAAGCACACCCATACTCTTTTCTCGTATGCTTCGGCCTGTCAAAATGCTGATGATGTCTACCCCTGCTTATATGTGATTGGTTTCTTGTTATTATGCGATCACACATTTTGTGTATAGAGGCGACTCTTTGACATATTTTTACCATACATACAAACATGGGTAATGCTTACTGTCCTACATCCGATCCTGACATTTCCACCCGGACGGTTTATCCACTGCTCCACAACGATCCATTGACGCACGACACTGCACACCCATCTATTGCTTAACCTGAACACCACACACACGGACGTGAAGACCTTCATTCCATGAGAAACCAAAGATGAGCTCACGCTCGTAGATCTCACCGGAGGCGAGACGGTGATCTCACTCCTCATCCCTCTGCCCTACCTATGCCTCTTCCACTCGCTTCTCACTGGGCTAGTAAGTAAAGGGTGGTTTTGTTTGTTGCAATGCTTAATTGCTGTGATGGGTCTGAGTACGATTTGTTGCAGGTTGTTGCTAGTTTTGTTGCAAATGTTTGCTTGAGTTGCTGCAGGAAGTTCTTTCGTTTGTTGCCATGTTTTAACTGTTGTGATGTGTTTTTTCAACCGGAGGGAGACCTTGTTGCACTCGTAGAATGTCCTTGTTACGCTCTTGCACTCGTAGAACGTACAGTTAAGGTAACATTGAGTTCCCTCTACCTTTTTGGAAGAGTCCTCAGTCCCTCAGAAAGCTTTATCCATGAACTTGCTGAGAAGGTAATTCCAGTTAAAAATGCACACATATTTTATACATTCCCTTTCTCCCCTGAATTCTTCTGTATGTACATCTTTTATGTATATATTTGCATATGTACTAAGTTATGTTAACAGAGTACTGCACGCTTCTTTGAGTCCTGAATAGAGATTGATGTAATGTATATACATCCTCCACCTGTAGACGATGTATATACATCCTATCAGCGTATGTATTAGAGATTGAGATCTTAACGACAACTCTGAATTATATCCGGTTCCGTAGGCGCCGCTGGGGAGCTTTTTTATTTTTTTTAATATTTGTTAAAAATATTTTAAAAATAACCTTTTCCTAATTTTATTTTTAGTTCTGATCTTTTTTGTCACGTTATAACTCGCAGCGTGATCAAACTATACTGTCACATCACCAACCGTAGTGTGATCAAATCTACCAAAATAGTTCTCCGAGTCAACACGTGTCTGTTTTTGGGTTAAGTTTTGTCCTGTCAAGAGGAGTGGTATGACAACACTCGTTTGCTACGCCGAGGTTCGTGATTGATAATGTATTTTTGTCATGTCCCGTATTGTGGTATAATCAAAATGGTCAGAATTTGAAATAAAGTTATAGGATGTTATCTTTAAAATATTTTTTAAAAATAAATTAAACAAAAAAATTCGCCGCTGGGAGGATATCTTAGCCTATGTGATGCGGCCATGAGAGGAAAAACTGGAGGGTGTGGGACCCACAGATGATGTTGGGGGAGGAGCTAAGCACAGAGAAAAGCTTACTGACTTGGCCTCTGCGACGTGGCCGTGAGAGAAAAAAAACTTAGTATCTCCGCCATGTATGCTTACTGACTTAGCCTCTGCGACGTGGCCAGCTTTTTTTGTCAGCTAATGAAAAAAAGTAATGTTTTGCTAGGTTGAATCAAAATTTTACAATGATCAATTGTGTCGTGTATGATGTGAAAACGCCATCAATTGTTTTATAGTTACACAAGTTGCGTACGTGGACATTGAACATCTAACCGAACGAATAGCTGTTTATTTCGGAGTCGGATTCCTTACCAATTTGATTCCGATGCGTATTCAAGTTACTCTTTATAAAGCACGGGGTTCCCCTCCCACACCCAGTCTCCCAGATCGCAACGCACGGCGCCTTAAATGATCACTTTGAGTTGTTAACAATTGATTCATCTGTGATTTATCTGTTTTCTGCTCGCTTATTTTTAGAGGGTATAGCCAGGGATTGAAAAACGGAACGGCGGAATCGGCCGGTGACGATAACGATAACCGCCGGTTACGGCGATTACGGTTTTCGAGAAAACTTCGGTCAATTTCGTTTAAATTTACTTAAAAATCAACCAAAATTCAAAATTCAAAATTTGAATTTGTAAACTAGGGAAAACCCGGCCGGGATTTCAAATCCCGGCCGCCACCGGTAAACCGGTTACCGGCCGGTAACCGGCGGTTACCGGCCGGGATTTCTATCCATGGGTATAGCTAGCAATTTCTAAGGTTAGCTGAAAATCAAAAAAAAAAATTAGTTAGGTATAACGAACTATCACAGACGGTTTTTTATGAGTCGAAGTTGTCTGTAAAGACCTACTATCACAGACGATTGTTAGTGATTTTTACAAACCGTCTGTGATAGTAGGTCTTCACAGACGGTTTCAAGAAAAAACCGTTGGTGTAACTGTTTGTTATCATAGATATATAAATTCATACGATTCAAAAAATCGTGTGCGATGATAATTTGAAGTCAGTGATAACGCTCTCTGCAGTGGACTGCATGTCACCGACCATCCTGAACTGGACGTCGGACTGCAGTAGCGCGCGAGATCTCGTTGAGGCAATAGCCGAGCGCCTTCTCGTCGAGCACCGTCGCGTTGCTGAGCAACGTCTGTCCTATTACAAATTTCTCACATCCTGTCTTCAATCGCTTTTCCTTCCTCCAGTCCCGCCACAGCTTGCTTTTCTGCATTCTCACATTGTAACAGCCACGCTCTTGTCCCCGTGCTTGATCTGCCTTCCATCGGCGCCGCCATCACCTGCTTGTCCTCGCCCTCACATATGACCAGCCACGTCTTCATTCCTCTAGCATTCATCAGCAACTCCATTCCAGTCTTGGCTTCTCCCTCATCGTGTTCTCCAGTTGCCCAATAATATGATCCATCACTGGCTTTTGTGTATTCTGACAAAAAAAAAACCCTCCATTTCCTCATTGTATTCATAATTCTTCTCTAGACATCCTGCATACCAATCCAATTTTTTCGTTTAAAGTACACTTCATTTCTTTCCTTCCAGATACCCCACATGGATGCAGAAGAAAGCATATTCAGAATCACACGTTTTTTGTCACAAAGCCACCACTTGACCACTGATTCAAAATCACCACCAATTTGCATGTTAATTATCAAGGACACCACGCCCCCAGATTGACTTGGCAACAACAGTAAAAAAGGAGATGATAAACAGTTTGTAGCAAATTACAAAACAGGCAAGTTTCATCTTCTACATGTTGTCTTTTGGCCAAATTATCTCTTCTTCAAATCGGAACATCCACTGGCGAAACTCCCCTAAAATTCACATTAGCATATAAACACTGCACATTATAAACACCTCAAGAGTGAAATTCCCAGATCATGATATCATCAGCACCAGAAAAAGGAAACATTATGAGCAATAAAAAGTGTTGGAGAGTTCGTGTTAGATCTAAATAGCGAGCTGTATTAGAGTCGGATTCTACGTTGAGACTATAAATAAAGCGTGTGTGATCCTCTGGGATACACACAACAATAATTCCCGAAAAGTCAATATGGTATCAAAGCCCTCGTGCCCTTCCATCACCAAACCCTAACTCTAACCCTCACGTACCTCATCAGCCGCCGCCATTCCTCCCTTCACACTATCGCCTCGCGGGCGAGGCTAGACCACCGCCGCTTGGGCCGTTGCATGGGTTGCGCGGGTCACCACCGTAGCCTGGGTTGCGCGGGCCGCCGCCGCTGCATGGGTCGCGCGCCCTCATCACGCTGCAGTGCGCCACATGGGTTGCACTGGACGCCGCCACCACTCCTCGCGGGCGCGAGCTGGGGATCCACTGAGGAGGAGGAAGGGAGAGATGCCGAGAAGGCTATCTGCTCAGATCGCTTCAGGAGAAGAAACCGAAGAGGCGATGGAAAAAAAGGGGCTTTTTCCTCTGTCGAGAGAAGAAACCAAAGCTGAAGAGAGAGAGGGGGAGAGCAAAAAAATTTGTTTAGGAAAAAAAGAACGGTGATGCTATGCATGATTTGGGTAATCGTGAAGGCAATCATCGTGGTTCGGCATAACATGAATGCATGAAGAATTGTCGTGATCGTGGGAGATACGCGTGACATATCTGGTAGTAATTGGCATTACTCTGGTTGATTGAGAAGATGACTCCTGAGGAAATTGAGGCTGTGAGGAAAGAGGAGGTAGGAGCTGCAATGACGGCGGTAGATGAGAAAAGGAAGGCAGCTGTTGAGACTGCTTCCCCACTGGTAACTCAAGATGACATGAGAAGCATGTTACAGGATCTCTTCACGACGGGTATGATAGGTCTGAGGGTTGGTGCAGGGTCATCTGACTTAAAGCTGGAGCTGATGCCGAATGATGTAAAGTTAGAAGGAAGTAAGAATTACCTGAGTTGGTCTAGAAGGACTAGGCTAATTCTGAGGACGAAGGGGGTGGAGCACTACCTACAAGAGACTTGTGTTGAGCCTGCAGACAAGGCGAGCATGGATTGGAGGATGTGGAACACCACTAACTCTGTGGTGGTAGCTTGGCTGCTAACTTCGATGTCTCCATCTATCACTCGAATGGTGGTGTCGGTAATCAAGAACCGATCTTACATATGATTGTTTGATTTGGGGGGTCTCCTAAGATTGACCACACAGAGAGAAGACACGGAGATTTTATACAGGTTCAGCCCTTCTGCTGCGAGAATAACAACTCTACTCCTGTGTGTATTGTATTGACTATTAGTGTTTACAATCAAGACGAAGACTAATGCCTAATGCCCTATGCTCCTCATTGCTCCATTCTCCTTCTTTCTCCCCCCTCTACCTTATGATTCCACCCTTTATATAGTGCTCGAAGAAGGCTGCGGTTTCTCCAGTCCAAAGGGAGCCTCAACGCTTCAGCTGATGAAGCAGTTATTGGAGATTATGTCTAGAATAGTAACTTTCCCACGTCGCCAGACGATTATCATCACGACAGAGAGATTAATCATGTATTTATTCTAGGGAATAACTACGTAATTAACTACCCCATATCATTAAACATGGTGTAGAAGACTCCCTGATTGACCAGGCCTACACGTCGTAGGCTTCATCGACTAGAGACTGGTCGTAGAAGAACTTACGATCAGGTGGTGGTCGTAGTAAAGCTTACAACCATAAACTGGTAGTAGGAGGATGGCCAGGGGATAGTCATAGAAAAGCTTACGACTAGGCACTAGTCGTAGAAGAACTTATGACCAGGGGGTGGTCGTAGAAAAGTTTACGACCTTCTACCTTGTGGATAAGGGGTATACTTACGAAAAGTGTAAAGATATTGTTATCTCTAATAATTATAGATAAATAAATAAAATGATGATTATTAGATCCTTGTCAGGTGGAGATGATGCAGAGTGCACCGGCGATGTGGAAGACGCTAGGCAACATGTACTCTAGGGCAGGAAATGTGATGATGATGGTGGAGGTCCAAGGCATGGTAGAGGCCCTGAAACAGGAGGAGAATACCGTCCAGGGGTATGCTAGTGAATTGTAGCAACTGTGCGCAGATTTAGATCACTATGATCCACTACAATTAACATGTGCTGGTGATATTGAGGCTGGTAGGGTGGCTGCAATGCAGACGGGTTACACATTTTCTAAAGGGACTAAACACAAAGTTTGAAAGTAGAAGTGCTGCCATGTTTCACTTGGCAAACTTGCTTACTATGGAGGAGACTATTTCAGCTACGGTGTAGGAGCAAGTTCGACTACGAGTAATGGGGGACAACAACTCGATTAGATCAACGTATGTCATAACTGATGATTGAGAGTGCTACAACTATAGGATGAGAGGACATATGAGCCGTGCTTATCCTTCTCCACAGTATGGAGGTCGAGGTGGAGGTTGTGGTGGTCGTGGAGGCCGATGTGGAGATTATCGACGCCGAGGTGGAGATTGTGGTGGTCGTGGAGGTGGAGGTGAGGAAGGGCCAAGCTAGCCCCAGGGCTAATGTGGCCCTGATAGAGCAGATCATGTCTATTACTCTAACAGGTGAGCAAGCTATGCAGTGGGAGAAGTGGCAGCAGAGAAAGGCATTGGAGATTTCTCCTAATTCCACCTCCTTTGGTAACTTTGCAAACTACGCCCACGTGAGCGAAGATACTCTAGAACATGCACTTGCATCCACATATAAGCACTCTCATATTAATTGGATCATAGATTCAAGGGTATCCAAGCATGTCATGGGTTCACTTAGTGCTTTTGCATCTTACACCTCATATACTCATTCTGAAACTATCCAAACAGTTGATGGGACCTTCCAGCTTATTCAGGGTGTAGGATATGTAGAGTGCACACCATCCATTGTTTTATCCTCCGTTTTGCATATTCCATCCTTTCCAGTCAACCTTCTTTTAGTTAGTTCTATCATCGACCAATTCAAATGCACTGTCACATTTGATGAGGATTTGTGTTTGTTTCAGGAGAAGAGAACTGGGAAGAGGATTGGGACTGGAATAAGGTGTAATGGGTTGTGGTACATTGACCAGGTTGATGCGGCATTGGCTGTGGCTATAAGAGGAATCGAGAGAGAGATTTTGTTACATCATCGTCGCTCGGGACATCTATCATTTGAGAGTGTAAGTTAGTTATACCCTGATTTGTTCAAAAGGGTAGATAAGTGTAAACTTGTATGTGATGCTTGTGAGTTTGAAAAGCATACACGGTCTACCTATAGTAGCATTGGTCTTTGGAGTTATGAACATTTTATATTAATACATTCGGATGTTTGGGGTCTGTGCTCAGTTACTTTTGTGAGTGGTTTTAAGCGGTTTATCATATTTATTGATAGCTATACTCGTATGACTTGGATCTATATGATGAAAAACAAGAGCGAGATCTTTCGATGTTTTCAGGACTTTCATAGGATGGTTGTTACTCAGTTTGATGCGAAGGTTTGGATTCTTCGAACAGATAATGGAGCTGAGTATGTTAACAAGGAGTTTGCAGTATATCTCTTAGAAGAGGGGATACTTCATCAGACTACTTGTCGAGGAACCCCACCTCAAAATGGAGTGGCTGAAAGTAAGAATAGACATTTATTGAAAGTAGCACATTCACTCATGTTTAAGATGAATGTGCCAAAGGGATTTGTGGAGCGAGGCAGTGATGATGGCAGCGTATCTCATCAATCCTATGTCATCTCGAATACTTGGGATGAGGTCTCCATCTGAACTTATTTAGGGTCAGCGGGAGTTCAAGGTGCCTCCTGAGGTATTTGGCTGTGTGTTTTGTACGAGACCACCGACCAGTGGTTGGCAAGCTGGATTCATAAGTATTGAAATGTATCTTTATAGGATATTCATCAAGTCAGAAGGGCTATAGATGCTGGAACCTAATTGAGAGGAGGTTGTTCGTGAGTTTGGATGTGACATTTCGGGAGTTTGAGCCTTACTACAAGAGTGGAGGTACTCTTGATCTGTTTTTGGAGTTTTCTCCTATCACTGAGGGTGACAGTCGAGAGGGGGAGAACAAGGAGAGTGATAGTCAAGAAGAAGAAGTTATTGTGGGGACAATTATGTACCCAAACCTAACGGGATATACGAGAGATGTGATGTTACCAAAAGAATTGAAGGTTTATCAACGAAGATGCTTTGGGAAACAGGGGGAGAAGCAGAGAGACAATCGGTCAGCACTTGAGCCACCAACGGAGCTGGCAAAACAGTCGGAACAACCACAGTTACAGCCTAAATAGCTGGCCTTGCAGTTGATCCAGTCCCAAATCCCTCCTCAGGTCTCTCTCCATCACGTTCCTTGCCTACCCTGGGGGCGAGTGGTAATGTCCATTCTAATCACTCCCATGTAGAGTTACCACTTGCAGAATATAGAGAAACTAGAGCTAATGCTGGAAAACCTCCAGTCCAGTATGGCTTTGAGCATGACATTGCAAACTTCATCTCATATTCCCATATCTCACCAACATACAAAGCATTCATTGCATCTCTTCATATAGTACATGTTCTAAAGGATTGACGAGTTGCTAAGCAGGATTCTAAGTGGAAAGATGCCATGAAGAAGGAACTTAGTGCACTTCAGAAGAACAAGTCATGAGACCTTGTTCCACTTCCAACAGGAAAAAGGGCAGTAGGATGCAAATGAGTGTTTACAATTAAGCAAACTATTGAATGCAAGATAGAGAGATACAAGGCACAGTTAGTTGTAAAAGGTTTTAGTCAAACATATGGGATAGACTATGATGAGACCTTTGTACTAGTGGTGAAGATGAGCACGATAAAAACATTGATCGCCTGTGCAGCTAACTTCGGATGGTCCCTACATCAATTGGATGTGAAGAATGCTTTTGTACATAGTGATTTACAAGAGGATGTATACATGGAGATTCCTCTAGGCTTTGAGAATAGGCAGACTGAGAAGAATGTGTGTAAACTCAAGAAGTCTTTATACGGTCCGAAGCAGTTTCCAAGGGCGTGGTTTGATAGATTCAGACGTGCAGTCTATAGTATTGGCTATTCTCAGTGCAATAGAGATCATACTGTGTTTTATAGGCATAGATGATCACATATCACCATATTGACAGTCTATGTTGATGATATAGTGATTACTGGAGATGATATCGAGGAAATCAAGTCCTTGAAGAAAAAATAGAGAGAGGCATTTCAGGTGAAGATCTTGGACCTTTTCGATACTTTCTTGTGATTGAGATTTCCTGTTCTTTGATGGTATAGTTCTCTTCTCGAGGAAGTATGTCCTTGATCTGCTGGCAGAAATATGTATGCTTGGGTGTCGCCCTATTTCTTCACCTATTGATAGAATCACAAACTATGTGCTGGGTTGGGAGATCCAGTTGACAAGGAAGGTTATCAAAGGCTTGTTGGGCGTCTCATCTATTTGTGTCATACAAGACCTGATATTTAATATGCAGTGAGTGTGGTTAGTCGGTATATGCATGATCCTAGAGCAGGACACATGGATGTTATCTATCGAATCTTGCGGTATTTGAAGAGTAGTTCTAGGAAAGGCCTTTGGTTTAGGAAGAATCAATATTTGAATGTGGAAGGGTATTGTGACGCTGATTGGACGAATAGTGTGTATGACAGGAGGTCTACCTCTGGATATTTCATTTTTGTAGGAGGTAACCTTGTGTCATGGAGAAGCAAGAAGCGAGGAGGTTGTGGCTCGCTCTATTGTAGAGGCGATGCTGAGCAATGTCATTGAGTGTGAGTGAAATAATATAGATGAAGGGTTTATTGTGCGAGCTTCGATTATGGAGGAATAATATCTTTGTGTTGTATTGTGACAATAAATCTGCAATCAACATTGCGAACAATCCAGTATAGCATGATAGTACCAAGTGTGTTGAGATTGATAGATTCTCAATTAAGGAGAAGCTCAATGCTAAATTCTTTGAAGTTGGAGTATGTCAAGTCGGTGAATAGTTGGTATTGTTTCACTAAAGGGTTAGGTCTAGCGAGTGTTCCACAATATGTAACAAGATAGACATGATTGATATCTTATGCCCATCTTAAGGGGAGTGCTGGAGAGTTCATGTTAGATCTAAATAGCGAGTTGTATTAGTCAGATTCTACGTTGAGACTATAAATAAAGGGTGTGGGATCCTCGGGATACACACAACAATAATTCGAAAAGTCAATAGAAAGCACATCCATCCACATTTGCATTAAGCGATCATCAACACGATTGCCTAAAGTGAATTTCAACACTTCCCCATCCCAAGCTTCCTCCACAATGATGTTGAGTTTTTATCCTTAACAATGTTATACAAGTCCCATAATTGAATAGCTAAATTTGTACTCCCCAACCAATGATCTTTCGAAAACCTCACTTTATTTATCTCCAAAAAGGTGAAACATTCTCATCTGCACAAGTAAAAATATTAGGCTCTTGAGTTTTGTATTTGTAATCTATAATTTTCTTCCAAATCTTATCACCGTCTAATTGATATCTCTTAATCCATGAAGCTAATAAGCAAATATTTAGGTCCCTCAAATTTGGAATACCCATCCCCCCAAATTCTTTCTTCATGCAAACACTCTTCCAATTAGCCAAGTGATAGTGGTGTTGTTCAGCATTATCATTCCATAGACTGGTCATATGAGATAGCCTCAATGGCCCAATTGAGGAATTTAATAATAGACAAGTACACAGGAATAATTGCAACACGGGATTGAATAAGAACAAGTTTGCCACTGGGAGATAATAATCTGCCTCTCCAGCCCAGGGTTTTCGCTACCAGAAAAAAAATCGGGCGGGAGGGGGGGGGTGGTAACACCAGTTTGGTTGAAAATCAGAAAATTTCTGCAGAAATTTTCAAATCAAATTTTGAAATTTTTAGATTTTAATTTTAAAAAGATCAAATTCAAGCAAACCAATTGTTTTGGACCCGATTTGGATTCCTACCGGGGGGACCGGTAAGACTGGTTTGGCCCATTTTTAGACGAAAATCAAAACCCTACTCCAGCCTGCAGCTCTTTTCACAATTTTATCTACAATTGGCTGCACATCTTCTCGCTTAAGATGATTATAATGCAAAGGCACCCCCTAGTATTTAATGGGAAATTGACCCACATTGAAACCGAAAGCCTGAGCTACCATATTTCTTTCATCAACATTCATATTAATGGGAATGAAGTCACTTTTATGGAAATTTATTCTCATACTAGAGATCTGCTTAAAACAAGTTCGCACACTTCTTTTTTAGGCATGCATGCCCCCCAAGTTTTGGGCGGAAGCCTTACATGCCACCACATATCTTCTGAACAGACTCCCCACAAAAACTATTTCGGCACCCTCCCCCTTCTTTGCTCATTTCCACATAGAACCATCTTATTCCCACTTGTGCATCTTTGGTTGTTTATGCTATCCCAACACAACCGCAACTATGCCACACAAACTAGCTCCTCGATCTATTGCCTACGTATTCCTTGGTTACTCATCCAATCTCAAGGGATATCGTTGCATGGATCTCTCATCCCGTCACCTCATCATTTCACGTCATGTCATTTTTTATGAGTGTGTATTTCCTTTTGCCCAAACAAATCCATCACCTACAGATATCCATGATCTCCTGCCAGATTGTGATCCTCCTGCCCCCTGCCCCTGCACGCGCCAAATCCTCCACCTACCGCAGCAGCTTCCCTCCCTGCCACGTCCATTCCTGCACCTGTCGTGGCAGCCCCAAATTCTCCACCAACCGCGACAACACCCGCCCCTGCCGTATCAACTCCCGCACCTGTTGTGTCCACTCTCGCGCCTACTGTGGAAGCTCTCGTCTCTACCACGACAACTCCAATGCCTACCGCGGCAGCCCCTGTTGTGCACGATCCACCTCCTGCCCACCCCATGCAAACACGTCGCCGAGCAGGCCTCCTCATCGTTCCACGAGCTCACCTCAATCTCCATACCATTTCTCTCGGCATGTCTTCCCCCATCCCCAAGATAGTGCGTGGCGCACTCAAGGATCCCAATTGGCACGTAGCTATGGTTGCTGAATAACAAGCCCTCTTGAGCAATAACACTTGGGATCTTGTATCTCCTCCTATCAATGCAAACATTGTCTCCAGGAAGTGGATCTTCCGGCATAAACTAAAACAGGATGGCACCCTTGAGCGTTACAAAGCGCGATGGGTTTTGCGGGGCTTCTCACAAGCGCAAGGGGTGGATTTTGATGAAACCTTTAGCCCGATGGTCAAACTAGCTACAATTCGCATTGTTCTTTCCATAGCTCTCTCCAAGCAGTTGGCCAATTCGTCAACTCGAGGTCCAAAATTCTTTCCTACATGGCACTCTCTTCGAGGTAATGTTTTGTTGCCAACCTACTGGATTTATTGATTCATGACAGCCAAACCATGTGTGTCGCTTGAATCATTCTCTCTATGGCCTAAAACAAGCTCCTCGCACCTCGTACCAGCACTTTGTTACGTACATTGAGACTGTCGACTTCATCTGCTCCAAGTCCGATACTTCTTTCTTTGTGCTTCACAACACATTGGGTACGACCTTTCTCCTTCTCTACGTTGATGATATTGTCTTAACGGCTTCATCGCCAAGACTCTGTGAGTGCATCATCGCCGCTCTAAATTCTGTGTTTGCTATGACAGACATGGGGGACCTTCATTACTTTCTTGGGATCGCCATCACATGCATCTCCTCCGGCCTTCTTCTATCGCAATCCAAGTACGTCGCGGAGATCATTGAGTGGGCTGGCATGGCACATGGCAACATGCAAGTCTTCGCCCACACCAGTGGACACGTCGCCCAAGCTGGCGGCTCACACAGGACCTCCGATTGCAGACCCTACATCATATCGCAGTCTTGCAGGGGTGCTGCAGTACCTCACCATGACATGCCTTGACATTGCCTACGCCGTGTAGGAAATATGTCTCCATATGTACGACCTGCGAGAACACCATCTCTTGCTGATCAAGCATGTGCTCTGGTACATCCAGGGGATGCTACATCATGGTCTTCATCTCACGTCATCGGCGGCGTCACGATCGCCTACACTACGCGATGGCGGTGCTCGGACATGCGATGCTCCACCTCTAGCTACTGTGTTTTCCATGGCGAGAACCTTGTGTCTTGGTCGTCCAAATAACAATACATAATCTCTCGTTCCAGTGCGGAGGTAGAATATCGAGTAGTGGCCAACGCCGTCATTGAAGCTATTTGGGTTACTTGATTACTTGAGAGCGATGTCCTCTACAACAACGTCAGTGCAGTATACATGTCGACGAACCCTATTCAACATCAACACACCAAACACATCGAGATCGACTTGCATTTTGTTCGTGATCGTGTCGCCCTAGGGCACATGCGAGTTTTTCATGTACCATCGTCACGCCAGTTCCCCGATATCTTCACCAAAGGGCTATCGTCCTCACTGTTCATGGATTTTCGGGACAGTCTCAACGTCTGTGTTCCTCCCACTGTGACTGCGGGGGTGTGTTAGGCAATATATTTGCCATGTTCGGCAATATATTTGTCACGTCATATAATCTGGAATAACCATATTTAAGAGAATATGTATAGCATGTAATCCGGTTATTTATGGTTAGGACCAGCGGGGATTTCATCCCATGTAATCATTGTATTTGTGCTATACATACATCAAACTGTGACCTATTCCCTCCAATTCTTTCACGGATGACCGGAATCTAGGCATGCAAAATGGATTTTCTATTTAGTGCGTGTGTGCATGGCATTAGGTTGAGAGTTAATGTCGCCTATAAAAATAGTTAGGGGTACGTCCATTGTACTAAGAATTTATGATTATGAATTAAAAACATGTGTTTGTTTTGGACGTGTGCCGTTATGGGGAATCCCTCTGTTACCAATCAAGTGTTTCACGTCAGGGGTTCGCTTTTGCGTTGTAGATCAAGACTTCAAGAGTCGTTGTATGCTGAATCTTTGTATCAACTCACGGATTCTTTCTACTTATCGTTTGTGTTATTCCATCGTTAAATATTGGACAACTTACGGATTTAATCTCATCTCGATGTTTGATCTGCAGTACCGCTCTTTTAAAAAGAAAGACTTGAGAAGTGGTAAAAATGTATGCGCAAATTTGTGTTAATGTAGAGTAGTACGCTATAATTATAAAGTGTTGACCGTGAAGAACTACGACCGCTTTTATCCCATCGTAGACATGGGAGGCAGGAGGAATTCCAATATGACATTTTGGAAATGTAAGTAAATTATATGACACTACAATATTTAGAATTATTAGCCGTCAACACGCTAAATTTGGAAAATAACATCAGGCCCTTTTTGTTTCTGGCAGTTGGTTCTGCTTCGTAGAACTGGGAATTTGATATTCAAATTCGTTGACTTGAAATTTGTAGTATCCTGTCACAGAGATGAAATAATCAAGTTTTAAATCAGCAATTACGTGTCACAATTTTATTCCAACAAGGGCAAGCCATCTTTTTTTTTTGAAAATGGAAGTAGATTTGCAAACAATTATATTGCAAAAACATGACAAATGGAGATGAAAAACAAAATGACTTCTGGAGTGCTTTTAGTTCACTTCGTTCTGAAGATGGACAGACATCTTCCGTGTCATGATCTAAGGCTCTGTTTGGTACAGTTTTCACTCCCAGCTTCTCAATCGATTCTCATGGAGCCGTACCAAACACCCTGATTATCAAAACCACTAGATTCTGCTTCTCGTAAGGAGCTGTCTCGAAAATGAACTAGCAACGAGAAGCAAAATTCCCTTTGAAGTTGAAGATTTTTACCCGCAAATATCACTGAGTATACAGGTCCATCTTCAGGATAACGGAGTCATCTTCCCTAGGATTATAAGGAGCTATAGCACCTTCTTTCAGTTGTTCCCCACCAAATTAAATATTTCGCAAACCTAGTCTGCTGAATATATCGGCAAGACATAGCAGGTTATATATTTATATTAGTCATTTGCACAAAACTACACATACTCTGGCCAAACTATGGATTAACTAATTTAAGAGAACACAAATCTCAGTTTCATACTTTGATGAACATTTGTTGTTGACAACTTTTTACTCCCTCCGATTTCATCATGTTTGTCTACATCTTGGAAGTCTCTGTATCAAAATGTTTGTCTATCCAGAAAATGAAGAATATAGTTATTGAAGTATTTCCACTATCTACCCCTATTCAATTGCTTTGGAAGAGGTGAAGTGATCGTTGTTTGTCATTAAATAGAGAGATGTATGGTCATTTGTCATTTAACTTTTTTAAAGTATTAATGCTTCCTTGGCACAGAGATTGATGAGCTTGGACAAATATTCGGAACATATATAGAGTATTATTATTCAGCAGAGAAAAAAAAAATAGCGGCATTGTATTGATGACCATATGTTCGTATGGATTGATCAGGCGATTGTGATCAGCGCGATAGCAAGGTTGGCGAGCTTGGCGAGGTCGTCGTCCTCCCGGGCCATCGGCGACGCCACGTTCCGCTGGTTGAACCCGCGCTCGCAGTCGCCGGCCGCCTGCGCCGACCTGCCCAGGCACGACCTCCCATCGCCGTATCTCCGGTCTCTCACGGCGGCGTGGCAGTCCGGCTGGTACAGGCGCACCACCGCGTCGTACAGTCCCCGGCACGACTGGAGGCCCTCCGCCACGGCGGCGCCGCACCCACCGCCGCCGGCAAGCAGGGCGTCGATCTTGCCCTCGGTGGCGGTGGCGTTAACCGTTGCGAGCTCGACGGCGATGAGCGCCAGCTCGCTGTACCCCTTAGCGCTGGCGCTCTGGCCGTCGGAATTGAGGGCCGACATGCAGAAGTCCACGGTGGAGGAGCCGCAGCCGGCCGCGTAGGCCGCCATGCACGCCGAGGACACCAGGCTGGGCGTCTGGCCGGCGCCCTTCCTCGCGGCGAGTAGGATGGCCAGGAGCACCAGGAGCGCAATGATATTATTTTTATTCGAGGAGGATGTTATCGTCGCCATTATCATCGGCAAACTTAGTACTCTTCTGGAGTCTGGAGCCAGGCGTGCCTTGCTCTTATAGTCCTATTATGATCAGATGATGATTCTGTCATGCATTAACACATGGAAATAATTAATTTGTGATTCGCGGCTTCGATACTGTATCAATCAGTCGCCGATTCATAAACGTCAAGCAAGTAATTTCCCTTCAATACATATTCCGATCCACACGTACTTACTTGGAATATTTGAATTAATATGGCCATGCGAAATGCCTGACAGGATCGGAATTTATATATGGATGTAATAAGCTGGCAAGCATTTGTTGCGCGGATTTGCTTCACTAATCTGTCTATATCACGCTTATTATTCGTGCATGGCTACAGTCACATACACGTATAATAAATCTATGAACAACAATTTAGAAACAAAAATAAAATTATTTAGATTTATAAATAGAGAGAACGATCCCGAAAGAAGTTCCAGAAAATCTGAAATTTCGACCACAGCTGAAGAAGCAGTGGGCATCCGGAGATGATTGAGCTATCCCGAACCCAGTGGGGCGCGGTACGTCGCACACAGCATCGTCAGGCCCCAGGCATAGGACTGGATCTCCTCCACCTCCCAGTCCGTTAGCTGGCGTGCGTACCGGATCATGTGCTTGTCGAAGTTGTCGCCATGGGACCCTAGAAACATCACCCACCCGAACAGCCACAGCAAATAGACCTCGAAGTACCTTCTCACCATGTACTCGGGTGCGTCCTCTGCCATACACTCCGGCTGCAAGAAGACAAATATACATCAGTAAGTTGCACAAAACAATTGAAGCAAAAGGACAAGAGTTACAAAACTTACGTAGAACTGGTAAGTCTACTTCAGCGATGGCCCATGGTTGCTGCTGAACTCCCTGTAGTCACTGTTGGGCATCAGCAGCCCCTGGAACCTTGCGAGGAACTCTGTACGCCACGTGGCCGGGACATCGTGCACCGCCAAGGGAAGCCTGTGGAAGGGCAACCTGGTTAGGAAGGTCACGTCCTGAAGCGTCGGTGCCATCTCCCCACACGGGAGGTGAAGCGTGTGCGTCTCCGACCTCCACCAGTCAACCAATGCCGTCAGGAGGCAGCGGTCGTACGGAAAGCGCCTCGACGTACCACCACTGCCTGCGTGTCCCACGTCTCCTCCACCATCCTCGCTAGTGGAAGGAGGTATGCCACTCTCAACCTGCGTTGAAAGGATTAAGAACAAACGTAAGTCCACCCAAAGTAGTCAGACTGCAATTGAGTACATGAAGGTCACAACTACACGTACATCGGAACCCAACATGGGTCCACCCTCCATGCCCTTATGGGCATGTGCAGCCGCAACACGCTAAGCTCAATCGTCGCCTCGCCCTCCTAGGGGAGGATGGTACTAAGGCGACAACGGTGACATGTCTCAATGGTCGGGTCAAGGAAGCGTCACGGTCATTACATAGCGTCTTACAGGTCCGCCATACCTGAAAATTCAGTCCATACATTGTAAATACTACGAAACATATACAAAAACTAATAAGAAGCGACATGTCTAATTAATTCAATTATTGCACGATTAGCTACACATAGGAAACTAATCTGCACACATCTGTATCGACATATAAATTTTTAGAGGTATCTTGTCATGTACAGATGGAAAGTAAAATTAAGTTCACAATATTTTAATTAACGTTTACATTCCCTATTTAGCTACTTTATAATTTTCATAAAAATTTTATAGGTACCTTGCTATTTTTCTTGTTTGCAAATTCTTTAGCATGCATGAATGGAAACTAAAATTAAGTTGAGATACATAGCTTATTTAGCTACTCTTCAATTTTTATAGATTTTTAATAGGTATCTTGCTACTTACCGTGTTAAAAAGTGTCTCCAGCATTTATGAAATATTTACCATGTATAAATGGAAACCAAAATTAAGTTCATAATATTTTAATTCAGCTCTACATACCCTATGCACCTACTCTGGAATTCTTAGAAAACATTTAGAGATGTCTTGCCGTTTTCCTAGTTTAAAAAGTCTTTTCGGTATTAACATAATATTTACCGTGCACAAATGGAAACTAAAATTAAGTTGGAATTATTTTGATTAAGATATACATACCCTATTTAGCTACTCTGTAATTTTTAGATATTTTTAATAAGTATCTTACTACTTTCCTTGTTTAGAAGTGTCTCCAACATTTTATGAAATATTCACCACGTACAAATAAAAATAAAAAATTAAGTTCATAATATTTTAATTCATCTCTACATACCTTATGTACCTACTCTGGATTTCTTAGAGAATTTTTAGAGATATCTTGTTATTTTCTTAGTTTAAAAAGTATTTTGGCATTAACAGAATATTTATCGTGCAGAAATAGAAACCAAAATTAAGTTATGATTATTTTTGATTAAGATCTATATACATATTTAGCTACTCTGTAATTTTACATATTTTTAATAAGTATCTTGTAATTTTTAGAGGTGTCTTCCTATTTTTCTGGTTTAAAAACTATTTTTGTCATTAACAAAATATTTACCGTGTAAAAATGAAAACCTACAAAGTTTTCCTATTATTTTTGCAGATGTATTGTAAATCGTTCGAGTGCTGCAATATAACTAATATCTATACGATGAACTAAACTATACACACCTGAAATGATGTACTACATCAAACAACAATACAATTAAAATTATCTAATCCATTGAATTTTATATCGTTGTTTTATTTGCTAACCTACAAGGTTTCAAATTTATGTACAAAATTGCAAGAATATTTACATGTAAAATAGATGATCAGATCTACTGCTTCGTCTATCTCTATCCTATGTTAGTAACCAACAAGGCTTCGCTACTCGCTCCTCCCCACTCCTCTCTCTTCTCTTTTTTTCGGAACTAAAATTACTTTTCCACTGAATTTTGAGAGTATATATAGCTAATTCTTGTCGACAGCTGAAATAGCGATAGTAACAGACGATTTACACATTCTTCAATGCAAATCGCTAATTGGAACAACAATCGGCAGTAAATAGGTGTCTGTTGTCGTTTTAATTGACGACACGTACCTATTTTTGTTAAAAAAAATTGACTATTTTTTATTATCTTTTAAGTTAATATTATTTGAAAAAAAATTCTTTGCACCGTACCGGCAAGTTTCGATCTGTTGCCCGTTTCCTTTGGGCCATGGTGGTTGAAGGCTCGAATGAACGATAAAGCAAGTAAAGTGACTAACGCGTACTTGCCCAAACCCTGTCCTTTGATCGATCTGTGTGCGCGGGGGATTGATTCATTTGATATTTTTTGAATGTAAGTGCCGCAATGTCCTACTTCCTGTGATACTGCTGTCTAGTGCTTAGATAGATTTACTGGCATCTGCACTGTTCCTTCCCAAAACGATGTACACATTCCCTTATAGCAGTTCCTCCATCCCAGACCCTGAGGAACCAATAGCAGGCTAGATTGAGAAGTGTCAAAAATACTGCACCCGTGTCCCAATTAATACATTTGTGTTTTGATAGATGGTTACAAGAAAAGAACGTTCGACCGTCCACTAACATCACAAAAAAAGTGGAGTTGGCGACCACACAGACTCACCATAGCTTTAAGCATGACAAGCAACTCCCCAAATGCGGGGCGACCAAGCAATTTCAGACAACTCCGCTCTCAGCAATCTCTTTAGGGAAAGCTTAGCCTAGTCTTTCAGAGCTTCAGTTCCACTACAGGACCAGGAAGCTTCAAAAGAAATTTCTGAGTGGAGCATCCTAAAGATCAACCCTGCACATGGATCAGGGTGGATGCTGACAAATAGAAGATAGATATCATGAATTCCTTTGTCATCCTGGCCAATGGTTACGGAATGGCAAAGTCTAAATTCAATTTCCTTGAGCTTCGCACAAATCATCTACTGAATATACATGAGTGTGTAGTGGCCCTATATCTGGGACTTCTTCAATGCCTTCAGCAGGCTGCGAGGGAGAGGCTCTTATTACAATGCCATCAAATCTCCAGAAAATGGGGAAAGCATGGATAGACAATTACCTGCAGGAATTCTAGGAGGCGCCATAGCAGGTAATTGATGATCATAACAAGGCAAAACAGTTTGCCTGCCCAAGCTCCACATGTCAGATATCTACGACAGTACAGAAACACCAAATAAATCTCTTTTAAGTCTGATGTCGGTGCAAAAACGTGAAACATGTGGTGATTTGAACATCAAACAATGATAAAATAAATTTTACTGCAGGCAATGGTGAAATGGGAAAATCTGACATACATTGTTTCATTTACATAAACTGATGCTGAGAGAAGACAATTTTAACAGTCTGTGTCCGCAGTATACTCACCGGGGAAGGCGGTCTAGCAAATTTGTGTTTGAGGACTGCATTGCACGATCATACACAATCTCTGTTCTTTTAGCCACATCATCCCAACTATAAAGTTTTTTCATCTACGATGCACATTAGAACTGAATCAGTACAAAAGAACATGCATACCTATTTTCTACTAAAAAAACTAATCCAAAATGCCCATTTCTGACAGGGTCCAATGTAACAGTAAGCTTATGCCAGGTGTACAGAGTTGAGACTCACTCGAAGATGCATAACTTGGGGATCTATGCCAGGAAGCATGTCGATTGCTTTCTCAACAGCTCGGATCATATCTTCTGGAGCTGGTTCTGCAAGTACTATCATGTCGTTTGGCAGAACCTGAAAAAGAAAAGAGTCATTTGCAGGAAACTGCAAATTTGTCTAACTCACTGAGGTTGAAGGTTACCTACAAAGAGAAATTTAACATCACAAAGCACATACCTCTGGAACCCCTCCAACTCTAGTGCTTACTGTCAACAATCCACAGCTCGCTGCTTCCAAAATGGCTATGCAAAATGCCTCTGTAAGTGAACTAAAATAGCAAAGGTTAAGTCCCACTGTTCCTGTGGTTAATCCATATATAGGTAGTACTCTTCACAACTGTCATATACCAGGTTAACTTGTCTACCCTCTAGTTTTCCCAACAATATTAGGATTTCATTGAGAAGAGAGAATGCTAAATGAGAGCAAAACTCTATTTTCCTTTCTTTTTTACATCAGATCAATCTAATATGAACTTCCAGGACAAAATTTCCGACAACGTCAATATGAACAAAGTTTTTTATTAAATCCAATTTCAAATGGGTGTTGAAGGACTGGATGTTCACAAAAACACTTCAACTATTTGTAATAAGAATGACCAAAGTACACAGCAAGTGCAAAACAAAAGCCCCGGATTCAAAGTGGCTCAAAATCTCTGTCCAAGGACAACTCTAAGCATTCCAAACATTCAAATACAGCAGTTTTTTAGCTACCCCTTGAACAGGAGTGATCATTTTGACAGAAGCCTTGGTTTTTTTTCAAAATGTAACGGAGTAGTTTGCTAAAAGCAACTTCCTTTGTGACAATCAAATATGCAAAGTTGAAAACTGACAGGTCTACTGCAACACATCATAGTAATACAATAATTCAATGGTGATGTAGAAATACAATAAGGGGAACAGAAAAAAGTCTCATATGTATCAACAATCTCGTTGAAAAGAGGGACAAATGAACAAAATAAACAAGATTTTAAACAGCAAACAATGAAAATTCAGAAAAGCTACCTGTTCAAAAATATATGACCAGATATCAGAACAGATCGTACTTGAGCATGAGGCACAGCCCCTAACATTTCAACTCTATCCTGAAGGGAGAACTTCTCCCTCATCTCTTCAAGTCGCACACGTTTTGGACCATCACCTCCAACAATAAAGCGAACCTGACAAATCCATAGATTTATTTGTTGAGAGAACACAACTGCATCTACTAAATCCAAAACAATCGTAGACATTAGAGATAAGAAAGTAATGATCCAAGATGGCACCAGCCAAGGTCTAACGTCCAATGAAGCTAAACAGTCATGCAATTTGTTATATGGATCAGAACAAAAACGATGATAGTCAAGACAGTCTATGCCTAAATGCTGCATTGCGAAATGTGTTCTAACTAAGTCCGTACATATAGTTCACATTTCTTATTTCATGCATGACTCATCCAAGGAGTGCTGCAGCTTCAACTCACCTTTGGAAACAGACGGCATACTTCTGGAATGACTTCAACAAGAAGGTCTGCACCTTTTCGATATACTAATCTACTTATCACAACAATAACAATTTCATCACAGCTTAAGCGGTTGGGGGAAGGAGTAAACATTGCAGTATCCACTGCATTAGGAACCATGAAAACCTTCTCTGGAGATATCCCTGACCTCAAGACAGTGTTCTCTTTGCTTGTGTGAGACACACATATGGCCTGATCAATGTCTGCAAGAGTAAATTGCAGCACCTTATTCATGTGAATGCTTCCAACATCAGCAAAACCATAAAGCGAGTGATCTGTGAAGACAACTTTGTACCCCATCGTCCTAGCATGCATCAGTGCTTCATGGCACAGTGTTGAAAAAGCCTGATGTCCATGCACGACAGAAATCTTCTCACGAATAAGAATGGTCCTGATAATCGGAAATGTCAAGAATAATGTAGGCAATGTATTCTGCATCAGGAATGGCCTCCATGATACATAATAAACCTTCAAGCCGCCTGTAACATAACGTACTCCAGAACGTTTTCCATATGCATGTGTCATGACAACAACCTATGCAATCAAACATAAAATTATTCAAATTTTTCCTACAAAATTAGTAGCATAAGTTACTTTTTACGTAGTTCTGAACATCGCTTTAATAAGTGGGTAGGATCTCCAAAGCAGTACATCCTCAAACAGAAACTGAGCATAAGTGCAAGCACCTCAAATCCAATAGAAATGATGCATATAAGGGTAGACCGACGAGAGTGGCAGAATCAAAAGCATACCCATTAGCTTATCTAACATCCCTAAAGCACATATGAACAAAACAGGGAAGTAAATAGTTTATTCAGGAAGTAGGACCTTATGGCCAAGCTTAAGCAGGCATTGTGATAGATAATAGATGTGGCTTTCCACACCACCAAAGTTTGGGAAGAAAAAATCGGACACCATCAAAATCCTGTGCTTCCTGCCTTGCCCATCCATTGTGGTGCAAATCTGAAATCCCAAAAATAAAGTATAGTATGATGTAAGATATAGACAAGACTTATGAATGGAAATGAGAGCCTGAACAAAGCAAGCTACTGAACTGTAAATAAAACTCATATTAGCCTTACTGACAAAGCAAAGCTTAATCTCTAGACAAATCCTATTCATTCATGTAAAACACACAATACAGGTGGTTACACAAATTACTGCATCAACACACAATTATTACAACACACATCTTAAACTTTCATGACGAGAAATCGGAACATGTAGAAGAAATCCATCCCAGAGAGTCACAGCAGCACCATGCAACTGCTTCCTAACTTTAATACCAATCATGAACTAATTGCTTGACATCTTCATTTCTAAATCAGTGGATTTAGTCACAACATGACCTACATTGTCACTACTCTTTCCCTTAACTTGCAATACGGTTATTTCGACTCCTGTCCAGGCACAAGTCTAGTAAACCATTCTTAATTACTTCAATGCCTTTATAACACCAACCTTATGTGGTTTTACTTCCTCAAAAGAAGAAAGATGAGTTGGGTATTACAAGATTTCAAGATTAAGTCACTTTGAGACTGACAAGTGATTTCAGTCATTTCAGTTTTTTTTGGATCTGTAGCACCGGACTGGTTAGACGCTGCCTCTGGTTGCAAGAAACACACACACTGGAAGCGTAAGGTGAACAATTTTCTTACAAATTCTTACACGGGGGATCGCTGGTCCGGTGTTTCTTGCAACCAGAGGTAGCGCCTAACCAGTTCGGTGTTACAGATCCCAAAAAAGTAATATACTACTGAAATGACTGAAATCACTAGTGAGTCTCAAAGTGACTAACCTTGAGATCTTTGTAATACCCAACTCATCATTCTTCTTTTGAGAAAGTAAAACCACACAAGGTTAGTGTTATAAAGGCATTGAAGTAATTAAGAATGGTTTACTAGGCTTGTGTCTGGACAGGAGTCGAAATAACTGCATTGCAAGTTAAGGGACAGAGGGAAAGAGTAGCGGCAATGTAGGTCAGTTTGTGACTAAATCAACTTCTCCCATGCAAGTCTCTTCATCTACTTCAACATGTCCTACACCTACAGTGGTTGTGGCTGTCTCACACGCCACCAATGCACTAGCATTCGGTGGCGGTGGCGGTGGCGGTGGCGCCGAGAGGCCCGTACCAACTGCTGTGGTAGCAGCAGCAGGTGATGCTCCTGTGCTAGCACAAATGCTTGCAATTCCACTTGCATCTAAAATTCTCAATACTCTACAAATAGCAAAATCAAGGAGTTTGCTGATATAAAAGGACAGGAACAGATTCTGCCAAAACTGCATTAACTGTATCTTAAAACAAATGAGAATCAACTGATTACCTTCAGCAGTGTGATGACAGCACCAACAGCACCAATGGCCCTTCTTAGGCTAAAGGTACACAGGCCAAAGGAGCAACTTATTTATGCTCCCTGCATTTGATAGTCACGCAAGATTAGATAAAGAATGCTGCATAAAAATACAACCTGATTCAAAAGACAAATTGCTTGAAATCTGGTTATTTAACTTACCATTCTTTTTAAAATACTTAATAACACAGGATCATATTTTTACAAAAGTTAAAGCATACATTGTAAGAAGAATGTTCCATCTTTTCATGACATTTCAATAACACATCTAACAAGTTTTCCAAATAGCAGCACTTGAAACT
The DNA here is from genome assembly GCA_036346395.1 of Hsuehochloa calcarea. Lineage (NCBI taxonomy): Eukaryota > Viridiplantae > Streptophyta > Magnoliopsida > Poales > Poaceae > Hsuehochloa > Hsuehochloa calcarea. Next base: position 12,735,246 of record CM070605.1, on the reverse strand, counting down.
TCTGTATTAACTCAGTAAATATATGCACATTTGCATAAGTAGTGAATTAGGGGAGTAGCACACACCCCTATTAAGAGCCACACAGGATGTTTCAATGAAGCATGATATTCTGGCTGTTCATGCTACGAAGCTAGCAAAACATAATAGTTACAAAGCACACTAACCTGAATGTTCAATTTTCATCACTACAGAGTACAGATATGAGATAACTTCACCCCTACGGTTTAAAACAAAATCAGCCTGATGCCACCCATTATCGACAAATGGCAGAGTTTTATCCCAAAAAATGTGCAAATGCCCAGTGCAACATACTTTTGGTTTCTTTGGCACGACCAATCACATTACAACATACTTTTAGTTTCTTTGGCACGACCAATCACATTACAATGCGTCATCTCATTCATATTTTTGTGTCAAGTGTCCTATGCTCCATTCAACTTAGCTACCTGGCATTTCAGTTCGCTGTTATGAAAGTTCTATTGGAGTACCACACAGCTCACCAATCTCCTTCTCCAGAAGTTGCACGAGATTTGCTCCGGTCCGCCTGTATATCCAACCATTAGTTGTTGCATCCCAATCAAACCTAGAAGGCCCACTGCGAACATACATACACATCATCTTTAGATAAGAATCAACATGAGTGAAGAGCTTTAGGATACAATATTTAGAGAAGTGGAAATTTTTAAACATAAACGTATGGCATCAACAAGAGGCTTTTGAAAGCGGCATCCTTCGATGGACAAAATTAAGAGCCAGATCAAAAGGCACAGAGGTGACAAAGCCATACTGGAGAAGTATCAAAACCATAGATGGTAATGCTCAGACTCTTAATGTTTATCAAATACTTAGTGGATGTGAGTCCTGTAGTAGTAAACTATCCTTGACAAGTATCAGTTTAAGAACAATAGCGAGTTCCAACTTGAAAAGGAGGATTGTGCACTAACACTACAATAAATATGATAGCAATATGCTCAAATTCAGGTACTTAATACATACAATCAACTGAGTGACTGACCAACATTACCATACCTCACAGGTGATGATAGCCAGATTTGTCTATTTGGTGTTTGCTTGTTTACAACATATGTCACCAAATCCCCTAGCCTCAGTGTCAAAACTTGATTCTGCAATGTCAAAAGGGAGAAGGCAGCGGCGGCGAGGGAGGGGAAGGGAGGAGGCGGCGGCGGCGAGGGAGGGGAAGGGAGGAGGCGGAGGCGGCGAGGGAGGGGAAGGGAGGAGGCGGCGGCGGCGAGGGAGGGAAGGGAGAAGGCGGCGGCGGCGAGGGAGGGAAGGGAGAAGGCGGCGAGGGAGGGGAAGGGGGAGGCGGCTGCGAGGGAGGGGGAGGCGGCAGCGCCGCGGCGGCGAGGGAGGGAACTGGGGAAGGGAGGAGCCGAGGAGGCGAGGCGACGAGCGACTGAGGGAGGGGAAGGGAGGACGCGGCGGCGGTGAGGGTTAGGGTTAGGCGTAGCGAGCGGGACTGCGGTTGCGGTTACGGGAGCGCGAGCGGAGCGGAAAGAAATGGCTGTCGGCTGGTGCGTAGGGATGAAAACGGATCGGATAGTTTCCGATCGATCCGAACAACAGATTGGATTATGCCGGATCGGATTTTTCCGGATAATTTTCGGATCGGATACGGATTCGGATTTTTTGTCGGAAGCGGAAGCGAATACGGTAGGCATGCTATCCGCGGATACGGATCTGGATCTGGATTATCCGGATAAGACAAGTTCGGATATCCGGATTTGGCCCAATAGAAGAGGATTTTAAAAGGAAAATGAGATTTTAATTGATTTTCGAATTTCAGAAAATGCAACAAATCAAATAGCCTTTTAGAAAATAGCAAATAGAGTTAAAAAATTCTAGAAAAAATCATAAAAATTCCTTAAATTATTTTGAACTTAATAAAATTAATTCCAAGTTAAAGTTAGTTTTATTTTTGCACATAAATTATTTTAATTTCTGAAAAATAGAACAACCTTTTAAAATCGAGAAAATTCAAGAAATTAATTATTATTTTTCATTTTCACTTTAAATGCAATAAAATCCAGAAATCTCAATAATTTTTTGACATTGAAAACTAGGAAATTAAATAATTGACTTTATTTCATTTATTTTTCTTTTAACCAAGAAAACTCTTTTAAATCTCAAAAATCCAATAAACTAATAACTTTATTAATTTTATTTTTGGTAACATACTTTGGGATATTACAGTCATTTACGATATAGATTAACTATATAGCCTCATCAATGTTAGTGTGAACTAAGTTTTATGTATGTGATAAGCTAAGTGTGAATGTGTGATGACTTGTGACTTTGTGAGTTCGACTTATAAGCTAAATATGGTAAACTAAGTGTTATGTTTATGATGAACTAGTTAATGCAACTTGTTAGTGCCAATGTTATGCGTGGTTCTTTGAAAATATGAATAATTCATGAATGTGTTGCATCAAATGAACTAGTTATATGTTTTCGTTAATTTCGGCATACAATTTAAGGGGTTTTCATGTTAGAAAATAATCGCGATCGTATTCGTTTCAATTAGTATTCGCACCGTATTAGTATTCGATATTATTCGTATCCGTATTCGTATCAGGAGTATCCGTATTCATATCCGGATCAGGAAAAAATATGAAAACAAATATGTGAGCCATTATCCGTCAAGTATCCGATCCGTTTCACCCCTCTTAGTGCGGGCATTGGACGAGATTCGGATATCTTTGTCTTTACCGGTATAGATCTTTATTTTTATTTTTACCAGTATATATTTTTATATTTATCTTTACTAGTATAGAATTAGGAGTTTACTCCACACCTAAGCGTTCACCTTTGCACCCACCTTGACTTTGTCACCATATTACTGGTATAGAATTACGAGTTTACCCCGCCACTGGGCGTCCGCCTCGCACCCTTGGCCTTGTCACCATATTTCTCTCTCACTCGTCCCCTCTCTACCGTAAAACTCGGTCTCATCACCACCTCTCTTTCGCACGTCTCCTCCGCCTCGCCCACCGGCCCTCTTGCATCCGCCTCTCGCCCCTCGCCTGCGCGCCCGCTCGCTCCCCCTCGCCCCTCGCCTCCTTCGCCGCCCTCGTCGGCGGTCGGCCTCGGCCCGGCCGACGGTCAGATCTCGCCCAGTGATGGCGACGAGTTGGAGTGGTGGTCGGTGACAAGGCAATCGCCACCCTATGTGTGAAGAAGACTCGTTCAAAATCGCGAGGCACAGCGGTTGCAAGCTATGAAAAATTGTGCACACACTACGGTTGCAACTTCCAATATACAAAAGGTGGTCTGCTCTTCTCCTCCTCCTTTTTCTTCTACTTCTCAACATCACATCTCCTGCTCTGTGCTACTCTCCCCAACATCAGCTGCTACCAGAATCAAGGTGGAGACGACGTGAGGGAGCGCGGCATCTTCGTTGTTTCGGTAAGTTCTTGGTTGAACTGACCACCTTGTCTTCTTTTTACAGCAGTGATTGTTTTCGTTGCAATGAATGGTTTTGTCTCCCATAAGTTTTCTTGGTATTTTTCTGGTGATGGTGCTGAAATGCTGAATTGGTCCCGTGTGCATGAGTTCAGGGCCATCTTGTATGCTTGCAGTAATGAGGACACCAAACGAGTAATAAGATCAATTTTAGTTTTGTGTAGTTCGGCATAAGATGCCATTGCATGCTTCAGTTTAAACTGTGTGGGGCCAAGATATCTTGGAAAGTAAGTATCCTACACTGAACAAGCATGCGCCAATCTTCTCATATAGTTAATACTTAGATTTTTGCCTACCATTTCTGTTACTATATTTCAATTGGACACAGGAGGGAATACATCATCAAATATATGTTTTGTTTCAAGTAAAATGTAGGGAACTGTCCATTTGGCTGAGATGTCGAATAGCTGATATCGATCTGTAGGAGGTGATTGTTGCCATATTTTTAATGGTCGACTTTATCCTAAATCAGAGCCTTAGAGGTATATCAAACAAATAAAAACAATTGCTGGTTTTATTTGACTGTTGACATCTTGTCAAAGAATGACAATAGCTAGAAGATCAACTTTGGCGGCAAATCCCTCTCCCCTCCCCATAGTCTAAAGATCAACTTTGGCGGCAATCCCTACCTTGTTGCCTGCCTCCCATGAGGAGCACACCCTCAGGTTACTCCCATTTTCTTACTAACTTACCTTGCACCATCTGTTCCTTCGTGTTGTAGCATCAACAACAGCAACAAAGAATTGCTTGCATATTCCCTGCATGTATGACTCAATGTTCTTGTCCTTCTTTGCTTCAGTTTGATGATGAAATGATGAAATATCACTGAATTATGGTGTTCTTGTTCATGTTGTTGCACAAGGCTTTCTCGGATTTCCGAGCAGCTCTCGCTTTCTTGGATTAGTAGACCATGAATAGTTGCTCCTGTAGTGGCCAAATAAGGCTTGTGAGATTGTCCTGTTTGGGGATTTTAGTTGGGTATGACTTGTGAGATTGTCTTGTGCTGGTGCTGGATTTTCTTGAGGAATCGAAGGCTCAAGAGAAAAGATGACCTTTCTAAACTTGAGGTCACATGTACTCACCAAAGTTCTTGCCTTTCTTTGTGTATAAATGCTTCTGAAGATCTTCTCTTCTTGGCTTCACAACTCATGGATTTTTTTTCTTTTAATTGTGTGTTTATTAATTTCTTCTCAAATTGGCGATCAACTCAGTGAATATTGTCTTCAAGTAAACTTTAGGATAAAAAAATAAAACACATAAACTTGTTGTCTTGAAGTAAACTTTAAGATTGCATATTTTAGCACATAAAAACTTGTTGTCTTCAAGTTAACTTTAAGATGACACAGTGCACAATAGTATTTCATGTTTCCCCCATAAGATAGTAAGGTTGTCTTTTTCTCTTAGTTACTACATACAAAATGTCTGTGCTTCCCGGTTACTACCCATGTTGCTGTCCTGTTTTGCATCTTAATAGGCTGCTGCCTGCCTCTACTTTTGTATTAAAAAATTGGACAAACATAATTATGCCAATACAGAAATGTAACTTGGAGAATGATTGTTTTCATGACTTTTCTTGTATGAAGGTACAATCACCTGCAGGAGCATTAAAAAACCTAACCCTTTTTGGACTTCAATACTACAAAAGGTACCCCCATTCGCACCATTCACACTACCACATCTGTCATTCATATTATCAAAGCAGTAACTTATATATTGGTGATTTGGAAACGCAAAACTTTGTATTGAAAACACCACTCAAGTTTTCTTAGTGTGAGGTCTAACAAGGCTGAAGCTCTCATACCAGCTTCATCACCAATAGATGCAATTTTTTTGTATTGTTTTACTTTTTTTTGTGTATTGCATTTCATTACAAGATCACCTTTCATCTTTGCTTACCTGGATTTTCTTTGCTAAAAAAAATAGGGCGAGAGAGATGGCATCTGGACATGGCACCGTATGAATAGGTTATTTAATTGGCTTCCTTTGGCTGCCCTCATAGAAAAGAAATTAGCTATAGTGGTTGAAGTTAAATGTTAAGGATTACTCAGAATTGCTTCTTAATTTGTAATTAGCTATAGTGGTTGAAGTGCGATACCACTTCTGAGCTACTACTTATACTCCTTTTATAGGCTATAAATCTTGGCGTGATCGTTATATGGTTGCTAATTAATTGTATGAACTTTGCGAGGCTGTTGACCCCGAAACTTCATTTTCTAGCAACGCCTTGTCTTTTTTTTCGTTACCAGAAAAATTAAACTGGTCAATTTATTAGGGTTGTTGTTATGAGGGTTCTTTTAGAAAAACATAAAACATAATTTTCAAAAAATATAAAACTTCGTTTATCAAGTTACACACCTTCAATTTTGAGTAACACAATAACACATAATAGAAAAAGGAACAATGAAACCATAAAATGATCTCTTGTCCTTTAGGCAACAACAAAAACATCTTTCAGTGTTTCAGGAGGCTTTTTACCAAGCCCTGCATGCAATCATATATGATTTCCATCAGAGATTCAGCAGAAGACTGATGCTTATTTTTGCTGTCCTCAGTGGAGGCAAATCATGAACTGCTACTCATTACAATATCATTATATCTATGTGAGAAATTATTACTTCCTTCCGCCATGTATAGCTGACAATTCATCCATCTTGTGTTGTGATCTACGTCGAGCAGGTCTCTTTTTCCCTTTCCTTCCAGATCAGCTGCACCTTCCTTTTGATCTGGACCCAATATTTTGAGATTGCCCTAAAGCTCGAGGATCTTGATGTTGTGAAATGGCTTCTCTCTTTTCACATGCTAAAGTTAACTTGCGGGTGAAGACCATCATGTTGTGGCCGTGACAATGCTACAGAAGAATAGTCGTTATGGTATGTGTTGAGCTATTTCCAACTTATTCTTCATACTTAACAAAATGTTACAACATACTAATCCTATACAATATAATGTTGAAAAGGTTGCTTGATGACAATGGCATGTACCAATTTCTTCTTTTTACCTCCAGTTGCTGGTGCACAAGACCTCGAAGGTAAACAACCATGTAAGTAATGTATGCACTTCTTTCATTCATAATAATCTAATCGGTAGTCGCTTTTAACAGAACTACGACCAGTAGTGCTGCATGATGTATATGTAAGGAACTTTGTCATGAATGTTGTTGACGTAAGGAATGATACATTTGCTGCAATGTCTTTACATTAATAACGTAAGTAAGTCACTCAATCTTTCTTTTGGCATCTTTTTACATATAATATAAACTAGATTTATGATGTTTAACTTTTGTTTGTTATTTTGTAGGATGTGCTTCCATTATTTTTACATCACAAGCACAAGCTAGAGATGAGGATGCATCTTCCATAAGGCTGCTGCATGAACTTCATTTTTCCATTTCCATTTCCATTTCTGTTTAATGCATGATGTGTACTTTATCTGTTGGTTTGTATTTAATTTACATAATGGTATGTTAGTTATTTATGTATTGAAGTAAATTATGGAAAAAAAATTGTTTCTGCCCTTCATTTCTACAATTGTTGCAAAGAGTTCTCGTTCTCTCATGTTGCACTATAGTGATGCCCGTATGTAAAATCATCTTTTCATTGCTAGACTGGTTTTGTGTGTTAAAGGAAAATATTATCTTTGTAAGGTTTGAGGTTCTGTTGCAACGTACGGGCATCCAACTATTATCCGAATTAATTCCTGGATAGTTTTGAATTTACCAGATATCTGATTACTGAATTCGCGTCCGTATTCGGTAGAAAAAAACTGAATCTATATCCGAATCTGAAAAAAAACAAATTTTACCCCACATTTATTCGGTCGGTTGGTCGGGAATTATCCACTCCGTTTACACCCCTAACTAGCGCTACTCTCCGAGCGTTAGCTTCGTACGTCGCTATATACAATATTTTCGGATAACGGTGGTAATATTTTGAAACAACGGTTGCAACATCTTCGGACAACAGTTATAACATCACAAATCAAAACAAAGTATCTGGAAAAAAACGCGTTGGAAAAAATTACAACATCATCGTGAATAGTATGTAATTTTTTTTCTTCTATAGATGCAATATTTTGTTCTACAGATGCAATATTTTTTTTCTATAGATGCAACATTTAAAACAACAGTATGCAACATTATTTTCAACGGGCCGCAACATCAAAACATTCGCAATATCAGGACATGCAACATCAAAACATCAGTGAAGAAGAGGAAAAAAACTAATTCAAGAAGCAACAGGGGGAGGACCTTCTTCGTCGACCTGTACATGAAGATGTCGCCGGAGAGGAACTTGCGGTATAGGGAGCACTCGTCCAGTCCAACTCGCATCTCTTACGGAGTCTCCAAGGCCATCACCATCCACCCCGTTCAGTTCCTCTCCTATCCTCCCCCACTTAATCCCAGAAGCACGAAACATCTGATCCCTGCTCCTCGGTACAGTAGTAGGCAGCCCACATCTCCGAACTCCCTCCCTGGCTGGAGATGGCATCGGCCGCCTTCGCCGTTTCCTCACCGGCAGCTTCCGTCGTGGCCACCCGGTCCAAGGCACGCTCCCGCTTCCTCCTTAACCCTCAGTTTTTACCCATTTGCTGGTTTCTTTGGTTGGGGTTTGACCTTCTATTGGTGGTGGGCGCAAGTGTTTGGAGGAGGAAAGAACGAAGCTAGGACTGGGTGAGATAAGGAATGAGTGGTGCTAGTAGAAAATATAAGGCTTGGACGAATGGTGCTACGTGGATATATATATATATATATATATTGTTGTACTGAAAAGGCGACTAGAGGGGGGTGAATAGGAGCACACTCACTTTTTTCACAAATAATGGATTCAATAATATTTTACTCCAGTAGCTATGGAAGCTATGAAGATCAGTATAGCAGTACAGCGGAAGACTAATATTGAATCTAATATAAACCCCCTAAACAAAACGACAAAAACAACAAAGATTAAAGCACATCGGTCTGGCTGCGGTTGACTGGCTTGGCCTTGGCGGTCGAGGCCGATTCACAGCGATCGGCGGGTGTACAGGCGGTCGACCATGGCCTCCAAAAAGCATTGAAAAACCCGATGACGAAGATGCAAATAGATGAAACTTTTGATCTACTAATCCAAACTTGATGAAATTTAGAACACACCTTCTCTATGATATCAGGGACCTATTCCAATCGAAGATTATGATAAATCTTGGAGAAATCAAAATCCTTTTCCGTTGGATCAAAGAAGGGTTCAAAACCGGGTCAAAATGAAAACTAGGTCAAAGCTCTTGCTCGTGGGTGATTGATGATCAAGATGATCCTAGATAGATTCCCACACGTCGTCACAGCAAGCTAGATCACGTGAAGAAACCAAGCAAAAACTCACAGATCAAAGAAAGACCTAAAATCATCAAATAGAGAGAAAGAACGCAATGAGACAAAACATTGATCAAACTTTCTTTTGATTGATTGATATGATCAGGGCTTACATCCACTCCATCAATAGAGGATAATGCTCAATTCAAGAGTACAAAAATCACATCAAACATCAAGAACCCTAGCCTCCACAAAAGCCCTCCCTAAGAAAATTAGGGTTTACAAGAATTACAAAACAGACGAAGCAGAGGTGCAGCCACCTCCCTCCCCTATTTATAGTGGAGGCTTAGACCTTCTAGAAGTTTGACTCTATTGGGTTCCCGTTAAGGCCCAAAATAAACGGGACACTTACGCACGCATTTTAATACACCTTCTCTAACATCCCTTGACCTAACTAGCTACACCTTGCGCCATCTTGCACCCTCGGATTAGCTAATAGGTCACCCTTGTCCATGTTGCACCACGCTTGAGTACATTGACCTCACCCGGCATCGTCGATCGTTCTGGACCTCAGCTCTCCAAGCCTAGTCCCGATCATCCTCGCCGTTGACCGTCGTTGACCACCAAACAACCTGCACAACAATAGACAAGTAAACCGAATTTGAAAACAAGTTCTTCACAACTTGACCCATGTTAGACAAACATGCATCATGCAACATATATGCCCTGAAACTCATGACTTTGACCTAACAACTGAACAACGCCGCCACGACGGACGACGAACCAAGTGGAAACCGGTCAGACCGCCCCCAGGGCCGGTCTGACAGCCCACCCTGGCCGGTCTGACCGCCAGCTGGGACTTAGCCATTTTTCCTCTCTGGAAAACCGAAACCTACTGGAATTTTCAAACCAATAGAACTTTTGACTAGTGACTCCAAAAATTATGGGACCAAGTGCAACAGAATCAACTCTCTTGCCTACACCCTCTATTTTTGGCCCAGCTCAAAATACCACTTTCTGACATTCCCGGTCCGACCGCCGCTTATGGCCGGTCGGGCCGATTGAACCGATCGACCGCCGTGCACTGGCGGCCGGCCGTTCGGGTTCTAACGAGGAATCGAACTTTGCCGAAAATACGTGAAACGACAAACCGTAAATGTCATTGTCAATTGTCACATCATCCTAAGATCTGGAGCATATCTCCATGATATCCACATATATATGTGTCAATATGACTATACTTTAGTAAGTCTGAGATGGGCTGTCTGGGGCATGTCTCTGGGATCAGACGTTCGGCCCAAAGCATTCACCTTAGGACAACGGTGGTGTTGAAGCCCGAATTTTTTTAAAAAAATGAGTTTCCTCACAATAGGTAAAGCAGGGGTGGATTATTGGTCTTTGACCCCTTGAGTCACTACGAGCGCCCCCGATCAGTACAATGGGATGTGGCTATTTATCTATCTTTTGACTCGAAATGGGAGCAGAGAAGGTTTGAAAAAGGATCTTAGAGTGTCTAGGGTTGGGCGGCACAACACGACCAGGCAGGGTCCATTTCGGCCATGTAAGTTTCATGTCATGCCTGGCCGGCCCACGCGCCTGGGTGACGGTCTAGGCACATCCTGAAGGGCGGTTGTTGCGTGCTGGGCTGGCACGAAGTATTTTGGTTCGTCGGGACGTTTACAGCCTACTTAGCTCGAAAAAATCAAAAAAAAAAGAAAAAAAATTGAGATATTCCAAAAAAAAGTAGATATCATAAATACGTATGAAAGTTGTAAAAAATGAGGCAGACATATTGAAAATGTAATAAAGAGCTTTATTAATGTTGAAATAGTTGCCTCATATATATGCTAAGTAAAAACTCAACATGAGAAAACCTTCATAAAGGAAAAAGAGTACAACATATAGCTCTACATACATCTTTGTTCTAAGTGTCATTATCGAGATATAGATTTTCGAACACGTCCGACAACTCTGCATTTTCCACAGAGTGTTGTGTTCGCTAATCAACTTGTTCCTACTCCTTCACGGTTAGAAGTATCTCCACCATCTCACGCATGAGACGTATTCTTCTCTCCTCTAATATTCTTTCAGAAAGACTGAAAGCGGACTCGGAGGAAACCGCCGAGACAGGAATAATTAGCACATCACGCGTATGAATGGATATCATGTGATATGTTAACTTATGGGCATGGCACCATTGCAAAATTTTGAAGCCTTCTGAGTTGAAATCGACCATATCACTATCTAGATATGTGGATAGTTCTATACTCCTTGGCGTTGTTCTTAGTTGAGCAGGCAGCGCTATAGAAGAAGAAGACCTAAACCTGGAGGAAGAGCCACTAAAGATCTTGCTACTTGAGGCGGGGGCTACTTAAGGTCGTTGCAAGCGGACTTCTCGGAACTTATTTTCATATTTTTGGTAAACCTCGTGTAATCGAGAATGAACTTCTGCAAAATAGTTAGTATGGTCTAGTCTTGTAGCATCATTAAGAAGATCAAGAACATTAGCTAATGCTTCAATTTTACCTCTAAGATCTAAAATAAATGTATATAGGAAAGGGGTTTCTCTCCAATATTTAAGGTATTTAGTTTTCATAGCAACAATAGCCTCATGTAAAACTAAGTCATTTTCATATATTTTCAATTCAGTAGCAATCTGTAAAATATAATAGGAGATGTTGTGATACGGGGTGCCCGATCTTCTCGACGTAGGACCTCTTGATAACTTGTGTATCCTGACGAACCACCAGCTGATCCCCCGCGCCAATGCACGGACTTGCAACTCTATGGAAAATTCGCCCAAACACACACTTGATTGGATCCTCGCGACCTGGCGAAGATCGTCGAACCCTCAATTCCCAGCGGAAAAGCAAGAACGACCCCTTATTCTCAATGCCCAATTCCCTCTGTTTTGGCTTTAAGCACAACAGGAGAATCAAGCAAAAGCTTTGAAATTATATTAAACGTGGTCTGAGGTTACAATGGGGGTCTACCCCTCTATATATAGTGCTCCTACTCCTCCTCATGGCTGGCCAAGAGGCCCTACTCCTATTCTAATTCAGATTTAGAGTCCTACTCCAATTCCGACACATTCCAAAACAGAAAAGGAAACTCTGATTTTACAACCATCACATTGATTCGATCATATCTTTTGATCCAGAAGGAATTTCGGAGTGAGGGAGGATCCGTTGGATCGGGCTTGAAGTTAGCTTTCCAACAAGCCCAAGAACACTCGAATCGGACTCCGTTTGTAAAAGTTATGGCCGTTTTAATCCGGACTGTCCTGCTGATTCCGAATCCGAATTTGAGGCTGATTCCGAATCCGAATTGAATTATGAGTTGATTCCGAATTTGAATTTGGTTGGGCTTGTGGAAGTTTCGAATTTGACTTGGATTCTTGGACTTCTCTTCCCTTGCTTGTCTCCCACGAGCTTCTCCTCCATTGTGATGACCTTTCTTCAAGAACAACCTCATATCCTTCATCTCCGTTCATTATTGAATCTTCCAATCTGAGCACAAGCAAAACACTAGTTTTAGGTAGTATGAAATTCTCAACTAATTTAAAAGTAAATTCAATGAACAGATTCACCTATTGGATAAGTTTCTCTTGTTTTTCAACTCTCTTAGTAAGCTCATGTTGTTCTGAGGTATTTAATGAATTGAAAATATTATATGAAACAACATAGCTAAGGATGTCCGCATCATCCTCCCTTTCTTCAAAAAAGCCGTCCTCGGCTTTTGATAGCCTGAAAATGTGCTAGACGAAGAAAACAACGTATATGCATGGTATATGTATTTATCATCCAAACAAGTTCCATGTAGCGCATGATGATTTGTCGAACATGTATTAAACAAAGAGAACAACATATATACGTGATATATGTATGAATCAATTATTGTGTTATTCGCGTTGTTTTGTACAATCGATAGCTCGGAATCACATTTCAAATTGCACAACTGACTCATATGATAAAATTTCACCTTCCCAATACCAAAGTCAAGTAAAGTGGGTGAAAACCAATTGATACCATTCCATGATTCAACTGCGCTACTCTGATTAGTTATACATTTAAGAGATAAACAAGTAGGCATCATTTTGCATTCTAAACAATAGACACTTGTATTTAAACCCATCTTAAAGAGACCGTGACATTGCTCAATAGATGGTTTGCGCAAAACATGTAATTTTAAATTAACAAGATTATCAATAGTAATGCATATTCGATAAACTTGAAACATGTTGTTGTCTACACCAAAATCTCCGATCAAATTGAATTTATATGTGTGTACGTAGCTATTTACTAGTGATTTTAAATGTGAAATTTCAAGAACCTTCTTAATAACACTAACTACCTCTTTTGGTTTATCGAATATGATATGACACAAAGAATCATTAAGGGATATTCTAGTAATAACTTCTGTATGAGTAATCAATTCCATATTATGCAAATTAAGCATATCAAATTTAGAACTTGGAATCATCAAAGGAATAATGGAGTTGTCAGTTTTACGCACCTTGTCTTGATGATATATCGATTCAGTACCAATAGTGTTACCTTTGTCGTCCTCCTCAGTTGATGTAGGTGCCGCGGGTATCGTAATGTCATCATGTAACGACGGGGTATCATGTGTTCCCTCTCCAACCATAGTTATATCTTCATCTTTCTCTTCCAATGGTGAGGGCTCTTGAATGTCCAACTCCTTATTTGCTTGGTCCACCTGCACAATGTGTGATACAACACTAGAAATAGAGGGTAAGTTGTTAGGTTCAAAAATAATCTTACTTGTCCTATCATCTATCTCTCCTTTTTCTTTTGGTGTATCTCTCACACTCTCAATTGGGATGCTCTCAACCTCGCATATGGTGGACTCACACACTCACTCTTTTTATCACTCTCACTCAATTTGGCTATGTGGCTCTCATTCTCACTTCGGTTTTGATACATCTCATCCTTGTAAGACCGTGGGCCAGCAAGGGCACAACTACCGCCAACCACGACCTCCTCACGTGTTGCGGGTTGTGACGGGGCAGCACTACTCATCACCTCGGTCGAAGAAAAATTCTCATGCTCGATCTTCTTCTCAAGTGACACACCAGTGGATGAATTAGAACTAAAGAGCCGACGCAGATTTAATTGATGTGCTTGAATGTGTTTAAGTCTCTTTTCTGCCTTCATAGCAAATTTCACAAGATCTTGCAGACTACGAAAATATTCATCTTGAAGTGCAGCAACGATCTGATAATTCAAGCCTGCTTTGAAATATGCCTTTTCTTGATATGCACTAGTGATATTGGCACGGCGCATTGCATGGTTCAACTCAATATAGTAATCTTTAACAACTTTGCATCCTTGTTTAATGCTCTCCACGTGTCGTAGTAGTTCCCGCTCATAATAGTGTGGAACAAATTCTCTTCTCATGATGCTTTTTAAACAGACCCAAGATGTAATGAATCGTTTTCCACCTAGTTGTTTCCACCAACTAGAGGCATAGTCCGTAAAAACAAAGTGGCCACTCTCACTTCCTTGGCTTCGATTCGAACTTTTGGGATTCAAGCTCGAACTCCATGTTTTGTACCCACTCAAGATACTCCTGCGGATCATTACTACCATAGAAGGGAAGATCGTATACTCGCGATCGCCATTGTTAGCGACAAAGCAAAGAATATGTATGTAGGTGTATGTGTATATGTAGAGGTCACTCAACTCACAAGCCTAACAAGGTGAAGTTTCTTTACCGTTCAGAAGGAATTAAGAACAACAATACTTACACTTGAGGCGTGAGGAACCAAAAGGTGATGTGTGGCGAATTTCAAGAGCAAGTCAAAGCACGACAATGGGTGTTTTGTGGAGCTTGGTATGGATACCTACTAAATTTGAAAATTCTAGGTATTGTAAGGCTAAGTAAATATCAAACTAGAATTCAATGCCTAGTTGCGATCACAAAGATATAAGTGAAAATCAAAACAACTCACACGCAAAGATATTGGAACTTAGTGCAATCAAGGAATGAGCTATGTAAGATATAAGTGAAGAACAAAATAGCTCGTATTGCACAAGTTATAGAAAGACGCTAGCTAGTTGCAAATAATGAAACTAGGGCACAAGATTGCACAAAATATTGATATTCTAACAATTGAATCAAGAATGAGTGGGGATTTTCGCTCAAGTTTATGGTTCGGCTATGCGTTTTCTTTTTCCTTTTCTCTTTTCTCTTTTCTTTTTCTCTTCCTTTTTTTTTCTCTTTTTTTTTCTCTTTTTTTTTCCTTCTTTTTTTTTGAACTATTGCCAAAATTCTTGTTCTACCAAAAATGAGCAAAAGTTCTTTCCCACCTTTTGATCTTTGAACAATTGCAAGAACACAAATATTAATATGCAGCCCTAAGCAACGATTTAGCTAGTCTTCAATAGGTTCAAAGTATTCGCAAACGATTGAAAGGTTCACAAAGGATAAATTGATGTCTCACTCCTTTTTGTTTTTTTATAGACACGACTAAAAAAATCAAACTAGGCTCAAATAAAAAGCAACGCAAAAGAATTCAAGATCAGCAAACTAAATTGATTCTAATGGACAAAAACTTAACAAAACTCACTAGAATAACAAATTAAATACTACGGCTGAAAGACTTTTTTGTATGGCTTTTTCGTGTATAGGGAAAAAATTAGATAAGCGGATAAAGATCCTCACCGAGTCAGCGGAGCTCGATACCACGATGCGGGTGCCCGATCTTCTCGACGTAGGACCTCTTGATAACTTGTGTATCTGACGAACCACCGGTGATCCCCGCGCCAATGCACGGACTTGCAACTCTATGGAAAATTCGCCCAAACACACACTTGATTGGATCCTCGTGACCTGGCGAAGATCGTCGAACCCTCAATTCCAGTGGAAAAGCAAGAACGACCCTTATTCTCAATGCCCAATTCCCTCTGTTTTGGCTTTAAGCACAACGGAGAATCAAGCAAAAGCTTTGAAATTATATTAAGCGTGGTGCGAGGTTACAATGGGGTCTATCCCTCTATATATAGTGCTCCTACTCCTCCTCATGGCTGGCCAAGAGGCCCTACTCCTATTCTAATTCGGATTTAGAGTCCTACTCCAATTCCGACACATTCCAAAACAGAAAAGGAAACTCTGATTTTACAACCGTCACATTGATTCGATCATATCTTTTGATCCAGAAGGAATTTCGGAGTGAGGGAGGATCCGTTGGATCGGGCTTGAAGTTAGCTTTCCAACAAGCCCAAGAACACTCGAATCGGACTCCGTTTGTAAAAGTTATGGCCGTTTTAATCCGGACTGTCCTGCTGATTCCGAATCCGAATTTGAGGCTGATTCCGAATCCGAATTGAATTATGAGTTGATTCCGAATTTGAATTTGGTTGGGCTTGTGGAAGTTTCGAATTTGACTTGGATTCTTGGACTTCTCTTCCCTTGCTTGTCTCCCACGAGCTTCTCCTCCATTGTGATGACCTTTCTTCAAGAACAACCTCATATCCTTCATCTCCGTTCATTATTGAATCTTCCAATCTGAGCACAAGCAAAACACTAGTTTTAGGTAGTATGAAATTCTCAACTAATTTAAAAGTAAATTCAGTGAACAGATTCACCTATTGGATAAGTTTCTCTTGTTTTTCAACTCTCTTAGTAAGCTCATGTTGTTCTGAGGTATTTAATGAATTGAAAATATTATATGAAACAACATAGCTAAGGATGTCCGCATCATCCTCCCTTTCTTCAAAAAAAGCCGTCCTCGGCTTTTGATAGCCTGAAAATGTGCTAGACGAAGAAAACAACGTATATGCATGGTATATGTATTTATCATCCAAACAAGTTCCATGTAGCGCATGATGATTTGTCGAACATGTATTAAACAAAGAGAACAACATATATACGTGATATATGTATGAATCAATTATTGTGTTATTCGCGTTGTTTTGTACAATCGATAGCTCGGAATCACATTTCAAATTGCACAACTGACTCATATGATAAAATTTCACCTTCCCAATACCAAAGTCAAGTAAAGTGGGTGAAAACCAATTGATACCATTCCATGATTCAACTGCGCTACTCTGATTAGTTATACATTTAAGAGATAAACAAGTAGGCATCATTTTGCATTCTAAACAATAGACACTTGTATTTAAACCCATCTTAAAGAGACCGTGACATTGCTCAATAGATGGTTTGCGTAAAACATGTAATTTTAAATTAACAAGATTATCAATAGTAATGCATATTCGATAAACTTGAAACATGTTGTTGTCTACACCAAAATCTCCGATCAAATTGAATTTATATGTGTGTACGTAGCTATTTAATAGTGATGTTAAATGTGAAATTTCAAGAACCTTCTTAATAACACTAACTACCTCTTTTGGTTTATCGAATATGATATGACACAAAGAATCATTAATGGATATTCTAGTAATAACTTCTGTATGAGTAATCAATTCCATATTATGCAAATTAAGCATATCAAATTTAGAACTTGGAATCATCAATGGAATAATGGAGTTGTCAGTTTGACACACCTTGTCTTGATGATATATCGATTCAGTACCAATAGTGTTACCTTTGTCGTCCTCCTCAGTTGATGTAGGTGCCGCGGGTATCGTAATGTCATCATGTAACGACGGGGTATCATGTGTTCCCTCTCCAACCATAGTTATATCTTCATCTTTCTCTTCCAATGGTGAGGGCTCTTGAATGTCCAACTCCTTATTTGCTTGGTCCACCTGCACAATGTGTGATACAACACTAGAAATAGAGGGTAAGTTGTTAGGTTCAAAAATAATCTTACTTGTCCTATCATCTATCTCTCCTTTTTCTTTTGGTGTATCTCTCACACTCTCAATTGGGATGCTCTCAACCTCGCATATGGTGGACTCACACAGCTCACTCTTTTTATCACTCTCACTCAATTTGGCTATGTGGCTCTCATTCTCACTTGGGTTTTGATACATCTCATCCTTGTAAGACCGTGGGCCAGCAAGGGCACAACTACCGCCAACCACGACCTCCTCACGTGTTGCGGGTTGTGACGGGGCAGCACTACTCATCACCTCGGTCGAAGAAAAATTCTCATGCTCGATCTTCTTCTCAAGTGACACACCAGTGGATGAATTAGAACTAAAGAGCCGACGCAGATTTAATTGATGTGCTTGAATGTGTTTAAGTCTCTTTTCTACCTTCATAGCAAATTTCACAAGATCTTGCGGACTACGAAAATATTCATCTTGAAGTGCGAGAACGATCGATAATTCAAGCTGCTTTGAAATATGCCTTTTCTTGATATGCACTAGTGATATTGTACGGCGCATTGCATGGTTCAACTCAATATAGTAATCTTTAACAACTTTGCATCCTTGTTTAATGCTCTCCACGTGTCGTAGTAGTTCCGCTCATAATAGTGTGGAACAAATTCTCTTCTCATGATGCTTTTAAGCAGACCCAAGATGTAATGAATCGTTTTCCACCTAGTTGTTTCCACCAACTAGAGGCATAGTCCGTAAAAACAAAGTGGCCACTCTCACTTCCTTGGCTTCGATTGAACTTTTGGGATTCAAGCTCGAACTCCATGTTTTGTACCCACTCAAGATACTCCTACGGATCATTACTACCATAGAAGGAAGATCATTATACTCGCGATCGCCATTGTTAGCGACAAAGCAAAGAATATGTATGTAGGTGTATGTGTATATGTAGAGGTCACTCAACTCACAAGCCTAACAAGGTGAAGTTTCTTTACCGTTCAGAAGGAATTAAGAACAACAATACTTACACTTGAGGCAAAGAGGAACCAAAGGTGATGTGTGGCGAATTTCAAGAGCAAGTCAAAGCACGACAATGGGTGTTTTGTGGAGCTAGGTATGGATACCTACTAAATTTGAAAATTCTAGGTATTGTAAGGCTAAGTAAATATCCAAACTAGAATTCAATGCCTAGTTGCCGATCACAAAGATATAAGTGAAAATCAAAACAACTCACACGCAAAGATATTGGAACTTAGTGCAATCAAGGAATGAGCTATGTAAGATATAAGTGAAGAACAAAATAGCTCGTATTGCACAAGTTATAGAAAGACGCTAGCTAGTTGCAAATAATGAAACTAGGGCACAAGATTGCACAAAATATTGATATTCTAACAATTGAATCAAGAATGAGTGGGGATTTTCGCTCAAGTTTATGGTTCGGCTATGCGTTTTCTTTTTCCTTTTCTCTTTTCTCTTTTCTTTTTCTCTTCCTTTTTTTTCTCTTTTTTTTTTCTCTTTTTTTCCTTCTTTTTTTTTGAACTATTGCCAAAATTCTTGTTCTACCAAAAATGAGCAAAAGTTCTTTCCCACCTTTTGATCTTTGAACAATTGCAAGAACACAAATATTAATATGCAGCCCTAAGCAACGATTTAGCTAGTCTTCAATAGGTTCAAAGTATTCGCAAACGATTGAAAGGTTCACAAAGGATAAATTGATGTCTCACTCCTTTTTGTTTTTTTATAGACACGACTAAAAAAATCAAACTAGGCTCAAATAAAAGCAACGCATAAAAGAATTCAAGATCGACAAACTAAATTGATTCTAATGGACAAAAACTTAACAAAACTCACTAGAATAACAAATTAAATACTACGGCTGAAAGACTTTTTTGTATGGCTTTTTCGTGTATAGGGAAAAAAATTAGATAACTGGATAAAGATCCTACCGAGTCAACGGAGCTCTGATACCACCTGATGCGGGGTGCCCGATCTTCTCGGCGTAGGACCTCTTGATAACTTGTGTATCTGACGAACCACCGGTGATCCCCGCGCCAATGCGGACTTGCAACTCTATGGAAAATTCGCCCAAACACACACTTGATTGGATCCTCGTGACCACAAGCGAAGATCGTCGAACCCTCAATTCCAGTGGAAAAGCAAGAACGACCCTTATTCTCAATGCCCAATTCCCTCTGTTTTGGCTTTAAGCAACAGGAGAATCAAGCAAAAGCTTTGAAATTATATTAAGCGTGGTGCGAGGTTACAATGGGGTCTACCCTCTATATATAGTGCTCCTACTCCTCCTCATGGCTGGCCAAGAGGCCCTACTCCTATTCTAATTCGGATTTAGAGTCCTACTCCAATTCCGACACATTCCAAAACAGAAAAGGAAACTCTGATTTTACAACCGTCACATTGATTCGATCATATCTTTTGATCCAGAAGGAATTTCGGAGTGAGGGAGGATCCGTTGGATCGGGCTTGAAGTTAGCTTTCCAACAAGCCCAAGAACACTCGAATCGGACTCCGTTTGTAAAAGTTATGGCCGTTTTAATCCGGACTGTCCTGCTGATTCCGAATCCGAATTTGAGGCTGATTCCGAATCCGAATTGAATTATGAGTTGATTCCGAATTTGAATTTGGTTGGGCTTGTGGAAGTTTCGAATTTGACTTGGATTCTTGGACTTCTCTTCCCTTGCTTGTCTCCCACGAGCTTCTCCTCCATTGTGATGACCTTTCTTCAAGAACAACCTCATATCCTTCATCTCCGTTCATTATTGAATCTTCCAATCTGAGCACAAGCAAAACACTAGTTTTAGGTAGTATAAAATTCTCAACTAATTTAAAAGTAAATTCAGTGAACAGATTCACCTATTGGATAAGTTTCTCTTGTTTTTCAACTCTCTTAGTAAGCTCATGTTGTTCTGAGGTATTTAATGAATTGAAAATATTATATGAAACAACATAGCTAAGGATGTCCGCATCATGTTGGATAGTAGACAGCACAAAGCAATAGTGGTCTCATAAAAAATTTCTAAAAACGGTAGTGTCTTCTCAGCAACGAACCAATGTTGCTCAGTCAATAGTATACTATCGTCAGTGCTCTAATAGTGCATTTGAATAAAAAACAGAAAAATGATCTTATATGGTAAAAGACTCTTAATCATCAGGTAAGTAGAGTTCCATCTTACCGGCATATCCAAACTGAACTTTCTTGAACGTACACCCATTGCCCTACATAAGTTCTTATATGCTGCTATTCTTACGTTAGAATTATTCAAAAAAGATATCGCATCGTGAAAAGATTTAAGATTCAGATCCAACCTCTTCAAACAGAATTTGACTATAAGGTTAATAATATGACAAGTGCATCGCTGATGTAGCAAGAAGGAATCGGCGTCCGTATTGAAGACTGGAGTAAGAATATCCATGACCTTAGAGTTCGCAGCGGCATTGTCTAGAGTAATTGAGAATATTTTGTTTGTAATACCAAAGTCTTCCTCGACATTGATAATACAATCTACAATATTCTCAACTGTGTGTGCTACATCAATTAATTTGAAACCTATAATTATCTTCTTTATTACCCAGTCATCATTAACATAATGAGCAACTACACTAAGATAATTATCCCTATCGCAGCCACTCTATATGTCCGAGATTAGGGCCATCGAAAATGTGCATATAGCAAATTTACCATGACGTTCATTGTAGTAGTTTACTAGATCCCTAGTTGTTGTCTGTCTAGAAACGGAAGAGAATCTAGGATTATGCGCAGTGTAAGTTTGAAAAGCATTAGACTCCCCAAAACCTAATGCTCAGCAAGTATATTTAAAGCATTAGGATTAAGTATTGACTTAGCTCTTTGACATGTAGTGCAGCGAGCAACGTAGCGCTCGACGTCCCGTATCATCTTTGGCCAAAAGAAATGATCAGCAAGTATATCCTCTGTTTTCTTCACGCCAAAGTGTCTCATTAGCCTGCCTCCATGCGCTTCCTATAACAACAACAAACGAACGGAGCTAGCTGGAATGCATAGCTTGTTAGCTTTAAATATAAACCCATCATTAATGACAAATTTATTCAACAACACATCTGTAAAATCAGCATCATGCACATATTGCTCTTTAATAGTCTCTAATCCAAAAAATTTGAAGTCAAGTTATGAAAGTATGGTATATCTCCTGGACAAAGCATCAACAATAATATTCTCCTTTCCCTTATTGTGCTTTATGACATAAGGAAAAGACTCAATATATTCAACCTACTTTGCATATCTACGGTTAAGTTACTTTGACTTCGAATATGCTTTAAAGATTCATGATCAGAATCTATAACAAATTCTTTGGGCCATAAATAATGTTGCTAAGTTTCTAAAGTTCGAAGTAGTGCATATAATTCCTTATCATAAGTAGAATAGTTCAAACTAGACCCACTCAATTTCTCACTAAAGTATGCTATAGGTTTACCTTCTTGTAACAACACTCCACCTAAACCAATTCCGCTAGCATCACATTCTAGTTCAAAGGTCTGATTGAAATCAGGGAGTTGGAGTAGGCGTGCATGTGTTAACTTATCTTTCAGCGTGGTGAATGCATTCTCCTGTGCGACGCTCCAAACAAATGGCACACCCTTCTTGGTGAGCTCATTCAATGGTGCAGCGATGGTGCCGAAATCTTTCACGAAGCGGTGAAATAATCTAGCAAGTCCTAAAAAGATTCGCACCTATGTGACCGTGTTAGGAGTCGGCCAACTCTGTATTGCTTCAACCTTGGGTTGATCAACTTCAATTCCCTGTGGAGTAACAACATAGCCAAGAAACGCGACTCGATCGGTGCAAAAGGTGCACTTCTCAAGGTTACCAAATAAACGTGCACCACGTAAAGCATTAAAAATAGCACGTAAATAGTCAAGATGTTGCTTTAACGATTTGCTTTATATCAATATATCATCAAAATAAACCACCATAAATCTACCAATGAAAGCACGCAAAACTTCGTTCATTAGTCGCATGAAGGTGCTAGGTGTATTAGTTAAACCAAAAGGCATTACTAACCACTCATAAAAGTTGAACTTAGTTTTAAATGTTGTTTTCCATTCATGACCTAATTTCATCCTAATTTAATGATATCAACTACACAAATCAACCATAGAGAAGACAACAGAGCCACTCAATTCATCAAGTATATCATCTAATCTAGGAATAGGATGACGATACCGAATGGTGGTATTGTTGATTGCTCTATAATCCATACACATGCCCCATGATACATCCTTTTTGGGCACTAAAATGACCAGAACAGTACAAGGACTAAGAGATTCGCGCATATACCCTTTATCAAGTAATTCTTGAACTTGGCGCTGAATTTCTTTAGTTTCTTCCGGATTGGTCATGTATGGTGCGCGGTTGGGCAATGATGCGCTGGGAATTAAATCAATTTGATGCTCAATCCCTCGAAGTGGTGGCAACCCCGGCGTATGTCCTTCGGAAAGACGTCTTTGTACTCTTGCAAAATGTTAGTGACAGCAGGAGGCAAAGAAGAAGGTATATCCAGGAATGAAAACAAAGCTTCTTTGCAAACTAATGCATAGTAAACAGAATTACTAGCATCCAATTCAGTCATATCAGATTTGGTAGCAAGAAAACTAGCACCTTTCAATTTAATTTCTTTATTCTTCACATGAGCAGATTTAGATTCTTTCTTCTTATGTTGCTCAAGCTCTTTTGCTACAATTTGATTTTCGCTCTTAGCATTCTTCAGATTTTTTTCTCTACTGGCTCTAGCAAGTTCATCTTTAACAATTTGTCCAGGAGTCATAGGATGCAGCACAGTTTTCTTTCATTTGAACATAAGAGAGTATTGATTATTTCTACCATGATGCACACAATTAGAATCATATTGCCAAGGTCTTCCTAATAATAATGAACAAGTTTGCATAGGAACAATATCGCAATTAACATAATCATGGTATGAACACATAAAAAGTTTACTCTCACCATTCCTGCTACCTTCAACTTACCACTATTGCTGAACCACTGAATATGGTATGGGTGGGGATGAGGGTTGGTTGGCAAAGCAAGCTTCTCCACCATATCCATACTTGTCAAATTGTTGCAACTCCCACTATCAACAATTATGTGAATCGAGCGTTCGTGGACAACGCCCTTGAATTGGAATAAATTATGGTGCTGATTTTGCTCGGTACGAGAAACTTGAGCACTTAGTACGCTTGCACTATAATGCTCAAATACTTGTCGGTATCTTCGGCGCCAACATGTTCCTCCTCATAATCAGATTCATCATCATGTCCTGCGGGGTCAGTTGCAAGCATAGCATATGTTTCATCATCAAAATCACTAGCTGAGGAATACGCACCATCATCGCGTATAATCAGTACACGCTTGTTTGAACAATCGCGTGTAATCAGTACACGCTTGTTTGAACAGTCCCACATCATGTGTCCACAGCCTTTGCAACGACGTCATTGAACATTCTTAGTTCGTCCTGTCGAAGCAATCGAAGAAGAGGTTTTTGCCGAAGCTTGTTGTAACACCCTGGCTATTCGGAAGCCAAGATGCCACCTAAGGATACAACATATGAACAATTTACGGAATAAGATTCAATATGCCTCTATCCAAATATCAATAACAGGATAACGAGGTGAAAGCAGCCAATACATCAGTGGCGAATAATGAAGAAACTAATCATGGAACGACATGACATGAAGTTTAAACATTACTTAATACAGTCCTTCTCTCATCAAGGAATATCAAAGTTGAAACCATTAATGAAAATTATCGAGTAATGTTCTGTGTGCAACGTGTTGGTCTACTCTCTTCCTAAAATCATCAACATCAGGGTGGATCACCTAAATAACATTGAAAGCAAGGGTGAGTCGAAACTCAGCAAGTACCATATTAGAATAATCAATCAAATAGTGGATAAATCAATTCAATTGAATTATGAACAAATCTTGCACCACATACATGATTGAATGGAATGAATACATGAATGGATGGAATGAAAGAATGCCTTGAAGGAATGGACTAATCACGGCTTATCTGGGGTATAGCGAGTGTAACACCGTCGGTGTTCACTTAAAGTTACCGTATGAAGAGCGTTTCATACGGGTGTCCAACGTGGCCCACATTGGAATGGTGGATCACACGTACCCATTCGAATTTGATGGGTTTTCAAATGCCCATCTTGGAATTGATGGTTCTTTCAAATGCCCATCTTTGGAATTGATGGGTCTTTCAAAATTCCACTCCGTGGGCGGAAATTAAAGCATGTATGAATGGAATGAAGCAAGTAATATGAATGTCATCATCTTTTCTCAATTATCAATTTGAAACATATCAACATCATGAACAAGTGCAAGAACATACACGTATACATCACATTATCATGCATTCAATTGAAAACACCACAAGTTAATATGCGGTACTTGCTGTCTTTGGAATATGAATGTTGAGTAACCGTTGATTGAAAACATGAATCATAGAAACATTAGCATGAACACAAACACATCATTCATCAATGTAAAGGATTCAATGTACTTGCCTTTCGCGTTGCGACGCGCTAGCAAGCAATGAAGGTGTTCCCACACGCGATGCCTCACCGCCTACACAAGTGTTCCCGAAATAAGAACAACGTGGAAATACATTGCTACCGGTGTTCTACAATATCTCGACTACCCAATATACCATACTGAGACGAATTGAAAATAAACTATTGACGATTTACCCTTCCGATCAGCGATGCGAGAAAAACATATTTAATTATCTGGAATTCGAAATGACCCGAAACCAGTGCCCAATGAATCTTAACGCACGACACTACGAAACTCTAGATGGCGGGGTTCTCTGATTCGGCCAAAAGAGTGGCCTAAACAACAGTTGAAAACACTAATAGATATCTGCCCAAATTTCAGAACAGTGGTAAAGAAAATGACGTAACATTTATTGTACTGATCCAATAGAGGTGATCTTTATCAACATGGAAAGATAATTTAAAGGGATACAATAACCTATTTGGGTGAGAGTTCTGAATCTGACTGTAACTAGATCAAAACCGACGAGCAACCGACAGTCTCCAAAATCTCTGACAGACAGAGTAGTGTGCGGTTAAAACTTCATATCTCCTGAACCACAGGGTGGAATCTTATAATCTCAGTGCCAAAAGAAAGCTAAGGAAACCAGGAACATAACTCTAGGAGACGAAAACCCAAGATTCGGCCTCTACGTAATTCATAATAGCCCGACAAGAAAATCTGCCAAAACACGTCAGCTGTCCAGGACAGTCACGGTAAAACTACCATATCTCCTAAACCGTAACTCCAAATCAGATGATCTCGGTGCCTAAAGAAAGCTAAGATCAAGGGATACAACTTTCTAAGAGGTGGGAAGATCAGAAAACGTACGGAACTTATCCAAATCTGACGAACAAGTCTGGCATACAACAGGGAGGAGGGTGGCGGCCGGTTGGAGAGGGGGAGGAGGGGGTGGCGGCTTGGGGAGGGGAGTGGGGAGAGAGAGGGGATAGGCTAGGGTTTGGGGATGAGAAAAAACCCCCCCTTGGTTGGCCCCTCTCATGGGCCCCTCCTGGGCTGCAGCCCAGGCGCAGGTTGTCGGAAGATCGTTGAAAACCCCCCGTCGATTCAGGAAATTTCAGTTCTTGTTTGAATTTTCCCTCCCCAGCTGCTTTTCTAATTACCCGATCCGAATCCGGGGTATTACATTCTACCCTCCTTAACAGGATTCGACCTCGAATCTGCACGCCAATCTAAATGTAAGGAAACTACGACTGGAATGAAACAGCGATATTCCAAGCTTGGAATTGCTCAGATACTCGCTTAACACTCGAGCACACCCAGACGATCGTGCCGCATAAGGACCCGAGATGGTCAACGCGATAAGCCAACGTTCTCATTTCTACAACTTTCAAAAACGAAGAGAATCCAACTAGAAATAGAGAGTCCTCATCACATCCACGCAATGCTAACTCTCCACCAAAATGTTTGATTCCAAATTTGACAATCATCTCGAAAACAAATCCATTTTCCAAATAAGCAGTTTACAAATGAACACCACGACAACCAAAGGAGAAATCACTCGAACGCCCAAACCAAATACTTGCGGTTTGTCTGAATTTGGAAAGAATCAACACGCCAACACAGCGCCAACTCAAATTGCGGAAAATACAAGACAACGACACAAAAACTCAAACGAGAATCAAGAAAACACCTCATTATCCCACGAATCATCCTTTGCCACAGTTCCTCGCTTCTAGGAATAAAATTTCTCTCGAACATTGAAATTCGAATTCACTGCCTACCACATGAGCTTAAACCTCTTAGTTAAACATCCTCAAATTATGCTCAAATTGAAATACATCATCCACACCATTGTGGAGAGGCTATATTGAATCCACCGAATACTCTAAATAACTCGTTCTACTAACCAAAATTGATTTGATAAAAGGCGTTCAAAGCAACACAGAATAGGTCCCACACAATGACATTACCTCCAATTTCCAAGAACAACAACTCAAAATTCTTAGCATGCACGTTCATATACTTCATCAGAAGGGTTCTATCAATTATCATTCCACTGCTCAGGAAACTCTATTATTCCACTCTCTCTACACACAATCATTGAGTGACCAAAGGTCTAGCATGAAAATGCAAAGCCCAGATTTAACCTGCAAGACTTCTACTACAAATTGCAATTATAACAAATAGGGAAATCAATGAATTGAATCTACAACATTCCCACAATTCTAACATACTCACTTATTTAAATCCTCAAAAATTACCCACATAATCTCGCAATCTTATCCAATTGCGTTACTCTATAAAATTAATCAAGGCCTCCGTACCTTCGATAATCCTCAACCTCTTAACATGAACTGAAGTTCTGAAATTTCTCTATACCATAGGTTCTACTCAATCGTAACACTATTCAAACTTACTTCGAAGCCAAACATTCCATGTGAATCAATATATTTTTTTTCCTCAAGAGATACAGATCAAGTTACAAAACTTGACTCAACTCTCAAATTCCCCTACTACACTCGTTCCGGTAACAATAAAATTAATCCTTTGACTTGAAACGCTTTGCCACAACGGTCAAGCTAAGGTCGTTAGTCCAAACCACAAGATCTAATTAAGAACCAATAAAATCTTTCGACAAGACAAATTTGCTCGGAACAAATCATCTACTTGGGAAAACACGGGATCCAAATGATCTCAGCCACAAAACTCGAACATTTCCCTTTACAGGATTTCACGGAAAGCAAATGGGTTAACTTCGTCTCGAAGAGATCGACGATTTTTTTTTCTTTGATTGCAACCTCACTTTGCGGACTAAATCACACGAAACCTTTAAGAAGCAATAGAATAATCCAATTCCTTAAGTTATCCAAATGATTTCAGTTAACCGGTGATTCGCGATCTCCAAGGTACCGCGAAAGCTAAACTGGAAATATTCTCATTTGAGCGATATCACAAAAAGCGATCAATTTACTACAAGTAATAACATCAAGCTCACAACCACATTTATAAAACATTTGAAAGACCCATGTGAAAAAATGGGTTAAATACTTCTCAAAGAAGAGGCACATAAAACGCTTTTCACCAATCGGGAAATCACTTACCACTCGCAATGAACACAGAACCAAGGAAAAACCATTAAAGCGATGAACTCATTGAACATAAGTGGAGTCCACAGTTGAGGTCACATGACCGCACAAGAAGAAGATCAAACTTCAAATGAGAAGAAGTATCGACTTGAAAGCTAGAAATCTCAATGTGGCAAAAGCATAAGATTCCAACAATATTAGCCGACCAAAAAAATTTAGGTAGATCTAGCTAACCGATTCACGCTCTGGGGACATCGGTCAAGATAAATTATGCATCACGCTAATAATCTAACTTGAACTCATAGATTATTTACTCACAACCCCTCACAAAACAACGAAAACCCGACAAAGGGTTGCGACACTTTTCTTTTTCAAAGGAGGTTCTAAACTCCAACACTCTAAATATTCCAAAGGAAATGAACATAGTCGAAATTTCTTCAATGAACTTTGTGAAAGAAAATTCCCATTCTTGAAATCCCCAACAGATAACCAAGTTGCCTCTATCAACAAAAGGATGAGGCTATCAAAAGAAACGATCCTGTCAACAATCACGTTCACAAGTAGTAAAGGAGCTCAGTGATCAAAAGACAAGAAGCTGCTTTGAAAACCCCTAGGGTCCAATAGAAACCCGAAGCCCACAATTTTTTTTTCAACTTCCGACTTAATCACAACCCAGCACCACAAATGGTTTTAACATTTTTCTTCGGGAAAGAGATATATCAAATTTCAACTAGCGGAGAGATCCAAGAGAAATACATAGAACCAATGCTTTCTCATGTTAACGAACTTGCAACAGGAACTCTCATTATGCAAATTATCAAACGAGTAACTGGGTCGCTCTTTTCCAATGAGAAAGAAGGAACAACCATGGAAATATCAATGTTGCCAATTTACAAAGATCACTCGTAGTAAAAGCAATTCAACAATCGAAAAACAGTAATGTTTTCGGAGTACCATTAAAGGCCTACTTAAACTCGTCTACCAAGAATCATGAACCCAAGAGAAATTCATCAATCACCACCGGACAAGAATTTGTCAAATTCGAAAATCAAGAAAGAGAGCGACTTACTAAAGCATCCCTAGAGAAATATGCAAGATCAATACACACTTAATAAAGAACTTGCAAAAGAAGTCTTGCGATCTTAGAGATTCCAAGCGAGCGAATGAGTTAAATTTCCCAACGAGGGTAAAAGCAGTCTTTTGTGAAAAGATAAATCTTGTAATGGAACTATGCCCACGTGGAGCGAAATTTCACAAGAATCAAAAGAACCCTAAGCGGTTCAAAGAGCGGTCGAGAAACCTCACGGAGCTTGCTATTTCATTAAAACTCCAAATTCAAAAGAAATTCACGAATCGCGAAACTACAACGAGAAACCGGATACTAGTTCTAGAAAGCGACAAGTTCATCAATGAGCTCATGCTCAACACGAGCTTATGGAGCAGAGGTAAGAACTTCTCTAATTTCATACCACAAGCGGTGGTGTAGCACGCAAAACCGGGACAACAACCACGAACTCAACTTCTCGGCGTCCGCTACGAAGCGCATAACTAATGCAATCAATTATGAATATAAATATGTATATATATCGGATCATCTCATGGCAATCATAGAATAATTTCATAGATAGAGGTTAACACATCATATCGTGGATTAACACATCATAGCACAAAACAATTTAACAACGACTCATTACCCGTGCCACCACAATCGAAATGCGGAAGCAATAGTTTACCCAAACCCTCCTAGTGTGCACAGTGTGTAAATTTAATATATTTGAATGAACCATGGACCTAAAGCCCGCTCTGATACCAACTGTAACACCCTGGCTATTCGGAAGCCAAGATGCCACATAAGGATACAACATATGAACAATTTACGGAATAAGATTCAATATGCATCTATCCAAATATCAATAACAGGATAACGAGGTGAAAGCAGCCAATACATCAGTGGCGAATAATGAAGAAACTAATCATGGAACGACATGACATGAAGTTTAAACATTACTTATCTGATCCTTCTCTCATCAAGGAATATCAAAGTTGAAACCATTAATGAAAATTATCGAGTAATGTTCTGTGTGCAACGTGTTGATCTACTCCCTTTCCAAAATCATCAACATCAGGGTGGATCACCTAAATAACATTGAAAGCAAGGGTGAGTCGAAACTCAGCAAGTACCATATTAGAATAATCAATCAAATAGTGGATAAATCAATTCAATTGAATTATGAACAAATCTTGCACCACATACATGATTGAATGGAATGAATACATGAATGGATGGAATGAAAGAATGCCATGAAGGAATGGTGATCACGACTTATACTGGTATAGCGAGTGTAACACCGTCGGTGTTCACTTAAAGTTACCGTATGAAGAAGCGTTTCATGCGGGTGTCCAACGTGGCCCACATTGGAATGGTGGATCACACGTACCCATTCGGAATTGATGGGTTTTCAAATGCCCATCTTTGGAATTGATGGGTCTTTCAAATGCCCATCTTGGAATTGATGGGTCTTTCAAAATTTCACTCCGTGGACGGAAATTAAAGCATGTATGAATGGAATGAAGCAAGTAATATGAATGTCATCATCTTTTCTCAATTATCAATTTGAAACATATCAACATCATGAACAAGTGCAAGAACATACACGTATACATCACATTATCATGCATTCAATTGAAAACACCACAAGTTAATATGCGATACTTGCTGTCTTTGGAATATGAATGTTGAGTAACTTCGTTTATTGAAAACATGAATCATAGAAACATTAGCATGAACACAAACACATCATTCATCAATGTAAAGGATTCAATGTACTTACCTTTCGGCGTTGCGCGCTAGCAAGCAATGAAGGTGTTCCCACACGCGATGCCTCACCGCCTACACAAGTGTTCCCGAAATAAGAACAACGTAGAAATACATTGCTACCGGTGTTCTACAATATCTCCTGACTACCCAATATACCGCACAGACCCGAATTGAAAATAAACTATTCAGCCAGATTTCAGCCCTTCTGATCAGCGGTACGAGAAAAAACATATTTAATTATCTGGAATACTAAATGACCCAAAACCAGTGCCCAATGAATCTTAACGCACGACACTACGAAACTCTAGTTGGCGGGGTTCTCTGATTCGGCCAAAAGAGTGGCCTAAACAACAGTTGAAAACACTAATAGATATCTGCCCAGATTTCAGAACAGTGATAAAGAAAATGACGTAACTTTTATTGTATTGATCCAATAGAGGTGATATTTATCAACATGGAAAGATAATTTAAAGGGATACAATAACCTATTTGGGTGGGAGTTCTGAATCTGACTGTAACTAGATCAAAACCGACGAGCAACCGACAGTCTCCAAAATCTCTGACAGACAGAATAGTGTGCGGTTAAAAGTTCATATCTCCTAAACCACAGGGTGGAATCTTGTAATCTCGGTTCCAAAAGAAAGCTAAGGAAACCAGGAACATAACTCTAGGAGACGAAAACCCGAGATTCGGCTCTACGTAATTCATAATGGTCCGACAAGAAAATCTGCCAAAACACGTCAGCTGTCCAGTACAGTCACAGTAAAACTACCATATCTCCTAAACCGTAACTCCAAATCAGATGATCTCGGTGCCTAAAGAAATCTAAGATCAAGGGCTACAACTTTCTAAGAGGTGGGAAGATCAGAAAACGTACGGAACTTACCGAAATCTGACGAACAAGTCTGGCGTACAACAGGGAGGAGGGTGGCGGCCGGTTGGAGAGAGGGAGGAGGGGGTGGCGGCTTGTGAGGGGAGTGGGGAGAGAGAGGGGATAGGCTAGGGTTTGGGGATGAGGAAAACCCCCCCCTTGGTTGGCCCCTCTCATGGGCCCCTCTGGCTGCGGCCCGGGCCCAGGTTGTCGGAAGATCGCTGAAAACCCCCCGTCGATTCAGGAAATTTCAGTTCTTGTTTGAATTTTCCCTCCCCAGCTGCTTTTCTAATTACCCGATCCGAATCCGGGGTATTA
Organism: Hsuehochloa calcarea; assembly: GCA_036346395.1. NCBI lineage: Eukaryota > Viridiplantae > Streptophyta > Magnoliopsida > Poales > Poaceae > Hsuehochloa > Hsuehochloa calcarea. The sequence goes on along the minus strand of CM070605.1, from coordinate 12,703,070 downwards.
CACTTGTGGTGCTGATTTGGCTACTTCAGAAACTCGTGGTGCTGAATTTGAAGTAGCGAGGCGCTGCTTGTTGTTGGAGGGTGGCAGCGGAGGTGCACTGGTGGCCAGAGCAGTAGAGGTGCGTGGCGTCCATGGGTTTGTGCGACCTACAGAAAAGTTAGATAGTGTACTCGACTAGCGTCCCTGCAATTCACGTTCAACTTTGTAAGCAAGATGAAACAATCTAGTAATGGAGTTGTACTCTTTATAATCAAGGATGTCTTGAATTTCTCTATTCAACCCTCCCAAAAACCTAGCCATTGATGCCTCCTCATTCTCATCTAAAGCACAACGCAATATACCAATTTGCAATTCTTGATAATAGTCTTTCACCGACTTTGTACCTTGTCGTAAGCATTGTAATTTATTTAACAAATCACGAGCATAATATGAGGAAACAAATCGATGCCGCATAAGCAATTTTAAAGCCTCCCAAGTGTTAGGTATGTTATTGGGATGTTGACGGCAATGTTCTTTCCACCAAACAGAAGCAAAGACAGTAAATTCACTAGTAGCAGCCCTAACTCGTCTAATCTCAGGAAATTTATGGCAAGCAAATTTTTGATCAACAGCTAGTTCCCAATTAAGATATCCATCAAGATCATATTTACCATTAAAAGAGGGTATAGTGAATTTAACCTTAGCAAAAGAATTATCGTGGTCACGTACCTCACGTCAGAGGGGGCCTCGTCGCATAACTTGTCGATTAAAACACAACTGTCGATGAACTTGATCGTTGTTGTTGTTACCCATGTCATTGGCATCGGTATCAGTCATGTAGTCGAATTCATCTTGTCCATCTACCACTGAGACAGCATGGGGAACAGTAGTGGATGCCTGCGTAATTTCGTCAAGGTGCGCCATAATACCTACCAAAGAAGTGTTAGTGACGCCTTGTACTCACTCCACGCGGTGAGCGTGGCATTTGTCTCAATCTAGGCGCCATCAAGTTGAGCAAATCGTTCATTCGTGACCCTGACATCTTCCTCAAGACTCTCCGTACGAAGGTTCATTATGCGCCGGAAATGTTGTACGATGGCCTTCGTACGAGGAGTATGAGATGTATCCTCATCTGAAAGCTCCGCAGAACCTGCCATTGTATGCAAATCACAAGAATATATCCCTAGCAACTAATAGGATGTGGTGGTTCAAAAGTCGCTCACACTCAATCCTTCTATCAAATTCTTATCAATTCTTACCAAGCAAATAGGGGTGATCGGCAACCAACGGTGTCAACGTATCTCCGAAAATTGGATGGAGTGATTGCCAGGTGAAGCTCAGTATGTACGATGTAGAAAAGGTGTAGCTGGGAAGGCTCAAGTATGGTAGCAATAGAATAGCAACAATCAATTCAGCAAATGCAAGTTGAATAAATGTTCAAAATACTAGTCAAAATTGCTGATCCCCGCCTAGACCGGGGAATAGCTAAATCAACAATGGAAACAAGTAGAGGAATACAAATAAAGCATCAAAGGAAAAAGGTGCCAATAGCCCTGGAAGAGAGTCTTTTTTTGCTCCTCTTTTTTTTGCTCTCTGATTTTTTTTGCGAATGTGCACCTGACTCAAATCTCTTCCAATTCCTTTTACGGACCTAGGGAGGTATATGTGTCACAAACTTTTTGTAGAAGGCAGGGGTATAAAGGTAATTAAAAGATACTCTCTCTCTCTCTCTCTTAAACTTTGATTTTTTATTGCGTTGCCGAAGTCAATGTTTTCTTCTGGCAACACGAAACAACCTCTTCTTTTTTTCCTTTTCTTTTTTTCTTCTTTTTTCAACTATCCGAAATAGGCAACTGATTGAACTTTCCTGTTCTGATGGCTCCTCTCCGAAACCCAAATCACCACTAGGGTTTCCACCCCTTCTTACCAAAGTGTGCTGGCGGCAGGAGCCAAGGTGGCTGCTTCGGTTGCCACGGCAGGGAAAGGATATAGTGGTAGGGTGTTCTGGTGGCCACGGCAGGCGCTGAGGTGGTCGCGGTAGGCGCCGAGGTGGTCGCGGCAACGTGCCGCAGGATGTGTTGATAGCCGCGGTAGGGAGAGTTGATTACTGTGACAAGGTATGAACTAAACACCGACCCCAGCTAAGACCAGCAACGTGACACGATGATGCAACACAAACTCAACAATGCAATTTACTGAAAAGAAAAATGCAATGGCGCAAACAGTCTTGAGCATAAAGGTGATCTAATCCTATATTTTTTTTGCTTTTTTTGGACTTTCAGAAATAAGCAACCTAACTAAAAAAACAGTAAATTCTCACCAAGCAATCTTGAGTTCTGATACCACTTGATGCAAGCGGGGTGCCCGATCTTTTGATGAGATTGATAACCATCGATTTTGGTGGAGGTGACTCTCGTGATCTGACTAGAACTGTACGACGATGCTTGCGCCTTAGCAATCGTTGAACCAACTCCAAGATGTTATTGACCTTGTAGAAGCGCGATCAACCTGAACACGAAGTTCAATTCCCACGAGCAATCGAAGAACTAAGAAGAATAAGATGTAGGTAATATGATATTGCGAATAAGATTGTAGCGTATATGGTATTGAAAACAAAGGTGGGATCCCGAAGGCTTTCTTGACAGGTGGTCATTCGACACAACTGAAGAACAGAAGTTTGCACAATGGATAAACCTAAACTCAACGAAATCCGAGTTCTAGCAAAGGTAGACAGTGGCTCCTATATAGGGAGACGGCCAAGGGTGGAGGACAGCGAAGTGGATGCACGCCCCTAGGGTTACAAGGCCCATGGGCCCAAGTAGAGGTAGTGCAGCACCCTTATGACTCGGATTTAGAAATAAACAGGGAATCTTTTGATGATTCCGGCAAGCTCGGATGGAGTTTGATGATGAGATTGGATCCGTTGGAAAGTAGACATGATAAGAAGTTACAGTCGTTTAAAGTTAGTGCTATCGCAGCAGTCTGAATCCAGAACAAGCCCAACTCGAACTCTTGCTTGACTTGGACCCAAAGTGACGTGATGACCTCCATTATACCTTCCATGCATGTCCATGACTCTACGTGCCTTTCCTTGGTCCTTACCCTTGTTCCTAAGCACAATTAAATCACTTGCATTAGGTAGTGGTCTATTCTCAGTAATATATAAACATAGAAACGAATTCACCTAGTAATTAAGTTGGCTAGCACGAGCTCGAGTAAGAGGTCCTTGTACTAGTTGTGGATGAGTTGTGTGTGTAGGCGCGGTTGTATACATGATAGGGATGTCCTCATCAGTTCATTCGATATAATTTATGTGTATTCGGAAATCGTTATGTCCTGCTAGGAACCACTACAACTCGTGGTCGGAAAAGGTTTCCAAGTCACAACCTACTACACATAAACCTAACGGGTCACACACTTAACGGGTTGGAACAAACCAGTAAGTATACTATTTGTCAAACGTGTTCGGATAGGATCCGTCACAGGCTCTATAAGGATACTATTTGTCAAACATGTTCGGATAGGATCCGTCACAAGCTCTATATAAGGAGATACTTGAGGCTATTGGAGATAGATGAGAGAGACGTGAATTGCTCCACCGAAACCCTAGCCGTCATCTTTCTAAGAGCTCTGTCGTGCGAGTTGGTGCTAGCACATCGGTGTACGGTTGTTCCTTGAACGTGTGGATACCGTAGAGGCACTATTGCGGTTGCTGTTGCACTTGAGGACGATCCGTGATCTTCATAAGGAACTGCAGTGGTTACTGGAGGTGACAATTGACTCGCGAGGACGCTGGCCAATTAACTACGACCACTGCATCGATGTGCTCGACGTTGGACGATCGACTACGACCACTACATTGATGCGCTCTACGTTGGACCAGACTGCTCCAACTCTTCTTTCGCTGCTCTGCGCATCTGGTGGTAACGATATGTGATCATCTTCTTGCTTGGTTTCTTGGTTTACGTGGTAGATTTTTTGAATTGTTGCTATCATAGCCTACCCGTATACCTACAATGTTATTTGACTTGTTCTCATCACCCTGCTGTTTTTGTTTCGATCTCATCACTATAAATTTGGTTTCAGTGAATTGCATGTTATTGTTCTATCAGTCTAGCTAAGTATTGATTAGAGCTCAAAATCTAAATTATAGTTTTCGTATCCAATTTGTGAAGAGTATAGACTAAAGAATTTGAGATGGCAAATATTGATTCTTTGCAACTTCATATACGAGAGCACTCAAAATCATCCAATATTCCAGCTATATGTTGATTTCTTTCATATACATGTGGTATATGTTGGGCAGTCCGATCGAAAAAACCAGGACTACCAAACCAACAATCCTAATCTTTTACAGTCATATTCAACTATATTTTATTCATGTATTTTGCAGTTTTTTTTTGCAATTTCATCTATTTTCTTTACTACGTATCCTATATTTAGGTTCAATTGGTAACTTCTATTTGTTTATGTAATCATTGTGTACGTAACTTATATAGATAGCAAGTAAGCGAGATGGCAGAGCCACCGTCTTCGCCGCCGTCAGCGACATCGCCGAATGCGTCTGGATCTCCGATCAAGGTGGTACGCAAGCGAGATGGCAGAGGAATCTCCAAATTGCTCTCGGGCTGCATGACTATCACGGAGGTTAGTGACGTTGGGATCCCTCTGAGTCCAAAGAATGCAGCTGCGAGATTCCGGACCGTCTGCGGGGTACTTGCAAGGGAACGAGTCCCAATCACCAACCCAAACTAGAAGTCTCTGACGGATGTAGAGAGAGCCCAACTGTGGACTGAAATTTCTACCTTGTTCACTTTCCCAAAAGTAGACCAGGCACGCGTGCGACGGCAGGCGTTCCACGCGATGTGCCACGCGTGGAGGACCTTCAAGAGCATGCTTATCACAAAGTACATGAACACGGGTCGGACGCCCTTCACGAAGTATCATTTCTTATCGCATGATACATGGGACGCCTTCGTGCAGACGAAGATGACGACCGAATTTCAGAAGCAAAGTGCGGCGCACAGAGCTCTCCAGGCACAAAACACTCACCCCCACAAACTCGGCACCGCTGGGTACGCGGGTAAAGCCACGCAGTGGGCGGCGGAGGACAAGACCGCTACCAGACCGTTCGCTGAGATCTCAGACGAGCACGCTCGAGTCTGGTTAAGAGCGAGGGCATCAGCCACGTCTTCGGGCGGCATCTCTTTCACAAACCCGGCAGATGAGGCAGTGTCCCAACACCTGGTAAATATGTCGAACCACTTAGTTGTTAATAAGTCCATAACTTTACGGTGTCTATAATAACATGATTGCCCTCTTGCAGGAAGCATTGACTTCTGCATGTTCCCAAGGTTCCTTCCAAGTAGATAGGGAGAAGGATGTACTATCTACGGCCCTGGGAAACAAGGAGCACTCGGGTCGCACGCGAGGCGTTGGGGTTTACGTACCTTGGAGGGATGGATTCCGACACGACTCCGACACATATAGGAATAGGAAGAGATCCAAGGATCAGCACGACGCCCGGTTGGAACATGTGCTTACTGAAAAATTTCAAGCACAAATAACAATCTTGCAAAACCAAGTAAATCAATTCCTCCAGGCGTAAGCCGCCCCCGTTAATTTGGGAGCAAGTCCTCCTCAACATCGGAGTAGCGTCGCGTCCACACATAATTCTGGATATGACGACGTTCAATTACCGATCGACGACATCGAGATAATGTACATCTCTGGAATGCTCCAAAGATAGACCTATAGGATGCCCTAGCTAATTGTGTATCATTTTGTAGGAGCCGATGCCTTGTAAGCTCCAAGTGAGGATGGTCGGGTCCATTCCTATTGAGGATGGGCGGGGGATGGTGTATCCATACTAGGAAGGGGCAGTGCAGCACGGTGCCCAGCTGGCGCAGGGTTACGCCAGGGTCCAGGTGGACATGGTACATGATAATTTCATGGCCATCCCACTGGAGATTCGCCCAAACGAAGAAATCAGAACACTAGGGGATGCCATGTACACTTTTATCTATTGGCCCAAGAAGGACATCGCCCTGAACCCTACACTGACGCCACACGACCCTGCCTCTGCAATAGGACCCTCGATGAGTCCACCTCAACCTTCGCTTCAGAAGGCCGCCTCATCGGTTCCAGTAGAGAATACGCCGAAGGGACAAGAAAAACGTGTCACCATATCGGTCCCCGAGTCGTCTCACGGGAAGACGGGACGCAGGCAACTCGTTAAGGCGAAATCGATATCGAAGAACATTCAGGCGCCTGCCAAGACCGGGAAATACTCTCTCGGAAATCAGTTGGTCTCCAACACAGAACTACACAGCTCAGGACTAGCTTGTCAATCATTGCATGAATGGTATATGCGCAAGACTCGAGAGGAGGGGGACCATACTGGAATCATCGTCAGATACAAGAGGGAGCATTTTCTCCACGAGCCGGGCCACTTCGTCGTAGGCTTCGATGACTTATTCGACCTATACAACCTCAATGCCCTCGACACATCACCTCTACGATGTTGGACACTGTAAGTGTGTACAATCAAGTTCTACACTCACGTGATACCGATAAATATCACAACTCATTGCTTATCTACATATATATTATGAAATGTGTCCGTCGACTCAAAGAACCGGTGTGTTTCCTCGACCCACACGTGATCTCTGAGCAAACAATCAACCAAGACGCATCCTACGTCGAGAATTACATAAAAATGGGATTGCTTGCTTTGGACGACAGGGAGTACATAATGGTGCCCTACAACCAGAAGTAAGTGCTTCACTACTTGTTATACAAATTTCGTTTGAACATAGGTTTATGACTATAGCGACATACATGAGTAGGTTCCACTGGATTCTTCTAATCATTGTACCAAAGAGGAATACAGTATTGTACCTTGATTCCCTATTGAATAAAAACCACGACTTCACCTTTCTTAAAGGAATACTCGACAGGTATGTTCATTTCCTCCGCACATTATAACTCTATTGTAGTCTTCCTTCGTTTGAAATGGACGCGGATAACTTTTTGGAATCATGTAGGTCGTTCATTGGCTATGTTGCCGAGGGAGGGGTATACAAGGGATCGAGCGCCACACTAACTCACAGGATGTGGTTTTCGGTACGCGCTACAACACAATAATCCTATATCATACTTCGTAATATTGCGTCTCGAACTGACTGTACCTATATATGTAATTCTATTTTTGCAGTGCTGCCAGCAAAAACGAGATCACCTATGCGCATTCTACGTATGCCATCATATGCGGCTATTGATTAGTTATAGGAGGCACAATCCCCAGGTTTGTCAATCTCGCAATAATTATTTCCTAATTATAAATTTAAATATATATGCTTACTACTTTACTCCTGCTGTCGACAGCTCTTAGATATAGAGTTAAATGCACTAGACATGAAAGAGGTCACGTACGTTCGAAGGGTGCTCTACAGCTTCATCAAGGCGGACATCGTTAACCCCGACGGAGAGTTTCACGCCGTCGACACCGATGAACGACCTTCGAACAATTGATTCAATATTGAAATTCAATTTGAGTAGTTGTAATTCAATTTGTAACTCTACTGACAATACATGAAATATTCTTTTGCAATTGATTTTCAGTTAAATGATCACTTTCAGTTGTCAGATTAAATCTGTGATGTACATGTTTCTGCTTGTTTGTTTTCAGAGGGCATGGCTAGCAATTCCCGAGGCTAGCTAAAAATACGATAAAAATTAGTTGGGTACAAAGAACTATCACAGACGGTTGCAACCGAGAACCGTCTGTGATATGGTACAAAGAACTATCACAGACGGTTGCAACCGAGAACCGTCTGTGATATGCAACCATCTGTGATAGTGGTATATTATAGACGGTTTTTGTTAAAAACCGTCTGTGATGATCTATCAAAGACGGTTCTTGGTTGCAACCGTCTGTGATAGTGGTATATTATAGACGGTTTTTGTTAAAAACCGTCTGTGATGATCTTTATCACAGACGGTTGAAAAATCGTCTGTGATAACCGTCTGTTATTACAGAAGTGCAAATTCAGACGGTTCAAAAAACCGTCTGTGATAACTGTTACGAACCGTCTGTGATAATCCTTTTTTGTAGTAGTGTTGGTGCACCACTTCTTCTCGAGCACCGAGAGCACATTCAGCTTCATTGTAGCATGTCGACTTTGTTACTCCGTGGCTTGTCTCTCTGGAACCGATAGTGGTTAGGGCTCGAAGAAACCTATGAATCGACAAAGATCAGTCAGTTAAATGGGCTATTGGGCCAACCAATTTGTTGGCCTTGTCCTGATAATAAGGGATGGATGAATTGTATTTTTTTTTTGTATTGAGAATGGAGAGAATGCGGGACAGTGGGAGCAACGCAAATAATTCTCATTTGGGAGCTTCATATGCCTTAATATCGTCCTAAACATGATCCATCCACCTCTCATCCATTGGTACACACATTATTGCACCTAAAGACAATTTTGCAATATTACATTCATATAAACCTTACTGAAGGTATTCATCAGTTCGAAGGAAACAAACTACGGAAGGATAAGTAACAGACCCGAAGGATTCACAGGAAGGACTGAGGAAATTAGAGGATTCGGGAAGAGATTTAGGCCTGCTGGGTTTCAGGATGAAGAAAAGGGGATTCGAGGAGCAGAGTCTATTCCGTTCTTTGGCGATAAGAAATACAAAAGTGAACAGTGCTTTTATATAGCTTGTCCCAACACCATACACCACCAGACCCACCAGTCGGTCACACATGATTGGGTCCTAGAATCACTCAAGACTTTTCTACGCTTCACTAGCCTAGTTCCCGTCACCGTCCTGCCTTGGTGTACTGCATTCTCCCAGAGGCGTGACATGATACCAATTCAATGCTCACTATCGAGAACAATTGCGAGGGAGAAATTCTTGAACAGGTAGTATAAACCGAACAGAAACGGCAGTTTCTTCAAAAGCTAAACACGGCAGACTGCCTTCTTATCAACCTCCGAATAAATTGTTAGGAACTTAGAATATACAGAATACAATTTTATCGATTAAAACTCAGCTATCATAGTTTGGGATAAAAGAGAGAGAGAGTGCAAAGGTAAACCTAATAAGAATTGCAAAAACAAAGCATAATTCTTTGCCACAATGCACCAGATAACAGTCCAATAAGTATCAGAAATCGTCTTCGGCGGCACTTGCAGCGCTTAGATCCACACTGAGATCAACCGTCTGGACAAAATGGCATGTGGATTAGGAAATAAGCTCAGTAGCGAGACAAAAAAAAAATGCAAAACATTACTTATTAATTTTTTTTATGTCGAGACCGAACCATGACAAATTATGTCTCCTTGCAATCCTGGAATATAAGTTACTCTGATTGCTGCAGTCTGAATCATAAGACTGCTGATTTTTTTTCCAAAGTTATAGCAAAGTAGCTTCCCCTTTTAAATATTTTATTCGCAGGATTCAAAATCCCTTTTCCTACTCATGTTGGAATAGCTAGATTATTGTTGCCACGTGGACTGTAAGACTGATATAGCACCAAAGCAAGCAACCGTGATAAAATGTAGACATAACACATTTGTAATATGGTACAACGAAAATATGGCAAAAGGGTGGTCAACTACTCTAGTGCAGCGATTAAAGGTTTAATAGAAGAATGTACCTTTCCGGTGATCTTTGTATACAGGGAAAGCACATCCATCACAGTGGACTCAAAGTGTGTTGTGGCATCATAATTCTGAGAAACAAATTGAATTAAGAAAATATTAAATTTTCTTTAAAGATACAAATAAGTTAATATTTGAAACCAAAACACCTGCTACTTCTGCCAAGACTTACTGTTGAGATGAAACAATTGTCAGAAGATGGGTCATTAGTAGGTTCATATCTATCATATGTGTCGATAAATAACACATCCACTGGCCCAAGAAGATCAATCCCAGGCTTCAGTTCCGCCTCTGGATTGTCACTCTCTGCTTGTGCGGACACGAATGCAATGAACTTCCCCTTTGATGCAACATTGTGAGAGTAGGAACAACAGAAAACATACCTGGTATTCACCCATGAACATTGCTTAATACAATAATAAATATGAAAAGTAAAACATGAAAAATATAAAGGCGAAACAACCAACTAATGGATAAAAAATGGGAGGTGGTACAAGGAATACTTGCATGTCTGATCTGCGGCCAAGTTGCTTTTGTGGTAATATGATCTGTACTGAGTGAGATTCAGCAGTATTTGGGATTGGATGACTCATGATAGCGATTGCCCGAAAAACTTTACCAACTTTTTTAACCTGCCATTATAGCAGAGAATCCGCATAAGCTTTTTTTATCAGAAGAATTCTCATCAGCTGCAACATTTCCTTAACTATTTCATGCTTCTCTTTGTTAACCTTTATTGTAGGATATTAATTCATATTTCTTACGCTTTTGAAGAGGTGGTACTAAATAAATTTACTACAATGAAAGATTCAAGTTATATCATAAATAAATAGTATCCTTGTTTGAACAATGTTAAGAAAAATATGGAAAAAGCTGAAGTGGTGGATAATCTTGGAGATAATACTCCATTAATAATGCATCTGTTTGTTAAAATAATGGAAAAAGGATAGGTTTTACCTTCTCAGGTAGGTAGGACGGATCACAGACAACCTTCTTGCACTTTGCAGTCTCCCCTTCTGATGTGACACCACAAACTTTCCCTTCTTCATCAAATTCGACCTAAATACACCCATATGTTCAATCAGAAAATCACACATTTACCATTGAAATGAATATAACTGTGTAACTTGAAATGAATTATGTGCTTTGCCTGAAGTTTACACGAATCAAAGAAGAAAAATTACTACTTTGCCATGTAACAGTTCATTAGCACTAGCATCTACGATAGAACTGTAATCAAGTCGAACTTTCTTGGATTCTGTCCACATAATATTTTCTTCCAGCTCTGACAGTTAGCTCTTTGAACTATCATAACATTTCCTTTTTTAAACAATAACCTTAAATATTACTCAAATTCATGCTTGTGCACCTTAAAACCCTAACACTTTGATTTTGGTATTCTATCATCCTGCTGTCTGATGCAAAGCATTGGCACTTCATTTGGCATAGTCATCACCAGAAAAACAATATTGGAAATGCTACTAGTTTTAAGACACAACTGTACCTTGCACTCTGGCTTATTCAACATGTAGGTCCCACCATAGACAGCACTAAGACGTGCAAAGCCCTGTATCAAAGAAAAGATTAGAAAATTAAGTTACAAACTAATGATATCTGTAATTTCTGGAATTAGATGAACAAAGTGTAAAAGCATTGACCTGTGGCAGCTCTCCTAAGCCATACAGGGGATAAATATAAGGTGATCCTCCTTGAAAACGAGCCACTGATTCTGCATAAAGCTGCAATAGTTTAAAGAAGTGTTAGGTAACAAGCAATATACTGGGAGAAGCAAGAGATCACCTAACTCCATACAATAATCTACACAACTAAACATTAACCTGTATCGTGGGTACAGGCATCCAATCTAGAGTTTCTATAATTGTTGCTAGGCAAGATGCCGTTTAGGGGGCTGACAGCCTGACACATATGTTGAATTTTTAAGTAGAAAATTAATTAAATTTCCAACTTCGAGACTTCCTATTTACTGGAAAATAGAAAACGAAATTAAAAGGAGGATGAGATATGACGGGCCTACCTGTCATTTGAAGTACGAGAGGAAAGGGGATATGCTCTGTTCTCAAGGCTCATGCGGGAGAAAAGGGGATCAATACCCATCCTTGTTCACGGGAGATTCGTGCGACGGGCGTTGTGACCCGATTTCCTTGGCCCATTCGCATCATAAGAGGTAGATTACCGTGCGTTCCTCTTGGACTTTGTAGTCTATATCATCCACATCCTCTGTTACTCGCTGGACTCTTGCTGTTGGTGTTAGCAAGATCCTTACTCTCATGGAGAGGATGACACTTGGAGATGAGGCAATTTTTCTTTGTTTATTTCTAACACAATGTCATGCCAACCTGAGGGGTTGGGGATACATATTTATAGGCTGCCAACCGACCAAGCATATGCTAAGATCTTTGTCTAAGATCTTTGTACAAGGGCAGTCAAGATCTTTGTCCTTAAAGGCGACGATAAGATCTTTGTCCTATGACAGTCAAGATCTTTGTCCTTAAAGTCGACAATCAAGATCTTTGTCCTATGACATCAAGATCTTCATCCTTAAAGTTGTGATCAAGATCTTTGTCCTTAAAGCTGCTGTACAAGCCTACCCCACAAAGACCATAGTACAGGGACTTATTCATCATTCTCCCCCTAAGTCTTGTGCGTCGTCTTGTGGGAGAGTTGAACCATCCCGATCCTAGAACAGAGCTCGAGGAATTTTACCTCCCAAGAGGCTTGGTGAGCGTGTCCATAGTCGATCGCTGGTGTTGATGTAGCTCGCCTTGATGCTGCCTTCATCCAAACAACCTCGGATGAAGTGGTACTTCACCCGGATATGCTTGCTCCGTTCGTGGAAAACGGGGTTCTTGGCCAGAGCCAGAGCGGACTTCGCCCACCCCGAGCCACCGCCTTGTCTCTGCCGAGAGATCACCGCGATCGAGCGAGCAGAGCGCTGAGTCGAGCGGTGGAAGCCGCTATGTACTCGGCCTCACAACAGACAGGCCACCACCGCTTTGATCGATTGCCGCCTAACGAGGCACTTGCCGAGGAAGAAGAGAATCCCGCTTGTGCTCTTGCTGGTGTCGATGTCGCCTGCGTGGTCGTCGTATGCCGATGAAGTCGCGCCGCCACGGACACCTCGGGTAGTGCAAGCCGTGGTCGGAGGTGCCCGCAGCGTAGCGGAGGATCCTCTTCACGGCCGATGCTCGCCGTCGGTCATTGCATGAACCGACCGACGTAGCCGACGGTGACGTAAATCTGGACGCGTGTGGACGAGGTAGCGAAGGTCGCCCACGATGCGCCGCAGATTGCGTCGCGTCCGCCTCCACCGTGCTCTCACGACTCGGCTTGACCTCTCCTCCATAGGAGTGTGGTGGGTTGCGATCGGTGAGCCCGCCACTCGACGGTGCGCTTGGCGTGGCGGATGCCAGAAGAGATATGGGAGGCGTCTGGTGGACCTCGATCCCCGGTAGAAGGGAGAGCCCAAGTCGCTCATCCGAAGGCGGTCTTCATCTCGCCTTGAACTCCTCGACCTCGGCCTCCTTGGAGCCGGTGATCAACAGTCGTCGGCGTGAGCGCCCACCGCCAGGTGTTGCCGCCTTTGCCCGCCGGTAGACCGCTGACCTCGTGTGCGCTCTGCTGGAACCCCATTTGCTTGAGGTGGAGTCCACTTAGCGTTCCATGCTCGTGGTGCTGCCGCAAGCCATAGAGGCCCTTGCGCAGCGGAGAACCTTGCCCTCCTTGCCGGGATGGCGAATCCGTGGTGGCCGACGGACGTGGGCCTCCTCCTTCAAGTCGCCGTTGAGGAAGGCGGACTTGGCGTCCATGTGATGGACGCGCCAATCCTCTGGGCGCAAGTGCGAGGAGAAGACGAACGGACTCCATGCGCGCGACAGGCGCGAAGGCGTCATCGAAGTCGACCCCCTCCTGCTGCATGAAACCTCGTGCCACCAAGCGAGCCTTGTGCTTGATGATGGCGCCGGCTTCATCCCGCTCGCCTGAACACCAGCAAGGGTGATCGCCGGTGGCCGGCGGAAGATCCGCCGCTCCCACGCCCGGTTCCGCTCGGCGGCGTCCATCTCTCGCTTCATCGCGACACGCCATGCCGCGTCTCCCTCCGCCTCGGCGAAGGAACGAGGCTCGCCGTCGTCGCACGCCAAGTGCAGCTCCGCCTCGAAGTCGTGCTGCGCCAGTCCAGGGATGGGCTGCTCGCCGAGGATGTTGTCCATGGTACGATAGCGTAGAGGCTCGTCGTCGTGGTAGCGTCGGCGTCCTCGTCGTGAGAGGCGGAGTAGCAAACTCCACCATGCGCCGCTTCGTCGTGGGCCAAAGCTATTGGGGCGATCCGGTGGTGTGGCCTGCAGTGCGGAGAGTGGTGGCCGGTGCGGGAGGCGTGGCGTGGCCGGTGCGAAGGTGGTGGAGCTCGCCGGCCGGTGGCGAGCAAGGTGTCGAGGTGGACGAGCTCGATGAAGGCGAGCTGCTAGCTCCGGCTCTCGAAATGGGCGTAGTCGACAACAAAGTCCCTGAGAGTCGAAGTCGAACCGTCGTCCCGCCTTGTCCCGTCCGGCCCGCCGCCGTCGAACACAACGCCACGCGAGATGCGGACGCTTGTGTGACAGGTCGAGGATGCGTAGGCCTTGAGCCCTCCGCGTAGCCGATGAACACTCCCGAGTGCTCCCGTCGTCGAGCTTACCGATGTAACCAAGCTCCTTGGCGAACGCGAGGGGCCAAGACCCGCAAGTGGGAGACCGCCGGCTTGCGTCCATGCCAAGCCTCGTGACGGCGTCCCGCCATCGGCGCCTTGGTAAGCGAGCGGTTGAGGATGTAGGCGGCCGTCACCGCCTCTCCCGAAGGCGGCCGGCATCCCCTGCTGAGGAGGGCCCGAGCCATCCCCCAACCAAATGCTGGTTGCGCCGCTCGACGACACCGTTCACGCTGCCGGACATGCGGTAGCGAGTAGTGGCGCTGAATGCCCTCATCGGTAGCGAGACGACGTGAATTCACCGCCGTGAATTCGCCGCCGTTGTCATGCGCGGCCGCAGCGCGACTGCGACGCGCTCGCCTCGCAGCGACTGCGTGCGCTGATGGCGTCATGACCTCTCCCTTGCCGCCGAGGACCATCACCACATGTGGCGGGAGAGATCGTCGACAAGCAACAGGAAGTAGCGTCGTCTCTCACGGTGTGGCCGGCGTCACCGACCACACAAGTCCCCGTGCACTAGCTCGAGCCTCTCCTTGGCTCAGGCTTCGCTTCTTTGGGGAAAGGAGTCGCCTCTGCCCGTCAACACGCAGAGCGTCGCAGAATCGCTCCACATGGTCAAGGCACGCGAGCCTCGCACCATTTCCATGGCACCGAGCCGCCGTGGCCTCGGTGAAGGTGCCCAAAGCGCTCGTGCATCCGCTGCCACGCCTCGTCGTCCCGACGGCGGCGAGACAGAGGGTTGTGCCACCGACACGTGAAGAATGTAGAGTCGGTTTGCGCCTCTGGTTACCTTGGCAAGAAGACGGCGGCGAAGATCCCAAATCCGCGGCACCGTGCTCGATCTCGACACGCGAGCCGTTCTCATCCGGTATCCCCAAGTCGATGATGGAGTTGCGCGGTCGGGGATGTAGTAGACGCCGGTGAGCAACACGTGCTCACCGTGACACGGTGGTGAAGATGACGGAGCCGACCCTTGATTTCCGAGGCGCCCCAAACTTGACGGAGCCTCGGACGAGTCAAACTCGGCGAAGAACTCCGTCGGCCGGTCATGTGATGGGTGGCGCCGGTGTCGAGCACCACCGCGTCGATCTTGTCGTTCTCGGGTCATGGCAGGAGGAGGCATGTGCTTTGGCTCGTCAAGGTGGAGGAGAGCCACTGCGGCCGGTGTGCGGAGGTAGTTCGATGCTCGCATGAGCAATGAACAGAGCCGGCCGCTCCTCCTCCTCCTGCTGTGACG
Organism: Hsuehochloa calcarea; assembly: GCA_036346395.1. Lineage (NCBI taxonomy): Eukaryota > Viridiplantae > Streptophyta > Magnoliopsida > Poales > Poaceae > Hsuehochloa > Hsuehochloa calcarea. The sequence goes on along the minus strand of CM070605.1, from coordinate 12,687,481 downwards.
TGGGCTCGCCGCGTCGTGGTATCGACAATCCTCGCCCAATGACCAAGCTTGCCGCAGATTGTGGCAAGAGTCGCCTCGTCGCGGCTTTGCTTGCCGGGCGCCATGCTGGCGCCCACGATCATTACCCTAAGACGTCCTCGCGCCCATGCTTGGCGTCTTTGCGCGCTTGCGCGCTTGCCATGCTGCGGCCGCTGTCGTGGAAGAAGGCTCCCTTCTTCCTGTCACCTTGGCCGCGACCAGCGCTCCCGAGTGAGGAGGAGCTTCCGCCAATGGAGACGGGTCCCGAGAGGCGCCGTGGCTCATCGTATCCAACAACCTTGAGGCGACCGCGCCTCCTCGATCGTCATCGTGGAGAGGTCCAGCAGAGACTTCGATCGAGCGGGCGTCGCTTGTACTTCGGGAACGCGGCGGAAGAGCTTTTCCACGCTCTCTCCTCGCCATAGGTGTCGTCGCCGAATCGCACGGCTTCGCAACAGAGTGTTGAGGCGGAGAACAAAGTCATCCACGTCCTCTTTGGCTTGAAGGCCAAGTGCTCCCGCTCCGTCGCGGCGCTCGCAATGTAGACTTGCGGCGCGGATCGCCGATCGCGTCTTTGCGGCGATGGCGTCCCAAGCCTCTTTGGCGATCCGCTTGTTGGTAGCGAAGCGCATCTCGGCGGGGCTGCAGTGATGAGAGCATCCGGCGCCGTCGATCCCGGTCGTGGTCGGCGTCGCCGTCGGATGCATCCACATATGCCGCGCTGGAGTTTTACCTCATCACCGCGACCCGCTCGACATAGTTGGTCTTGGTGAGGTAGGCCGCCGCCCGCCCGGGCGGCGTCCCGACGACGACTGGTACGTGGTGACCACGGATGCCGTCTGCATCGGGAGAGAGCGCGTTACTGTGAAGGCCGTGCTCTCCGTCGACGTCTGACGCCGCCGTCGCGCGCCTCCTCGAGGCGCCGCACCGCGTCCATGCTGTCTGTCTGCCGCCGCGCTCATGGGCGTCTTAGCGAAGCGCCCTTCGCGCTTCGCCGCCTCGCTTGCTTGCCTCCCAGGGCGTGCTCAAGGTCCGCGTCGGTATTTATCATCGCGAGATGGAGCTGCTATTCTTTGCCGCGCAAAACCTTGACCTCCGCTGCTGCGCTTGTTTGCATCTGCCCGCCGCTTCCACCTCGCTCTGGCTGCTTGCCCGGCTCCGCCCGCCGGCCTTGACGCTCTTTCCTTGGCTGCCGGCTCATCTCTGCCGCTTCGCTTCGCGTTGCTACGCGCTGTGAGCTCGGCCGTCTGGCGACGCCGAGTGCTCGAGGCGACCGAAGGCCGAGGCGCCTGCGGACATGGCGCGCCATGGGGGCTATTGCGTGGAGAGAGGGTTGCTTCGACAGCCTTGCCGTCTCAGGAGAGGAGTGGGACAAGCCGGAGTCGCTGCACGCACGGGTTGGGGCTGCTGAGGTCGAGACCGAGATGAGCAAGAGATGCTCAAGCTACAGGATAGTAAGGCTCGATACCACTTGTTACTCATTTGGACTCTTCTTTGTTGGTGTTAGCAAGATCCTTACTCTCATGGAGAGGATGACACTTGGAGATGAGGCAATTTTTCTTTGTTTATTTCTAACACAATGCCATGCCAACTTTGAGGGTTGGGGATACATATTTATAGGTCGCCAACCGACCAAGCATATGCTAAGATCTTTGTCTAAGATCTTTGTATAAGGGCAGTCAAGATCTCGTCCTTAAAGTCGATGATCAAGATCTTTGTCTATGACAGTCAAGATCTTTGTCCTATGATATCAAGATGTTTGTCCTTAAAGTTGTGAGTCAAGATGCTGTCCTTAAAGCTGCTGTACAAGCCTACCCCACAAAGACCATAGTACAGGGACTTATTCATCATCCTCCACCACCCTCATCATCTCCAACTCAGAGTGAGGTGCTCCTGTTGCTCCATACAGCGGGCGGCAGCTCAACTACGCAACCCTCGTGGTGCATCATCCATTCGATTGAGGTTTCTACTTGCCACGGTCATAGGATTAGTGTTGTACCCATGGATGGAAATCCGTGGATTCTGCGTGATGCAAACTGCCTACTGGTGGCGGCGGGATTTAAAATCCTGGCCGGTTTTTCCGGAGTTTTCAAATTCAAATTTCAAATTTTGAATGATTTTTAAGCAAAATTTAATAAAATTTGACCGGGAAAACCGTAATCGTTTACATTAGAGTGCAGGCTAGCTTCTTTGGGAATTGCACCGTCAGAGATTTTGATCCTTGGTTGTACCCAAAACAAAGAATGTATTTTTGTAAAACATTCATTGGAAAGAATCAAGAAAGCAGAGGAAGGGGCTAGACTCTAGAGAGAACTGGAACTAGAGTCGAGCAGAGCCAAGGAGAAGAAGTGGAGTGCACGGAACATACCTAGATCTGGAGAGAGAATGACGGTGAGCTAGATATGCTGCTCCCTTCTCGCCACCACACTCCCTCCCGGCCACCGCATTGCTCCCTTGGTGCCGCCCGCTCCCTTCCTCCCTGTTTGTCACGCTGCCACCCGCTTGCTCGCATCGCATCTCTGTTCGCCCGTGCAGGTGCGCTACCGCACACTCGCCCTACGCCGCTTTATGCCTACTTGCCGTCGTGTCGTAGCGCCTTGTCCATCGACCGTCGCTTGCCTTCGTAGCCCGTGCCTCCGCTCGTTCGCCACTTGGAGGCCAGAGCCCCCACCCACCCACACATAGACAACCACAGGATGAGAGAGAATAGAGGTTAGAGTTTGGTGGGCAGGAGTGGAGTAGGAAGGAAAATGGGCCTAATGTGTTACATGGACCACGCACGAGGTGTAGGGAGTACGGACTGAATTCATTTACAAACACAAATATATTTTTTACCCTAACTAATAACATATACATCTAATATATCTATTATATACCAGATATTTTGCAAAAAAAAGGTTGTTCAGTTGAACTGTTCAACTTGAACACCCTTGACCCATGGGTATGAGAAAGAAGAAGGAAGGGGCATGGTGGTCTTTTCACATGGCTAAAAAAATACAAAAACAATGGAAAATATGAAAAGAAATTGAAAGTGGCATTTCATAGATGGTTCACTCTTTTGAGTGGCATTTTATGGATTTCACTCTTGTGAGTGGCATTTTCTAAAGTGCCACTCTTCGGAGCTCTCGTGTAGAAATGAGATTTTCAAATTTGTTTCTTTTACTGGATTCGTAATTAAATTTTATCATAAGTTATTTACATGTTGGTTGTGTTAATATGCCTGTTAGGTGCATGAAATCAAATAGTTTACCTTTATACTGCTCCCTTTTGATCATGTTTGTGTCCTATTGCCTTTGTTATTTGTTATCAATCTTATGGTCAATTCTAGAATTAAATTAGGATAAATGTTGCTTTATCCAAATTATCTCAATTACTTCCAAGTTCCAACAATCCATAGAACACTTTTTGGGCTAAAAAATTGCTCCAAATAATGCTAATGTGATGAAGCCTGATTATTTCAGTGGGTTGAACTTTCCTCGTTGGCAGTCCAAAGTCAAACTTTGGCTGACTGACCTAGACTATCCTGGGTATTACATCTCCTTGTCCACTTCTAGTGGAAAGTGAGGACGCAAGTCACTGGGATGATGTTAGCTCATGAACCTTAGGTAGGTTGTTGGTTGTGTTATCCAATATGCTATTTGACTCTTATGGAAACTATGCCATAGCTAGAGAGTTGTGAGAGGAGTTAGAGAACAAGTATGTTGCTACCGACTATGGCAACAAGTCTTCAAAGGTGGAAAAATACGTGAGCTTAAAAATGGTGGAGTCACGATATGTTGTGGAGCAGGTCCATGAGGTAGAGCTTATGGTCAAGGAGCAGCATGCTGGCCTTGCTGACCACCATTACGTGCTCCACCTCCCTTCCTATCACGACAATCACGGGCCACATTAACCTTCTTGCCACAGACATAGCACTTAGGGTCCTGGCTCTTCTTTTTATATTGAGTGGTCTTCTTTGGGTTATTCTTATAGTTGTTCTTCTTTGAATTGTAGTTTGACTTGCCTCATGCATCCACCACATTTACGTCACCCTACATGGAGGAGCTAGGATTCCACAATTTTCAATCTCATGTATTTTTCCACCTTGAAAGACTTAATGTCATAGTTAGCAGTAGCATAATTGTTCTCCAACTTCTACCGCAACTCTCTAACTATGGTATAGTTTCGAATAGCGTATCAGACATGACAGCAAACAACCTACCTAAGGCTGAGGTGCTTGCATCATCCTATTGACGTATTGCATCCTCGCTTTCCACTGAAAGTGGACGAAATAATGTAATCACCCAAAACAGCCTAAGGTCAATCAACCAGAGTTTGGCTGAGTGCCAATGAGGAAAGTTCGACCCATTGAAACAGTCGGGCTTCATCGCACTTGTATGCATTTTTTAGCCCAAAAATTGTTCTTTGGATTGTTGGAAGTTAGAAGTAATTGAGATAATTAGGATAAAAAATATTAATCCAAATTTAATTTCATAATTAACCATAAGATTGAAAACAAATGACAAAGGCACCAGGACACAAACATGTGAAAAAGGAGCACTATAAAGGTGAAACCCTTTAGTTTCATGCACCTCACCAGCATATTGATCCAACTAGCATGTAAATTAACTTTTGATAAACTTAAATTACCACTCCAGTAAAAGCATCATATATGAAAATCTCATTTTCAAACTTTTGAGTCACACCATAAAAATTAAATAGTATTCAAATTGTACAATTATTCTCAAGCGAAGTAATTAAGAGAAACATAAGGCAGGAGCTTCAACTAGTACCAGAGAAGTCAGAATCACATGTTACAAATAGATACTAGCTGCAGAATCTAGAGACCAGTAAAGACAACACTAATTCATATCTAATTAATGAATTCCGTATATACATTTTAGTCTCTAGATAACAGAAAAATAATTAAAATAAGTGAACACAACGCTGCCCCTCCCAATCCCACGTATTTGGCGATCCGCCCACTCCCAATCCCGCGTATTTGGTGTGCTGCTCCCCTCGGTGGAGAGGAGAGATCAGCATGGAGAAGATTAGTGGCAGGGGCTTGCGCAACAGCAGTGAGCTGTTTCATTGTCCCGTGCAGTTAAGCGACTGCGGCCACATATGTCTACCTCGATCATCAGAGCTGCGTGCACGTGCTGTAGTAGGACGCGCAGGCCAGTGCCGACGCCATCACCGATCGCCTGATTAGTGGCGGGAGTTTGCATGAATTTGTTCAGATTGGATAATGTGCATGCTGCTCTAACCCAGGATTTCGAAAATAATGTGTATGTTGCTCTACGTATAAATAAAAAATCAATCTTTTCAAGAGAAACCGACCTAACTTGTAAGCCATATCGAAGCACTGCTAGTCTGCTACTGAGATGCACCCAAATTCATGATCGAGAGGCAGGGAGGGAAAGAGGTGTCTGCAACTCACCTCAACAGAGTTGTCGAGTACCCCTTCTCATCGCCTACACCACCGTCGATCGCCTGATCCGCTTCTCGAACCAAAGGACAAGGAACTCAAGGGGGTTATGATCTGGGGGCTATGATCGGTCGAGTGCATGGGTTAACCCAGCCCCTGACATAGCAAAAAAGCTCAAAGAAATGTCCAACTCAGCAAAATAACCGGGAGAAACCACCACAGGGTGTGATTTAACCTCATTTTAGAGGATAGGGGTGTTAAATAACCGGTTTTGAAGATGGGGTTATTTGGACTTTACGATAGTATGGGGTGAAAATGAACTTATCATTTAATTAATGATAGCAAGCAGCTCGAACTCAAAGGCAACTAGATGGTGACTAACAGAACAATACTTCACAATACAGATCTAAGCTTTACACAACTAGCACATTTTCTGTAGTAGTGAGCTAGAACCATGGATAAAGATCTAACCAGCCACGGGGATCAACAATAAGAATAGTACTAGTTCTTACAGCAATAAAGTAAAGGATGGGGATAGGGAATTCTCACACCATAGGTGTAGTAGACTCTGCAAGGCGGTGAAGCATGTCACTAAGACGTTGTCCTAGAGAACACTTTTTGCCCCGCCTTTGCTGCAGGATCCCGACATTAGTTCTTGGAGATAAAACACCAGTAATCCAGTGACTGTGGCAAGCAGATGATGGACTTGAGACCCAGGTTGGTGAAGCACAACAACAATGGATGAACACGAGCGCAGGCCGAGTACTCGAGTAACACATCGAAACCAGGCCGAGTACTCGAGTAACACATCGAAACCCCCAATTGAGTTGATGATGTACCACAAGGGTTGTGCTATCGAGCCTCCACCTGCCGCTCCACGTGGAGCAGCAGCCAGCAGGAGCACCATGCTCAGAGCTGGAGATGATGGTGGTGGACGACGATGTGGATGATAAGAGAGTCCAAGAGGAACGCACGAAAATCTACCTCTTATCATGCGAACGGGCTGAGAAAATGGGATAACAGTGTTCGTTGCTGAATCGGTCATGCACGAGGATGGGGATGATCCCCTTTTCACTTGCACCAGCGTTGAGAGGATAACTATCCCCTTTTGTGCCTCGTCTTCATTGCATTAGAGCATCTCCCTTTTCCTCTCTTCAAATGACAGGTTGGCCCATCATACCCCATCCTCTATTTAATTTCCTTTTCTATTTTCCAGTAAATAGAAAGTCTCGAAATTGGAAAGTTAATTAATTTTCTACTAAAAATTCGAACAACATATTTCAGAGTTGTGATTCCCAGTCATAACCAGTTTACCATTGTTTTAGCCTTCCATGGACAGCCCAGCCAGATGCTCTCTTGGGTTTGTATACAGAGCGTGATTTAATCTAGGCCTGATTTTTTTAACCTCATTAAACTGTCAGGACCAGTTTTGGGCTAAGCTGATTTTTCAACACTCAAGTTCGAAGACTAGAAAAACTTGAATTTTGTATTTGAATATTGACATATTTTGGAAAAGTGTCTACAGTATCAATGAAATCTTTTGTCGTCAGAAAGACTTGCCTTCATCCGCTTTACAGTGTCAATTGCTGGTTCTGCCAGGTAGCTATCATCTCTATGAAGAGCCACTGCATGGCCAATGAAGTCTATTGTATTATCATCCAAACCATATTTTCTGAAAATGAGATGGTAACAGAACAGTCTCAATAAATTGAATCCTAATCAAGCATTACAACTTCTGATGATGAAAACAGACAAAGTAGATCAGAAGGAATGATCAGAATAATTTGAAACACAGGCACAGAAAATCAGAATACTCATAAACGAAGAACAATGAGTCAATTTACACCTTCTAAATACAATTGCCCTAATTCGTATGCCTCTCTGCAAATGACAATTAAGGAGTGTATGATATAAGGATGGTTTTTGTGATGATAAAACAGGTATAGGGCTGCAGCTGGTATTTTTTTTTCACTTTCGATGGAGTGGAGTTCTACATTGTTCATGTACATCGACATATGCAAGTTTCTGAATCCAATGGACATATTTGTATATGTTGACCTGGTAGCCTACAGTTCTGCAATGGAATACCATGTTCCAGCTTTACTGAACAGAGCATACCAAGAAAGCAATTTGAGGCTCTGGTAATTGCTTCTAACTAATAAACAAATTAAAACCATATAATGCGTTCATGCATGGACCATTTATTCCATACCTTTTGTTTTGGCAACAATTGATTTAATTATAATATTATCCAACAAATTCCTCAAAAATAATATTACGAACAAATCCAAACTTCCGACAGAAGTTATTTTCAAAATATCAAGGTTTCAGGTATGTTCTTTCTTTTTACGATATATTGATGATCGGGACATGCACTTTGAACATACAACAACAGAGTGCAGCATCAGAACATATGCAACTCAACATATAAATTTCAGCAAACTAATCAAAATTAGCTACTTCTCTATCATGAGGAAAAAATGCTAGAAGGCAGCAGTAAAAATGGGTACCCACGAGATGAGTTCTTTAGCGGTCATTTTGTTAAGGTCAAACCCTTATGGGTACTTGGGTCATTTTCCTTGTAATCTTGGACATAAAGGAAGAATTTCCCTGCTCTTCGCTTCTCAAACAATCCCATCAATGGAGACTTGAGAGCTTCCATATCAGTAGAGGGAACCTTGTGGATCTGCAACCCAAATAATGGATATAGAAATATTTTAGATGACATGCCCCGATTATATGATGGAGTGTGCATACATGAGACAGAAGATTGAACCTTTCCCTTGTTAAAAACGTAGCTTCCATCCACAGCTTTAAAGGACAAGTACTTGGTAACACCAGTATGAATGAGTACACGGACCAAAGCACCATTTGCCATCATAAACTAGTCAGAACGACATTATAAGTTAGTAACAAGGTCAGATTACACTCATCATTACGTGGTTATAAAGAGCAATCTTGTATTAAGTATTTATGTATCCATTATGCACAAAAGTAAACACTACTAAAGTAACACTCAGTTTGAAGAAGTATTTATGTATATATCCATTGCCCAAATAATGTCCAGTACATGCTGGATATCTCAGCCCAATATGCTAAACGTAGTGCTACTGGAGTTTTCAAAAGGAGCTAAAACAGTCAAATATCTCGTATGAATGTAAATTGGAATAGGAACAGCAGACCTTTGGAACCATGTCTACGTTGTAGTCTCTGCTGGCTCCTATATGTGCAGGGGGTGTCTCTTCACCCTTGAACCTTTTCCAGAGCTGTGAATGACAGTTTATTTGCAAAATGGCTTCAGAAAGTTCCATTAGATCACTAGACACAAATAAGTCAAAGCTAACCCCATGAACAAAACAGGAAAAGTAATTCATGGTTTTATCGTCAGGATTTGTTATATAACAGCGACTCCCACGAATCGCATCATTCACAGGGTCGAAAAATGCGTGACAGGACTATTCCTAAATATTGACAACAGGAAGACTTGTCACCTGATTGAGATTGAGCGACGTGGAGTCTCCACCATAATAGTCATTCCTGTCCATGTGTAACACCTGATGACACAGAAAAATAAAAGCAATTTTCAGCATTCCCTGCATTTTTTATCAGATAAATTAAGGCAAAGTCGAAATATCTTGCAGGAAATACAAAAATGTTCTTTTATTTTCTTACATATTTATGCCTACTACTACGACTACAAGATCGACCTAATCAGGCCACCATACAATTTACGATTAAGAGTGACCCTGCTGGCCCCTGTGTTCTCTTGACATTCAGAATTTCCAAAACCCATGTTTTTGAAAAGAAAAAAAAAGGGAAAAGAAACAACTACCAAATCACGAAAACAACAAGCACAACCCATAATCAAATTAAAAAAAAAATAAAGATGAACCCAAGACACCACGAATATATGACAACCGCTGAAAATATTTCCGTTGCATTACTGCGCACCCCCAATTAAAAGAGATGGAAATGATGGATCAAATCGGCAAAATGGGAAACCTTTCTAGAAGCTCGCGCGCGATCTCCAAGATCGATCCGGGCATGCATCGCAACAGACAAGAGAAAGAGGAGTAAAGAAGAGGAGGGGGGACCTTGAGGCGGTCGACGGAGAGGAGGCCGCTAAGGATGCACTCCTTGAGCCCCGTCCCCAGTACGATCACGTCGTACTCCACGTCCATCGCGTCCCTTTGCTTCGTCTGCGCCCGAGAGGCGAGAGGGCGAGGGCGAGGGAGAGAAGGGATGGATCTCCAGCGCCTCGAGTTTCGCCGAGAGGTTTGGGGGGTACGAAGAGCAAGTCCGCGGGAGAAAGAGGGGAGGGCGACGCGTTCCGCGGCTTCGTCTATATAGCGGAAGAAAAATCGCAGGCCTTCCCTACACGACGGTGTGACACATCACACATGTACTGCTTTGACTCCCAGGATAAAAAAAATATAATTAAATAAGATTGATTTGGATTCAGCAAATATTCCGTCATTGAATATAGTTCAAACTATACATAACATTGCAGTCATAAATTTTTACACATGTTGGTTATCTAACTTTGTTTTTGGTTATACCGAAGGATCTGAGCAACCATAAAGCATCGATCCGTTTGCAAAGCAAGTCAGTTCAATAGGATTAATTTTTTTCTTCTCATTCAGCCGAAACACACAACAAAAATAAAAGATATTACCATGATCCGTGTGTTCAGTCACACTTCGTGTAGATGGTTCAACTCATGCTTCCTGGCCTTCCGCTTCGAAAAAGAAGAAAAAAATGTTTCCTGGCGTTCATGTTTTGTCCTGGGTGCCTTCTTCCTCGCCTTGGACGTCAAAGCTTCGTATACTCGTGAGGAAAACAAACAACCATTAATTTAGTGTTATAGTAATTTTATTCATCACAGAAATCCTTAAAAGAGGAAAAAAAAAAGGTTTCCTGCAAGGTGCCACTACTACACTAAAATTCATCACATACGGTTCGGAATCGTTATCAATGACGAATTTTAAACTGTCTGAATTTGTATATCTATGATAATAGTTGGTTATCACATATGGTTATTCAACCGTCTGTGATAAGGCTCAACACATACGATTTTTATCGTCTGTGTTGAGTCTTATCACAGACGGTTTCCACTAAGAACCATCTGTGATAGTGGTATATCATAGACGGTTCTTGGTTGAAACCGTCTATGATACGTATTATATCATAGACGGGTAGTAAACATAACCGTCTGTGATATCCTACGTATCACACGGTTTTTACCAAGAACCGTCTGTGATACGTAGTATATCACAGACGGTTCTATTTACAAACCGTCTATGATATAATACGTATCACAGACGGTTTCAACCAAGAACCGTCTGTGATATACTACTATCACAGACGATTTCGACCAAGAACCGTCTGTGATAGTGGCCTTTCACAGACAGTTTTGTTGAAACCATCTGTGATAGCACGGTTCCAACTAAAAACCGTCTGTGATAATTCTTCATACCTAATTATTTTTTGTCGGATTTTCGGCTAGCCTCGGGAATTGCTAGCCATGCCCTCTGAAAACTAGCAAGCAGAAAATAGCTACATCACTGATGAATCAATTGTTGACAACTAAAAGTGATCATTTACAACTCAAAATCAATTACAAAAGATTATGTTGAAGTATTGTCGCTAGAGTTACAATTGAATTACAACTACTCAAAGTGAATTACAATTGAATCAATTGTTTCATGGTCGTATTCATCGGTGTTGACGGGGTGAAACTCTCCGTCGGCGTTAAGGATCTCCGTCTTGATGAAGGCGCAGATCACCCGTTGAACCCCCGAGACCTCTTTCATAACGAGTGCATCTAAATCTATGTTCAAGCCCTGTCGCTGGCAGGAGTAAATTAATAAGTATATATATTTAAATTTATAATTAGGAAATAATTATTGCGAGATTGTCAAATCTCAGGATCCTCCATCTTATCACTCATAATTCGCCGCATATGATGGCAAACGTAGAATGCACATATGTGATCTTGTTTTTGCTGGTGGCACTGTAAAAATAGAATTATATATATAGATACAGTCAGTTCGAGACGCATTATTACGAAGTATGATATAGGATTATTATGTTGTAGCGCGTACTGAAAATCGCGTCCTGTGTTGCAGTGTAGCGCTCAATCTGTTGTATAACCCTCCCTTGGAAACATAGGTGATGAACGACCTACGTGATTCCAAAAAGGTTTCCTCGGTCAATTAAAAAGAAGGAATACTATATAATAGAGTTATGTATGGAGGAAATGAACATATTTGCCGAGTATTCCGTTGAGAAGGGTGAAGTCGTGCTTTTTGTTGAGTAGGGAATCAAGGTATATTACCTTGTTTTTTCTTTGGTATAATGATTATAAGAATCCAATGGAACCTACTCATGTATGTCACTATAGTCATAAACCTAAATTCAAATGAAATTTGTATAGCAAGTAGTGAAAACTTACTTCTGGTTGTAGGGCACCATTGTGTAGTCCCTGTTGTCCTGAGCAAGCAATCCCGCCGTTATGTAATTCACGACATAGGATGCGTCTTAGTTGATGGTTTGCTCAGAGATCACGTGTGGGTTGAGGAAACCCACCGGTTCTTTTATTCGACGGGCATTTTTCATCATGTATCTATACATAAGCAATGAGTTGTGATATTTATCAGTATCACATGAGTGTAGAACTTGATTGTACACACTTACAGTGTTTAGCACCGTAAAATTGAGGTGTCGAGGGCATTGAGGTTGAATAGGTCGAATAAGTCGTCGAAGCCCAAGACGAAGCGGCCCGACTCATGGAAGAAATGCTCACTTATGTATCTGACGCTGATTCCAGTATCACACTCTTTCTCTTGGGTCTTACACAAGTACCAGACATGCAAATATTCACAAGCTACTCCAGCGCGAGCTAGTACTGTGTCGGGGGCCAACGGACATCCGAGGGAGTATTTCCTGGGTCCGGGAGGTGCCTCAATGTTCTTCGATTTCGATTTGGCCTTAACGAGTTGGCTGTGGCACGTCTTCTCATGAGAATACTCAGGAACCGATATGGTGACACGCTTTTCTTGTCCCTTCGGCGTCTTCTCGACAGGAACCGATGAGGTGGCCTTCTGAAGCGAAGATTGAGGTGGACTCATCGAGAGTCCTCTTGGAGAGGTAGGGTCGTGTTGAGATCGTGTCACTACAGGGTCCAGGGTGATGTCCTTCTTGGGCCACTGGATAAAAGCGTATATGGCATCCCCTAGTGTTCTGATTTCTTCGTTCGGGAGAATCTCCGGTGAGATGGCCATGAAATTATCATGTACCATGTCCACCTGAACCCTGGCGTAACCCTGCGCCAGCTGGGCACCATGCTGCACTGACCCTTCCTGGTATGGATACACCATCCTCTGCCCAGCCTCAATAAAAATGGACCCAACCATCCTCACTTGGAGCTTGCAGAGCGTCGGCTCCTACAAAACGATACACAATTAGCTAAGGCGTCCTATAGGTCCATCTTTGGAGCATTCAAGAGATGTACATTACCTTGACGTCGTCGATGGGTAATTGGACGTCGTCATGTCCAGAATTTTGTGTGGACGCGACACTACTCTGATGTCGAGGAGGACTTGCTCCCAAAATAGCGGGGGCAGCTTGCGCGTGTAGGGGCTGATTTATTTAATTCTACAATATTGTTATCTGTCCTTGAAATTTTTCAATAAGCACGTGTTCCAACCTGGCGTCGTGCTGGTTCTTGGATCTCTTCCTACTCCTATACGTGTCGGAGTTGTGTCGGAATCCATCCCTCTAAGGTACGTAAACCCCAAGCCTCGCGTGTGTCCCGGGTTGATGAAGACGGGGTGCCCGATCTTTCGATGAGATTGATAAATATCGATTTTGGTAGAGGTGACTCTCGCGATCTGATTACAACCGTACGATGACGCTTGCGCCTTAGCAATTGTTGAACCAACTCCGAGATGTTATTGACATGCTGGAAGCACGATCAACCTGACCACGAAGGTCTATTCCTGCATGCAATCGGAGAACACGCAAGAATATGATAAAACACAATCTGATGTATTGCAAATATTTATGAAATATGATAAGGTGGGATTCCAAAGGCAGTCTTAACAGGTGGTCGTCTGACACAACTGAAGAACAGAAGTTTGCACAAGGGCTAAACCTTAACTCAACGAAATCCAAAAAAACTAGAGGGGTGCGACCTCCTTATATAGGGAAGAGGAAGCCGCACATAGCTAATAAAATAGAGGGTGGGACCTCCTTATGGACTTGTCACGATAGATTCATGTGAACAGTAAATACTCCATTAGGTGGCCCGCTATCGTATGGGCCAATTCCGGTACGATTATAAGGCCCAAATTGGCCCAAATATATAGTATCTTCTTTTGTCGATTTCGAAGCTCACAGAAAGAATTTGGAGGTGATACTAGATTCATTGGAAAGCTCTCAGAATAAGCTTTCCAACAAGCCCAAGAACACCTGAATCGGACTCCATTTGCAAAAGTTATGGCCTTTTTACTACAGGTCTGTTGGGCTGTCACAGTGCCGGATTATTTTGGCTATTCGGACCTGTACAAAATGAATTTGAAAGTGGTGCTAGATCCGTTGGAAAGATGACGAGATAACCTTTCCATCAAGTACTCGTGGACCTCCAACAGACTCCGTATGTGAAAGTTATGCATGTTTGAAGTCGGTGCTATTTCCGAATGCCGAATTGGATTCCAAAATATGTCCAGCTTGAACTCTTGCAAATCAACCACTCTCTGTCTTTTATTCCTGAAAATAATAAAATATTTATTAGGTAATATCATATAGTTCATATAATATAAAGATACTCCTAAAAATGAGTTTACCTGATAATCTAAGTGAAGTGTACGAGCTCTTGTAATTGGAACAACAAGCATAACAAATATGGTTGTATCCATAGGGGCCATGTTCTCATCACGGGTGCTCCTTGTTTCCCAGGGCAGTAGATAGTAGATCCTTCCCCCTGTCTACTTCGATGGAACCTTGGGAACATGCGGAAGTCAATGCTTCCTGCAAGAGGATATCTTGTTATTATAGACACTATGAAGTTATGGACTTATAAACAACTAAGTAGTTCGATATATTTACAGATGTTGGGACACTGCCTTGTATGCCGGGTTTGTGAAAGAGATGCCTCCCGAAGACATGGCTGATGCCCTCGCTCTTAACCAGGCTCGAGCTCGCTCGTATGAGATCTCAGCAAATGGTCTGGTAGCATTCTCGTCCTCCGCCGCCCATTACGTGGTTTTACCCGCGTACCCAGCGGTGCCGAGTTTGTGGGGGTGAGTGTTTCGTGCTTGGAGAGCTCTGTGCGCCACACTTTGCTCCTGAAATTCGGTCATCGTCTTCATCTGCATAAAGGCATCTACGACAAGAAATGATACTTCGTGAAGGGTATCTGACTCGTGTTTACGTACTTCGTGATAAGTGAGCTCTTGAAGGTCCTCCACGCGTGTCCCATTGCGAGCAACGCCTGCCGTTGCGTGTGTGCCTGGTCTGCTTATGGGATAGTGAACGAGCCTGAAATTTCAGTCCACAGCTGGCTTCTCTCTACATCCGTTAGAAACTTACAGCTTGGTGTGGTGATGGAGACTCTTTCCCTTTCAAATACCCCACAGATGGTCCAAAATCTCACCGCTGATTTCTTGGGACTCAGAGGGATCCTAGCGTCACTGACCTCCGTGATAGTCATTCTGCCCGCGGGTATTTTCAAGATTCCTCTGCCATCTCGCTTACGTACCACTTTGATCGGAGATCCAGACGCATTTGGCGACGTCAACAACGGCGGCGAAGATGGTGTCTCTGCCATCTCGCTTACTTGCTATCTAGATATGTTACATACACAATGAACTAAAATTTCATGGATTGCAAGTTGATATTTTATACATGAAAAATAGAAGTTACCCAACCAATTAACTAAAATTTCCTTGTAGTATTCCTTTTTTTATTATTTGATTGTAAATATCTAAGTCTATTAGACATCGTCAACAGATGGTAGGATTGCTAAAGTGATTGTCATAGGCTCATAGCTGTGCTAGTGTGATGGCTCAGTGACTTGCTTGTTTTTGGCATAAAAAACAGAATGTTACTATGTTAGAATATCATTAGGGATTCCATTTATGGACTGAAGTTAAGTCCCTTATCTAAAAGCGTAGCTGGATATATATTTGTAGTGGCTTCCATACCTATCTTCTCCGGTGGAGTTCACTTTTATATCAACCTATGACTAGTAGACCTATACAAAGACTATATATATCCATAGTGTCAATTCACTTTCTTTTCATAAAGTCAATAAATAGTAGCCACCAGAGCTAGCTACTGAGCATATACGAAGACAGCCTGCACCAACATTCACATATAGCTAGGTAAAAAAGATAAAGCAGTAGCATCTGTTTTTCAGACATAAATCAGGGCTACCAGAGCTTCGGGGAGGACGAGGCTGAGTGGCGTAGAGGCCGAGCAGTGTCAAGGTCGGGGAGAAGGTCGACGTCGGGGAGGAGGTCGGCGTTAGGGAGGAGGCTTCGGGCGTCGGGGAGGAGGTCGGCGTTAGGGAGCAGGTCGGCATCGGGGAGGAGGCTTCGGGCGTCGGGGAGCAGGTCAGAGGTGAACGAGCGGGCTAAGGCACTGGGAGGTGAAGGGGCGAGAGTAAGGCAGAGTGACGAGTTGTGCACAAGCCCTACCAACTCCCTCTTAAATAAAGGGATATCACAGAAGGCAGAGTGACGAGTTGTGCACAAACCCTACCTACTCCCTCTTAAATAAAGGGATATCACAGACGGTTCTACTGTGGAACCGTCTATGATAAATAATCACAGATGATTCTATAGAAGAACCGTATGTGATATGAGGGTTTAGGGTTTATGTGATAAGTCATCACAGATGGTTCCATAATGTAACCGCTCGTGATATCGAACGATTACATTATTGACTGTGCGTGATTTGTTCATATCACAGACGGTTCTGTTAGTGACCCGTCTGCGATATGGTAATATCATAAACGGGTCTGTTATGGAACCGTTTGGGATGACTTATCACAGATGGTTCCATAACAGAACCGTCTGTGATATGCTCATTCACATGAATCTGTCGTGACAAGTCCATAACACAACTCCAAATCATTTGACTGAAAATTCGTTTGACTTCAAAAATTCATATCTAATTCAACTCAACTCCAAATCAAATGAAACCAATTTTGATACTCGACATTGCAATGAAGTCCACATTAACATCAATATCAGAGATGACAAGTCCATAACACATAGCAATTCCACATTGACATCAAATTACAATGGAATAACAAGTCCATAACACATGACCATTCCATGTTGACATCAAATTACAATGGAATAAATTCTTAATTAAAATATAGCCCTTCATGATGATCGATATGCATATAGCTAGCTTCCTCACTGGGTTCTTCCTCGAGCTTGATATCGTCTCCGAAAGGAGGCAACTTGCAAATTGATTGTACTCTTCCTCATCCACGACATTCTCAACTCCGAAAATCCTTCTTTTCCCATGAAGAACTACGTGGTGGTTCTTATTTGCCGGGTTCGTTACATAAAAAACTTGAACAACTTGCTTAGCGAGTACGAATGGTTCCTCCTTGTATCGGACACGTTTGAGGTCCACAGTAGTGATGCCGTACTTGTCGACCTTCACGCCCTGCGGAAGTTTAACCCAATGGCATCGAAACATGGGGATCTTGAAAAGTATGTAGTCGAGCTCCCAAATCTCCTCTACGAACCCATAATAGGAGTTCAATCCATGTGCCCCGGCGGTATTGAACTGCTCGTGAAACGCATCTATGCGGACACAGCTGTTCTGGACTGTGCTCTTCCTATCCTGAGCTGATGTATACAATGTGTACACATTTATGTCATATCCTTGCCATGTCACAATTATAAATTTTGCCCCTTTTGCCAACCATAGCAGCATATCATCACTTGATGACCTCCCAACTGCAAGTGAGTGAGGTGCTCCTGCAGATCACGGCGATATACCATAATATCATCCAAAAAGACAATCACAAACTTACGGATGTATGGCGCAAACACTGAGTTCATCAAGAATTGAAAAGTAGCTAGTGCATTGGAGAGCCCAAATGGCATCACCTTGAATTGGAAATGCCCATGATGTGTCTTGAAAGCTGTCTTTTCCTCATCTTCTCCTCATCTTCTGGACGCATCCGAATCTGATGATAGCCTGCTGGTAAGTCCAGCTTGGAGAAAAAAAAACTTGGTGCCAGCGAGTTCATCAAAAATCTCATCTATAACTGGGAGAGGAAACTTGTTCTTCACCATAAGTGTATTCAGACGATGGTAATCAATACAAAAACGTCATCCTCCATCTATTTTCTGAACCAACAGCACTGGAGAAGCATATGGGCTCATGCTGAGTTTAATTAACCCTGTGTCCAACATTTCGGCCACTTGGCATTCAATCTCATCCTTCTGGAGAGGTGGTCGAGAGTTGACTGGAGTCGCCCCAGATTGTAAAGTAATCGTATGATCATAGCGATGGGGCGGCAACGTTTTGGGTTAAGCAAAGACATCTTGATATTTGTCGAGCAGGCTATGAACTACTACAGGCAACTGTTCTGAACTGTCTTTAGACACTGCAATCAGCTGAGTCTTCATAATAGCAAAAGCCCAAACATCATTCCGTTTGTACCATTTTTGTAATTGATCCACAGATATTTCCGATAGTTGATTCATTTGGTAGGGTCTGACTCCTTGTCAACAAACCCGACACCCTTCATACTCAAATGTCATTATTTTGTTAGTCCAATGACAATCCATGGGACTGAATTGTTCCAAACAATCCATCCCCAAAATTGCATCATATGCCCCTAAGTCCATAATGCGCATATCAGTTTGAAACGTCACTCGTTGTATCCACCAATTCAATTTGGGTACTTTGTTAGAGCAATGCATAATTTCTCCATATGCAATTTTGACAGAAACAACAGGAATGGATTTCACCTTGAATTAGCACAATTGACAAATTCTCTGTTGACAAAACTGTGAGTGCTACCGGAATCTACCAAAAGAAGCATGATCTGATTCCCCATCAATGCTCGCAGCCGCACTGTCTCGATTTTTCTCTGTGCCTGACGCAGCATGGACAGTCATTCTGAAACATTCTTGCCGAGGTTGTGGTTGAACTGACTCATCACCTCCCTCCAATGCATTCAGAGTGTGTTCAGATAACACTTCCCCAAACCCCCCCCCCCCCATTTCAATCGTCAATAGTTGGACCGGTTTCATGCAAGAATGCTCCTTACTGTACTTGTCATCGCATTTAAAACAGAGACCATTAGAATGCCGATACTCTTTTAATTGACGTTCACGCCAGAGGTCATCAGTCATTGGGTGCTTTGGGCCCTCTGTGCGCCTTGCTGGATGTATGGCTGTTGGAGGTGCATTGAGTGCAGAATGGTACGTTTTCGTCATCGAACTGGATCGATGCTTTGGTCGGGTGACCTCAACTTCTTCCTGAATGTGTGCCACTTCTTCCTGAATGTGTGCCAACACAGCTGCTCTAGTCATACTAGTTGGAGCTTGCAAATGCACTGCCACTCGGATGTCATACTGCAACCCAATCCCAAATTGAGTAACAAAAAATTTGCTATTCAATGTTGCGTCCAGTGCCAACAAATGATACATACATGCTTCAAACGCCACACGATATTCTGCAACTGGTCCGGTTTGCTTGAGCAACAACAGCGATTCATCTGCGCATCATATTCATCCATACTGAATCCCTCTTCAATGGCTTGACAGAACATATCCCATCCTGCAAGTACATGGTGTCTTGTGTAAGCTTGTAGCTAGAGGGCAGCATGACCTTCCATGTACAGCGTCGCCGTGGAGACCCACTGTGTTACGGGCACGCGATACATCTCAAAATGCACATCATATTCATCCATACTGAATCCCTCTTCAATGGCTTGAGAGAACATATCCCATCCCGCAAGTACATGGTGTCTCGTGTAAGCTTGTAGCTAGAGGGCAGCATGACCTTCCATGTACAGCGTCGCCGTGGAGACCCACTGTGTTACGGGCACGCGATACATCTCAAAATAAGTCCGACAGCGATCCAACCATAGTATTGGGTTCTCTCCTTGAAACTTCGAAAAATCATGTCGGGGCGACCTGGAAAACCTTTCTTCATCCATGACCGTGGTTGGAGCAGTCATCACCTGGTAGGTGGGATTTGGAGCAGGAGGTTGGGGCGAGAAGTGGTGGTTGGTGATCTGCCAATATACCTGAGGAAGTCACGGTGGGCATAGTGCCCGCTTCTGGCGGTAGGCCTGCGTGCGAGGTTGATGACCGAAGAGTCGGCGGTGGGGGAGGATGCGGTGGTTGTGGAGCCAGATTCCACTCCGATTGCCTTTTCTTCACTTCATCCATCGCCTCTTGGGTGATCTCCACTTGCTGCCCAAGTTTCTGCATATCTTGCCCCAGTTTATCGATCTGCGTCGCCTGGTGATCAAACCGCGCCAAGATCTCGGAGAGTTTCTCATGCATTTGCTTCGCTTGATCGTCCATCGCCGTGAGCAATTGACGAGTCTGCACGTTGATCAGCGCCACCTGGCGCTGTCGTGAACACCTTCCCTTCGAGCCACCGACCGCGCAACGGAGGTGGAGCATGGCTCTGATACCAGATTGTGATGACCGGATCGTTGCCGAGTGGGTCTCAGAAATTTCGGTGGGATTTGGTAGACGCAATCGAAGGATTAGGGAACAGCAGGAGATGAGAAATCAGAGACAGAAGAGACGGGGAAAACTAAGTTCATTTCATTTCTGCCTTTTGTCGTTTCTACTACAGTTCTTTAAAAACCCCAATTACAACCCATTGGCAGTGGGCCTGAAAACACCCAACCCTAACGGCTTCTTCACAGCCCACACACCCCTTACAGCTAGGCCATCTTGCCATTGCTGTCTGCCCTGTCGTCGCCACCGTGGCCGCCTTCACCTTTGCCCAGTATACTCGGTGAAGGCATGACAGGCAGATCTGGCTAGCTGGCAGGCAACGACGTCGAGGATGAGGTCGAATCGACATATCCAACATATTGAATCGATTCAATGCCTTCTCTTTCCTCCTTTGAACCGGCTAAAATACAACATTGGAGATTATTTTGGAGCCAGCATTAGTGAGTCAGGGGCTGTTTGGATTGGAACCTAAATGAACCAAACCAAACTTTGGTAATGCCCATAAATTTTGGCTATGATTTGGTTTGTTGTCAAATTTTGGTACTACCAAAAAAAAGGTAACGTCTATGTCCTTCAGGTGCGCTATGTGGTGAAATTCGGGCGGCTGAATCGCTCGCCCGCGTTTTGGCAGCCCGTAGCTCTTTGTTTTGGTGATGTGGCAGCCATGGTTTGGTTGGATTAATGCATTAATGGTTTGATTAACAAGCTTAAAAACGATGATTTCCTAAACCGAATATCTGATTTGTGAGTGTGTTCCTTGTTATTTAATCAACAAAACAAGACCCATGTTGATATATTTTGGTGAAAAAAAAAAGATATTATGCGGGACTCACGTGCCATACTCACAATTTTGGCAAATTTTAGCATAGCTGCAATCCAAACACAACAATTTCGGTATTGACCGTGAATTGGTATGACTACGATTCAAACACCATTTTTTGTTGTTCAGTTTTTTGCATTGCCAAAATTTTGGTATGGCTACCTAGGTTAGAAACCAAACATGCCCTTAATGTTTGTGGTTGGGAACATTGAGCCTTCCGAGTAGAATTAAGCAATTAGTGACGCGTGAGAATAGGTAGCAGGCTAGGAGCTGAGGTAAAGAAATAAATAATATATGTAGATAAATTCTTCACCGGCATGTAAAAGGAACATTCTTTTAGAAAATGTGTACAATCAATCCTAGCTATCCTTGATCAGCACGTACTTAGCCACAATTGACCTATATATATATTTTGCAGTAGACCATGTTTGGGCCAGGCCTAGTCCGTAATTGCTTCCCAGTGTGAAAAGAATGTCAACATATAATATTATGGTAATGGAATTCATTTGTCGAGCAATCGAGTTCAAAATAAGCTGCACTGTAAAAGCAAATAAGCAAAGCATCCTTAATGTCATGTCTTCTGTATGATACAAAAGCATGATTACAGCATACATGTACCAACTGATTTTTTTTCCCCTCTCCAAATAGTTACATTTTACTATTAAGAATAAAACCATGGTACACTCATAGTCATAGTTTTTACATCACACATAATTGAAACACATCAGACAGTTGCTCCTTGTCTATTCCATTTCCCAGAGTAGATGGAATTTCGGAACTTATTTCAACTTACAAGTGTTTGTATACAGACAGCAGTTCATGTTACCGATGACAGATATACAATCATACGATGGTCTGGCCCGCTAAGGCTGCACAATGGCACGGCTCAAGAAGCTGAAGCACCAGGGGGTGGTAGGAAAGGGCCTAGAAAATACATGAGGAGGAGGACATGCGTGATGAACTCCCCACCAGTGCTGAGATGCTGGTAATGGAAAGCACCCCCGCAGCGAGGCGCGATGTAGTAAAGCATCCCCAACCACACCTCGGCGATGAGGTCCCAGCGGCCAGCTTCTTCCTTGATGCCAATGAGCTCCTGGGCCACCTTACGTGCACGAGGCAACACTGGAGAATAAAGAGCTTCTGCAGTGCTCAGCGCGAATTCCTCCGTGTTGGTCAGCTCTTCATGCTTGGTTTCATCTTTCCTGCTTTCAAACACCTTCCTGACAGCTTCCTTCTCGCCTAGATGTTGAATCTGATTGTCATCAAAACAATGCATCATTTCATCTTGAACTCTGCGATGCACTAACCGGTCGGTGCTTGTAAGCATCACGCCACACTTGAAGACAAGGTACATGATATAATTTGATAGCTGTCTGCTCATCTCCTTCATTTTATGAGAATCAGTGCTGGCCGCATTGTCTCCAGAGTAGTGGTAGCATATGTCTGTTGCAATGTGCCAGATGAGCACGCTTGTGGGGAAAGCCACACCATTGATGCTCTTGTGTAGCGCGGTCTCTGGCCTGTTATGCTTCCACTTCTCAAGCGCTAGCTGACCACGGGAGCTGGCAATCTCGTATTGTCTTCTTGTTCCGAAGAGTAGCAAATTGCGGAGGACAAACTCTTTGAGATCTTCAGTGATGGGTGTGTGTGTCAAGCTTGGGTCTAATAACTCGACACCACAGGCGTTCAGACGCTTACCAATCCATCGCCGTACGGACGACATGCCTGCAGAATCCTGCACGGTGTGCAAGTTGATCATGCTGTATTGCGCTAGCTTTTCGGACCACTGTTTTCTGCTCCCTGCAGGCAGGACGTAGCCGGCTACACGCAAGATTGCACTTTTAATCCTACCGTCCGCCCTCAATAGGGAAAAAATGAACATGGAGGCAGAGGACACATCCAGGATTATGGCTCCGACGAGCAAGATGTAGGACACGGTGACATCAGCTCTACTATGGAGTTGGTCCCCCTTTTCGGCGACCGTGAAGAGCACCAGGGCTATCAGGGTTAGAAGACAATGGAACAGGATGGCTATAAAATATCCTACGTAGTTAAGACGAAAATAGTGAACATGAAGAAGTGCGTTTTTGGTGTAGAGACGTTGATAGCAATTTACCAACTGTCTGCCCACATACTCGTAGGCCCCACGGCCGCCTGCACTTGACTCAAGTAACCGCTTGAGCATGCCTGGTAGACGATTATCCGCACATAAAACGCACTCCACCCGATTGACCGGAGCATCCACTGTCATGATTTCAATGACGTCATGCTCCCACTGTACAGTTTCCTGGCTCCTATCACCACTAAGCATCAAACAAAATCTTCTACGCAATTCTTCTGGGGCTATGCGCAGCAACGCTATGAGCTCCGCTTGCTCCGCTCTGCGCAGCTCCGCTTGCTTCGCTGACAAAATATCCAGGGACTCAACCCTGAGGGACGCTGGGCTGGCTGAGTAAAGGCAGCGGGTACGCCCAGCGTACTTGAAGCTCCCAGAGAGGAACATGAGCACCATGGCAGCCAGCAGCCGCCCGTCCGGCCAAGACGACTTCGAGACGACGTAGCCGGCCACCGCTACTTGGGAGACCAAGCCCAGCAGGTGGCGCGTCCACAGCTCGCTGTCCTGCACGGAGAGGGCGGTGATGGTGTCCTGCCCGCCCAGGTGGACGAGCACGAACGGCGCCCAGAAGAGCAGGAGCTGGTGCCGCGGGCCGCTCGCGTGGACCGCGAGGTGGCCGAGCACGAAAATGGCCACGAAGTCGGCCGACAAGTAGGCCAGCCACAGGACAGTGCGGAGAACGCCCGATGTGCTGCGCCTCCGCATGCCTGCTGTGAAGAAGAGGAAGACTTGCAGGGCCAAGCTAACAAGTATCAGGCAGTGGATCTCCCATTCCTTCCACAGCGCTTCGACAGGCGCCAAGCTGAGGAGTTCATCCAAAGCAAAAATAAATAAAAATAAAAATAAAAATAATTTATTAATTTAATCGTCACTCGCTCTGCAAATACTACATGCTCAGTAGCTAGGTAGTACCAGATTAACACAAGGCAAACAAAGATGAAATCACATTCCATCAAAGGATGGTCGTCCTGCAGACTGCAGAGCTTTGGCCCCTAGTATAATATCAACTAGTCGAATTTCCCGCGGAGCAATACCGTTATACAATTAAAACTTTAAAGTATTTGTTATATAACTCTAATATCTATGATTGAATTCATACTTGTATTTTTTTTAATTATACAACTATAACAGTTCTAACATATCTTTGATTAAATTGCAACGTTGTTATAATCTAAAACCACCAAAATAAGCGGTATATAATTTTTTTTATCTAATTAACGTGGGAATTTCTAGCCTCTGGTAATAGTGAACATGGAAATTTGTTTAACATCGTTTTAATAATGTAATATATTACACATATCCTAAGCTGTAACGAGAACTGCCACAAACTCTGGGTCTAACCATATGAAAATTAATGAGCAATTGTCATGTTTTGATTTGTGGGTGATAGAGAGAATATTTTGAAATTGGGGTGACTACCATGTTTGAATTTATATATGTTTTACACTTTCTATTACTTAGCGATCCACTATGAACAATATTTTATTTCTAGAGAGCCCTAACCTATTTGTTTTATCAATGGTTTCTTTACTGAAAAAGTTTGTGTGCACAAGGATTCCTCATCGCAATCTATCTATCTATTATATTATTAAAACGATAGAAAAAGAAGTCACCATATTTGTTCTCAATGGCTGTAAATTGTCACGTTAATCGGAGTAAAAAGAATATATATAAACACCGTCGATTATGGTGTGTCCAGATTATAACAATGCAGATTAAACATGTATAGTATAAGAGTTGTTAATACATAATATATATCATTTACAATAAGCAGAATTGGTGCACACATCAACTTTACAATAAGCTAGAGAGTATTTTCGTAAACAAAATGAAAGCAAGAAGTTACATCATGTTACCTTTGTTTTCCCGTCAGATTTTCCCCGCTAACATCATCAACGTTTATCAGTGGCCTCATTTCAATCAGGTGGATACACAAGCACACCACATGGAACCTGTGTGGCCCTGCCCTCATGCACCCATATTTAAATATGCTTGTAATGATGGAGTAAATGCCAAGTTTTGAGTGCCAATAGATGCTTGCTTCGATGGAGAGAAAGTGCATGCGCATGTGAGCATGCACGCTGCATGTATAGATTATATGACAAATACAATTACCACATGTCAAATGGGATACTAGTAGATAAGATCGATCTTTCCGTGCAAATAATAGTTAATTCTATACAAATCCGTCTTTAAAATGCGTTTTTGAATATACCCGTTATTCCCATGAAATGTCTGCTCAAATTCGCAGCACATACGATTAGCTTAACACTTGCATTGAATTTATCAGCATTTCATATTTGGGGCAAATTAATGCCACAAAGACCAAGTAAGATGGAAGATAACATCGATGTGGTGCAGACACTTAGCCAGCCCTAGGCTTCACATGCCAGCCTTACATTTGATGTTGTTTTATATGTCGGATCCTGGACTTTGAATACTTGAAGCTCTCGTATGTGTGTATCGTACTAGTATCATAATCAGTAGCTAGTACACACATCCACAATATTGATATTAACATTCATACACATTATACATACAAATATATAAAAAAAGGACAATAAGCTTAAACATTTACATAGCAAGTTTACAATACACTACCGACTGGCCAAACTAAAGCTCAAGTATTCAAAGATATATAACTACGGAAGCATAGCAAGTAAAACCCAAAAGTCCAGTGGTGTGCCCATCCATACCCTCAGGCAACCAACAAGGACAAACCCTAGTAAGACCCGTCACCACACCCTCCGGTACCGGGTGCAAAGAACACGTCGTCCAGAACTGGTTTATCCTCATACCCTCATCAACAATTTAAGCAAAATTGAGTATATTTTATACTCAGCAAGACTTGTAGTCTATCGCAACATAATATATATAAATGCAATGCTATCAAGAGGGAGGCTCTACAATACAAGTTATTTTTCGCATTAAGCAAGTTTAATTTGCAATATCGATATGTAATAATTTGCAACGAAAATTTTAAAGAGCAATAGACAGATAATGAAATAACAAGTATGTAACTTAACAATAGTAAAATCACCACCCTCCTCGGTACGATCATCAACTCATTTTCAGCCATAGACATAACACACACAACAACAACAATCCATCCCATCGTTCTCGAACAAATCGTTTTGCAAAAGTAAGCACTATACTTGATGAAACTGCACTAAGAATGCTCATGACCGTGAGCACGGCTATTTAAATAGATTTAGACTCTGCAAAGGTGTACAACTTTACCCACATGATATAAGGTCTCTAGTTTATTCGGCATCTGTCGATACCACCACACACAATATTATAGTATGCAATCTAGAGTTGGTGCCGCGGGACTGTCCGCTACCGACGGCGTTGGATGAAGAGCCGCCAGAGGTGCTCTTGGAATTGTTGACGATGAAGGCCAAGGGTGGGGAAGACTCGGACCCCATTGTGAGTTCTTCGAGCATGAGGGCGGAATGCATCTCGGAAAAGGACGGCACAGGGCGCTGCATGGACAGCAATGTGCACATGTTGGCGAGGCACGGGCTAAACCCGCACAAGGTGTTGAGGACGAGACTCTTATCGACGATTGGCGTGCCCATGGCAGTGAGCTCGTCGGCAAGAGCCTTCTGTTTGTGTCAGTAGTTGGCCACAAACATGGAGCCATGCATGAGCCCGTAGAATTCTTGCTCGAGGTAGATGGCGTGTGTCTCGGCATTATCGCGGTAGAGACCTTCGATGCGTGTCCAAAGGGTGTACACAGAAGCCGAGGAGTCCATTACCATGGCGAGGAGCTCGGGTGAAATGGCGCCGTACAACTAAGAGCGGACAAGGGTGTCGAGTCGAGTCCACTGCCCATCGGGAGCCGAAGAGGAAGACTCGCGGATGTGGTCGTCGGTGTATACGGGGCGACCTCGAACAGGCCGTGCCATTGGGCATAGTTGCCGGCCTGGAGGTCGAGGGTGATGGGGTCAAGGAGCATGACGCTGGAAACGCCAACCGCTTGTGCCCACAATACGGTCTTGGCCGCGGCGTCTTCCTGGGCTGCGGCAACCAGAGCGACATCGTCAAGTGTACCAGTCATGACTGGAGGAGAAGAGAAGGTGGGAGGAGGAGATCAAGATCGTACCCTATCTGATACCATGAAGGCTCATGGAAATGATGCACTTAACTGATTCATTAGTGTACATGGATATATATACAATGGTGATGCTAATATGAATACATGTAGCAACTGCTAATCTGAATACATGTAGCAACTGATATTAATCTCCTGGTTGAACCGAGTCGTCACATGAATTAATCTCCTGGTTAACCCGAGACGTCACATGTAAACGCATGGTAGGCTAACAATCCAGTCCACACTTGAATATAAGTATTTCTGAATTCATATTCATGTCTTTCTTAAAAATGTGGATGCAAATAATTATCCAACCATTTTGTAACACCCCGTTTTTCAGATAGCAAATAGCGCCGATTATTTCAATTTTGATTTTCGTTGATTTTCATTTGCCGCTTAAATTTCCAAAATTTTCGAGCTTCCCCTAAGCTCGGGTTTGTGTTTCAAACCTACTTTCAAATCCCAGACTCAAAATTCAAGTCAAATTTATTTGTTTCGAATTTTGAACCCTTTCCAAAATATTGCCCCCTTATTTTTGGGCCAGCCTCTCAATCTTGGCTCACTTATTTTTCTCCCCTATCTCCTTTTTCCTTCCCAAATCGGCCCGACCTGCTTTTTCGGGCCGCCCGAACCGGCCCGGCCCAGTCTCCCGGCCCACCTCCTTTTCTCACCTCAGCCCAGACCGCGGCCGCTTTCCCGGCCCACGGCCCGCTCACCCCCTCCTTTTTCCCCGGCTCGGCCCACTTTTCCATTTCCCCGCCGCCCTGCATTACCACCTTCCGGCCCGTTCGCCCCGGCCCACCTCCGTTTTCCCGGCCCACGGCCGCTCGCCTTATCTCTTTCTCTCCCCCGTCTCTCTCACGCCGCTCGCCCGCTCCTCTCTCTCTCCCCCTTATCTTTTCTACCCGCCGCCTCGGCCTCTTCACTCCGAGCGCGTCGCCTCGCTCCCGTCGCCCCGCTCCCCTCTCGCTCCCTCGCGCCACCGGCCCTTCGTCTTCGCCGCTCTCCCCAGATGTGCCGCTTCCGCCCGGCTTCTTCTCTCCTTCACGAGCCCGGTGCGCGTACTAAAGCGCTCCTCTGCCGCTCCGCCCCCACCGCCAGTCACCTCCACCTGCTCGCCTGCTCCTCCGCGCCTGATCCCCTGCTCCCATCAGCGGATCGCCGCCCATACCTCCGTGACGACAGCTCCGTCCCCACACGAGCATCCGCCGGTCCAAGCAGCGAAGCCTCGGTCCGAGCCATGCGTCGCCTAGGTCATCGCCTGCTCCGCTCGGTCCGTCGCCTCTCCGGTCAGCGCCAACGTCCCGTCGTCCCTGCGGGCATGGGCCGCCACTCCGTCGCCCATACCGGCTCCGCCGACGCCCATGCCGCCGGATTCACCGACGTCATCCCCTCCACCGGCTCCCTTCCCCTCCCAGCTATAAATGGCCCAGTGCCCTCCACCTCCTCCCTGCCTTGCTCCTCCCTCTCCCCAGGTAAGTGCTCCAAATCCCGGTCCTTCCTTCTCCCCTCCGCCGGTGGGAGCTCCGCCGCCTCGGGACCGATCGCCGGCGCTTGGGCGCCTGTGCGACGCCCGTGCCACCCCAATGACCAGTGCGGCCCCTCGCCTCCCGAGGGACCGCTGCGTGCGCCTTCCAGCGCCACCTTGGGCCGCCACCGACCTACCTCGGCCTCCCTTCCCATCCAGGCTCGGTAGCTTCCCCACCTCCTCTCTCTTCCCCTCCTCCGGTCCTCGCCTCGGTGTGGTCGTCGAGCCATCGGTTCTGCGATCGCTTACGGCGCTACCACTCCCTGGTCCTCCCCTCCTCGGTTGCCGTTGTCCCCAAATGGCCGCCGCACCCGTCAGCTCCCGCCACCATCACTGTTGGCTTAGTGCAGCTCCGGCTGTGCCACCACCTCCCTCAGCCTCCTCACCCGGCCAGCATCCCATTTTGAGCACCCCAGATCCTCCGGCCTCCACCTCCACATGGCGGCGATCGCGAGCCTTCCCCTTGCTCCCTGATTCTCCCCCTGCCGAGTGCTCTCACTGTGGCCGAACCTCCCCTCGGTAGCAGTGGCCATAGGATGATTAGCATTTATTAGGGGTTGACAGGGATCATCAGTGGATCAGTGACTATTGTTAGTGATTGGAGTATCAGTATAGCTGGAAGTATCGATTATTGTCTACAGTTTGTTGTTTCACCCAATCTGTGATGGTGAGGAGTGGTAACAATTTATGTATCGGACATTGAAAGTTTTATGTGCTAATCTGGCAATTTGAAATATCAGTGGCAATGTCAAAATTGTTAACAGCGATTTAGTTGTGATTGTTGTCTGTGGAGTATGCATCTCCAATTATTGATTGTTGATTCATGATTATCGGTATTGTAGCCATTAATGTTTTTTTAATATATGTGTGCAATCCGACAATTGGAATCCTTTGGTAATGAATTGTTGTAACTAATTTTTGATCATCAGTTTGGCAGTGAGTGTAGTATTTTGTAAGTAGCATTTTGATTAATCTGTGTGTGATCTAGAAATTGAATATTTGTATAGTAAGGGGTGTTCTGTCAATCAAGTTGTTGTGTCGTAGAAGTTGCGATTATTTGTTATTCATCTGTTTCGATTGTCAGCGTTTGATTCGTAGTTGTTTCCCCTGTTCGTAGCGGGAGCATTGAGGTTGCAATCGATCCAACGATTAAGAAATATTGCCATAGATTAGTAGAATGTTTTGTTGGTAGTAAGTTGATTGTTGATTAAGTGTCTGTGATTACTGATCATCAGCATAAGTGTTTTGGCAGTAAGTTGAATTATTGCTTGTGATCCTGATTATTGGGGATAGCTTTAATCTTCAGTAGCAGTGTTGTCTATTGGATTTGTTAATCAATTGTTAGTTGTTGGTTAGTGATTCGTCCGTAGGTCAGTGATTGTTGGAAGTAATGATATTTAGTGAAAGTTGGAAGTATTGATTTGATCGCTTTATCAATTTGTATTGTTTGGAAAGGATTTGTGGTTTGGCAATGATTGGTAATCTGGCAATTGTATAGTTGGTAGTTGGATCTGTGTCTTGCTTTAGCAATAGGTTATGTGATAAGTTGAGTAGCTAGCTTTTGAATCGATGAGTATTATCGGCGGTGAGATTGGGATTGAATTGCCATTGGATTATGTGTTGATCGAGTATTCTAGATTGGTATAGAACCGGTAGTTGAGTTGCTTTGTCGCCTGTCGAATGATAGTCTTGCAGTCTTCCGAATCCGCAGTAGAGCATTCCGGCAAAAGCTTCTTCGACCATACCCTCCTTTGTGTCCTCCCTTCGGGCAGATATTCTCTGTCATTCCTCCTGTTGCCCAATTGGACGTTTGGCTCTGCCAAACATTCCAGTGTCGTCCAAACCCTTCTCTCAAGCCCATCCTCCGCAATCTTTCTGAGGCTCTTGTGTTTTATTTGGTCTCTTGGATTCTTTGGATTTATTTGGTTTTTCAATCGTTATTGCGTAATTAGAAATCAAAGTCGGAAGAATCGGCGACTCAGCAGATCCAAGATTCAAGCAAAGGCGAGACCAAGACTTGAACCCATGTCTAATCAAGCTTTGAGTAAGATCAAAGCCTCGGTAAAATAGCCTAGGCGAGTCAACACTTTGATCATATTGATCCTACATTTTATGCACATTATGTTCTTTTAAAATATCAAATTGCATGCTTTAATTTTTATGCAAATGTATGTCAAACTTTCCAAGGTAGTTAAATGCCTAATTGCTGATTAATAAATTATTATCCCATTTCCTTGAAAATTGAACTCCGAATATCCTTATCACCCTAGTAAATATATGGTAACCCACTAGTTATAGGTCGTACTTAAACGCCATGCTAGACTTGTTTAAGTAGCGGGGTAATTCTACCCCAAATCATCATCCTTTAATCATCATCAATTGTTTTGGGCAGTCATTGGGGAGAATGACTGAACTGGTTGGATAATTTGTTTTATGCCTCTCCAAAACTCTAAAAATTTGCTAATACCCATCTGGGCGGATGGTAAGCTGGAGGGTAAATGGTTGGGTGCTAATGTAGCCCAGGATATTTTTGTGGATGGTATGTGGTAAGAACCGCCCAGATGATCTTAATGACTTAATCCTGTGATGACCTCCTATTGTAAAACAGTACAACCACAAGTCTATAATGGTGTCGACCTGGCTGACTAATTTGTGTCCACCATTGTGAGTTGCACCATTGGAGTGACCCACGAGCCGTGTTGCTGGCTAAGCCGTCGTGGAGACGGGTCGTGAGTTGGCTAAGCCGTCGTGTGGCGCAAGAGGGGTTTGGGGCATGGTTGTGTGAGAGGAGGCGTAACCACTCTCAGATGACACCTTAGCGGGTGCAATGAACAATGAGGGATGCCTTGTAAAGGCCTTGTGATAATCTCCCCTTGATTCACATGTCTACGAAAATGTGTGTACATATCAAGCTGATTATCTCTTGTGGGTAAAGATGTACAATCTCTGCAGAGAATAAAAACTGTTCGAACAGCCGTGCCCACGGTCAAGGGCGGGCAAAGGAACTTACAAGATATAGTTCTATGTCAAAAACTTTTGTGGGTGGGTTGAAAATGTGCGGGGCTCACCTAGCCCTTGATTTGGATTTTCCTGGGTATTCTTACCCAGCGTTGGTGGGTATGACCACCAACAAAATATAAGCATGAAGGTGGAGGTAGCCTCTGCTTTTATTATTTATTGCACAATTAATCTCTTTAAAAATACAATTTGGTTATAATGCTAAGTGATAGGAATTTCTAATATCTGTATTTACAAATGTTGCTTTACGCAAATAAAAGAACCCGAGCCATCCTTGTTACACCTTGCATATATATTATTGCATCTGTGTGTGTTGGCTCGCGAGCATGGTAGTTGTGCTCATCCTCGCTCTTTCCCCAAACCCTCAGAAAAAGGAACCTGGGTATCCAGCGCATCAAGGATCCAGAAGTCTGAAGACCCGGGAAACGTTGAAGCGTAGTTTAGTCCTTAGCTGTTCTAGTCTCACCCCAGTCTAGCTGACTCCGTTGGTTCTTGTGTGCCTCTTATATTGTCCGAAGTTTTGGATAATATCAGACGACTACAGGTTCCCGATCACTTACTGCGGTAAGATGTGCCCTCACTGTTTGCTTAGTTGTTGCTTCCGCTATCTTTTGTAATGTATTCATTTGGTCTGTCTGGCCCTTATTGTAAAAATTGACCCGAAGCGGTCTATGTAAACTCTGATGTGTAAATTAATGAATGAAATAATTTTGCGCCATGTATGGTTTGATTCAGCAATGTACCTGTGGAGTGCTATCTACTGATCCGGTGAATAGCACAGTGATTTCACAGAGGATCCGGATGCAGAAATCCGGGGTCCGACAGAGTTGGTATCAGAGCATACGACTGTAGGAATCTTAGTTAGACTGGTCGAACCTAAGGACTTGAGCATTATTTTCAAAACCTAAGAAAAGTTTTAACAAAATATAACGTATTATTTGCTATTACTTACCCCTCTTAGTTCTCCACTTTTCTAGATTTCACTTGAGTTTTTACTCAGTCTGACTCCCGCTTGTTTCAAAAATTATAGATGACAACCCCTTCGTCCGATGGACCGTGGGATTTGTACTCTCACGAAGAAAATGGAGATGAGTGTGTGGAACTTCTTCGCCAATTCATGTACCCCCTGGACTACTACCGCAAGCATATCTTCAGAGGCCGAAAGACTCAAATCCAGGACCAAGAGTCATGGACCATGGAGGTTTTCCTCTATGCCAGAGAGGGTGAGTTCATAGCTCACACCTTTAGATCCGAGACCACTCACAGCAGCTGTGACGATGCAGTTCGAGACGCAGCATGCTTCGCCTGCAAACGCCTGAGCCAGATGCACATAGACCTTCTGCGGGAATCGCACTTCTACTACTATCTGCCTCTCCTGGAAGGACAATCCGACCCCGAAGTCTGCGTCATCGTGTGGGAATAGTTAGGCTAGTCTAGGTTGGCTAGCAGTGCTTGCATTAGCAGTTCCTTGGTTGCAAGTGCTTTTGTTTCCTTTTTTTGTAGACGTTGTGTCTGTATCCTGTGTCATGGCTTAGTATGGCCTATATGCTGTACTCTAGAAGTCGTGTAACACTTAACCCCTTTAATATAATGCAGCCATTCTAGACTTTGTATTGTATTTGATCGTTTTCCTCGTTTGGTTTTGAGTATCTTCTGTGTGCCATAGAGGGCCAGTGAACCCTCATATAAATCCTCCTAGCCTAACCTAGGTTGTTCTCTCAGATGGCACCAAAGAGACCAGCAGCCAAAGGAAGTGGTGTTAGTTGCAAAAGAAAGAAGTCAGTGCCAAAATCACAAGATAGCATCCCTCAGCAGCCAGTAAAGCTTGACAGCTCATCATCTCCTCAGTCAGTAGCCCAGCTACCAAAGGCTCCAACTTCAACTCCAACTCCGCTTTCCAATGGGAGTTGTCCCGCTGGACAGGCTGCAACGGTCAAACCCGCGGCTAGCTTTCACTGCTTTAGCTGCGGAGAAAAAGGGCACTATGCTAGTAGATGTCCCCAGAAAAAGCTTCGTCGTGCAAGTGGTGCAGAAGACGACAAAACAGACCCTGCCACCCGTCAACCTCAAGAATTACTCAAGGACAATGGTACCGTTACACTAGGAAGACCCCTGAAGGACAACATCTGCTTTCATTGCAGAAATTCGGGACACTTCGCCAACAGATGCCCCCAAAGAAAGCAAGACCAAGGAATCAAATGTCCCTATTGCGGCAACCCAGGACACCGCAAGAACAGATGTCCAAAACAGAAACATAAAGAGTCAGCAAAGAACATCGTCATCACCAACCTCAGCCTTGACAACGAAGAACTCCTCAAAGGTCCCAGCGAAAAGCAAGTTGAAGACCCGGAAGCCCCGCCAACTGTTTGTCTTGAATGTGGCATGTCAGGACATGTTGCCCAATTATGTCCTCCATTAAGACAAGATGCAAGAGGAGCATGCTTCACATGCGGGCAATATGGACACTATTGCTACTCATGCCCAGTGCCCTACTGTCCCCGCTGTGAGGAACACCATCAATCAGAAGATTGCCCTGTGAACCAAATAGCCTGCATGCGTTGTGGAGAAAAAGGACATCAGGCAGATCAATGTTCCAACTGCCCCAACTGTGGTAAGGATCACCAGCCAGGTGAATGCCCGATGAGTAAAGTCACGTGCTTCCTCTGTGAAGGACAAGACCACTGCCCCAAAGATTGCTTCTTGCGCCCAATTCTGACCAAGGCAATGGAGTTGCAAAGGACAAGTCTTCAAGTTGCCGCGAGACTCGTCGTAAGTAAGGATGGCAAGGATAACCAACTTCTGACTTCAAAAGAGAATAGTCAGGTTGTGCCAAAGTGTCAGAGTACCTCAGAAGAGATGGAAAGAAGTGAGGACCTTCTTCGCCTTCCCCAGCCTGCAGTGCGAAACCCAATCGCTCATCTTCGTTGTTTCAACTGTGGAGAAAGTGGTCATTTTGCCAGAAAATGCCCTCAACCAATCACCCCGAGAGAGTACAACTTAAGAGCAACACTAGCTCGAGGTCAGACTTCAGCACCAAGCAAAAGTCATCAGATTTCGCAAGCCCCAGAGCCCCTTCCATGCCAAGGCAATACTAAAGCAGCTGTGTTATAAAGGACAAGTTTCCTGACCGCCGTAAAGCTCATCATGAATGAAGTTAGCAAAGAAATCTAGTATTGAGCACCCTTCATTTTAAGGTGGGTAGCTAAACCGCTCAGAAGCATCAAGAATGTAATGAGTATGCTAAATTTGTACCAGCGCATGTTATGCTGGAGGTTTGCCCTCTTTTGTCAAAGAAGCATATTGTAAGGCTATTTTGCCAACCCCTTAAGTTAAAGGAAATCATGGTACCTGGTTTACCCGGAAGACCCTTATTTTGCTATCTCAGTAAATCCCCGAGTAGAGAATGCTATGGAAAATTTTAGGCTCCTAGCCAGCCTCCAAGTGCTGCAATCCAAACTTTGGACGTCATCTTAGAGATGGATTGGTTGGCCAGATGCCAAGGAATACTAAGTTGTACCAACAGAAAGATGGTACTCACTAAGGACTCGAAAACTATGATAAGGGTTAATAAGGACCGCTCCCCGGATTGGATCATGCAAGCCATAACCTCAAAGAGTATCACTGGAATCAACACCTGTAAGTTCAAGATTACCCGGAAAAGTTTGTCAGATGTTAACGACATGTTCCACGTCTCTTAGCTCAAGAAAAGCCTCAGAGTGCCTGAAGAAGCAAGCCAGACACCAGGTCCTCCGTCCCTGCAAGTTCAGTAAAGCAACCCCTAAGATCAAGAAGCCGCTTGGGATCGCGAAGACAAGTTGAAGTCCGACTGCACTTACATGTTTCTGAGCCACCCGAATCTCGGGGTCGAGATTCATTTTAAGGTGGGTAGGATTTGTAACACCCCGCTTTTCAGATAGCAAATAGCGTCGATTATTTCAATTTTGATTTTCGTTTGCCGCTTAAATTTCTAAAATTTTCGAGCTTCCCCTAAGCTCGGGTTTGTGTTTCAAACCTACTTTCAAATCCCAGACTCAAAATTCAAGTCAAATTTAATTTTTTCGAATTTTGAACCCTTTCCAAAATATTGCCCCCTTATTTTTGGGCCAGCCTCTCAATCTTGGCTCACTTATTTTTCTCCCCGATCTCCTTTTTCCTTCCCAAATCGGCCCGGCCTGCTTTTTCGGTCCGCCCGAACCGGCCCGGCCCAGTCTCCCGGCCCACCTCCTTTTCTCAACTCAGCCCAGCCCGCGGACGCTTTCCTGGCCAACGGCCCGCTCACCCCCTCCTTTTCCCCGGCTCGGCCCGCTTTTCCATTTCCCCGACGGCCTGCATTACCTCCTTCCGGCCCGTTCGCCCCGGCTCACCTCCGTTTTTACGCCCACGGCCGCTCGCCTTATCACTTTCTCTCTCCCGTCTCTCTCACGCCGCTCGCCCGCTCCTCTCTCTCCCCCCTTATCTTTTCTCCCCGCCGCCTCGGCCTCTTCACTCCGAGCACGTCGCCTCGCTCCCGTCGCCCCGCTCCCCTCTCGCTCCCTCGCGCCACTGGCCCTTCGTCTTCGCCGCTCTCCCCAGATGTGCCGCCTCTGCCCAGCTTCTTCTCTCCTTCACCAGGCCCCAGCCGCGCGTCGTCCCCAACTGCTCCTCTACCTCTCCGCCCCCACCGCCAGTCACCTCCACCTGCTCGCCTGCTCCTCCGCGCCTGATCCCCTGCTCCCATCAACGGATGGCCGCCCATACCTCCGTGACAACAGCTCTGTCCCCACGCGAGCATCCGCCGGTCCAAGCAGCGAAGCCTCGGTCCGAGCCATGCGTCGCCTAGGTCATCGCCTGCTCCGCCCGGTCCGTCGCCTCTCCGGTCAGCGCCAACGTCCCGTCGTCCCCGCCGGCATGGGCCGCCACTCCGTCGCCCATCTGGCTCGCTGACGCCCATGCCGCCGAGATTCGCCGGCGTCATCCCCTCCACCGGCTCCCTTCCCCTCCCGGCTATAAATGGCCCAGTGCCCTCCACCTCCTCCTTGCCTTGCTCCTCGCTCTCCCCAGGTAAGTGCTCCAAATCCCCGGTCCTTCCTTCTCCCCTGCGGCCATTGGGAGCTCACGCGCCTCGAGCCCGGTCGCCGGCGCTTGAGGCCTTGGCCGTGCCCGTGCCACCCCAACAGCGGTGCGGCCCTCGCCTCCCGAGGACCCGCTGGCCTGCGCCTTCCCCTGCGCCACCTTGGGCTCCGCCACCGACCTACCTCGGCCTCCCTTCCCATCCAGCAGCTCGGTAGGCTTCCCCACCTCCTCTCTCTTCCCCCTCCCTCCGGTCCTCGCTGCCTCTGTGTGGTCGTCGAGCCATCAGTTTTTGTAGCCGCTTCGGCCGCGCTACCACTCCCTGGTCCTCCGCTCCTCGGTTGCCGTTGTCGCCAAATGGCCGCCGCACCCGTCAGCTCCCGCCACCATCACTCTTGGCTCATTGCAGCTCCGGCTATGCCACCACCTCCCTCAGCCTCCTCACCCGGCCAGCATCCCATTTTGAGCACCCCAGATCCCCTCTAGCCTCCACCCACCACTGGCAGCAGTCGCCAGAGCCTTCCCCTTTCTCCCTGATTCTCCCCCTGCCGAGTGCTCTCACTGTGGCCGAACCTCCCCTCGGTAGCAGTGGCAATAGGATTATCAGCATTTGTTAGGGGTTGACAGGGATCATCAGTGGATCAGTGACTATTGTTAGTGATTGGAGTATCAGTATAGCTGGAAGTATCGATTATTGTCTGCAGTTTGTTGTTTCACCCAATCTGTGATGCTGAGGAGTGGTAACAATTTATGTATCGGACATTGAAAGTTTTATGTGCTAATCTGGCAATTTGAAATATCAGTGGAAATGTCAAAATTGTTAACAGAGATTTAGTTGTGATTGTTGTCTGTGGACTATGCATCTCCAATTATTGATTGTTGATTCATGATTATCGGTATTGTAGCCATTAATGTGTTTTTAATATATGTGTGCAATCCGACAATTGGAATCCTTTGGTAATGAATTGTTGTAACTAATTTTTGATCATCAGTTTGGCAGTGAGTGTAGTATTTTGTAAGTAGCATTTTGATTAATCTGTGTGTGATCTGGAAATCGAATATTTGTATAGTAAGGGGTGTTCTGTCATTTGGGTTATCTGTCAATCGAGTTGTTGTGTCGTAGAAGTTGCGATTATTTGTTATTCATCTGTTTCGATTGTCAGCGTTTGATTCGTAGTTGTTTCCCCTGTTCGTAGCGGGAGCATTGAGGTTGCAATCGATCCAACGATTAAGAAATATTGCCATAGATTAGTAGAATGTTTTGTTGGTAGTAAGTTGATTGTTGATTAAGTGTCTGTGATTACTGATCATCAGCATAAGTGTTTTGGCAGTAAGTTGAATTATTGCTTGTGATCCTGATTATTGGGGATAGCTTTAATCTTCAGTAGCAGTGTTGTCTATTGGATTTGTTAATCAATTGTTAGTTGTTGGTTAGTGATTCGTCCGTAGGTCAGTGATTGTTGGAAGTAATGATATTTAGTGAAAGTTGGAAGTATTGATTTGATCGCTTTATCAATTTGTATTGTTTGGAAAGGATTTGTGGTTTGGCAATGATTGGTAATCTGGCAATTGTATAGTTGGTAGTTGGATCTGTGTCTTGCTTTAGCAATAGGTTGTAGCAGTAAGTTGAGTAGCTAGCTTTTGAATCGATGAGTATTATCTGACAACTGAGATTGGGATTGAATTGCCATTGGATTATGTGTTGATCGAGTATTCTAGATTGGTATAGAACCGGTAGTTGAGTTGCTTTGTCGCCTGTCGAATGATAGTCTTGCAGTCTTCCGAATCCGCAGTAGAGCATTCCGGCAAAAGCTTCTTCGACCATACCCTCCTTTGTGTCCTCCCTTCGGGCAGATATTCTCTGTCATTCCTCCTGTTGCCCAATTGGACGTTTGGCTCTGCCAAACATTCCAGTGTCGTCCAAACCCTTCTCTCAAGCCCATCCTCCGCAATCTTTCTGAGGCTCT
The DNA here is from genome assembly GCA_036346395.1 of Hsuehochloa calcarea. NCBI lineage: Eukaryota > Viridiplantae > Streptophyta > Magnoliopsida > Poales > Poaceae > Hsuehochloa > Hsuehochloa calcarea. The sequence continues at coordinate 12,648,721 of CM070605.1, read as the reverse complement.
TGTGTTTTATTTGGTCTCTTGGATTCTTTGGATTTATTTGGTTTTTCAATCGTTATTGCGTAATTAGAAATCAAAGTCCAGAAGAATCGACGACTCCAGCAGATCCAAGATTCAAGCAAAGACGCCGACCAAGACTTCGAACCCATGTCTAATCAAGCTTTGAGTAAGATCAAAGCCTCGGTAAAATAGCCTAGGCGAGTCAACACTTTGATCATATTGATCCTACATTTTATGCACATTATGTTCTTTTAAAATATCAAATTGCATGCTTTAATTTTTATGCAAATGTATGTCAAACTTTCCAAGGTAGTTAAATGCCTAATTGCTGATTAATAAATTATTATCCCATTTCCTTGAAAATTGAACTCCGAATATCCTTATCACCCTAGTAAATATATGGTAACCCACTAGTTATAGGTCGTACTTAAACGCCATGCTAGACTTGTTTAAGTACCGGGGTAATTCTACCCCAAATCATCATCCTTTAATCATCATCAATTGTTTTGGGCAGTCATTGGGGAGAATAGTGGCCCAGTTGGATAATTTGTTTTATGCCTCTCCAAAACTCTAAAAATTTGCTAATACCCATCTGGGCGGATGGTAAGCTGGAGGGTAAATGGTTGGGTGCTAATGTAGCCCAGGATATTTTTGTGGATGGTATGTGGTAAGAACCGCCCAGATGATCTTAATGACTTAATCCTGTGATGACCTCCTATTGTAAAACAGTACAACCACAAGTCTATAATGGTGTCGACCTGGCTGACTAATTTGTGTCCACCATTGTGAGTTGCACCATTGGAGTGACCCACGAGCCGTGTTGCTGGCTAAGCCGTCGTGGAGACGGGTCGTGAGTTGGCTAAGCCGTCGTGTGGCGCAAGAGGGGTTTTGGGGGCATGGTTGACGCAGAGGGAGAGCGTAACCACTCTCAGATGACACCTTAGCGGGTGCAATGAACAATGAGGGATGCCTTGTAAAGGCCTTGTGATAATCTCCCCTTGATTCACATGTCTACGAAAATGTGTGTACATATCAAGCTGATTATCTCTTGTGGGTAAAGATGTACAATCTCTGCAGAGAATAAAAACTGTTCGAACAGTCGTGCCCACGGTCAAGGGCGGGCAAAGTAACTTACAAGATATAGTTCTATTTCAAAAACTTTTGTGGGTGGGTTGAAAATGTGCGGGGCTCACGTAGCCCTTGATTTGGATTTTCCTGGGTATTCTTACCCAGCGTTGGTGGGTATGACCACCAACAAAATATAAGCATGAAGGTGGAGGTAGCCTCTGCTTTTATTATTTATTGCACAATTAATCTCTTTAAAAATGCAATTGGGTTATAATGCTAAGTGATAGGAATTTCTAATATCTGTATTTACAAATGTTGCTTTACGCAAATAAAAGAACCCGAGCCATCCTTGTTACACCTTGCATATATATTATTACATCTGTGTGTGTTGGCTCGCGAGCACGGTAGTTGTGCTCATCCTCGCTCTTTCCTCAAACCCTCGAAGCAGGAACCACGAGTCATCAAGCGCATCAAGGATCCAGAAGTCTGAAGACCCGGGAAACGTTGAAGCGTAGTTTAGTCCTTAGCTGTTCTACTCTCACCCCAGTCTTGCTGACTCATTTGGTTCTTGTGTGCCTCCTATATTTGTTGGATTAATTGGGCTTGGACCTTTTTAATTTAGCAATTAATCAAATGAAATTCCTAGGTCCACATTAAAAAAAATTGATTAGTCCCATATGGAGAATTGAATGGGAGTTACACCACTTTAAAAGGTGGAAAGTGGTAACCCCCTTGTGCAATTGGAGAGAGCACACGCTGCCGCTGCATTTCCTCGCTTCGCTCGCTTCGCTTTCGCCTCGCCTGCGCCGCGCCGCGTCGCGCCCAGCGCCTTGTATTTGTGCGTGTGCGCGTGTGCGTGTCGCGTCGCGATGTCTGGCGTCTGCGTCGCGCTTGGCGTGTCGAATGCGGGCGCATTTTCTTTATCTATTGAAAATCGTCGATAAATATCATTAACGAATGGCTGCGGTTACTTTGAGTAATGGAGGCGATTCTTGGTGACTAATGTCTGCGATTACTAGTCTCTTCGTTTTTCTTTATTCTTGAGGAGGAGAATCTGAAAGGCTCTCTACTCCATAAAAAGATATCTGAGACTACTCTGTTAGTTCGGTTCTTGGTTATTCTTTGCTCTCTGCAATCTCGGTTGAGAACCTTGCGCGCGAAGGCTCAGGCGAGTAGGCCTCGAAACTCCGTCCGTCGAGTACCTTTCGGGTAGACGGGCGATCAAGTTTTTGGGGAGCGCATTAGTGCGACTGCTCATTCTGTGACTTTGTCTTCATCCTGGTGGTGAACTGCTCGCGATACTACACGGCGAACATCTTCCTGCATCACGCCTCGATCGACCACATCGAATAGGCCATCATGTCGACTGATGGTAACGACGCATCCGGTGTCACAGACACTGGCCCCGCCCGAGGGTATACCCTGAGAACTTTTCTGATGTTTTTGTTTCTGTGCGTTATGAATATGATAATAGGATCTGCTGTTATCCTGTTCATTAGCGAATATGAATACATCATTGTTGAATCACTCATGCTCTTGTTTGTCATGTTTTATATGCTTAACCACGGATTAAAATATGCGAAAATTGACTAGATCTTCATCAATCCAAAAACTTGATAGGTCTTTTTGGTAGTTGGCTTTTGCTGCGTCGCTTAAGCCGCACCCTCGGTTTGATGGTTCCAATTTTAAGAGATGGCGTGCACGTGCTATCTGTGGTTTCTTGCCATGGAATGTTTTCATGTTGCACAAGGCAAGCCATTGAGCCTCTATCTGCTTTGGAATGACGCATAAGTTCAATTTAGCGGATAACTTGTTTGAGGTGCACTTGTCAACATCTTGTGAGATAACATTGTGGATGTGTACATGCATTTGCCTACGGGCAAAGAGATGTGGGATGCACTTGAGGCCAAGTTCGGAGTTTCCGATCTTGGCGTGGTGTATGTCATGGGCAGTTCTATGACTACAAGATGGTCGATGACCGTTACGTAGTACAACAAGCTCATGAGATTGATTTGGCAAAGGAGCTTGAGCATAATAAGTGTGAGTTCTGGGACAAGTTTGTGGTGGCGAGTATTATCGCCAAGTTACCACCTTCTTGGTCGGATTTTGCTACCTCTCTAAAACACAAGAGGCGGGAGTTCGGATTGTTCTTGATCTCATTAGCACTCTTGGTGTTGAAGAGAAGGCGAGCAAAAGATACTCGTGGCAAGAAAGTTCTTTCTTGAGGAGGTTCTAGTGCCAATTTGGTGCGAGAAGAAGAACCCTCGGGCTATCCACAATAAGAAGAAAAATAAGCCTTTTGTCAAGCCTAAGGCTAATCTTGAGTTTAAGAAGAAAGACAAAGGAAAGGGCGGTTGCTTTGTATGCGGTGATTCGGCCATTGGGCTAAGGATTGTCGGACCGCAAGGATAAGCGAAGAAATCAGCCAACATGATTATTAGTAATCTTTGGAGGAACATCGAGTGCGGTAATTATTTACCTCTGATTCTCTCTGTTTGTCAATCACTGAGTGGTGGGTTGACTTGGTGCTAATATTCATGTGTGTCTTGATATTTCATTGTTTTCATCTTATCAGTGCATCGAGGTTGCTCCTTGTTGATGGGAGCGGATCGCATGCATTTGTTCATGGTGTTGGTATGGTCGATCGAAGTTTACTTGGGAAAGACCGTGCATCTGAAGAACGTCGCGACATGTCCCCTCTATAAAGAAGAATCTCGTCGTGGATCTCTCTGTGTAGAGATGGTTTTAGGCTTACATTTGAGTCCAATAAATGTGTCGTGTCCAAGTATGGAGCGTTTGTTGGTAAAGGTTATGAGAGCGGAGGTTTGTTTCGTTTCTCTTTGATGGATTCCTATAATAAAGTTGTGAACCATGTGTGTAGCGATGATGATGAATCTAATGTTTGGCATTCACGACTTTGTCATGTTAACTTTGGGTGTATGACGCGGTTAGCCAATATGAGTTTAATCCGAAATTCACCTTGGTCAAAGGTTCTAAGTGCCATACATGTGTTCAATCGAAACAACCTCATAAGCCTCACAAGGCGAGAAAAGAGCGAGAATTTGGCACCGTTAGAACTCATTCATTCCGATTTGTGCGAGATGAATGGCGTGTTGACTAAAGGTGGAAAGAAATATTTCATGGCGCTTATAGATGATTGCACTAGATTTTGCTATGTGTATTTATTGAAAACAAAAGATGAAGCATTTGATTTCTTTAAGATCTATAAAGTGAGGTAGAAAACCAACTTGAGAGAAAAATCAAGCGGGTAAGGTCGATCGTGGGGAGAGTATTTTTCAAATGAGTTTACTTTATTTTGCGAGGAACATGGAATTATTCATGAGAGGGCGCCTCCTATTCTCCCGAATCAAGCGGGGTTGCGAAAGAAAGAATCGCACTCTAAGCGATTTGGTTAACGCCATGTTAGACAACTGCGGGACTTTCTAAGGAATGGTGGGTGAGGCTATATTGACCGCGTGTCATGTCCTGAATAGAGTTTCTACAAAGAATAAAGAAGTAACACCATTCGAGGAATGGGAAAAGAAGAAGTTGACTCTCTCATACTTGCGCACCTGGGGATGTTTGGCAAAAGTTAACGTGCCAATTGTCAAGAAGCGCAAACTTGGACCAAAAACCGTAGATTGTGTATTTCTTGGTTATGCTATGCACAGCGTGGGTTATAGGTTCTTAATTATAAAAACTGGAGTACCTGACATGCGTGTTGGTACAATCATAGAGTCCAGAAATGCTACATTTTTTTAGAATGAATTTCCTATGAAATATGATGTACCTAGCTCATCTAGTCAAGTACCTATAATTTCCCTTGATTCTTTTGTGCCGATAGAACATGTTGAACAAACGCCTATGGAAAATCCTGAGGAGGATAACAATGAAGTTACTCGAAAGAGTAAGAGACAGAGGATTGAAAAATCTTTTGGTGATGATTTCATTGTATACCTCATGGATGACACTCAAGAACCATTGAAGAGGCATATTCTTCTCACGGCCGACTCTTTGGAAGGAAGCGATGCAGTGAGATGGATTCTATTATGTCTAATGGAACTTGGGAGATCGTTGGCCGTCCTTATGGGTGTAAACACAGTAGGATGTAAATGGGTTTTCAAGAAAAAGCTTAGGCACGATGGTACAATTGAAAAGTACAAGGCAAGGCTTGTGGCCAAGGGTTATACTCGAGAAAGAAGGCGAGGATTTCTTTGATACTTATTCTGTTGCTCGATTGACCACAATTCAGTACTACTTGCCCTGGTCGCTTCTTATGGTCTTCTCGTTCATCAAATGGGCGTTAAGACAGCTTTCCTAAATGGAGAGTTGGAGGAGGAGATTTATATGGATCGACCAGACGGGTTTGTGGTAGAAGGTCAAGAAGGAAAGGTGTGCAAGTTGTTAAAATCTTTGTATGGCCTAAAACAAGCACCTAAGCAATGGCATGAGAAGTTAACGAGAACTTTGACATCTCTTGGATTTGTTGTGAATGAAAAAGCGGATGTGTGTACTATCGCTATGGTGGGGAGAAGGAGTGATCTTGTGCTTGTATGTTGATGACATCTTGATTTTTGGGACCAATCTCAATGTGATTGAGGAGGTCAAGGACTTTCTGTCCAAGAGTTTTGAAATGAAAGATTTGGGAGTGGTGATGTAATTCTTAACATTAAGCTATTGAGAGGAGGTGATGGTGGGGTTACACTTGTGCAATCCCATTATGTGGAGAAGGTCTTGAGTCGCTTTGGTTATAGTATTTGCAAGCTGTTTCTATTCCTTATGATCCTAGTGTGTTATTGAGGAAAAACCGAAGAATAACAAGGGATCAATTGAGATACTCCCAAATTATTGGCTCATTGATGTATTTAGCTAGTGCTACGAGGCCTGACATCTCGTTTCTTTGTGAGCAAGCTAAGCCGATTTGTTTGAATCAGGAGATGATCATTGGCGTGCTCTTGAGAGAGTGATGCGCTATCTAAAGGCAACCATGAGCTATGGCATTCACTATCTTTGGGTACCCAAAAGTACTAGAGGCGTGATGATTCAAAGCTGGATCTCGATCTTGATGAGATAAAAGCCACAGTGGATATGTGTTCACACTTGGAGGTGGTCTTTGTTTCTGGAAGTCTTGCAAGCGAGACCATCTTAACGAGGTCAACAATGGAGCGGAACTCACGGCGTTAGATACCGCCATGCTTTGTTGAAGGCGAGTGGCCGTGGACTCCTTATAGATTTGCGGTGGTTGAAAAACCGTCTGGCTATCCTAATATTTGTGATAATCAATTGTAATTATCAAGGTGAGCAGTTCTAAGGACAACATGAAGTCATCTAGGCATGTTAAGAGGCGGTTGAAGTCTGTCGAGAAAAGTGAAAAACTCGGAGTGATAGCTGGACTATGTCGAACGACTAAGAATCTGGCCGACCAATTTACAAAGGGTTTATCACGTAATGTGATAGATAGTGCATCAGTGAGATGGGCTGAGACCCACGTGAGTCATACCACAGTGGTAACTTTGTTCTCGTGATCGGAGATCCGTGAAGTAGAATGATGAAACAATTTGTTGGTTGGTGGGAGGAGAGACCTTTACAGGACTCATTTCTTCAATGATGCGCTTCTTTCCTATTACGTATGGTAGGTTGGTTTTACCTTAATGTGATCAAGTGGCTTATTTAAAGCGAGAGATGTCGGCCTCTGAGGACATCTTAGAAGGAACACACCTATATGAATTCATTCTTGGTCACGATCTATGAGATTTGGGTGATCTCTAGATACTCATGAATAGGCACAGGTATGACCTATCGCTCCAACGGAGGGATGCTTTAGGCGACCTAGTACTAGTAAAGGAATTAGGTAAAACTTGTTCACACAAAGCTGTCAATTCAAGGCATAGTCCATTGTTGATTGTGGATGAGTGTAACTTCTTTCCTAGGTGGATGTTCAACAACAGTCTCCATCGAAACACTGGTATATCAAAACAACGGCGGGATGAGAGCATTTCTTGTGTGCCTTGAAATTTAGTGGGGATTGTTGGATTAATTGGGCTTGGACCTTTTAATTTAGCAATTAATCAAATGAAATTCCTAGGCCCACATTAAAAAAATTGATTAGTCCCATATGGAGAATTGAATGGGAGTTACGCCACTTTAAAAGGTGGAAAGTGGTAACCCCTTGTGCAATTGGAGAGGCACACTGCTTAGCGCTCGATCCTTCGCCTCGCCTCGCCCCGCTGGCGCCATGCCATGCCGCGCCTTGCGCCAGCGCCAAGGCCAGCGCCGTCTTTATCTTTGTCTTTGTGCGTGTGCGTGTGCGTGCGTGTGCAGCGTCGCTTGCCTTGAGCGTGTCGAGTCTTGCGGCGCGTTTTCTTTATCTATTCAAAAATCATCAGTAAATATCATTAACGAATGGCTGCGGTTACTTTCGAGTAATGGAGGCAGTTGTTGGTGACTAATGTCTGCAGTTACTAGTCTCTTCGTTTTTTGCTGTTACTGAGGAGGAGAATACAGAAAGGCTCTATAGATCAAGTTTTTGGGGAGCGCATTAGCGCGACTGCTCATTCTGTGACTTTGTCTTCATCCTGGTGGTGAACTGCTCGCGATACTGCACGGTGAACATCTTCCTGCATCACGCCTCGATCGACTACATCGAATAGGCCATCATGTCGACTGATGGTAACGGTGCATCCGGTGTCACGAACCTTGGCCCTTGAGGGTATACCCTGAGAACTTTTCTGATGTTTTTGTTTCTGTGCGTTATGAATATGATAATAGGATCTGCTGTTATCCTGTTCATTAGCGAATATGAATACATCATTGTTGAATCACCCATGCTCTTGTTTGTCATGTTTTATATGCTTAACTTCTGGATTAAAATATGCCGAAAATTGACTAGATCTTCATCAATATTGTCCGAAGTTTTCGGATAATATCGGACGTACACGGGTTCCCCAGTCACTTGCCTGCGGTAAGATGTGCCCTCACCTGTTTGCTTTCGTTGTTGCTTCTGCTATCTTTTTTAATGTATTCATTTTGCCTGTCCGGCCCTTATTGTAAAAATTGACCCGAAGCGGTCTATGTAAACTCTGATGTGTAAATTAATGAATGAAATAATTTTGCGCCATGTATGGTTTGATTCAGTAATGTACTTGTGGAGTGCAATCTACTTATCCAGAGAATAGCACAGTAATTTTACAGAGGATCCGAATGCTGAAATCCGGGTCCGACATTTTTTCATCCATGATGGAGAGTAGACATAAAATTCTTTGCTGATATCGCACAAAAGAGCAAGGATTAGATTCCCATCCCCTTTGCTTGTCTTACGAGTATGGCATAGATCTTCTCTAGTGCGGTCCTAGATCTAGCTAGCTCCCTAAATTCTTTGCCCTTGCTGTGACCACCACCACCACCACTGGGAATCAGTTCTTGCTCCGGGTTGCTGGAAAACATATTTCCGATTCTTCTTTCGAAGCATTCTTAGTTTCGTTGGCTAACTGTGGATGCTTAACCATGAGTTATGTATTGAACCCATGTTCTAAATACATAAGCAAAAACAAGTGGAAATATATTTGCGTTTTTGGTTTTAATATTATGATAATTTATTATATATTATTTTCAAAATATCATAGCTATCATATAATTATTAAAAGTTTATTCAAATTTATTGACCATTTTTAGTTACTTCAAGTATGCACAGTCACACCTTGAGACACAAGAAAACTGTAGGAGCCATGAATATAGCTCATTCTTCGATCTCTTTGTGTGAGTACATGGCCAAACCATCCTACTAAGTAATTAAGGCGGTAAGGGTATGTACAATGTAAGATGTTTATATATAGATGCTTAAAGAGAGGGGATATAGTCATATCATAAAACACCTATGTAAAAGTTATTTCTTCCAATGCAAGTATCTCTTTTGTAAGTGATTAGATTGTTGTATTATTATTTTTATTAGATATAGTTATATACATAGTTATCTATTAAGCACCGGTGTCTAATTAAACATCAATGGTGCAAAATAAACATCTTATTTATCCTATGTGATAAAAAATTAGTTTTTATTTACTAAACTTTTATCTAAATATCTACATTGTACATGCTCTGAGACGACAACTGAGGCGCCTACCAACTGCCTTGATGCCTTGGCGCGTCTAAGAGGCAATTCCATTTCTCCTCCTCTCTTGAACGGAAAGGGGATAATGGGATGGCGGCAGAGGAATTGCTGGCAGCAATGGAGAAGCAGAAGAGGAGAGGATGGTCGCCAGTCTGAAAGGAAGATGAATAAAGGAAAAAGGAAAGATGCTCCGGAATGAAGAGGAATAAAGGAAAAAGGAGAGGATGGTGTAAGACTGTGGAGGATCCCCATGGGTTCCTAATATAAGGTGATGAGTAATGTGAACCTTGGTTAAGTGTTTGTGGAGTTAGAAGAGGAACGGGGTTGAATAGGCGTCACCAAAATAGGATCACCAAAACCTTTTCTCCAAAGAGTGCACACTAGAAGTTCTTACCCTCAAACAGCTACTGCGCAAGCTGCAAGAGTGTGGATATCATAGAGATATGCTCACGATCTCAGGGTGATGAGACAATTGGAATTTGCTTTGGAGGTTTGTCGAAATACATGTTTTCAGCAAGTGTTAGGAAAATCGGTAGTACCGGCGTGTAAGGTGCGGTACTACCTCAGAGCGGTATGACCGCAAGTGAGTTGGCGGTACTTTCGCATTGCGGTAATACCAGTTGATTGCGGTATGTTTTTTTTCCAGAGAAGTTGTTTTTGGGGAGTTTTGGATTTCCTTGAGAATCGGTACGACTGCAGTTATATGAGCGGTACGACCGCAGGTGAGGTAGTACCGACCTTTACATGGCGGTAATACCGATTCTGTTTCAAAGTTCGGCCAACTTGGATAATTGGCTATGGGTTAGAACAAGTTCATGGGTTCCAGTGTATATGTGTTGCATGATGCATGTTTTGGACTAACGTGGCTCAAGTTGTGAAGAACTTGTTCCCGAAATCGATTTCTTTGTCTGTTGTTGTGCAGGTTACTTGGAGGTCATCGATGGTCAACGGCGAGGATGATCAGGACTAAGCTTGGAGAGCTGAGGTTCAGAACAATCTAGGATGCCGGGTGAGGTCAATGGACTCAAGTGTGGCGCGGAATGGATAAGGATGACCGAATGGGCAGTTCGGTGCGACGGGTTGGATCAAGCGGCGCAGGGGTCGGTGCTAGTGCCATGGGGGTTTCGGTGGGAGCCGGACGGGAGAGACTTGCTGACATGTTGAGAGGCGTTGATCAATCTACACGTGGCGAAGCAAGCGATTGCTTCACCAAGATTGGACTCGGTCTGCGCAGAAGGATCGAGAAGGGGTATTTTGGTAATTTCACCAAATACCGCCTTGGTCGCCTCTTGGCTAAACCGCGGCGCAAGACGACGCAAAAAAGTGGTTTATATCAAGAAATAATGGAGACGACGCTTTAAAATGCGTGCGTGAGTTAAATCCATTTGTGAGTGGGCTTAACGTGTGCCCAATGGGTATAGTCTTCTAGAAGTTAGGCCTCACTATAAATAGGAGGAGGTGCTGTCCAGCAGCCCCCCAGGCCTTATATGCAAAAATCCTAGCTTGTGTTGTTAGGACTTGGAGAGGAAAGTGAGGTTCTGAGGTTCTAGAGATGAAGTGAGTGTGTGCTCTTTGGTTGAGTTTTGTCCTCCAGGATAAAGTGGATGTAAACATCACTAGGTCGTGAATCAATCGAAGCAAGTTTCTCTAAGATGAGTTTGTTCATGTTCTTACTCTCTTTTGATGATTTTGATGTCTTGTTGGTTTTCCCTCGAGTCTTTGTGGTGATTTGGGTTGTAGTGACATGTGGGAGTGCATCTAAGACCATCTTGGTCATTCTTTACCCACGAGCAAGATTTAGATCATGTTTTGCTTTTTGACTCAGTTTTGAAACAAACTTCATTGAGCTGGAAAAAGGTTGAAACTTTGACGTGGATCTTCTCAATCTCTGATTGGAATAGGTTTTGAACCTTCTAGAGAAGTTTTGTTTCAAGTTTCGGAGAGTTTGGCCAAGCGGATCAAAAGTTGTGCCAATTTTGGTTTTCGTCGGCATGCTGCTCCAGGATAATCGGTAGTACCGCTTTTATACCTGCGGTAGTTTCGATTATCGGTAGTACCGCCTTTATACCTGCGGTAGTTTTGATTATCGGTAGTACCGCCCACTTGCTTGCTGTAGTACCGGTTTCCCTGATTCTTCATCAAATCTCAGTGGTTTCTGTTGCCATGCTTTGAGGGTTGGAGTGGATTCAACATAAGTCATCCACTGTGCTTATCTATTGATCTTCATAGCTCTCATAGCTATTAGAGTGAAATATGTGTTGAATCCAATTTTAAGAAAAAATTGATTGAGCTCCCATTCACTCCCCCTCTAGTCGCCTTTCCGATCCTACCAAGAGGTAGAACCAAGAACAGAACAAAAATTAACATGGATCAAGTCCTGGCACCGGTGGACCATCCACGGTTGACCAACCAACTATCCGCAACCCCTGAGCTTGACAGTCTGCACGCATGTCACAGACCGCGCAGACCCTGACAGAACAAAGGAACTGAAAGGCCAAAACAAGAACTCACAGATCCAAAGCCTAGAATACTTTATACACATATAGTAGATCATTCAAAATAAGTAACTCGAAAATATCCACTACCAGAAACCCACCTCCACCATGTTCATGCATGAACCATAAACAAGCATCAGAGCATGAGTCAAGCGAAACATAAAGACCAGAATAACAAAAATTGGGAAAAACAAATCGGGAGTAATTTCTAGAACCAAGCTAAGGCGGCCAGAGGCCGAGCCAGCCATAGGAGGCGTAGAGGGGACCAGGCGACCGGGCGGCGCCATGGAGGGTCGGGCCACCAGGGAGCCAACTGAGAGAGCTAGTGAAGAGGCGTCATGGGAAATGAAGGGAGGAATGAGGAAGCAAGTAGAAGAAAGAAAAGGAGAAGAAGCAAAGAGAGGGAAGCAGAAAGCCAGGAGTCTCTAGCGTGCAGGTGGAGGTGCCAGATCTGGGGGAGGAAGTGGGGCGTTGGTGCGGGAGGAGGAGGCCGCGGGAACCGGAGAAGGGAGTCGCAAGATCCAAATCAGGCCAGGACCGAGGGAGGAGGAGGTCGCCAGGGAGGGTGAAGGAGGAAAGAGGAGGACGGCGATGCCGGAGGAGGGAGTCGAGGAAGGAGGAGCCACAGTGGCTGAGCAGGAGGGAACCAGAGAGCTGGGCGCCGGGGGGGGGGCAGCAAGAGGGAGAAGGAGGAGGAGGGTGGGGAGGCGGCTGAGGGGACTGGGGATGTAGGGTTAGCAGCGGAAAAAGGCACGACAGGGAAAAAATGGCACGGCCAATTGCCCTTTCTTTCCCGAGTGTTTCCGTTTTTAGGCACTCTGGATTATATTTCACCACGTCCAGACTGTGTTGAGATCCTATTTTTATGTATACGACTGCTGCCTCCCGTCTTGATCTCCCGAGTGTTATGGGAAACACCCGAGAAAGTTATTTCTACCGAGTACTGACTTCCCGTCTCTGGTGTCCTATGAAACCTCCCGAGTGTTTTCGTCTAGACACTCGGTAAACATATAGGCACTTGGGAACTAAGCAGTTTCTAGTAGTGTATGCTTTCTACCATATTAACAAGTATGGACATTTTATGATATAATGTAAGTGTACTTCAATTTTGTCAGAATAAAAGTATTACTATCTAGCTCGCATGCTACATTTAGACGTTCCATTAGTATTTGGATAACCAGACTTTAGACGCACTACATGACAGTACAGACACATACGCATGGTTGAAATCATTTACATAACACTGTCAACGGTAAAATTGAAAATAATACGCAGGCTCTAAAAACAACTAATAACATTGGATTATTTAGCATCTTTGATGACTTAAGTTGTGATACCACACAAAGGAAGCACCAAGGTGAGCAGAGTTACAAGAACAACAAATACAATAAAAAAAGTATATACCACAAAGTTTAGATAATATAAGTTAACTAGATATCATAAGCTCAAATAAGAATCTCGCTAGCATACTAAGAGGGCAGGCAGGCATTTTTTTTTTTTTAAAAAAAGCATCTCTACCCTGGAAGACTGCTCCCCTCACTTCTATTCCTGCAGAAAATATTCATGAAGAGAATTAGACATGTTAAGAATAATATAAAACCAGTGTGTCAAGGGAAGTATGGTAACTCACTGTACCATGTGAATTGTTTTCATTAAGTTGTGATATGGATTGAAAAAAAAAACAATCATTGAAAGTTATGATGAAATTGGAACTCCAAATGAATATGCAAGTATTTCTCAAGTTGAATTAAGATCAAATGAATGGGGTGGCTCTTCAGGCAGCAGGGCGAGTGCGTATTTGAATCTGTTTGAAGCGTTTGCTGTTTCTTAAGAGTGTGTGTGCGCGCGCTCCTGCGCGTGCAATATCTTCTTCGTTATTTGTCATTGAAATCAGTGGCTTTCCCCGAGTGGGGGAGTCTTGTAGTTGGGGATGTTGGTTGGTTGGTTTTGTTTCCTTCATTTGAATGGAAATAGTTTTTGCATATTAAAAAAAGGTGCAGGTGTAATGGAAATCAATGATCAAAGACACCTTGGAGTTATGGAGAAATCACATCCCTCGCAAGCTCGCTATGCTACCTGATTTTGTGGATTCAAGAGTTTCACTGCTATGCGGATTTTTATACCAAAAAAATAAAGGAAAATGCTCACTTTTCAACCCTTAGCTATGACCTGAGTTGGTTTTTCAACCTGTAACTCTAAAATTGTTTACTTTTCATTCTCTAACTCTCAAAACCGTTCAAAACACCCCCCTCGAGCCAATCCACAATGGTTTTCGTCTGATGGGCACCCAGGTGGCGATGGTTTTGACACATAAGTGATTTTAGGATGATATTGCAATCAGTTTATTATAAAAAAGATGATTGGGCCCACGTGTCATCAACTAACAAAGAAAGATGACGCGACACCCTTCCTCATCTCTCCTACTACCCTCCCAAGCCGCCGCCTACTCGTCTTCCTCCTCTTCGAGCATCACGCTTGACGCGAGCTCGAGATAACCATCCACAAGGTCGTCACATGCGTGTGAGCTCCAACACTTGTTGTCATCCTCATTGCCCACCGTGCGCGCGCCGAATCTGGTGGAGTACAGAGGCGACACAGCGACCGTGTCCTCGGCCTCTTCGTTGGCGATCGGAGCAGGCAGAGGAGGAAGTCCAGCAACCAGCGCACCCGGATCTGGGGAGGAAGGGATAGTGGGGTTGGCGCGGGTGGAGGGAAAAGGTGGCGGCGGCGGCCCAGGGCTCAACGACACTGCTTCTTCCTCATGGCTGACGAAGATTCCAGCTATACTGCCACTTCTTGTTGGAGCTTCATCCTCCTCCCTTCCCCTATCTCCTTATCGTGTGCTATGATTGTCCGCTGTCCACCAGAGTCACTGTCTACTGAGCACCACCACTCGTGTGCCTGATGCAAGGGAGTGGCGGCGTTGGTCGCTGGAGTTCAGGGACGAGTGTAGCAATGGTGGAGTTGGGGCATCACACTACTACAAAAGGCTAATACTGGATGCCTCATCACACATAGTTCATCAAAATCATCTGTATTAAATACAATCATAGACGGTTTTAGTTTAGAGACCGTCTTTGTTACTGGCTACACTAAAAACCGTCTATGAAGAGGTAATATCACAGATGGTTCGTGTTGAAAACCATCTGTGAAGTATCACAGACGGTTCTGTCAAGGGATGACAGGATGAGTACTGGGAGCGGAGGCGGAAGGGAAGAATCAACTCAGGAGGATGAGGATTGTGTCGGGACGCCATGGTGGATGAGACGGATGAACAGTCGTGGTGAACAGTACTACGATGAACAGTACCGTAGTGAACAGGGTATGGTGCAAAGGGGATTGGGTAACTCCAAATCCTTTACCGATTTTTATTGATGCATATGTTGCGTATATAAAGGGATACAAACTGACTTAGAAGGTATTATCCTTCCTAATGCAATAAAGACTAACTTGGAAGGTATTATACTTCCTAATGTAAACTTCCCTAATGAGACTTTCCTATAGTAAACTTGCCTAATTGCAATTTCCTAATTTGAGGATTCCAAAACTGCCGATAGGGCTGGCTGCACCTTCTCCTAAACTACCGCACATGACATCTCTCCCTTCGTTGACAAATAGCTTGTCCTCGAGCTGAAAAGAGGGATAAGACGCTCGAAACGCGATAACGTCCTCCCATGATGCATCTACAGTGTGAAGTCCTTCCCATTGAACCAGAATTTGCCACTCATCTCGAGACAGGTGGGCACGGAGCACCGTGGTCGGCATGGGAATAACTTAGCCATGAAGGAGGAGGGGTGGCAATGGTGGTAGCTCGTGAGGAGGAAGGCCTTCATACGCTTGAAGGAGATTCACATGAAAGACATCACGTAAGCGTGCAAATGGGGGCAAGTCCAATTGGTACGCAACCTCATTGATCTTAGAGAGAACGCGATACAGGCCATAGTCAACGCAGAAACACCAAGATGCATCCTTCTTCTTGACCATGAGCACAGGCGCCGAAAAGGCCGAGCAGCTGCGCCGAATGATGCCTTGCTCCAACATTGCGATGCATTGGCGCTCTGACTTGTCCTTTTGAGTAGCCAGGTATCGGTATGGCCGAACCACCACCGTACTGGTACCGGGGAGGAGGTGGATGCGGTGGTCACGGCCGCGTGGAGGTGGAAGGCCACGAGGCGCGTCGAAAACTGGTGTGAATTCCGTGATTAGCTCCTCCATGAGATCTCCCATGGCCGAGGTGGAGTGGAGATGTGCTGGCCGGGATGGGGCCATGCCGCGCTAGATGATCTCTCGGTCTTAGCATTGGAAGTGCATCGTTAGGAGGTTGAAATCCCAGACAATCGATCCTAAGAAGCGGAGCCACTAGACCCCAAGGACGATGTCGATGCCGCCCAATGGTATGGTGCGCAAGTCGAGGATGAAGTGTTCCTGGTCGATGGAGAGGGGTGTCGCGTAGCACACCCCGCCGCTCGCCACCTTGTCGCCGTTCGCCACGGCCACATAGAGGCTCGTGTGTGGCACCAATGTCAGCCCAACCTAATCGACGAGTTCCGCGGCGATGAAGTTATCGGTAGAGCCAGAGTCGATCAGGGCTATCAATTGGATGCCACGGATCATCGCCGAAAGCTGCATCATTTGAGACTTGCGAATCCCGGTGAGGGTGAGGAGGGAGGTGGTGGCGTCCGCGTCCCCCTCCTCGAGGTCGTCATTGTCCGGCTCAACCTGCAACATAAAGATCGTTGACAGAAACGCTGGTGGCCTGTAACAAATTTCTCGTCACAGTTGTAGCAAAGTCCCTTGCCACGACGTTCTTCCATCTCAGTTGGCATGAGGTGCTTGAACGGCTTGGGCGAGCCTGACGCCCCCATGGTCATCACCGATGGTGTCGTTGAGCCATCCTTCGACGCACCAGATGCGGTAGGCCGCGGTTGGAAAGGTCGGGAGCTCGCCATCTTTGAGATTGGTAGGGATGTCGCTGGCTCCTGGGGTAGCAAGGCAAGACATTTGTATGCTCTAGCGAGGTCCATGGCGACCTCCAGGTTGGTCGGCCTCTGGAGTTCGACTTTTGTCTGTAAGGGCTCACCAAGTCCCACCGTGAAGAGCATCACCTGTGTTCCTCGTCCAAGTGGTCGCAACGAGCGAGGGTTAGAAAATTTTCGGTGAAGTCTGCCACTGATGATGTCCGCCAGAGGCTCGTCAGGGCGCCTAGCGGATTGGGGTGTGTGAGCATACCGAAACGACGATGGACGAGGTCGGTAAAGTGTCGCCAGTTAGGCATACCATCCATGCACTCCACGCGCATGTACCATAGATGTGCCACACCTATCATGTGGTACGTAGCGAGCCACACCCGATCTTCCATGGGTGTTTGTTGGGTACGAAAAAATTGTTCGCAGCGGTTGATCAATGGTATTGGATCCTCCTTGCCGTCGAAGGACGGTAAGTTGAGTTTGATGTAGCGCGACGGGTTCCGAGGCTGCCCGGCTCCCGAGGCCGCGGCATGAGATGGCGGAGGGCGGGGAGGCAATGTTGTAGGGGCGATGCTCGAGCCTGCGTGGGTGAAAGCATCTAGGCCCCTAAAAATTGTATTTTGGTAATTAATGACTTTATGTGAATATGGGACTAACATGTTTGTTGAAGTGATTACAAGGCATAGTCCCAAATGACAAAGTGAATCCAAGGAGCTGCATGACAAAGAATGTTGAAAAGATGGAGTTGATCTCAAAGACAAGGTATAAATAGACTAGGACCCCTTTCAATTTTACCGGTCTTTGGAGTATGGAGGAAGACGGATTATAGGATAAATGTCGTACTATTAAGGGAGCTTGTCTAGTAGCTTGAAAGCATCTCATTATGCCTTTGGATCAACTTAGGATCATGCATGTTCTTTTGGTTTGGTTTAAAAGAAAATTCTTTCTCTCGAACACAATCGGAAGTTAGGCATGTATCTTTGCGGAACTTCCATTGTCTGTTGCTCGAAAAAGCTGCGGCTTGATTTTTCGAGCATCCATTTGGGACTTAGCCGATTTCTCAAGTGCGGAAGTTCGCAATGATATGGCGGAAGTTCGATTAATCGGTTCTCGAAATATGTGCGGTCGAATTTTTCGAGAGCATCCGTTTTGGGACTTAGCCGATTTCTCAAGTGCGGAAGTTCCGCAATAATCTGACGGAAGTTCCGATTAATCGGTTGCTCGAAATATGTGCGGTCGGTTTTTTCGAGAGCACCCTTTTTAGGGACTTAGCGTTTTGCGAGTGCGGTAGTTCATTGTGGAAGCGGATCTTAGATTAATCGGAAGAACCGAAATCTAGTTGGCGGAAGTTCGCACATAAATCAACGGCTAGTTGAGCATTTAATGCTCCTTTGTAATGACCGTTCTGTGCACTCGATTGAAGGCGGAAGTTCGCACTTTGTGCTCTGAAGTTCGATTTCCACGAGTTTTGCTGATTTTACGCATAACGGTCATATTTGGTTGTTGGGGTATAAATACACCCCACCAGCTCAGGGCGTGTTGTTGAGCATTCATTCAATTCATTTGAGCCTTGAGCACTTCTCTCACTCCTCATTTACTCTCTTTGCACACATTTGTGAGGTAGTGAGCAAGAACAAGAGCATTGCATTCTTAGTTGATCCATTGGCTCTTGATTGTCGTCAAGTGAAGTTCAAGTTCTATTCTCTTGGTGCTTGTCGGCACCTAGACGACTTGGCGGAGATTGCTCGGTGATCTCTTCAAAGAAGCTTGTGAAGAGACCCGTTGCCGGTTGTGATTGGTCGGTGTTCACCAACTCCGGAGAGGAGGAAGAACAACCTAGTGATCGAGGGTAGGCTTAATTTGTGGAGCCGGCTTGAGTGATCAAGCTTCCTCAACGTGGACTAGTGAAGATCGACAAATCTTCGATACCATGTTAAAAACCTCCTTATCCTTGTGCGGTTAATTCTTGTCCTTATTTATTGCACTTATTTTTGTAGCTCATAGATTGTGATAAATATCTTTGATTAGAGTATCTTGCTAATTTCGGTAATTTGATCAAGAAAATTTAGAAACCTCCTATTCACCCCCCTCTAGTCAGTTATCCTTGATCCTACAAGTGGTATCAGAGCTTGGTCTCTCTAATTTTAGACTTAACCGTCTAGGAGAGAAAAGGATGGCTAGCGAGGGAATGTCTATAGGCAAGGCTCCTCTATTTGATGGATCAAATTATTCTTATTGGAAAATTAGAATGTCAATTTATTTAAAGGCCATGAGCCCAAGCGTATGGAGAATTGTAAGTGAAGGCCGTTATGGCACTTGATCCCACACCCCACGGATCAAGGCGAGCGAAACTCTCACCTCAATGCTCAAGCTATGAGCAGCTCTCTTTGGAGCTTTAAGCGGATGAGTTCAACCGCGTGAGCAACCTTGAAGCTGCTCACGAGATATGGACTACGCTCTCGAAATTCATGAGGGCACATCCACGGTTAAAGAAGCCAAATTGCATAGGCTTAGGATCAAATATGAGACATTTACAATGTTGCCTCAAGAGAGTATCACGAAATGTACTCTAGACTCAACAACATTGTAAATGAGCTCAAGGGTCTTGGTACTAATTTGCTTGATATTGATGTTGTGCGCAAGATGCTTAGGGCTCTTCCGAGCAAGTCTGAAGTGTTGGTGACATTATTTCTCAACTCTCCCGAGTTGCCAAGGATGACACCAACCAGGGCTTGGGAAATCTAATCACAAATGAGCTTTACAAAAGGACAAGGAAGAGCTCATAGAGTCAACTTCTTCAAGAAAGAAAGTTACCGCTTTTAAGGCAAAAGCGGAATCAAGTGATGAAGAAGATGAGGATGAAGACTCAGGAGAATTTGCTCTCCTTGTGAGAAGAATGAAAAAGTTCATGAGGAGCGGCCTCATAGAAGCTTCAATTTCGATAAGATTGCAATAGGGCAATCATCAAATGAAAAGAAGCGCTATAGCAACATTCGTTGCTATGAGTGTGATGAGAAGGGTCACATTGCTTCTCATTGCCCAACCAAGAAGGATGACAAGGGTAAGTCATCAAAGAAGAAAGAATTCAATGGAAAGAAGAAGCTTTTCAAGAAGCTTCACAAGGATGGCAAGAATGAAGCCCATATCGGAGAATGGGACTCAGACAAGGAGTATTGGATTCGACTCGACTCAGATATTGAGGGGTCCTCCAAGATGAGAGGACTTGTCGGTATTGCCATCAAGGAGGCTCCATCGCTATTTTCTACTCCCACTTGCCTCATGGCAAAAGGAGAAAAGGTAAACTCTCTTGATAGTGAAGAACCCTCCTATGATGAGCTCATGGATATGCTTGAAGAATTAAATGAATATCTTGGAAAGGAAAAAGCTAAATTTAGAGTCTTAAAGAAAGATCATATATCTTTAAAGAACTCCTATGATGAATTGAAAGAAGCTCATGATTTACTTGTCCAAGATAAGTCTTACACTAGCATTCAAGAAAAAATGCCTAGTGTAAACATTGCTAGAACTAGCATATCCACCTCTTGCGATGATTTGCTTGCTATACCATGTAGCTCAAGTGTTGATTCTAAAATTGAAAATGCTAAATCTTGTGGTAAGCTATTTGTAGAAAATAGTGAGCTAAAGGAGCAAGTCACCAAGCTAAGTAAGAGCTTGGAAAGGTGTTTCAAGGGTAAAGCTACCCTTGACAAGCTTTTGAGTGAGCAAAGGTGCTCATTCAATAAGGAAGGACTTGGGTACGTGCCCAAGAAAGGTAAGAAACCGGTAAACAAGCCCTTGAGGTTTGTTAATCAAAATGGCAAGTTTTGCCAAAAATGCCGGGAAATAGGACATGTTCAACAAAAGTGTCCTATTGGTAAGGTTTCATCAATTGGCTTGTTTGATTCTTGTTATATGCTCAAAAAGGCCAAAGATGGAAAAGTGTTTGCTAGGTTTGTTGGCACCTCAATTTTAGGTGTTAAGAAGAATGCTATTTGGGTGCCCAAATCTTTGATAACTAACCTCCAAGGACCCAAACAAATATGGGTACCTAAAAGAACTTGATCTCTTTTGTAGGTGAACTACAAGACCGGTGGAAGGCATTGGGTGCTTGATAGTGGATGCACTCAACACATGACCGGAGACCGGAAAATGTTCACCTCATTTGAGAACGGGAGCGGAAATGAAAAGATCACTTTTGGTGACAATAGCAAAGGAAAGGTAATCGGCTTAGGTAAAATTGCTATCTCAAATGACCTTTCCATTTCAAATGTATCTTTAGTGGAAACATTGAATTTCAATTTGCTATCCGTTGCTCAATTGTGCGATCTTGGATTAACTTGCTCTTTCTCTAAAAAGGAGGTTACTATTTTTAAAGAAAAAGAAAATGAAATGATTTTTAAAGGTTTTAGATTCGGCAATCTTTATTTGGTTGATTTCTCCTCAAATGAATCTTGTTTGAAAACTTGTTTGATTGCAAAAACTTCAATGGGTTGGTTATGGCATAGAAGACTAGGTCATGTGGGGATGATTCAACTTAAAAAACTTTTTAAACATGACTTAGTGGTTGGCTTGAAGGATGTGAAGTTTGAGAAAAATAGACTTTGTAGTGCTTGCCAAGCCGGAAAGCAAGTTGCTAACTCTCATCCTTCCAAAAGTATCATGTCAACTTCTAGGCCATTGGAGCTCTTACATATGGATTTGTTTGGGCCAACAACCTATAAGAGCATTGGGGGCAATAGCTATTGTTTAGTCGTTGTAGATGATTACTCTAGATATACATGGGTATTCTTCTTATATGACAAAGGTGAAGCCTCCAAGATTTTTAAAAGTTTTGCAAAAAGGGCTCAAAATGAATTTGATTTTATAATAAAGAAAATCCGTAGTGATAATGGTTCCGAGTTCAAAAACACTAATATTGAAGATTATTGTGATGAACTTGGAATAAAGCATGAGTTTTCCACTACCTACACTCCGGAGCAAAATGGAGTTGTTGAAAGGAAAAATCGTACATTAATAGAAATGGCTAGGACAATGCTTGATGAGTATAATACTTAGATCGCTTTTGGCGGAAGCCATTAATATCCGCTTGTCATGCCATTAACCGTCTTTATTTGCATAGGCTTTTGAAAAAGACTTCCTATGAACTCCTTGTTGGAAGAAAACCGAACATCTCTTACTTTAGAGTATTTGGTTGCAAATGCTACATCTTAAGAAAGGGTGTTCGACTTTCTAAATTTGCAAGTCGGTGTGATGTCGGTTTTCTACTTGGTTATTCCTCAAATAGCAAAGCATATCGTGTCTTTAACAAAACTAGTGGTATTGTTGAAGAAAGACACTATGTACAATTTGATGAAACTAACGGCTCTCAAGAAGAGTGTCGAACCCGGGAACGAAGGATCCCGAATTCTCTGTGTTCATACACTAGTCCAGGATTTCCAGTGTACACAGTCACAAAAATGTTATCACAAACATATCCAGCGTGTATATTTAATAATCATAGAGTTTATTACAACTGGGGCCGGAGGCAAAATAAAACATTAAACGGAAGCAAATAATAATGGTAAGCCACACGATACGCCACAGGCAATAAATGCGGAGGTCATTGCCTAATCGTCCTGCTCCTCACATACGGATAGCAGTCTTCTCTGAATAATAATATTGAGAAGAGTGAGCACTACAAGTGTGCTGCAAATTACACCAATCTGAATTTAGAATGCATGCATAAGTTATTCAAAGGAAGGTTGTAGGGTTTATTTGCGTAAATCACCTTTTGGTTTAAATATTTATACTAAGTTTCAAGGCACATTTTCATTCGTAACTAAAATCAGATTTAAAATTTATCATTTTATAGTGGATAACCTCCATATGAAACATGGTGAAGGATACCCTCCTATCACAAGGCTACGCCCAAATTTACCACAAGGATTAACCATCCTCAAATCATGTCCAAAGTTATTTTAAAACCAAAAACAAATCTAACTTAGAGTGGCTTTGCTCGACTTGTCCATGGCCGTGGACACGGCTATTGAATAGATTTACACTCTGCAGAGGTGGTACAACTTTACCCACACGAGATAATTTGCAGTTATGTCGGCCAATGCACGCTTCCTTAGGCGTGTGACTAGGCAATTATCACAAGGCGTTTCCAATGCATTACCTCAATACCAATATGCGCTAAGGTTTCACTTCCATTAGGCTAACCACTGCAGGAAACCCCTCTTGCGCCAAGTGGGAATAAAGTCTAGCAGACACCCACACAACAAAATGGCATAAACAATACGAGGTAATACAAATTATTAAGCACAGTTACGCCCATACTGAGAACATGTGGTAGTCGGTGGAGCTTTTGCAAGATGCGGCTCAAAGGCGGTCCTTAATCTACTTGGGCAACTTTCAATAAAAACCACAGGTCTCGATCCTAACGAGACGGACAGGTGCATAAACTGCACCCACCAACGGTCCATGTTTGCCCAAATATAAACCATTTTTTTTTTATTTTCAAAGACATTTGCAAAAGTCCACCATGACAAAGCAATGTCATAGGCTTTTTATCAATTTATGAAATTTTGGCTAAATTCTCCCAAAGTCAAATATTTCATGGTCTAAGCATTTGCTAAGCATAAATTTATTTTTAAATTCATTTGACTAAGGTTACAAGGAATTGATAATACAACAATCAAATTTGGCTATACAAAGGAATTGGAATAATTAAATATTTAAAACAGGAATTTAAAATAATTAAATACAATTATGCATGCAATAATAATTTGAAACAGAAATTAAATAATTTTAAATATTGGGGACAAAATGGTCAATGGTGTAACTTGCCTTGTTCAAATTCCTGGTATTCTACTTCTTCAATAGGGTCAAGCTCTCCGGAGTCGTCAAAATCTATACGCGAAAATATTCCAAATTCAAACAGAATTCAAGTGAACACAAATAAATTCAAATGAAAATTCAAATTAACTCCAAATTAAATAATTTTGGTTTAGTTAGCTAGATCTTGATTTTATACAAATTTAGGAATTTGAATCACCTAATTCGGAGTTTGTATGAAGAAATACGAGCTCCTGGAAGTTTAAAACCTAAATTAAATCCTAAAATCAAATTTCGAATTTCGAATTAAATTTCTAAAGGAAATTCTATTTATTGCTTGGTGACGTCAATGAATGCTGCTTGAGGCCCGACATGTGGGCCATACAGTATGGGCCGAGTCCACGATGGCGCAAGTCCCGATGGACTCGGTGCCTGTGATCTGAAAAGCGTAATTTGTCTTTGGCCTTGTATGCTTGGGCAGCGACCTGTGGCCCGACTTGGCGCCACGCATGCGCATGCAGCGATGAGTGGCCCGGTGGCGAGCCATGTCGGCACCGGAGAGAGGTGGCGCTCGGGAACAAAATGCAGCGCCGCGGCCTTGGCGAAACTCGGTGAGTCGCAAAACATTGAGAGGCGATCTCGAGCACGATGTGCTACTGGCGGCGGCGTGGCGGAAGATGGTCGGCGGCAGCGAGGCGGCGGTGTGGTTGATCGTTGCGCGAAGGAGCTCGGCGACGTTAGAGTGCGAGAGTGCGCGCGAGTTCGCGATCTTGGGCGGCCGGTGGTGCGATCGAGCGGCCGGAGGTTCACGATGGCGGCGCTAGAGTAGCGAACCACGGCTCGGCCGGCGAAGAAGAGCCAATTGTGGCGATCGAGCGAGGAGGTGTGGAGAGTTGGGGCAAAAGCTTGAGGAGTAGGCGCATCCGGTGCTCCCTTTTATAGGACGAGGCGAGGCGGGAGGTGGAGATCGTGGGCGGTGGCAACGGCCGTTTGCGGAGGTGAGGGCGGCGGCGTTCTGGCGAGTTAAGGAGGGTAATGCAGGAGCGAGCAGCGGAGGAAACGGCGCTTTCATGCGCGTGATGGCGAGAGAAATGGGGAGGAATCACGGGATTGAAGAGCTCGGTGAGGCTTTAATGGCGGCGAGGCGGCGATCGCGAGGGGAGAAGAAGGCGGGGAAGAAGCACGGTCACGAGGCCCACGATCAGTGAGACAGGAGGCGGGAGAGAGGCGCGGCGGATTAGTGTTGGCCGTCCGATTTTGATCGGACGGTCCGCGTTACTCAGCAGGGGAGAGTTAGGCGAAGCGCCTGATCTTTGGGCTTGACCCGATCTTTATGTGAAGATTTTAAACCTTTTCAATTGATTTAATTCGAGAAATTCAAATAGGCTTTAGAAAATAGTAAATGAAGTCCAAAATTTTTGAGAAAATTCACATAAATTCTATGAGGTATTACGGACTTAAATAAAATAATTCCAACTTTTAGTTGGTAATAGATTTGCACATAAATTCTTTTAGCCTTAATATACTTTAGTGAAAAGTTTTAAAAATTCGGAAAATCCACAAAAAGTTAATAAAGTCTTATTTTTAAGCGAAATTGAAATTTTGGTATTACAAACCTACCCCCTTATAGGGAATCTCGACCAGAGATTGGACTTAGTCGACAAAAGGTAGGGATACTCGGCTCTCAAAACTTCTTCTCGCTCCCGGTAGCTTCTTCTTACGAATGATTGCTCCACTTGAACCTTACAAGAGCGAATGACTTTATACGGTGCGCGTTACGCCACATCGAGAATCTTGATTGGTTGTTCCACATAAGTGAGATCTTCTTGAAGATCGATGCTCTCAGCGGTGTTTCTTCTGTTGGTACTCTGAGACATTTCTTTAAGCTGGGATACATGGAAGACATTGTGAGCAGTGTGAGAGATCTTTGGTAGATCAAGCGATAAGCAACTTCACCTCTTTTGCCAAAATCTTATAGGGTCAAACAAATGCAGGTGCGAGTTTTCCTTTAGTCTGAAATCTCTTCACTCCTCGGAGTGGAGTTACCTGAGATAGACAAAATCTCCCATTTCAAAGATAGTTCTCTCAAGCGATTATCGGCATAACTCTTTTGTCGGGTTTGAGCTACTTTCGAGACGTTCTCTTATTGCTTTTACCTTACTTTGACTTCTTTTATCAATTACAGTCAGAAGAATTGGTGTTCTCCTACTTGATCCCAAAGTAGAGGGTTCTACACTTTCTACCATATAATGCTTCAAATGGCGACATCTGCGAGGCTAGCTTGAAAGTCGTTGTTGTAGGAAAATTCTATATAGGGCAAATTCTTATCCGACTTCTTCCATAATCTATAGCACAGCTCGAAGCATGTCTTCTAGGACTGATTTACGTTCGGTCTGGCCATCTGTTTGGGGATGATAAGTGTCTTTGAAGTTGAGTCACAGTTCCCAAAGCTTCATGTAGACTCGCCAAAATTTGAAGTGAGCTGCGAACCTCATCGGACACAATTTTCTTGGGTATACCATGTAGACAGAGCGATCTGGCCATGTACAATTCGCTAACTTATTGCTACGTAAGTGGTCTTGGTGGAATAAAATGAGCCACTTTTGTTAATCGGTCAATTATTACCCAAATGGAATCACAACTGATTGGGTCCTAGGTAGTCCGTTGATAAAATCCATACCAATCTCTTCCCATTTCCACTCGGGAATTGGTAATGGTTGCAACAATCCGCGAGTCTCGATGTTACGCCTTAACACGACATACATCTGCAGCGCAACAAACTCGGCGATCACTCGCTTCATACTAACCCACCAATACTTTTCCTTGAGATCTGGTACATCTTGGTACTCCGGGATGGATAGAGTAAGGTGATTCATGAGCTTCTTTGAGAATCGGTTATGCGGTTTCATGATGTTTAGGTACAGATCACGGTTGCCAAACCATCTTGTGCCTGCTAAATCTTGAGAAAATCACAGGGCTTTGCCTCTTCTCATATTCTTCATGATTTCTTTGATGTCTTCGTCTTCTATTTGTTTTTCTCTCGATCGACTTTGTATGGTTGGTTGGACTTCCTTGTGTTGATCTGACCTTGGTGACAATTTCAGTTGGATGTTTTAGTTCTTCATACAATTACGGTTGATTTTCTTGAACTAACACCGTGTTGCGGTATGCTTTCCTACTCGAGCATACGCTACCACGTTAGCTTTACGGGTGATAATGAATTCCAAGGTCATAATCCTTTATCGGCTCTAACCATCTTCTTTGCACGAGATTAAGATCATTGGGTGAAGATATATTTCAAACTCTTATGATCTGTGAAAATCTCACAGTGATTACCAATGAGATAATCTGCTTGATTTTCAAAGCATGCACAATTCTTGCTAATTCTAAATCATGAGTTGGATAATTTCCTTCATGTGGCCTTAGCGGCGAGATGCATAAGCCACAACCTTTCCTTCTGCATCGGACACATCCTAGCCCACAGGGATCGTCCTGAAAACTTCAAAATCCTTACGTATATCTGGTAAAACTAGGCTAGTCTTTGAGACTAGTCTTTTCTTGACTCTTGAAAACTATGTTCACAAGCACTTGTCCATTCAAATTTCTTTTCCTTCTTGAAGTTGAGTCATGGGTTTGGCGATCTTGGAGAAACTTTCAATGAATCTGCGGTAGTACCCAGCTAATCAGAAAACTTCTTATACGTGACAGACTTGGGTTGCTTCCAATCCATTCTGACTTCAACCTTTGAGGGTCTCTGCAACTCCTCCTGGCGATACAATGTGTCCAAGAAAAGCCACTTGGTGAGCCAAAATTCACTTTTCTTTGAGTTTGGCATAAAGTTGGTGTTCTCGGAGTTTGCCCAAAATAATTACGAGATGTTTTCATGCTCTTAGTATCTCTTGAATAGATGAGAATATCATCTATGAATACCACCACAAACTTATCCAAGAATTCCATGAACACTTTGTTCATCATATTCATGAAATAAGCGAGGGCATTTGTTAGTCCAAATGACATCACTTTGTGAACTCGTCTGATCCATATCACGGTGGTGAAGGTTTGTCTTGAATATCTTACAGTGCGATTTTTAGCGATGGTAGCGACCTCAAATCAATCTTGGAGAAAACAACGGCTCCTTTAAGTTGATCAAGCGGATCATCTATCTAGGTAATGGGTACTTGTTTTTGATTGTTACCTCGTTGAGTGATCTATAGTCCACACACATTCTCATACTATTGTCTTTCTTTTTGACAAATAGTCTTTGGTGCTCCCAAGGCGATGAACTTCGGTTGAATGTAACCTTTACTCTGTAGTTCTTGATCGCTTCTTCAACTCTGCTAGATCGTTTTAGGCATGCAGTAGGGTCGCGAAATTGGGCGATCCACAGGACTAAGTCAATTAAGAACATTATGTCGGTCGGTGGCATACCGAGTAAGTCCTCGGAAAAACATCGGATATTCTTGTACCACGGGTATATCTTCGATTTCACTTCCTTTAAAGCTGGTCAAGATAGGACTTCTTTAGTAGAAGTCTTGGGTTGGAACTCTCTGAAATCCCTTGTTCATTGGTGAGGTTGATAGATCTACTAGCACAATCTATCACCTTACGATTTTGGCAAGCAGTCCATTCCAAAATTACGTCCAATCCTTGCGAGCGAGGACTATTAAGTTGGCAGAAAGTTACTCGAGAGATTTCAAAGGTAAGATTTGGGCAGAATAAACTAGCTCTCATTTACGAGCAGGGAATGGATTAACATGGGCTTAACTAAGGGGAGGTAGATAACCCATATTTTCCACAAACTTATTTGACACAAAAGAATCGAAGCTCGGAATCAAATAAAGCGATCTTTGATCTTGAGTTGACAAGGAGCGTACCAAGAACAACATCTGGTCTTGCATAGGCTTCCTCTGCGGTGGCGTGATTCACACGTCCCTTCATGGTGACCGGTGGTCTTGAGGACCGCCGGAGGCTGAAACTCGGGAGTTGGCTTGCGGGGGTGGCGATCTGCTTGCTTCTTGGGACACTTATTGGCATAGTGACCCAACTCGTTGCGATGAAAGCAAGTGATTTCTTTGTGGAAATAGGCAGCCTGCTGGCTGTCCTCGGATGAACTACTACGGAATCCGGAAGTATTTGGCGTGAAATGGGCTGGAACTCTCGGTGTAGTAGTGCGGAATCTCCATTTGAGGTGGTGAGGCCCGAGAAAAGCGAGGCTTGGGTAGTCCTCAGAGTTAAACTTCGATTTGCCATCCTCAGTTTGCGATTCTCCATTTCTGATGTTTTCCTTCCTAGCGTATGGCCTTATTACCAAGCTGAAAGTCGGTAAAATCACGAGAAATCAAGCGAGCAGAGAGTTCGTCGTTCAACCCTTCGAAATCGCTCTTGCTGTCTTCGTCTCGGCTACATCCTCGGGGCATATCGAGCAAGTTGGTTAAACTTATGCGAGATACTCGCCGTGAGCGGTTTCCTTGGCAAGCGGCGGAACTCCTTCTTTTTCAAGGTAATCATGCGGATGGAATGTGAGATCGACGGAAAGCGGCATGAACTCATCCCAAGTGATTTCTTGGGCATTAGCATGAGACATCTGAAATTATCCCACCATTACGATGCGGGACCCATCAATTGATGAGAGGCAAACAAAACTCTCTCACGATCGTGCATTGAGCAATATCTAGCTTCTTTCCAATGACCACTGAGCCAATCATACTGCGTCCATGGGTTCCGTGCTACTAGAAAGCGTTGGCGGGCGCATCCTCATGAATTCGACAAAGTTACTCTTGCGGGAGGTGGAGGAGCATGATAGGTTCTTGGCGCTTGGGTATTACGATTCTTTGTGAAGGTGGGCTAGCAACTCAATCGGATGAGTCGATTGGCCATCATTTAGCGCCGATCGGGAGCTTGATTGGAGGAGGTGGTGGGTCATTGAGCTAGGTTTTCTTGATATTGGCATTCTCATTTCCTTGCCCTCTAGCGACACTTAGGTGCGGGTGGTCACCATCGATGAACTCTTCATAGATTAGACAAGAGAGATAGGAATTATAAAGTATAGATCTAAAATAGCCCAAATTCAACAAACACAAGACAAGAACATTTCGGCAAAATAATTTATTTTTTATTTTATTAATTCATTATGGCTACTACAAAGGTTTGGTAGCTCATAATTCGATACTAAAGGAAAAATTTAAGGTCAAATCTATGGTGTTATTGGGGTATAATCGGCTCACTAGAACTAGCCTCGCCTTCCTTGTAGGAGGTCGGTTCTTTTCTGCGATCTTCAACTTTTCTTACGCATCTTGTAATTTCACTTGCGGGAGGCGGCTCATCTAGTGTATTCCGTAGGCATAATCCATGGCTCTGGCGAGATCCACGATGAGTGAGATCGGGCGGTCTTCATCTCTAGTTGAGCGGAAAGCTTTGTCATGCGGGTTGGAATGTGCATTGGGTAATAGTGGAACCCGATTGTCGTTGGCGGTGATCGTAGATGTAGCGAAGTCTGCGGGTTGCTTCCTGGTGCATCTGGATGCCTTGGCGAAGGTGTCTCGTCGCATTGGGGCATCGAAGGCGTGGAAGTATGTGTTGGCGATAGATTGGAGTAGAGAATCACCTCTACTCTCCACCGTTCTGATTTCCCACCTTATACTTGTATCCTTGATCGTCGGTCTTTCTTCAAAGTCAAGTCTTGCATCATCTTCGAGAGAATGGCGCCCAATGACCACAAAGACTCCATGGGAAATGGCATTGGAACTTGACCATCTACAATTTTGAAAAGGAGATGAGTTAGTAAATAATTTTCAAGAGAAAAGTTGAGGAATGACTCGAAGACCAAGTTATTTTAATTTTCAAAATAAATCCTTAAGGGTTTGATTTCCTTCTAGGTCACGACCTACGATCGATATGGCTCGATACCACTTTTGTCGAACAGGGAGCGAAGGATCCGAATTCTCGTGTTCATACACTAGTCGAGATTTCCGGTGTACAGTCACAAAAATGTTATCACAAACATATCCAGTGTATATTTAATAATCATAGAGTTTATTACAAGCTGGGGCGGAGGCAAAATAAAACATTAAGCGGAAGCAAATAATAATGGTAAGCCACACGATCGCCACGAGCAATAAATGCGGAGGTCATTGCCTAATCGTCCTGCTCCTCACCATACGGATAGCAGTCTTCTCTGAATAATAATATTACAAGAGTGAGCACTACAAGCTGTGCTATAAATTACACCAATCTGAATTTAGAATGCATGCATAAGTTATTCAAAGGAAGGTTGTAGGGTTTATTTGCGTAAATCGACCTTTTGGTTTAAATATTTATACTAAGTTTCAAGGCACATTTTCATTACGTAACTAAAATCAGATTTAAAATTTATCATTTTATAGTGGATAACCTCCATATGAAACATGGTGAAGGATACCCTCCTATCACAAGGCTACGCCCAAATTTACCACAAGGATTAACCATCCTCAAATCATGTCCAAAGTTATTTTAAAACCAAAACAAATCTAACTTAGAGTGGCTTTGCTCGGCTTGTCCATGGCCAGTGGACACGGCTATTCGAATAGATTTACACTCTGCGGAGGTGGTACAACTTTACCACACGAGATAATTTGCAGTTATGTGGCCAATGCACGCTTCCTTAGGCGTGTGACTAGGCAATTATCACAAGGCGTTTCAATGCATTACCTCAATACCAATATGCGCTAAGGTTTCACTTCCATTAGGCTAACCACTGCGGAAATCCCCTCTTGCGCCAAGTGGGAATAAAGTCTAGCAGACACCCACACAACAAAAATGGCATAAACAATGCGAGGTAATACAAATTATTAAGCACGGTTACGCCCATCTGAACATGTGGTAGTCTGGTGGAGCTTTTGCAAGATGCGGCTCAAAGGTAGGTCCTTAATCTACTTGGGCAACTTTCAATAAAAACCACAGGTCTCGATCCTAACAGACGGACCGTGCATAAACTGCACCCACCAGCGGTCCATGTTTGCCCAAGTATAAACCATTTTTTTTATTTTCAAAGACATTTGCAAAAGTCCACCATGACAAAGCAATGTCATAGGCTTTTTATCAATTTATGAAATTTTGGCTAAATTCTCCCAAAGTCAAATATTTCATGGTCTAAGCATTTGCTAAGCATAAATTTATTTTAAATTCATTTGACTAAGGTTACAAGGAATTGATAATACAACAATCAAATTTGGCTATACAAAGGAATTGGAATAATTAAATATTTAAAGCAGAATTTAAAATAATTAAATACAATTATGCATGCAATAATAATTTGAAACAGAAATTAAATAATTTTAAATATTGGGGACAAAATGGTCAATGGTGTAACTTGCCTTGTTCAAATTCCTGGTATTCTACTTCTTCAATAGGGTCAAGCTCTCAGAATTCGTCAAAATCTATCTGTGAAAATATTCCAAATTCAAGCAGAATTCAAGTGAACACAAATAAATTCAAATGAAAATTCAAATTAACTCCAAATTAAATAATTTTGGTTTAGTTAGCTAGATCTTGATTTTATACAAATTTAGAATTTGAATCACCTAATTCGGAGTTTGTATGAAGAAATCTGAGCTCTGGAAGTTTAAAACCTAAATTAAATCCTAAAATCAAATTTCGAATTTCGAATTAAATTTCTAAAGGAAATTCTATTTATTCGCCGGTGACGTCAGCGATCTTGTGCTGAGGCCCGACATGTGGGCCCATACAGTATGGGTGAGTCCATGGCGCAAGTCCACGGTGGACTCGGTGCATAGCGATCTGAAAAGCGTAGGCATCTTTGGCCTTGTATTCTTATTTAGCGACCAGCTGGCCCGACTTGGGCGCCACGCATCGCAGCGATGAGGTGGCGTGATGAGGACATCCTCAGCCGGATACACGTACTACACAAGACCCTCTAGATTTGGGTGTTGGACTACAAGGTCCTATGACAAGAGCTAGAAACACGTGACTTAATCTATCGGTAAAATCGTTTCTAGAAATTTGAGTGTATTATTTGAGAACTCTATGATCTTTGCCTAATGGAGATGATTTACTTGTACTCGAAATCTAGGTTTCGACCACTTCAAGAAGGCCTCGACCGGTTCAAGAAGGTCTCGACCACTTCAAGAAGGCCTACGACCGGTTCAAGATGGTCCACGACCCGATTCGCAGAGCCTCGACCACTTCTAGAAGACCTACGACCGGATGACTCGTTGGGAGCACTCTCGACGAGAGAGCGAGCACGATACTCGTTGGACACGGCGTGACTCGCCGGGACCGATCCTACGACTAGATCTTCGACCGAAATACGCGACACAAGGTCTTTGCGTCACCGTTTTGAAACTAATAAGACTTTGTAAGCGTGGCGAGATCGGAGTCGGGTTGTATCGCCTCATCCACGGCCGCACAACCTAGGTCAACCTCCTCCGTCCCCTATATATATATCTGATGGCGCCATAGTTTAGGCGGGTTTTCTTAGATTATTACGCGATTGCGGTTTCGCGATTATCGGTTTGAGAACCCACTTGTAAACTTCATCCATATCCGCAATACAATTGATTGCATCTACCTTGTTCTTGTGAGTTGCTTCGATTGCTTGCGGGAACCATAACCTTCGTGGTAAGGTCGATCGCGTGCAAGCGTGGTCGATAACGGCAGCGTCGCGGGTGTAGCAATTGCGGTGGCGATCATTGGTGGAAGCCTCAAAGCGTCAACGTCCTCACGGACGAACCAAATCGAACCTATCGGAAGATCGGACCGCCGTGACTCATCAAGTGGTATCGAGCTAAGGTTGCGGATTAGGTAATTTCGTTTATCCCTTTTGTGAGTTTTGTTCCATCACCTAGAGTCGAGAAAATTGCCTACAAAAAATTTTAGATCGTAATTATTCCATTGTCCAAACCACTTTGTGCCTTCGCAATTTTGTTTCGGTTTAGCGTTGTTGAATTGAGTCCATTGTCGGTGTCTTTGTTCTTTGGTCTAGTCGTAAGTAATCTAGTTTCTAGCGTCGAGTCTTTCTTTGTTTGATCATCTAGACCCCCCATCGACCACCTACTCGGATTCGGCTTCTTCCCCAGTCGGATTCGATCAGAGACACCCCCATCGACCACCTACTCGGATTCGGCTTCTCCACACAGTGGGAAGCGAACACTGGTCGGATTCGACCAACCACTCGTGTCAGACAACCCTATTTATTATCTTGTTGCTCTCGGACACCCCACCACAGTGAAAACAATCGTGGTCGGATTTTCCATAGCCAAAGTTGAGAGAGAGAAAGAGTATCTTTTAATTACCTTTTACCTGCTCTCGAGAAAAGTTTGTGACACATATATATCCATAGACCGGAAAAGGGTTTTGAAGAGTTTTGAGTCAAGGTCACATTCGCAAAAAAAAAAAAAAAGGAAACCCTAGGTTGGGTTTTAGCAGTCAAAAAAAAAAGAAAAGAAAGCAAAGAGTGCAAAAAAAGAAGAAGAAAGAAGAAGGAGTTGCTCTGTGATTTTGGATCCGATTGTGTTTGTATCTACCTATCCGTCCGTTTGCTTGAGCTAGTTCTAGGAGCGTTTGGGCGACAAGCGTGGCGAAATCTTGTGGACTTTATTGACTTTGCTAATCTGATTTCATTATTGCTATTCCTTGCTACTAAACATTGCACGATGAGTCACGGCGGCCCGATCTTCGATAGGTTCGATTTAGTTAAATCGTGAGGGCGTTGGCGCTTTGAGGCTTAGACCAGCAGATCTTCACCTGCAATTCGCTACACCTTGCGCTGTCGTTATCGACCACGCTTGCGCGATCGACCTTACCACGAAGGTTATTGTTCACGCAAGCAATCGAAGCAACTCACAAGAACAAGGTAGATGCAATCGAATTGTATTGCGGATATGGATGAAGTTTACAAGTGGGGTTCCTCAAACCGATAATCGTGAGCGCAATTGGCGAAATAATCTAAGAAAAACCGCCTCTAAACTATGGCGACTCTTGTATATATATAGGGGGCGTGAGGAGGTCGACCTAGGGTTGTCTTGGTAGTGGGATAAGGCGTACACAACACGGACTCGATCTCGTCACGTTTACAAAGTCTTATTAGTTTCCAAAACGGTGACGCAGCACCTTGTGTTGCGTATTCCTGGTCGTAGGACTGGTCCTAGGGTGGTCTTGAGGAGTCCATGCTATCTTTGATCGTAGATTGCTCCCAACGAGTCATCTGGTCGTAGTCCTTCTTGAAGTGGTCGTAGACCTTCTTGAAGTGGTCGTAGGCCTTCTTGAACTGGTCGTAGACCTTCTTGAAGCTGAGTCGTAGGCCTTGATTTACAGTACAAGTAAATCATCTCCATTAAGCGACATCATAGAGTTATGAAATAATACACTCGACCCTAGAAGCGATTTTACGATAGATTAAGTCACGTGCTCTAGCTCTTGTCATAGGACCTTGTAGTTCAACACCCAAATATGGAGGGTCTTGTGTAGTACGTGTATCCGAAGGAGGGATGTCCTCATCATACTCCCCCTCTTGAATTGGAGTCGTCCTCGACTCAAGCTCATCTTCTTCTCCCACGTATGGTTTCAAATCTGAAATATTAAATGTGGGGCTAACCCCAAAATCTGCGAGTAATTCTAAGCGATATGCATTATCATTTATCTTCTTAATTATCTTAAGCGGTCCTGCGACTCTAGGCATCAACTTTGATTTTCTTAATTCGAAATCTATCCTTTCTCAAATGAACCCAAACTAAGTCACTGGTTCAATTTTGACAACTTTCCTACCTTTATTTCCGGCAACCCTATACTTTTCAGGTCATCGCTCTATATTCTCTTTAGTGGTCTCATGCGACTTGAGAATAAAAGCGTACGTTCTTAGCATCTAGATTTATTTTTTGAGAGGTTGATAAAGGTAGTAAATCAATAGGAACACGGGGTTAAAACCATACACTACGAAGCGGACTTACCTTGGTGGTGGAGTGTCTTGACCTATTATAAGCAAACTCAATATCACGGTAAACACTCTTCCCACATCTTCAAGTTCTTCTTTAAAACCCGCAACATGGTGGATAACGTGCGGTTGACAACCTCCGTTTGTCCATCGGTTTGGGGATGACACGTAGTAGAAAAGCAATGACTTTGTCCCCAATTTATTCCAGCGATCTCCAAAAGTGGCTCAAAAACTTCGCATCGCGATCAAGGACAATAGTATTGGGCACTCCATGTAGCGAATGATTTCCACTGAAAAATAAATCAGCTATGTTTGTAGCATCATCGCTCTTGTGACAAGATATAAAATGTGCCATTTTAGAAAATCGATCCACTACAACAAATATACTATCTCTCCTCTCTTTGTCCTAGGCAATCCTAAAACAAAATCCATAGAAATATCCTCCCAAGGGGCACTAGGAATAGGAAGAGGCATATAAAGTCCATGTGGATTGAGGCGGGACTTAGCTTTGTTGCATGTAGTGCGGTGAGCCACGTGGCGCTCGACATCACGCCTCATCTTTGGCCAAAAGAAGTGGGTGGTCAGCACATCTTCTGTCTTTTTGCTCCAAAATCGCCATCAATCCTCCTCCATGTGCCTCTGTAACAACAAAAGGCAAACGAGCTAGTGGAATGCATAGCTTATTAGCACGATAGATCAAACCATCATTGACACATAGTTATTCCATATCTTACCTTCTTTACAATGTTCAAGCACTTCCTTAAAGTCCACATCAGTGACATATAAACTCTTAATGGCCTCCAAACCAAAAATCTTATGGTCAAGTTGAGATAACATGGTATAACGTCTAGAGAGCGCATCGGCAATCACATTGTCCTTACCTTTCTTATGCTTTATGACATATGGAAGCGACTCAATAAATTCTACCCAATTAGCATGTCGTTTATTCGGTTTAGCTTGACTTCTAATATGTTTTAGTGATTCATGATTAGAATGTATAACAAATTCTTTGGGCCATAAATAATGTTGCCAAGTTTGAAGCACACGAACTAAAGCATACAATTCTTTGTCATAGGTGGAATAATTCAAACTAGGCCCATTTAGTTTCTCGCTAAAATATGCAGCAGGTTTACCTTCTTGAATCAATACACCACCTATTCCAATCCGCTAGCGTCATTCAATCTCAAAAGTTTTACCAAAATCGGGGAGTTGGAGTAGGGGTGCTTGGGTGAGCTTCTCTTTCAACAAGTTGAATGCCTTCTCTTCTTGAGTCCCCATTGAAAGGCACTCCTTTCTTTGTCAATTCATTCAATGGTGCGGCAATGGTCTGAAATCCCGCACAAAGCCGATAGAATCCGGCAAGGCCGTGGAAGCTCCTTTTGTGACACGGTGGTCGGCGTCGGCCACTTTGGATGGCTACAATCTTTGTCTCATCCACCTCAATTCCTGTGGTGTCACCACATATCCAAGAAACGCAACTCGATCGGTGCAAAAGGTGCACTTTTGAGGTTACCAAACAAGCGTGCATCTCTCAAAGCATTAAAAACAACACGTATATGATTCAAATGTAGCTCATGTGACTTGCTATAAATCAAGATATCATCAAAGTAAACCACCACAAATTTTCCAATGAAAGGCGTAAAACCTCGTTCATCAATCGCATAAAAGTACTAGGTGCATTAGTTAGACCGAAGGCATTACTAACCACTCATATAATCCGAACTTAGTTTTAAGCGGTTTTCCATTCATCTCTAATTTCATTCTAATCGGTGGTAACCACTCCATAAGTCAATCTTTGTGAAAATAATAGAACCACTCAATTCATCAAGCATGTCGTCTAGCCTAGGGATAGGATAGCGATACCTTATAGTAATGTTATTAATGGCTCTGCAATCAACACACATCGCCAACTACCGTCTTTCTTAGGAACCAAAAGAAGCTGGAGCAGCACAAGGACTAAGGCTTTCTCTTACGTACCCACGGTCCAAAAGATCTTGGACTTGTCATTGAATTTCCTTAGTTTCTTCTGGATTGGTCCTATATGCGTACGGTTTGGCAAAGTCATCTGGGATCAAATCAATTTGATGCTCTATCCCTCGAATAGGTGGTAATCCAGGGGTACCTCGGTGAGAATACATCCACATACTCCCGCAAAGGTTAGCAATGGCGGGAGGCAAAGAGCTAGCTATATCCTCAGCGAATATAAGGTATTTTGCATATCAAAGCATAGCATGGCAACTCATTATCACAAATTTCAGCAAGTTCAGATTTAGTGGCAATCATAACACATCCCTTCAATTTAATGCCCTCGGACTTAGGACTAGACGCCACTTTCTCCCTTTTAGGTGGGAAAACACGTTTTGCTACTTGCTGATTTTCAGAATCATGCTTATCGGTGTTTCTTTCATTTTTAGCGCGCTCTTCTTCATCTTTCAAAATCTCATTTGGTGTCAAGGCAATAACAATCTTCTTACCCTTGTGTAGAGCAGTAGGTATTAGCTCTACCATGGTGCAAAACATCATTGTCATATATCCAAGGCCTACCGAGCAATAAAGAGCATGCTTGCATTGGTACTATATCAAAGTCAGAACTATCTTTGTAATTACTAGCTGAAAATTGCACGTTCACAACTTTGTTTACCTTTAACTTACCACACGAATTAAACCATTGGATGTAGTAGGGCGTGGGTGTGGTTGTGTAGTCAAGCCAAGCTTCGACCATCTCGGAGCTTGCAAGGTTGTTGCGACTCCCTCCATCAATGATGACTCTGCGGGCTCTATCTTTCACAAGAAATCGGTTTGAAACAAGTTATGCAGTTGATTTTGCTCGCTCTCTCCACTTGTGCGCTCGGCCTTTCGTTGCATAACAAGGCTCATATGATACTCGGTGTCGGCAATGACTACTTGCTCCTCTACACCATCGGCATCCTTTATCTGTCTCGTCTCCTGCACTGCAATGTTATTTGCAAGTACATATTCATCCTCAATATCACTAGTACTTACATATCCACCAAATGCATGTAGTGGCAGGTATGCTTTCGTGACTTGGGCGATCCTTCATGGCGTGTCCCATTCCCTTACAGCGGTGGCAAATAATCCCGATTAGTACGACAAGTGGAAACAACCGACGAAGAACTCTTGGTGGTACGCACATTAGTAACTTTACTTACCTCGGGTGCATGTGATGTGGTGGAGTCTTTGCTGAACAGCGCCCTACTCGTGGAGGGGGCAGCGTGCCGTGAAGGTGAAATTTGTTTTGAATTGTCCGGCCTTTGGTCGTGGTGTAGACATGCTCCCAAAGTTGTTCCTTGGCCTCTGTTGTCGTCCCTGCAATTCTTTTTACGCCAAACATGCAAGTTGGAACAATCTAGGGGCGCTATCGTATTCTTTGTAATCCACTATGTCACGAATTTCCGTCTTAATCCTCCATAAAAGCGTGCTATTGCGGCTTCCTCATCCTCAATAATATCACAGCGCAACATGCTAATTTGTAGCTCACGATAATATTCTTCTACGGATCTATTACCTTGGTTTAAGCGCTGCAATTTATTACGCAAATCACGTTTAAAGAAGGTGGGACAAATCATTACGCATAGCAACCTTTAAACCTTCCACGTAGTAGGCGCTAATCCTTGGTGCATACCCTATTCCACCAAATGATGGCAAAGTTTTTAAATTCACTTGTGGCTTGCCTAACTCTATGTACTTCGGGAACTAAGTGAGCATTCAATTTACATTCTCTAGTCATCTCCCAATCTAGATATATTTCACATCATAAGCACCCATAAAAGATGGTATAGAGAATTTAACTTTAGCATATGGATCATCATTAACACGTGCATTATGTTGTTGAACATTGTTACCTCTCATACCTTGACGGTTGAAGTTGAGTCGGTTTCGTTATGCGTGCATCAAAGGCGTCGTGGTCGTGAACCTCATTATCATTATCAAACTCATGGTCATGGGCTGCACCATGAGGTTCCACGACCAACGTTTGGTGGTCGGTTCACCATTCTTCGGCGTGTAGTGAGCGCGCAATACTATCGTTGATTGGCGTTGTAATGTGATCGTGGTAGCTTGAAGCTTCTGTCGATGTCCTCATTAACGGTAGTGCGTTGTTCATCCATTAGCGTCATGAGCTCTTCCTCAAAACACAATCTTGCGCATCAATCCTTCACGACATGGTTAGTAGGAGACAAAGACAACAAAAGGTATTATCCTATCACTATTAGGTGGTGGAGGGTGGGATCACACACTCTCAAGCGTCTTACCAAGCTCTTATGAGTTTCTTACCAAATTGCGGTGGTGGTCCGATCGGAGAAGGTGGGATGTCACGACCACGGCGGAGGCGAATCGAGGATCAATCGAGGGCGAAAGTGTGTGGAGCTCGGATAGGCAATGTTTAGTAGCAAGGAATAGCAATAATGAAATCAGTTAGCAAAGTGAATAAAAGTCCACGATGCTAAATC
This sequence comes from Hsuehochloa calcarea, assembly GCA_036346395.1. Taxonomy (NCBI): domain Eukaryota; kingdom Viridiplantae; phylum Streptophyta; class Magnoliopsida; order Poales; family Poaceae; genus Hsuehochloa; species Hsuehochloa calcarea. The sequence goes on along the minus strand of CM070605.1, from coordinate 12,608,876 downwards.
ACGATTCTTTGGCCCAAACGCGTTCCTAGAACTAGCTCAAGCAAGCGGTGATAGGGTAGATACAAACACAATCGGATCTAAAATCACAGAGCAACTCCTTCTTCTTTTCTTCTTTTTTTTTTTTTTTTTTGCACTCTTTGCTTTCTTTCTTTTCTTTTCTTTTCTTTTCTTTTCTTTTTTTTTTTGTGCGAATGTGACCTTGACTCAAAACTCTTCAAAACCCTTTTACGGGTCTATGGATATATATGGGTCACAAACTTTTTAGGAGAGCGAGGGTAAAAGGTAATTAAAGATACTCTCTCTCTCTCTCTGAACTTTGGCTATGGGAAAAAAATCCGACCAGTCGATTGTTTTCGACCAGGTGGTGGGGTGTCCGATAGCAACAAGGTAATAAATAGGGTTGTCGGACACGAGTGGTTGGTCGAATCCGACCAGGCGTTCGTTCAGGCCAGTGGAGAAGCCGAATCAGAGTAGGTGGTCGTATGGGGGTGTCTCGGTGATCGAATCCGATGGGGGGAAGCGAATCCGAGTAGGTGGTCGTATGGGGTGGTGTTGTGGTCGTATGGGGTGTCTAGATGATCGAAGCGGCAAAGACTCGGCGCTAGAAACTAGATTCGACGACTAGACCAGACAACAAAGACACCGACAATGGACTCGAATTCAACAACGCGAAACTGAAAACAAAATTGCGAAGGCACAAAGTGGTTTGGACAGCGGAATAATTATGATCTATTTTTTTTTTGTAGGGCAATTTTACGGACTCTAGGTGATGGAACAAAACTCACAAAAAGGGATAAGCGAAATTACCTAACGGGCAACCTTAGCTCGATACCACTTGATGAGTCACGGCGGCCCGATCTTCCGATAGGTTCGATTTAGTTAAATCGTGAGGGCGTTGGCGCTTTGAGGCTTCCGACCAGCGGATCTTCACCTCGCGGTCGCTACACCCGCGACGCATGCGTTATCGACCACGCTTGCGATCGACCTTACCACGAAGGTTATTGTTCACGCAAGCAATCGAAGCAACTCACAAGAACAAGGTAGATGCAATCTGAATTGTATTGCGGATATGGATGAAGTTTACAAGTGGGGTTCCTCAAACCGATAATCGCGTAAAGCGCAATTGGCGAAATAATCTAAGAAAAACCGCCTCTAAACTATGGCGGCTCTTGTATATATATAGGGGGCGTGAGGAGGTCGACCTAGGGTTGTCTTGGTAGTGGGATAAGGCGTACACAACACGGACTCCGATCTCGTCACGTTTACAAAGTCTTATTAGTTTCCAAAGCGGTGGCGCTTGACACCTTGTGTTGCGTATTCTGGTCGTGGGGTGGTCCTAGGGTGGTCTTGAGGAGTCCATGCTATCTTTGATCGTAGATTGCTCCCAGCGAGTCATCAGTCGTAGTCCTTCTTGAAGTGGTCGTAGACCTTCTTGAAGTGGTCGTAGGCCTTCTTGAGTGAGTCGTAGACCTTCTTGAGCTGATCGTAGGCCTTGATTTACGAGTACAAGTAAATCATCTCCATTAGGCGACATCATAGAGTTACGAAATAATACACTCGACCCTAGAAGCGATTTTACGATAGATTAAGTCACGTGCTCTAGCTCTTGTCATAGGACCTTGTAGTTCAACACCCAAATATGGAGGGTCTTGTGTAGTACGTGTATCCGAAGGAGGGATGTCCTCATCATTGCCTATCCGAGCTCCACATACTTTCGGCCCTCAGATTGGATCCTCGCATTCGCCTCCGCCGTGGTCGTACATCCCACCTTCTCCGATCGGACCACTGCTTTGTAATTTGGTAGAAACTCATAAGAGCTTGGTAAGGCGGCTTGTGAGTGTGTGATTCCATCCTCGACCACCTAGTAGTGATAGGAATAATACTTTTGTGTTATCTTTTGTCTACTACTAACCATGTCAGGTGAAGGATTGGATGCGCAAGAGTGTGTTTTGAGGGAAGAACTCATTACGCTCTTGGATGAACAACGCACTACCGTTAATGAGGACATCGACAGGAAGCTTCAAGCTACCACGATCACATTACAACGTTCAATCAACGATAGTATTGCGGCGCTCACTACTACCGCCTCGAAGAATGGTGAATCGACCAGCAAACGTTGGTCGTGTGGAACCTCATGGTGCAGCCCATGACCATGAGTTTGATAATGATAATGACACTCACGACCACGACGCCTTTGATGGACGACAACGGAACCGACTGAACTTCAACCGTCAAGGTATGAGAGGTAATAATATTCAGCAACATAATGCACGTATTAATGATGATCCATATGCTAAAGTTAAGTTCTCTATACCATCTTTTGCGGGTGCTTATGATGCTGAATTATATCTAGATTGGGAGATGACGGTAGAACAGAAATTGAATGCTCACTTAGTTCCCGAAGTGCATAGAGTTAGGCAAGCCACAAGTGAATTTAAAAACTTTGCCATCATTTGGTGGAATAGGATATGCAACGAAGGATTAGCGCCTACTACGTGGGATGGTTTAAAGGTTGCTATGCGTGTGATTTGTCCACCTTCTTTTAAGCGTGATTTGCGTAATAAATTGCAGCGCTTAAATCAAGGTAATAGATCCGTAGAAGAATATTATCAGGAGCTACAAATTAGCATGTTGCGTTGTGATATTATTGAGGATGAAGAAGCTGCAATAACACGTTTTTATGGAGGATTAAGACGTGAAATTCAGGACATAGTGGATTACAAAGAATACGATAGTGTCCCTAGATTGTTCCAACTTGCATGTTTGGCGGAAAAAGAATTGCGAGGGGCGACAACAGAGGCCAAGGAATAATTTTGGGAGCATGTCTACACCACGACCGATCCGGGGCAAGCCAAAACACCCCACTTTCAGCTACGATCTGCTGCCCCTCCTCGAGTAGAGTGCGTTCGGCGACACCTCGACCACATCACATGCACCGAGGTAAGCAAATCTACTAGTGTACGGGCTCCACCAAGAGTTCTTCCTCGGTTGCTTCCTTTGGTCGTACCACCGGGATTATTTGCCACCGTTGCAAGGGAATGGGACACATCATGAAGGATCGCCCAAGTCGAGCATACCTTGCCACTCTGGGCGGTGGATATGTAAGTACTAGTGATATTGAGGATGAATATGTACTTGCGGCTAACATTACTGGTGGAGGAGATGAGATGAAGCGGTGATCTTGATGATGTAGAGGAACAAGTAGCTGCTTTGTTGACACCGAGTATCATGTGAGCCTTGTTGCGCGAGTCTTTGGCGCACAAGTGGAGAGGCGGAGCAAAATCAGCGGCACAACTTGTTTGGACAGATTTTCGTGAAGGGCGAGCTGCGAGTTATCATTGATGGAGGAGGCGCAACAACCTTGCAAGCTCAGAGATGGTCGAGAAGCTTGGCTTGACCACACAACCGCACCACGTCCCTACTACATCCAATGGTTCAATTCGTGTGGTAAGTTAAAGGTAAACAAAGTTGTGAACGTGCGATTTTCAGCTGGTAATTACAAAGATAGTGCTGATTTTGATATAGTACCAATGCAAGCATGCTCTTTATTGCTCGGTAGGCCTTGGATCTATGACAATGATGTTGTACACCATGGTAGAGCTAATACCTACTCGTTCTTACACAAGAGTAAGAAGATTAAGTTATTGCCTTTGACACGGTGAGATTTTGAAAGATGAAGAAGAGCGCTAAAAATGAAAGAAACAGATAAGCATGATTACGAAAATCAGCAAGTAGCAAAGCGTGTTTTCCCACCTAAAAGGGAGAAAGTGGCGTCTAGTCCTAAGTCTGAGGGGATTAAATTGAAGGGATGTGTTATGATTGCCACTAAATCTGAACTTGCTGAAATTTGTGATAATGAGTTGCCATGCTATGCCTTGATATGCAAGAATGCCTTATACTCGCTTGAGGATATAGCTAGCTCTTTGCCTCCTCTTTGTTGCTAACCTTTTGCGGGAGTATGTGGATGTATTCGGTGAGGTACCCGGGATTACCACCTATTCGAGGGATAGAGCATCAAATTGATTTGATCGGGGCGACTTTGCCAAACCGTCTTGCATATAGGACCAATCGAGAGGAGACTAAGGAAATTCAGCGACAAGTCCAAGATCTTACGGACCGTGAGTGCGTAAGAGAAAGCCTTAGTCCTTGTCTCTGTTCCAGTTCTTTTGGTTCCTAAGAAAGGCGGTAGTTGGCGTATGTGTGTTGATTGTAGAGCCATTAATAACATTACTATAAGGTATCGTCATCCTATCCCAAGGCTAGGCGACATGCTAGATGAATTGAGTGGTTCTATTATTTTCACAAAGATTGACTTGCGAAGTGGTTACCACAGTTAGAATGAAATTAGGAGATGAATGGAAGCGCTTTTAAAACTAAGTTCGGATTATATGAGTGGTTAGTGATGCCTTCGGTCTAACTAATGCACCTAGTACCTTTATGCGTTTGATGAGCGAGGTTTCGTCCTTTCATTGGAAAATTTGTGGTGGTTTACTTTGATGATATCTTGATTTATAGCAAGTCACATGAGCTACATTTGAATCATATACGTGCTGTTTTTAATGCTTTGAGAGGCGACGTTTGTTTGGTAACCTCGAGAAGTGCACCTTTTGCACCGATCGAGTTGCGTTTCTTGGATATGTTGTGACACCACAGGAATTGAGGTGGATGAGACAAAGATTGTAGCCATCCAAAGTGGCCGGCGCCGACCAGCGTGTCACAGTGCGGAGCTTCCACGGCCTTCTTTGGATTCTATCGGCGTTTTGTGCGGGATTTGGCACCATTGCGCACCATTGAATGAATTGACAAAGAAAGGAGTGCCTTTCCAATGGGGACCTCGCAGAGAAGGCATTCAACTTGTTGAAGAGAAGCTCACCCAAGCACCCCTACTCCAACTCCCCGATTTTGGTAAGACTTTTGAGATTGAATGTGGCGCTAGCGGGATTGGAATAGGTGGTGTGTTGATTCAAGAAGGTAAACCGGTTGCATATTTTAGCGAGAAACTAAATGGGCCTAGTTTGAATTATTCCACCTATGACAAAGAATTGTATGCTTTAGTTAGTGTGCTTCAAACTTGGCAACATTATTTATGGCCCAAAGAATTTGTTATACATTACGATCATGAATCGCTAAAACATATTAGAAGTCAAGCTAAAGCTGAATAAGCGACATGCTAATTGGGTAGAATTTATTGAGTCATTTCCATATGTCATAAAGCATAAGAAAGGTAAGGACAATGTGATTCTTGATCGCTCTCTAGGCGTTATACCATGTTATCTCAACTTGACCATAAGATTTTTGGTTTGGAGGCCATTAAGAGTTTATATGTCAGCGATTTGGACTTTAAGGAAGTGCTTGAACATTGTAAAGAAGGAAGATATGGAATAACTATGTCTTTGAATGATGGTTTGATCTATCGTGCTAACAAGCTATGCATTCGGCTAGCTCTGTTAGTCTTTTGTTGTTCTGGGAGGCACATGGAGGAGGTTTGATGGCGCATTTTGGAGCAAAAAGGCGAGAAGATGTCTTGACCACCCACTTCTTTTGGCCAAAGATGAGGCGTGATGTCGGCGCTACGTGGCTCGATGCACTACATGCAACAAAGCTAAGTCCGTCTCAATCCACATGGACTTTATATGCCTCTTCCTATTCCTAGTGCCCCTTGGGAGGATATTTCTATGGATTTTGTTTTAGGATTGCCTAGGACAAAGAGGGGGAGAGATAGTATATTTGTCGTAGTGGATCGATTTTCTAAAATGGCACATTTTATATCTTGTCACAAGAGCGATGATGCTACAAACATAGCTGATTTGTTTTTTGAAATCGTTAAAGCTTACATGGAGTACCCAATACTATTGTCTCGGATCGCGATGCGAAGTTTTCGAGCCACTTTTGGAGATCACTTTGGAATAAATTGGGGACAAAGCTGCTGTTTTCTACTACGTGTCATCCCCAAGCGATGGACAAACGGAGGTTGTCAACCGCACGTTATCCACCATGTTGCGGGCTGTTTTAAAGAAGAACTTGAAGATGTGGGAAGAGTGTTTACCGCATATTGAGTTTGCTTACAATCGGTCAGTACACTCCACCACCAAGGTAAGTCCGTTTCGGGTAGTGTATGGTTTTAACCCCGTGCTCCTATTGATTTACTACCTTTACCAACCTCTGAAAAAATAAATCTAGATGCTAAGAAGCGTCTTCGCCTTTATTCTCAAGTTGCATGAGACCACTAAAGAGAATATAGGCGTATATTTGAAAAGTATAGGGTTCTTTGGAAATAAAGGTAGGAAAGTTGTCAAAATAGAACCAGGTGATTTAGTTTGGGTTCATTTGAGAAAGGATAGATTTCCGGAATTAAGAAAATCAAAGTTGATGCCTAGAGCTGCAGGACCGTTTAAGATAATTAAGAAGATAAATGATAATGCATATCGGTTAGAATTACTGCAGATTTTGGGGTTAGCCCACATTTAACATTTGATTTGAAACCATCGTGGGAGAAGAAGATGAACTTGAGTCGAGGGCGACTCCAATTCAAGAGGGGAGTATGATGAGGACATCCTCCTTCGGATACACGTACTACACAAGACCCTCAGTTTGGGTGTTGGACTACAAGGTCCTATGACAAGAGCTAGAGCACGTGACTTAATCTATCGGGTAAAATCGTTTCTAGAGGGTGAGTGTATTATTTGAGAACTCTATGATCTTGCCTAATGGAGATGATTTACTTGTACTCGAAATCTAGGTTTCGACCACTTCAAGAAGGCCTACGACAGTTCAAGAAGGTCTCGACCACTTCAAGAAGGCCTCGACCAGTTCAAGATGGTCCACGACCGATTCGCGAGGCCTCGACCACTTCTAGAAGACCTACGACCGGATGACTCGTTGGGAGCACTCTCGACCGAGAGGCGAGCACAATACTCGTTGGACACGGCCGTGACTCATCGAGACCGATCCTACGACTAGATCTTCAACGAAATACGCGACACAAGGTCTTTGCGTCACCGTTTTGAAACTAATAAGACTTTGTAAGCGTGGCGAGATCGAGTCGAGGTTGTGTCGCCTCATCCCACGGCGCACAACCTAGGTCGACCTCCTCACGTCCCCTATATATATCTGATGGCGCCATAGTTTAGGCGGGTTTTCTTAGATTATTACGCCAATTGCGGTTTCGCGATTATCGGTTTGAGGAACCCCCTTGTAAACTTCATCCATATCCATAATACAATTGATTGCATCTACCTTGTTCTTGTGAGTTGCTTGATTGCTTGCGGGAACCATAACCTTCGTGGTAAGGTCGATCGCGTGCAAGCGTGGTCGATAACGACGGCGTCGCGGGTGTAGCGAATTGCGGTGACGATCGTTGGTCGGAAGCCTCAAAGCGTCAACGTCCTCACGGCGAACCAAATCGAACCTATCGGAAGATCGGGCGCCGTGACTCATCATGGCGAGGTGGCGAGCCATGTCGGCCTTTGGAGAAGCGCTCGGGAACCAAATGCAGGCGCGCGGCGCGGCGAAACTCGGTGAGTCGCGCAAAACATTCGAGAGGCGATCTCGAGTGCGATGTGCTACTGGCGGCGCGCGGCGTGGCGGAAGATGGTCGGCGGCGAGAGGCGGCGGTGTGGTTCGGTCGTTGGCGGCGAAGGAGCTCGGCGGCGTTAGAGTGCGGAGAGTGCGCACGAGTTCGCGTCTTGGCGGCGGGTGGTGCGGTCGAGGCGGCGGAGGTTCACCGTGGCGGCGCTAGAGTAGCGAACCTGGCTCGGCGGCGAGAGAGAAGAGCCAATGCGAGGCGGCGGGAGCGAGGAGGTGTGGAGAGTTGGGGCAAAAGCTTGAGGAGTAGGCGCATCGGTGCTCCCTTTTATAGGACGAGGGCGGGCGGGAGGTGGAGATCGTGGGCAGGTGGCAATGGCCGTTCACGGAGGTGAGGCGGCGGCGTTACTGCGAGTTAAGGAGGGGTGTAACAGGGAGCGAGCGCGGAGGAACGGCGCTTTCGTGCGCGTGATGGCGAGAGAAATGGGGAGGAATCACGGATTGAAGAGCTCGGTGAGGCTTTAATGGCGCAGCGGCGATCGCGGGAGAGAAGAAGAGGCGGGGAAGAAGCACGGTCGTCACGAGGCCCACCGGTCGTGAGAGGAGGCGGGAGAGAGGCGCGGCGGATTAGTGTTGGCCGTCAATTTTGATCGGACGGTCCGCGTTACTCAGCATGGAGAGTTGGGTCGAGAAGCGCCTGATCTTGAGCTTGGCCCGATCTTTATGTGAAGATTTTAAACCTTTTTCAATTGATTTAATTCCAGGAATTCAAATAGGCTTTAGAAAATAGTAAATGAAGTCCAAAATTTTTTGAGAAAATTCACATAAATTCTATGAGGTATTCTGGACTTAAATAAAATAATTCCAACTTTTAGTTGGTAATAGATTTTGCACATAAATTCTTTTAGCCTTAATATACTTTAGTGAAAAGTTTTTAAAAATTCCAGAAAATCCACAAAAAGTTAATAAAGTCTTATTTTTAACTGAAATTGAAATTTTTGGGCTGTTACAAAGAGCAAGAGGATTTTGATGATGTAGGTAATGGAGCTCTTATGGAAGCAATGAAGAATATGCAAATTGGGGATATTAAGCCAAAAGAAGATCAAAATGAACCATCATCATCCATGAGAGTTGAGCCACCTACCTGTTCCGTGACAAATGAAATTAATCAAAATCAAGAAGATGTCAAGGAAGGTGATCAATCATTTAATCTACCTCAAAGGATCCACAACGCAATAGCCAAAGATCACCCAATAGACCAAATATTGGGTGAAGTAAGCAAAGGTGTCCAAACTCGCTCTCGTATTGCTTCTTTTTGTGAACATTACTCTTTTGTTTCCTCTTTGGAACCAAAGCGTATAGATGAAGCACTAGAAGATCCGGATTGGGCGAATGCTATGCATGAGGAGCTAAATAACCGCTAGAAATGATGTTTGGACAATGGTGGAAAGACCCAAGGAGCATAATGTCATTGGCACAAAATGGGTCTTTCGAAATAATCAAGATGAAAATGGAGTTGTGGTAAGAAACAAGGCAAGGTTAGTTGCTCAAGGATATACTCAAGTTGAGGGTCTAGATTATGATGAAACATTTGCACCCGTAGCAAGACTTGAGTCTATTCGCATTTTACTTGCTTTTGCATCATGCTTTGATATTAAATTATTTCAAATGGATGTTAAAAGTGCTTTCTTAAATGGCAAAATATCTGAACTTGTTTTTGTTGAACAACCTCCGGGTTTTGAAGATCCCAAAAATCCTAATCATGTGTATAAACTCTCAAAGGCGCTATATGGTTTAAAACAAGCTCCTAGAGCATGGTATGAGCACCTTCGAGATTTTCTACTCTCTAAGGGATTCAAAATCGGAAAGGTTGATACAACTTTGTTTACCAAAATTATTGATGGTGATTTCTTTGTTTGTCAAATTTATGTTGATGATATAATTTTTGGTTCTACAAATCAAGATTTTTGCAAAGAATTTGGTGATATGATGTCTAGAGAGTTTGAGATGTCAATGATAGGAGAACTTAGTTTCTTCCTTGGACTTCAAATCAAACAACTCAATGATGGGGTCTTCATAAGTCAATCCAAGTATGTGAAGGATTTACTCAAAAGATTTGGCATGGATGACGCAAAGCCCATCAAGACTCCTATGGCTACAAATGGACATCTTGATCTAAACGAAGGAGGTAAATCTGTTGATTTAAAGCTTTATAGGTCTATGATTGGTAGTTTGCTTTATCTTACCGCATCTAGGCCCGATATTATGTTTAGCGTTTGCATGTGTGCACGTTTTCAATCGGCTCCAAAGAATATCATTTAATGGTATCAAAAGAATATTAAGATATTTAAAGCATTCCTCAAGTATTGGCCTTTGGTATCCAAAAGGTGCTAAATTTGATTTGATTGGATATTGGATTCGGATTATGCGGGTTGTAAAGTGGATAGAAAAAGCACCTCGAGGAGTTGTCAATTTTAGGTAGATCCTTAGTGTCTTGGTCTTCCAAGAAACAAAACTCTGTTGCCCTTTCCACCGCCGAAGCCGAATATGTTTCTGAGATAGTTGTTGTGCACAATTGCTTTGGATGAGGCAAACATTGATGGACTATGGAATAACATTTGACAAAATGCCTCTTTTGTGTGATAATGATAGTGCGATGAAAATAGCCAACAACCACTGTCCAACATTCAAGAACCAAACATATAGATATCGCCATTATTTCCTTAGAGATCATGTGTGCAAGGGAGATATTGAAATTAGTCATATTTGCACTGAAAATCAATTAGCAGATATCTTTACCAAACCTTTAGATGAAGGCCGCTTTTGCCTATTGAGGAATGAGTTAAATGTCATTGACTATTCAAATGTAAGCTTGAACTCTGTCACATGCACTTTGGGTCTTAGTTGCATTTTTGTCTATTTTAAGATGTTTTACTCAAATTTTCGCTCTAAATGTGATATTTTAGTAAAAATTACTTTATTATATAGACATTAGTCTTTTCATTGCATAATAATCCTGAATGATACTTGGTTGAGTGCAAAAACTAAGGATTATTTGCAAAATCTTCAAATTCAACTTCTTCTTCCCTGAAGTGTCAGGATAATCGGAACTTAGGCCCTCGGTAGCGGAACTTCGGTGTCGAACTTCCATTGTTGTGTTGCGGAACTTCCGTTTTCAGCTCCTTCAAAGCGTCGGGATAATCGGAACTTAGGCCCTCAGTGCGGAACTTCATTGTCCGGAACTTCATTGTTATCTTGCGGAACTTCCGCTTCCGATGGGAGAAGCATTTATTACTGCGGTTGGTGCATTTCTTTATACCTCTCTCGGCCGCCCTGTCTTTGTCGAAGGCTTCTTCTCTCTTCATCTCCACCAAAACTCCTTGATTCGTTCCTCGTTTTTTCCTTCAATCCGAACCAATCAACTGCTTCCCAAGGGTTCAATCACTCATTCTCTCAAGGTATTTCCAATTCCTTTCTTGGATTTGCACCCTTATGAACCCTAGGTCAAAATTTTGGGAAAAATCAAATGTTGTTGAAATCTGTGGTTGATTCTTGGGAAAATAGGTTTATTCAGTATTGTATGATGTACATGCATCGAATTCATGGACTCAATCCATCAACATACTGAAAAATCCAAAATTCCTATTAACCTAGAATCGGCTCGGGATAATCGGAACTTAGCCGTTGAAAGCGCGGAACTTCCGCTCATGATAGTTCCGCGTTCAACTTGAACTCCGAGTTGTCATAACGAGAACACGAGATTTTCATCTTCTTTTGATTCAATCTTTGACACTTCATCCATTGTTGTTCTTGAAGATGCCTAGGATGAAGGTTTCTGTTCCGAAGCACTATTCAGATACCGGCGCATCTTCTTCGAGAAATGAGGAAGAATCTGAAAATTCAGAAAGAGAAGAAAGTGCTTGATTGAAGGGTGCAGAGTGCGAGTGCGATGAGGAGTTAGGAGAACCAGAAGAACCTGAAACAGTGATTACACAGCGGACGACTACACTCTCCTTAGAAGTAAAGATCAATACTCACTTCCAGGAAACAGTGATGACCCTCGTTTTCATACCAAGTTTCAAAGACAAGTCTATGATCTCTTCTATGGACCAAACAAACCATTCGCTGATCACAAGTACATCAATTGGTCCTACCTCAACGGACTTGACAGATATGAGGGTACATACAGGCTCTTTCAGCGAGCTGGGATTCACAACCTTGTGGCTATAAAAATGCAATTATAGTGATGAGATCATCCGACAGTTCTATGCCACAGTATGCATTCCCCCAGATTTTTCTCAGCTCACCTGGATGACAGGGACAGTGAGGTATTCTTGCACAAAGCGTGCTTTTGAACATGCACTGAATATCCAGTCAAGCGAATATGAGAAAATCTATGATGGAACAGTTCTCCCTCTTTCAGCCTGGACTGAATTCTATGACACCACACAGAGATTTATTCCTGGTAAGATAACAAGACTTCTTCCTATTCCCAGCTTGGTAAATAGAATCATTAATCATACCATGTTACCAAAAAGCGGGAATTATGATGCCATTAGAGGACATGTTTGGAATATCTTGGAATGCATCATGCATGGAAGAAAATTTGATGTAGTGGATGTCATCATAAGGGAGATAGACGGAACAAAGAATGATCGGGTCAAACGGATAAACTTTGCACCCTATATTATTGCTTTGATCATTCGTCAGACTGGATATAATGGAGCTACACCTTCAGCGCATAAAGCCTATAAACCAAGAGAAGGTCCTCCTATTCCTGCAAATCTTCGGCGCGCTCCAGCAGAAGAACCTGAAGCTACACCTGCTGCTGCTACTGCTGCTCCACCTCCTCAAGGTCAAGCCTCCATGGATCAAATCTATGCTACTTTGATGGAGTTGAGGGCGTCTCAGGATACCTTCCAGCAAATGACCGCTTCGGTGGATGCATTTGAGGCGACCACCTTTTCAGAGTGGATGCTTTCGGCGGCGACCACTTCGGACTCGGCGCCCTGCTGCCGGCCTTGGCGCACTTTCGGCGGTCGCGAAGCAGTTTCGCCACCCGTTCGGTTTGGACGGCGTCGCCTTCGTTCTCCTCCTGGTGGTCCTCCGGCTGATGCTCCTGTCGCTCCTCCTGTTGATCTTCCTGTTCCTCCAGTTGATCCTCCGCAAAATCCTCCTGCGGAGTGACCCTTTTGGCCCTTGATGACAAAGGGGGAGAGAAGAGTGTGTTAGTGAGAGAGAGAGAGAGAGCTAGACTTATCTTTTATGATATTGTAATATAGTGTGTCATTTTGACTATGGCTTGTAATGACTTTGTTTGAAAACTTGCTTATGATAATATCTTGTGTTATCTTATATTTTTGTTGTACTTGGATCTTTGATTAATGATGAATGACCATGTGATGTGAATGCTCTATCTTTATTGTCATTTGTTCTCTTCCAAGTAACAATGTTCTACAGAAACTCCGCCGAAATTTCCTGAAAATCCAAACATGTGCTTTACATTATCTTCTACTCAATATGCACATGTTAAGGGGGAGCTTTCTGTTTTCAAACCAACTTTCTCTCACAACTTTATTGTGTTGTCATCAATTACCAAAAAGGGGGAGATTGAAAGCATCTAGGCCCCTAAAAATTGTATTTTGGTAATTAATGACTTTATGTGAATATGGGACTAACATGTTTGTTGAAGTGATTACAAGGCATAGTCCCAAATGACAAAGTGAATCCAAGGAGCTGCATGACAAAGAATGTTGAAAAGATGGAGTTGATCTCAAAGACAAGGTATAAATAGACTAGGACCCCTTTCAATTTTACCGGTCTTTGGAGTATGGAGGAAGACCGGATTATAGGATAAATGTCGTACTATTAAGGGGGAGCTTGTCTAGTAGCTTGAAAGCATCTCATTATGCCTTTGGATCAACTTAGGATCATGCATGTTCTTTTGGTTTGGTTTAAAAAGAAAATTCTTTCTCTCAGAACACAATCGGAAGTTCCGGCATGTATACTGCGGAACTTCCGCTGTGCGGTTGCTCCGAAAAGACTGCGGCTTGATTTTTCCAGAGAGCATCCATTTCGGGACTTAGCCAATTTCTCAAGTGCGGAAGTTCCGCAATGATATGAGCGGAAGTTCCGATTAATCGGTTGCTCCGAAATATGTGCGGTCGAATTTTTCCAAAGAGCATCCGTTTTTGGGACTTAGCCGATTTCTCAAGTGCGGAAGTTCCGCAATAATCTGACGGAAGTTCGATTAATCGGTTGCTCGAAATATGTGCGGTCGGTTTTTTCGAGAGCACCCTTTTTAGGGACTTAGCGTTTTTCGTGAGTGCGGTAGTTCATTTGTGAAAAGCGGATCTTAGATTAATCGGAAGAACGAAATCTAGTTGGCGGAAGTTCGCACATAAATCAACGGCTAGTTGAGCATTTAATGCTCCTTTGTAATGACCGTTACGATGCACTCGATTGAAGGCGGAAGTTCGCACTTTGTCTCGCTGAAGTTCCGATTTCCGAGTTTTGCGATTTTACGCATAACGGTCATATTTGGTTGTTGGGGTATAAATACACCCCACCAGCTCAGGGCGTGTTGTTGAGCATTCATTCAATTCATTTGAGCCTTGAGCATTTCTCTCACTCCTCATTTACTCTCTTTGCACACATTTGTGAGGTAGTGAGCAAGAACAAGAGCATTGCATTCTTAGTTGATCCATTGGCTCTTGATTGTCGTCAAGTGAAGTTCAAGTTCTATTCTCTTGGTGCTTATCGGCACCTAGGCGACTTAAGCGGAGATTGCTCGGTGATCTCTTCAAAGAAGCTTGTGAAGAGACCCGTTGCCGGTTGTGATTGGTCGGTGTTCACCAACTCCGGAGAGGAGGAAGAACAACCTAGTGATCGAGGGTAGGCTTAATTTGTGGAGCCGGCTTGAGTGATCAAGCTTCCTCAACGTGGACTAGTGAAGATCGACAAATCTTCGATACCACGGAAAAAACCTCCTTATCCTTGTGCGGTTAATTCTTGTCCTTATTTATTGCACTTATTTTTGTAGCTCATAGATTGTGATAAATATCTTTGATTAGAGTATCTTGCTAATTTCGGTAATTTGATCAAGAAAATTTAGAAACCTCCTATTCACCCCCCTCTAGTCGGTTATCCTTGATCCTACAGTGGGCGCAGTGTTGGCTCGATGGCAGCTCCCCTTCGGCCACCGCACACGTGGCCGCGGCTCCTTCTTCGCTGCAATCCTCGCTGGAGGGCTGTCCTTCCATGCGTGACAGATGTTGGTCGTGCCTAGATAGCTAATTGATGTTGGTCTCAATCAATCCGGCATGCCGAGCCAATTGGTTGTTGATGCTTGCAAGGGATTTCATCGTGTCCTCGGCGAATTAGCGCATCACCTGTTGGAATTCATCATTACCACCGTTGCTTGACATGATGGATGAAGCAACGGGTGGCTCTGATACCAAGATGTCACGGGATGAGCACTGGGAGCGGAGGCTGATGAGGACATCACTTCTTTGGATATACACAACACTCCTCCACTTGATATTCAAGGACCAATCACTAGAGCCCGCGCCCGACAATTGAATTTACATGTGAGCTCGTTCCTAAGTACTTCTTTTTGTTCATTTGAGAATCGATTACTACCTAATGATTTAATTATGATTAGGAACCATGGAGAGGATCAAGAAGTACTTGGAGAAGGGCTACGAGGTGCACGAGTCCAGCAAGGGTGGTCGAGTCATGTTGGATGTCCAACTCAAGCCGACTTCGAATCCAATTCGGAGTCAGGACCAAACCGCACTAAAGCGGGCGCCCAGATCGCATCGGACTCCGTTTTGGACGTCCCACATATGTATGGAAAGCTGAGAAGATAACCTTTCCAATGGCTCTGGTCTCATATCAAAATTCCTTCTGAGTCAACGGGAATCGTCGAAACAAGTGGACATCCAGAATCTGTCGAGGTGCTGCGACACCGTCTTTTGGGCCGTTTGGCTTTGTATCGTGTTGGAGTCCATTAAGGGCGCGTCAGGGGTTTTGCGCCCCTTACTCCTTTATATACAGCCGCCACCCCACCATTAGGGTTGGGTTTTGCTTAGATTAATTCTGTCTTTGAGCAGTTTAGCCGTCATCGGTTGTGAAACCCCAATTTTGAGTGCTTCATCAATATATCGCAATTTGGTTGTGTTCTTCCTTGTTCTTGCTTGTGTTCTTGATTCGCGCGAGGATTAGCCTTCTTGGCAAGGTCAGCGGGCGCCGCGGTTGATAACTGAGAGGCGTGGTGCTGCGATTGCGGGGTTGAAGCGTGTCGTTCGGAAGCGGATCGATTTGTGTCGCGCCTCCACCAAATCGAATATATCCAGAACCTGTTGGAAGATCGGGACCCCGTTCCCGTCAAGTGGTAATCAGAGCTTCAGGTGTTCCTCCAGGTTCAAGTTTACCCATCTTGTTGTTCTCGATTTCATCCTAGAGTCCAAGAAAAAGCCCTAAAAAAATTTGTAGTCATAGGTTGTTTCCTGTCCTAGATCGTGTTTAGCCTTTTGCACAATTTGATTCCAGAGTCCGTAGTGTTGAGTTTGTGTCCTTAGTCGAGTTGTGTTCTTTGGTTTAGATCGTGTTTTGTTTGGGTTGTTTTGCTTAGCTACCTTTCATACAAACCCTAGCCGTCAATTTTTGTTTTCCCACCCATATCCCACCCTCTGTTTGAGTCACCCATCGCATCTCGTGATCTCCCAGAACCATCACCCACCTTTCCCTGAGCTTCCGCCCCCAATTCCACCAATTTATTCTACCCGCTTTTCGTTTCGGCCTCCACACAAACCATAACTCGAAGACCTTACTTCAAACGGCCATAACTTTCTCATACGGACTCGAAATCAGGCGATTTTTTTTTTCAAGTTGGGTGAAATTAAATTTTACATCCGAATCTGACCGACAAGTTCGGTTTCGACGAATTTATCTTGCCCAAATTCGGCCTGGAAAGTGTAGTACTCGAGCTCTGAAATTTCATCACCGACTTTTTAGCACATTCATCATTTTACGTAGGCCACACCTTATATCAGTTGACGTGAAACTTTGTGTGTTTCCTATTCGTGCTCTGCTTTGCGAAAAAATACAAAAAATAAAAATAAATAAAAAAATTCGGCACCTACGATAGTCTTTGCGAGTGCCATCAGTGGCCAAAAAAAAAGAAGAACAAAAAGAGAAAAAAAAAGCGTGTGAGCACGGTTTTAGGTGGTGAGCCTCATTTGTGTTGTGTTTGTCTTTGAATTAAGTTTCTCGGTGCTGGCCATCTTTGTTCTTGTCTTTGCTTCATTATTACATTCTTGACTCCTTGTTCTTCATATCATACATTATAGGACACATTTAGACCCGACAACTAGGACCATACTTTGGACATTTATTCAGCATTACTATACATTATTGATTTGTGTTCCCGACATATTTGGCCTTCAAACTCCATATATCAACCACGGATAGCACAGTTTTGACCTTGCAATCGTACCACGCTCAACAAGGTATCACGAACCACCCACGGTTGTACCACCATTGCTTTGGTAAGCACACTTGTAAGAGCTTGGTAAGCCACTTCCTTTGCGGGTTTCCACTCCCCTTCCTTTGTAGTTGATAGGGATCATCCTTTTGTTTTCCTGTATTTCCACTAACCATGGCGAGAAGCGAAGAGGGCGGGACACGGTCGATTTCAACGAGTGTGTTAGTCGCGGCCGGCTACAAGTGCGCTCGCTAAACAAAGCGCTTCACTCACCGATCTCGGCGAGATTGGACACCATCGTCGCCGCCATTACCCGATTGAACACCACGGAAGGCATTGGCGGGTGGAGCGGCGGATGGTGACCTCCTTTGGTCGGACAAACACATTGGAGCACGCCGCCACTGTCAATGGCGGCCATCATCATGATGATGACACTTGCATGATCTGAGATGGCGGCATTGATCGGTAGGCGACACAAGATGCACGACTACGTCGGCGTCTTGACAAAACAGACATGGTATGGGAGGTAATAACGAACCGTCGTGGTAACGATGATCCTTTGCTAAAGTCAAGTTTACCATTCCATCTTTTACGGTCTTTATGATCTTTGAAATATATCTAGATTGGGAGATGACGGTGAAGCGAAGTTTAACTCTCACTTAGTTCTGAGCAACATAGAGTTAGACAAGCTACTAGTGAGTTTAAGGACTTTGCTATTATCGGTGGAATGAACTAAGTACCATAAACACAACCCGATACATGGGAGCGCTTAAAAGAAGCTATGCGTGTCGTTTTGTTCCTCCCTCATATAAACTTGAATTGAGAAAAAAATTGCAGCGCTTAGAACAAGGTGATAGTTACATTTCAAGACTATTATCTTTGAGCTTCAAAAGGGTATGGTGCGTTGTGGGGTTGTTGAGGACACGGAGGATAAGATTTATCGTTTCTACGGGGTTCTGGCGTGAAATTCGAGGACATTGTTGATTATAAAGAATTTACTCATCAACCAGTTGTTCCACCTTGCTATGCTTGCGAGAAAAAGAATTGCGAGGGACGCACGAGAATCAACTAAGGCACGCCGGACGACCCTTCTACACCCCTGACGACTACATCAGCGGATGCCCAATTCTTCTTGAGTTTTCGTTCTCCTCCACCACACTGTGAACAAGATGGCAGCGGCGCCAAAAGCCACCTTCCACGACCGCCTTGCAGATTCTTCAAAAATTCTTTGCGAGGTCAAGCCAAGAGTTCTTCTTGATGGCTTCAGCGGGCGCTCCTCGGCATTGGTGCCACCGCGCCATGGGCTTGGTCATGTGCGGAAGAATTGCCCTAGCCAGCGGGCATACATCGCCACGAAGATGGAGGCTACATCGACGCCGGATGTCGAGGAGGATGATGATGTTCTTCGCCTCGAGCGACAATGGCGGTGGTGATGGCGACCTCATCCTTGGTGGGCGTCCACGGCGCTTACTGAGCATCATTGTGCAGCGAGTCCTCAGCACGCAGGTACAACAACCTGATAAACTTCAACGTCATAATTTGTTTCAGACCTTCTTTGCGATCAAGAACCGGCGTGCACGTGTCATCATTGATGGAGGAAGTTGCAACAACTTGGTGAGTTCTGACTTGGTCAAGAAGCTTGGCTTGACCACGCGACGCATCCACATCCATACCATATTCAATGGTTAAATGACTCTGGAAAAGCTAAGGTAACGCAAACATGCGAGTACATTTTCCATTGGTGCTTATGTTGATCATGTTGATTGTGATGTGGTTCCCATGCAAGCATGCTCTCTTTTATTGGGTCGACCTTGGGAATTTGATAATGATGCTTTACACCATGGTAGTAGTAACACATACACTTTTATGCATAAGGGAAAGAAAGTTACTTTCCTGCCTTTGACCCCGTTGAGATTATAGAGGCCGATAGGGCGAGGCTAGCTTCTTGCTAATGATCAAAGGAACATGATAAAACTGAAAAACAGCAAGTAACCCATTTGAAAAATTACATTATGCTTGCCACAAAATCAGACCTTCTTGCAATTGATGATGCTAATGATACATGCTATGCTTTTGTGTGCAAAGATGCTTTATTTTCTCTTGATAATATGCCTTGCACTTTGCACGCTCTGTCACTAACCTTTGCGGGAGTTTGAGATGTTTTCACGATGAGATACCTCGGGACTTCCACCCATTCGAGGATTGAGCACAGTTGATTTGATTCTGGGCGAGCTTGCCAAACCGTGCGGCGTCTGGGACCAATCCGAAGAGACTAAGGAGATTCAGCGCCAAGTCCAAGACCTTTTGGACCGTGGGTACGTCGTGAGAGCCTTAGTCCTTGTCTTTGTTCTGTTCTTTTGGTTCCAAAAAGATGGTTCTTGGCGTATGTGTGTAGATTGTAGAGCCATTAACAACATTACTATACGGTATCATCATCCTATCCCTAGGCTAGACGACATGCTAGATGAGTTGTGTGGTGCTATAATTTTCACAAAGATTGACTTGCGTAGTGGATACCACCAAATAAGAATGAAACTTGGAGATGAATGGAAAGCGCTTTTAAAACTAAGTTAGGCTTGTATGAGTGGTTAGTCATGCCTTTTGGTTTAACTAATGCACCTAGCACTTTCATGAGATTAATGAATGAGGTTTCGTCCTTTCATTGGCAAATTTGTGGTCGTTTACTTTGATGATATCTTGATTTATAGCAAGTCCATGGATGCACATTCGACTCACTTACGTCTTGTTTTAATGCTTTAAGAGATGCATGTTTGTTTGGTAACCTTGAGAAGTGCACCTTTTGCACGGATCAGTCTCTTTTCTTGGCTATGTTGTGACTCCACGAGGAATTGAGGTTGATAGAGCCAAGGTGGAGGCGATATGGAGTTGGCCACGCCACGGCAGTCTCCCAAGTCGGAGTTTTCTTGGCCTTGCGAGATTTTATCGCGCTTTGTCAAAGAATTCAGCACCATTGTGACACCGTTGATTGAGTTGACAAAGAAGGGAGTTGTGTTCCATTGGGGACCATCACAAGAGGAGTCCTTTAATCTTTTGAAGGACAAGCTACGCCACGCACCATTGCTCCAACTTCCGGATTTTGGTAAGACTTTTGAACTTCGAATGTGATGCTAAGCGGAATTGGTATTGGTGGTGTGTTGATGCAAGGAGGCAAACTGTTGCCTACTTTAGCGAAAAATTGAATGGTCTGTTCTTAATTATTCCACGTATGATAAAGAATTGTATGCACTTGTTCGTTCTTTAGAGGCGTGGCAACACTATTTATGGCCTAAAGAATTTGTCATTCATTAGATCATGAATCACTTAAGCATATTAGTAGTCAAACCAATTTGAATCGTAGACATGCTAAGTGGGTTGAATTTATTGAATCTTTTCCTTATGTCATTAAACACAAGAAAGGGAAGGATAATGTGATTCTTGATGCTTTGTCTCGGCGCTATACCATGTTGTCTCAACTTGATTGTCGCATTTTGGTCTTGAAACTATTAAAGAACAATATGCTTTTGATGCTGATTTTAAGGATGTGTTGTTGCATTGTAAAGAGGTCAAGCATGGAATAAATTCGTGATCAATGATGGGTTTTGTTTGAGCTAACCGCCTATGCATTCCAGTTGGATCCGTTCGTCTTTTGTTGTTGCAGGAAGCGCATGGAGGCGGTTTGATGGGTCATTTGGTGCTAAGAAGGCGGAGGGCGTTACGACCACACATTTCTTTTGGCCAAAGATGAGGCGAGATGTTGAGCGGTTTGTGGCTCATTTGCACTACATGTCAAAAAGCTAAGTCTCGCTTGAATCCACATGGTTTATATATGCCACTCCCTGTTCCTTCGATTCCGTGGGAAGATATTTCTATGGACTTTGTTTTAGGGTTGCCCAGGACTAAGAGGGGGAGGGATAGCATTTTTGTTGTTGTGGATCGTTTTTCTAAGATGGCTCACTTCATCCCATGTCATAAAACCGATGATGCCGTTCATATTGCTGACCTCTTTTCAAAGAGATAGTTCGTTTGCATGGTATGCCTTCTACTATTGTTTGGATCGTGATGCCAAGTTCTTGAGTCACTTTTGGCGTACTCTATGGAACAAGTTGGGCACAAAGTTGTTGTTCTCTACCACATGTCACCTGGTGATGGCCAAACCGAGGTGGTGAACCGCACATTGTCTACCATGTTGAGAGCTATTTTGAAGAACAATTTGAAGCTATGGGAAGAGTGTTTGCCGCATGTTGAATTCGCATATAATCGGCGGAACACTCCACCACCAAGGTAAGTCCTTTTCGGGTAGTGTATGGATTCAATCCCGTGCCCCTATTGATATTTTACCTTTGCCTACTAGTGAGAGAGTTCATAATGATGCTAAGGGCGTGCTGATTTTATTCTCAAAATGCATGAGACTACTAAGGCAAACATTGAAAAGATGAATGAAAAATATAGGATTACTGGTAGTAAAGGTAGAAAGGAAGTTAAACTTGAACCGGGCGATTTTGTTTGGTTGCACTTGCGAAAGGATAGATTTCCTGAGTTAAGAAAGTCAAAATTGATGCCTAGAGTCTTTGGTCCTTTTAAGATAGTTGAGAAGATAAATGATAATGCCTATAAACTTGAGTTGCCTCCCGAGTTTGGGGTTAGTCCACCTTTAACATTTGATTTGAAGCCATGCTTGGGAGAAGAAGATGAGGCGAGTTGAGGACAACTCCGCTTCAAGAGGGGAGGATGATGAGGACATCACTTCTTTGGATATACACAACACTCCTCCACTTGATATTCAAGGACCAATCACTAGAGCCGCGCTTGACAATTGAATTTACATGTGAGCTCGTTCCTAAGTACTTCTTTTTGTTCATTTGAGAATCGATTACTACCTAATGATTTAATTATGATTAGGAACCATGGAGAGGATCAAGAAGTACTTGGAGAAGGGCTACGAGTGCACGAGTCCAGCAAGGGTGGTCGAGTCATGTTGGATGTCCAACTCAAGCCGACTTCGAATCAATTCGGAGTCAGGACCAGGCCGCACTAAAGCGGACGCCCAGATCGCATCGGACTCCGTTTTGGACGTCCACATATGTATGGAAAGCTGAGAAGATAACCTTTCCAATGGCTCTGGTCTCATATCAAAATTCCTTCTGAGTCAACGGGAATCGTCGAAACAAGTGGACATCCAGAATCTGTCGGTGCTGCGACACCGTCTTTTGGGCCGTTTGGCTTTGTATCGTGTTGGAGTCCGTGGGGACGCGTCCAGGGTTTTGCACGCCCCTTAATCCTTTATATACAGCCGCCACCCCACCATTAGGGTTGGGTTTTGCTTAGATTAATTCTGTCTTTGAACAGTTTCGCAGTCATCGGTTGTGAAACCCCAATTTTGAGTGCTTCATCAATATATCGCAATTTGGTTGTGTTCTTCCTTGTTCTTGCTTGTGTTCTTGATTCGCGGAGAGGATTAGCCTTCTTGGCAAGGTCAGCAAGGCGGCGCGCGGTTGATAACTGAGAGGCGTGGTGCTTTGCGATTGCGGGGTTGGGCGTGTCGTTCGGAAGCGGATCGATTTGTGTCGCCTCCACCACCGTCGAATATATCCGAAACTGTTGGAAGATCGGGACCCGTTCCCTTATATCAGATTGACGTGAAACTTTGTGTGTTTCCTATTCTGTGCTCTGCTTTGCGAAAAAATACAAAAAATAAAAAAATAAAAAATTTGGCACCTCGATAGTCTTTGCGAGTGCCATCCGTGGCCAAAAAAAAAAAAAAAAAAAGAAGAAAACAGAAAGCGTGTGAGCACGAGTTTTAGGTGGTAGAGCCTCATTTGTGTTGTGTTTGTCTTTGAATTAAGTTTCTCGGTGCACAGCCATCTTTGTTCTTTGTCTTTGCTTCATTATTACATTCTTGACTCCTTGTTCTTCATATCATACATTATAGGACACATTTAGACCGACAACTAGGACCATACTTTGGACATTTATTCAGCATTACTATGTTTTTGATTTGTGTTCCAGCGACATATTTGGCCTTCAAACTCCATATATCAACTTACGGATATACGATTTTGACCTTGCAATCGTACCACGCTCAACAAGGTATCACGAACCGACCACAGGTTGTACCACCCATTGCTTTGGTAAGCACACTTGTAAGAGCTTGGTAAGCCACTTCCTTGCGGGTTTCCACTCCCCTTCCTTTGTAGTTGATAGGATCATCCTTTTGTTTTCTGTATTTCCACTAACCATGGCGAGAGAGCGAGAGGGCGGGACCGGTCGATTTCAATGAGTGTGTTAGTCGCGGACGGCTACAAGCTGCGCTCGCTAAACAAAGCGCTTCACTCAGCGTGATCTCGTGCGAGATTGGACACCATCGTCGCCGCCATTACCCGATTGAACACCACGGAAGGCATTGGCGGGTGGAGGCGGCGGATGGTGACCTCCTTTGTCGGACGGACACACATTGGAGCGCACGCGCCACATCATAGCGGCCATCATCATGATGATGACACCTTTGCATAATCTGAGATGGCGGCATTGATCGTAGGCGACACAAGATGCGACTCGTCGGCGTCTTGACAAAACCGACATGGTATGGGAGGTAATAACGAGAACCGTCATGGTAGCGCGATCCTTTGCTAAAGTCAAGTTTACCATTCCATCTTTTACAGTCTTTATGATCTGAAATATATCTAGATTGGGAGATGACGGTGAAGCGAAGTTTAACTCTCATTTAGTTCTGAGCAACATAGAGTTAGACAAGCTACTAGTGAGTTTAAGGACTTTGCTATTATCACGGTGGAATGAACTAAGTACCATAAACACAACTGATACATGGGAGCGCTTAAAGAAGCTATGCGTGTCGTTTTGTTCCTCCCTCATATAAAGCGGAATTGAGAAAAAATTGCAGCGCTTAGAACAAGGTGATAGTTACATTCAAGACTATTATCTTTGAGCTTCAAAAGGGTATGGTGCGTTGTGGAGTTGTTGAGGACACGGAGGATAAGATTTATCGTTTCTACGGGGGTTCTGCGTGAAATTGAGGACATTGTTGATTATAAAAATTTACTCATCAGCGGTTGTTCCACCTTGCTATGCTTGCGAAAAAGAATTGCGAGGCGCCGCAGAATCAACTAAGGCGCATGCCGGCGACCCTTCTACACCCGTGACGACTACATCAACGGGGGCGCCCAATTCTTCTTGAGTTTTCGTTCTCCTCCACCACACATGAACAAGATGGCAGCGGCGCCAGAAGCCACCTTCCACGACCGCCTTAGATTCTTCAAAAAATTCTTTGCGAGGACAAGCCAAAGTTCTTCTTGATGGCTTCAGCGGGCGCTCCTCGGCATTCGATGCCACCCATTGCCATGGGCTTGGTCATGTCGCGGAAAAATTGCCCTAGCCAGCGGGCATACGCCGCCACAGAAGATGGAGGCTACATCGACGCCGGATGTCGAGGAGGATGATGATGTTCTTCTTTGCCTCGAGCGACAATGGCGGTGGTGATGGCGACCTCATCCTTGGTGGGGCGTCCTACGGCTGACGCTCTGAACATCATTGTGCGGCGAGTCCTCGTACGCGGTACAACAACGATAAACTTCAGCGTCATAATTTGTTTGGACCTTCTTTGCGATCAAGAACCGGCGTGCGCGTGTCATCATTGATGGAGGAAGTTGCAACAACTTGGTGAGTTCGACTTGGTCAGAAGCTTGGCGACCACCGACCGCATCCACATTCATACCATATTCAATGGTTAAATGACTCTGGAAAAGCTAAGATGCATAAAACATCACAGTACATTTTCCATTGGTGCTTATATTGATCATGTTGATTGTGATGTGGTGCCCATGCAAGCATGCTCTCTTTTATTAGGTCGACCTTGGGAATTTGATAATGATGCTTTACACCATGGTAGTAGTAACACATACACCTTTATGCATAAGGAAAGAAAGTTACTTTCTTGCCTTTGACCCGGTGAGATTATAGAGGCCGATAGGGCGAGAGGCTGCTACTAATGATCCAAAGGAACATGATAAATCTGAAAAACAACAAGTAACCCATTTGAAAAATTCATTATGCTTGCCACAAAATCAGACCTTCTTTGCAATTGATGATGCTAATGATACATGCTATGCTTTTGTGTGCAAAGATGCTTTATTTTCTCTTGATAATATGCCTTGCACTTTGCTGCTCTGTCACTAACCTTTTGCGGGAGTTTGAGATGTTTTCCACGATGAGATACCTCGGGACTTCCACCCATTCGAGTTGAGCACAGTTGATTTGATTCTGGGCGAGCTTGCCAAGCCGTCGGCGTCTGGACCAATCCGAAGAGACTAAGGAGATTGAGCGCCAAGTCCAAGACCTTTTGGACCGGTAGAGTGCGTGCGTGAGAGCCTTAGTCCTTGTCTTATTCTGTTCTTTTGGTTCCCAAAAAGATGGTTCTTGGCGTATGTGTGTAGATTGTAGAGCCATTAACAACATTACTATACGGTATCGTCATCCTATTCCTAGGCTAGGCGACATGCTTGATGAGTTGTGTGGTGCTATAATTTTCACAAGATTGACTTGCGTAGTGGATACCACCAAATAAGAATGAAACTTGGAGATGAATGGAAAGCGCTTTTAAAACTAAGTTAGAAGCTGTATGAGTGGTTAGTCATGCCTTTTGGTTTAACTAATGCACCTAGCACTTTCATGAGATTAATGAATGAGGTTTCGTCCTTTCATTGGCAAATTTGTGATCGTTTACTTTGATGATATCTTGATTTATAGTAAGTCCATGGATGCACATTCGACTCACTTACGTCTTGTTTTTAATGCTTTAAGAGATGCGCGTTTGTTTGGTAACCTTGAGAAGTGCACCTTTTGCGGATCGAGTCTCTTTTCTTGGCTATGTTGTGACTCCACGAGGGGTGGTTGATAGAGCCAAGGTGGAGCGATATGGAGTTGGCCACGCACGACAGTCTCCCAAGTCTGGAGTTTTCTTGGCCTTGCGGGTTTTATCGCCGCTTTGTCAAGAATTCAGCACCATTGCGACCGTTGATTGAGTTGACAAAGAAGGAGTTGTGTTCCATTGGGGACCATCACAAGAGGAGTCCTTTAATCTTTTGAAGGACAAGCTGCATACGCACCATTGCTCCAACTTCGGATTTTGGTAAGACTTTTGAACTCGAATGTGATGCTAGCGGAATTGGTATTGGTGGTGTGTTGATGCAAGGAGCAAACACATTTGCCTACTTTAGCGAAAAATTGAATGGTCTGTTCTTAATTATTCCGCATATGATAAAGAATTGTATGCACTTGTTCGTTCTTTAGAGGCGTGGCAACACTATTTATGGCCTAAGAATTTGTCATTCATTAGATCATGAATCACTTAAGCATATTAAGTAGTCAAACCAATTTGAATCGTAGACATGCTAAGTGGGTTGAATTTATTGAATCTTTTCCTTATGTCATTAAACACAAGAAAGGGAAGGATAATGTGATTCTTGATGCTTTGTCTCGGCGCTATACCATGTTGTCTCAACTTGATTGTGCGCATTTTGGTCTTGAAACTATTAAAGAACAATATGCTTTTGATCTGATTTTAAGGATGTGTTGTTGCATTGTAAAGAAGGTCAAGCATGGAATAAATTAAGTGATCAATGATGGGTTTTGTTTGAGCTAACCGCCTATGCATTCAGTTGGATCCGTTCGTCTTTTGTTGTTGCGGGAAGCGCATGGGGCGGTTTGATGGGTCATTTGGTGCTAAGAAGGCGGAGGGCGTTCGACCACATTTCTTTTGGCCAAAGATGGCGAGATGTTGAGCGGTTTGTGGCTCATTGCACTACATGTCAAAAGCTAAGTCTCGCTTGAATCCACATGGTTTATATATGCCACTCCTGTTCCTTCTGATTAGTGGAAGATATTTCTATGGACTTTGTTTTAGGGTTGCCCGGGACTAAGAGGGGAGGGATAGCATTTTGTTGTTGTGGATCGTTTTTCTAAGATGGCTCACTTCATCCCATGTCATAAAACCGATGATGCCGTTCATATTCTTGACCTCTTTTTCAAAGAGATAGTTCGTTTGCATGGTATGCCTTCTACTATTGTTTGGATCGTGATGCCAAGTTCTTGAGTCACTTTTGGCGTACTCTATGGAACAAGTTGGGCACAAAGTTGTTGTTCTCTACCACATGTCACCCTGGCGATGGCCAAACCGGGTGGTGAACCGCACATTGTCTACCATGTTGAGAGCTATTTTGAAGAACAATTTGAAGCTATGGGAAGAGTGTTTGCCGCATGTTGAATTCGCATATAATCGGCGGAACACTCCACCACCAAGGTAAGTCCTTTTCGGGTGGTGTATGGATTCAATCCCGTGCCCCTATTGATATTTTACCTTTGCCTACTAGTGAGAGAGTTCATAATGATGCTAAGGGCGTCTGATTTTATTCTCAAAATGCATGAGACTACTAAGGCAAACATTGAAAAGATGAATGAAAAATATAGGATTCTTGGTAGTAAAAGTAGAAAGGAAGTTAAACTTGCCAGGGCGATTTTGTTTGGTTGCACTTGCGAAGGATAGATTTCTGAGTTAAGAAAGTCAAAATTGATGCCTAGAGCTGCTGGTCCTTTTAAGATAGTTGAGAAGATAAATGATAATGCATATAAACTTGAGTTGCCTCCGAGTTTGGGGTTAGTCCACCTTTAACATTTCAGATTTGAAGCCATGCTTGGGGAAGAAGATGAGGCGAGTTGAGGACAACTCCGCTTCAAGAGGGGAGGATGATGAGGACATCACTTCTTTGGATATACACAACACTCCTCCACTTGATATTCAGGACCAATCACTAGAGCCAGCGCAGACAATTGAATTTACATGTGAGCTCGTTCCTAAGTACTTCTTTTTGTTCATTTGAGAATCGATTACTACCTAATGATTTAATTATGATTAGGAACCATGGAGAGGATCAAGAAGTACTTGGAGAAGGGCTACAGGCCGCGAGTCCAGCAAGGGTGGTCGAATCATGTTGGATGTCAACTCAAGCCGACTTCGAATCAATTCGGAGTCAGGACCAGACCGCTAAAATGGGCGCCAGATCGCATCCGGACTCCGTTTTGGACGTCCCACATATGTATGGAAAGCTGAGAAGATAACCTTTCCAATGGCTCTGGTCTCATATCAAAATTCCTTCTGAGTCAGCGGGAATCATCGAAACAAGTGGACGTCCAGAATCTGTCGAGTGCTTGCGACACCGTCTTTTGGGCGTTTGGCTTTGTATCGTGTTGGAGTCCATTGGGGCGCGTCCGGGGTTTTACCGCCCCTTACTCCTTTATATACAGCCGCCACCCCACCATTAGGGTTGGGTTTTGCTTAGATTAATTCTGTCTTTGAACAGTTTACGCGTCATCGGTTTGTGAAACCCCAATTTTAAGTGCTTCATCAATATATCGCAATTTGGTTGTGTTCTTCCTTGTTCTTGCTTGTGTTCTCCGATTCGCGGCGAGGATTAGCCTTCTTGGCAAGGTCAGCGGGCGGCGCCGCGGTTGATAACTGAGAGGCGTGGTGCTGCGATTGCGGGGTTGGGCGTGTCGTTCGGAGCCGGATCGATTGTGTCGCGCCTCCACCGTCGAACATATCGAGAACTGTTGGAAGATCGGGACCCGTTCCGTCAAGTGGTATCGAGCTTGGTGTTCCTCGAGGTTCAAGTTTACCCATCTTGTTGTTTTGATTTCATCCTAGAGTCAAGAAAAAGCCCAAAAAAATTATAGTCATAGGTTGTTTCTGTCCTAGATCCGTGTTTAGCCTTTTGCACAATTTGATTCGAGTCCGTAGTGTTGAGTTTGTGTCCTTAGTCGAGTCGTGTTCTTTGGTTTAGATCGTGTTTTGTTTGGGTTGTTTTGCTTAGCTACCTTTCATACAAACCCTAGCCGTCAATTTTGTTTTCCACCCATATCCCACCTCTGTTTGAGTCACCCATCGCATCTCGTGATCTCCCAGAACCATCACCCACCTTTCCTGAGCTGACGCCCCAATTCAACCAATTTACTCTGCCCGATTTTCGTTTGGCCTCCACACAAACCATAACTCAAGACCTTACTTAAGCGGCCATAACTTTCTCATACGGACTCGAAATCGGGCGATTTTTTTTCAAGTTGGGTGAAATTAAATTTTACATCGAATCAAACGGACGAAGTCGGTTTCGACAATTTATCTTGCCCAAATTCGGCCTGGAAAGTGTAGTACTCGAGCTCAGAAATTTCATCACCGACTTTTAGCACATTCATCATTTTACTAGGCCACACCTTATATCAGTTGACGTGAAACTTTGTGTGTTTCCTATTCCTATGCTCTGCTTTGCGAAAAAATACAAAAAATAAAAAAATAAAAAAATTTGGCACCTCGATAGTCTTTGCGAGTGCCATCATGGCCAAAAAAAAAAGAAAAAAAGAAGAAAACAAAAGCGTGTGAGCACGGTTCTAGGTGGTAGAGCCTCATTTGTGTTGTGTTTGTCTGAATTAAGTTTCTCGGTGCTGGCCATCTTTGTTCTTCTTTGCTTCATTATTACATTCTTGACTCCTTGTTCTTCATATCATACATTATAGGACACATTTAGACCGACAACTAGGACCATACTTTGGACATTTATTCAGCATTACTATCTGTTATTGATTTGTGTTCCAGCGACATATTTGGCCTTCAAACTCCATATATCAACCACGGATAGCGCAGGTTTGACCTTGCAATCGTACCCACGCTCAACAAGGTATCACGAACGACCATAGGTTGTACCACCATTGCTGGTAAGCACACTTGTAAGAGCTTGGTAAGCCACTTCCTTTGCGGTTTCCACTCCCTTCCTTTGTAGTTGATAGGGATCATCCTTTTGTTTTCCTGTATTTCCACTAACCATGGCGGAAGCGAAGGGCGGGACACGGTCGATTTCAATGAGTGTGTTAGTCGCGGCGGCTACAAGCTGCGCTCGCTAAACAAAGCGCTTCACTCGCGATCTCGGCGAGATTGGACACCATCGTCGCCGCCATTACCCGATTGAACACCACGGAAGGCATTGGCGGGTGGGCGGCGGATGGTGACCTCAGCTGGTCGAGACAGACACATTGGAGAACGCGCCGCACATCGATAGCGGCATCATCATCATGATGATGACACTTTGCATAATCTGGATGGCGGCATTGATCGTGGCGACACAAGATGCGCGACTACGTCGGCGTCTTGACAAAACCGACATGGTATGGGAGGTAATAACGAGCCGTCATGGTAACGCGATCCTTTTGCTAAAGTCAAGTTTACCATTCCATCTTTTACGGTCTTTATGATCTGAAATATATCTAGATTGGGAGATGACGGTGAAGCGAAGTTTAACTCTCATTTAGTTCTGAGCAACATAGAGTTAGACAAGCTACTAGTGAGTTTAAGGACTTTGCTATTATACGGTGGAATGAACTAAGTACCATGCGCTTACAACTTTGATACATGGGGCGCTTAAAAGAAGCTATCGTGTCGTTTTGTTCCTCCCTCATATAAAGCTGGAATTGAGAAAAAATTGCAGCGCTTAGAACAAGGTGATAGTTACATTTCAAGACTATTATCTTGAGCTTCAAAAGGGTATGGTGCGTTGTGGGTTGTTGAGGACACGGAGGATAAGATTTATCGTTTCTACGAGAGTTCTGGCGTGAAATCGGGACATTGTTGATTATAAAGAATTTACTCATCAACAGTTGTTCCACCTTGCTATGCTTGCGAGAAAAAGAATTGCGGGGGCGCACAGAATCAACTAAGGCACGCATGGGGCGACCCTTCTACACCATGACGACTACATCAGCGGGGTGCCCAATTCTTCTTGAGTTTCGTTCTCCTCCACCACTGTGAACAAGATGGCGGCGGCGCCAAAGCCACCTTCCACGACCGCCTTGTAGATTCTTCAAAAAATTCTTTGCGAGGGACAAGCCAAGAGTTCTTCTTGATGGCTTCAGCGGGCGCTCCTCGGCATTCGGTGCCACCGCTGCCATGGGCTTGGTCATGTCGCGGAAGAATTGCCCTAGCCAGCGGGCATACGCCATCACCAGAAGATGGAGGCTACATCGACGCCGGATGTCGAGGAGGATGATGATGTTCTGCTGCCTCGAGCGACAATGGCGGTGGTGATGGCGACCTCATCCTTGGTGGGCGTCCGCAGGCCTTCTGGAACATCATTGTGCGCGAGTCCTCGGCCGCGGTACAACAACGATAAACTTCAGCGTCATAATTTGTTTGAGACCTTCTTTGCGATCAGAACCGGCGTGCGCGTGTCATCATTGATGGAGGAAGTTGCAACAACTTGGTGAGTTGACTTGGTCAAGAAGCTTGGCGACCCGCGACCGCATCCACATTCATACCATATTCAATGGTTAAATGACTCTGGAAAAGCTAAGATAGCATAAACATGCAGAGTACATTTTTCATTGGTGCTTATGTTGATCATGTTGATTGTGATGTGGTGCCCATGCAAGCATGCTCTCTTTTATTGGGTCGACCTTGGGAATTTGATAATGATGCTTTACACCATGGTAGTAGTAACACATACACCTTTATGCATAAGGAAAGAAAGTTACTTTCTGCCTTTGACCATTTGAGATTATAGAGGCCGATAGAGGCGAGATTCTTGCTACTAATGATCAAAGGAACATGATAAATCGAAAAAGACAAGTAACCCATTTGAAAAATTACATTATGCTTGCCACAAAATCAACCTTGCAATTGATGATGCTAATGATACATGCTATGCTTTTGTGTGCAAAGATGCTTTATTTTCTCTTGATAATATGCCTTGCACTTTGCACACTCTGTCACTAACCTTTTGCGGGAGTTTGAGATGTTTTCACGATGAGATACCTCGGGACTTCCACCCATTCGAGGTTGAGCACAGTTGATTTGATTCTGGGCGAGCTTGCCAAACCGTCTGGCGTCTGGGACCAATCCAGAAGAGACTAAGGAGATTCAGCGCCAAGTCCAAGACCTTTTGGACCGTGGAGTGCGTCACGTGAGCCTTAGTCCTTGTCTTTGTTCTGTTCTTTTGGTTCCCAAAAAGATGGTTCTTAGCGTATGTGTGTAGATTGTAGAGCCATTAACAACATTACTATCACGATATCGTCATCCTATTCCTAGGCTAGGCGACATGCTTGATGAGTTGTGTGGTGCTATAATTTTCACAAAGATTGACTTGCGTAGTGGATACCACCAAATAAGAATGAAACTTGGAGATGAATGAAAAGCGCTTTTAAAACTAAGTTAGGCTTGTATGAGTGGTTAGTCATGCCTTTTGGTTTAACTAATGCACCTAGCACTTTCATGAGATTAATGAATGAGGTTTCGTCCTTTCATTGTAAATTTGTAGTCGTTTACTTTGATGATATCTTGATTTATAGTAAGTCCATGGATGCACATTCGACTCACTTACGTCTTGTTTTAATGCTTTAAGAGATGCCGTTTGTTTGGTAACCTTGAGAAGTGCACCTTTTGCGCGGATCAGTCTCTTTTCTTGGCTATGTTGTGACTCCACGGGAATTGAGGTTGATAGAGCCAAGGTGGAAGCGATATGGAGTTGGCCCACGCCCACGGCAGTCTCCCAAGTCTGCGGAGTTTTCTTGGCCTTGCGAGATTTTATCGCGCTTTGTCAAAGAATTCAGCACCATTGCGACACCATTGATGAGTTGACAAAGAAGGAGTTGTGTTCCATTGGGGACCATCACAAGAGAGTCCTTTAATCTTTTGAAGGACAAGCTACGCACCACCATTGCTCCAACTTAGGATTTTGGTAAGACTTTTGAACTTCGAATGTGATGCTAAGCGGAATTGGTATTGGTGGTGTGTTGATGCAAGGAGGCAAACTGTTTGCCTACTTTAGCGAAAAATTGAATAGTCTGTTCTTAATTATTCCGCGTATGATAAAGAATTGTATGCACTTGTTCGTTCTTTAGAGGCGTGGCAACACTATTTATGGCCTAAAGAATTTGTCATTCATTAGATCATGAATCACTTAAGCATATTAGTAGTCAAACCAATTTGAATCGTAGACATGCTAAGTGGGTTGAATTTATTGAATCTTTTCCTTATGTCATTAAACACAAGAAAGGGAAGGATAATGTGATTCTTGATGCTTTGTCTCGGCTATACCATGTTGTCTCAACTTGATTGTGCATTTTGGTCTTGAAACTATTAAAGAACAATATGCTTTTGATGCTGATTTTAAGGATGTGTTGTTGCATTGTAAAGAAGGTCAAGCATGGAATAAATTCGTGATCAATGATGGGTTTTGTTTGAGCTAACCACCTATGCATTCGATTGGATCCGTTCGTCTTTTGTTGTTGAGGAAGCGCATGGGCGGTTTGATGGGTCATTTGGTGCTAAGAAGGCGGAGGGCGTTCGACCACACACATTTCTTTTGGCCAAAGATGAGCGAGATGTTGAAGCGGTTTGTGGCTCATTGCACTACATGTCAAAAGCTAAGTCTCGCTTGAATCCACATGGTTTATATATGCCACTCCTGTTCCCGATTAGTAGGAAGATATTTCTATGGACTTTGTTTAGGGTTGCCCGGGACTAAGAGGGGAGGGATAGCATTTTTGTTGTTGTGGATCGTTTTTCTAAGATGGCTCACTTCATCCCATGTCATAAAACCGA
Source organism: Hsuehochloa calcarea (assembly GCA_036346395.1). NCBI lineage: Eukaryota > Viridiplantae > Streptophyta > Magnoliopsida > Poales > Poaceae > Hsuehochloa > Hsuehochloa calcarea. Next base: position 12,575,214 of record CM070605.1, on the reverse strand, counting down.
TGATGCCGTTCATATTCTTGACCTCTTTTTCAAAGAGATAGTTCGTTTGCATGGTATGCCTTCTACTATTGTTTCAGATCGTGATGCCAAGTTCTTGAGTCACTTTTGGCGTACTCTATGGAACAAGTTGGGCACAAAGTTGTTGTTCTCTACCACATGTCACCCTGGCTGATGGTCAAACAGGGTGGTGAACACACATTGTCTACCATGTTGAGAGCTATTTTGAAGAACAATTTGAAGCTATGGGAAGAGTGTTTGCCGCATGTTGAATTCATATAATCGGCGGAACACTCCACCACCAAGGTAAGTCCTTTTCGGGTAGTGTATGGATTCAATCCCGTGCCCTATTGATATTTTACCTTTGCCTACTAGTGAGAGAGTTCATAATGATGCTAAGGGGCGTGCTGATTTTATTCTCAAAATGCATGAGACTACTAAGGCAAACATTGAAAAGATGAATGAAAAATATAGGATTCTTGGTAGTAAAAGTAGAAAGGAAGTTAAACTTGAACCAAGGCGATTTTGTTTGGTTGCACTTGCGAAAGGATAGATTTCTGAGTTAAGAAAGTCAAAATTGATGCCTAGAGCTGCTTGGTCCTTTTAAGATAGTTGAGAAGATAAATGATAATGCATATAAACTAGAGTTGCCTCCGAGTTTGGGGTTAGTCCCACCTTTAACATTTCAGATTTGAAGCCATGCTTGGGAGAAGAAGATGAGGCGAGTTGAGGACAACTCCGCTTCAAGAGGGGAGGATGATGAGGACATCACTTCTTTGGATATACACAACACTCCTCCACTTGATATTCAAGGACCAATCACTAGAGCACGCTTGAGCAATTGAATTTACATGTGAGCTCGTTCCTAAGTACTTCTTTTTGTTCATTTGAGAATCGATTACTACCTAATGATTTAATTATGATTAGGAACCATGGAGAGGATCAAGAAGTACTTGGAGAAGGGCTACGAGGCGCCCAGAGTCCAGCAAGGGTGGTCGAATCATGTTGGATGTCAACTCAAGCCGACTTCGAATCAATTCGGAGTCAGGACCAAACCGCACTAAAATGGGCCCAGATCGCATCCGGACTCCGTTTTGGACGTCCCACATATGTATGGAAAGCTGAGAAGATAACCTTTCCAATGGCTCTGGTCTCATATCAAAATTCCTTCTGAGTCAGCGGGAATCATCGAAACAAGTGGACGTCCAGAATCTGTCAGTGCTTTGCGACACGTCTTTTGGGCGTTTGGCTTTGTATCGTGTTGAGTCCATTGGGGCCAGCGTCAGGAGTTTTACGCGCCCTTACTCCTTTATATACAGCCGCCACCCCACCATTAGGGTTGGGTTTTGCTTAGATTAATTCTGTCTTTGAACAGTTTCGCCGTCATCGGTTTGTGAAACCCCAATTTTGAGTGCTTCATCAATATATCTGCAATTTGGTTGTGTTCTTCCTTGTTCTTGCTTGTGTTCTCTCGATTAGCGAGCGAGATTAGCCTTCTTGGGCAAGGTCAGCGGGGCGGTGCGGTTGATAACACGAGAGGCGTGGTCTTTGCGATTGCGGGGTTGGGCGTGTCGTTCGGGCGGATCGATTTGTGTCGCGCCTCCACCGTCGAACATATCGAACTGTTGGAAGATCGGGACCCGTTCCGTCAAAACCTATACTAACAATCGGCCTTCAAACAAACACCATAGCGGTAAAGATTAGGAACACATCCTTAGCCTAGCTAGTCACACCTTTGTGTTGATCATCTTCTTTGCTTGATGACACACATCTTTACTTCAAATCCTGGTCATCGTCTTGATATGTATCAACCCATGATGCATCCTTTACTTGACCTCCATAAACACATGATGTGTATTCTCTTGACTTGGTGATCAACTCATGATCATCTCCTCTTGAGATCTTGATATGCATCAACACATGATGCATCCTCTTTTGAACCTTGACTTGATGACGATTAACTCATAATGCAATCCAAAGTCTTCATCACCTAGAACATAACCTATTCATCCTACTCATGAAAATGTTAGTCCTATGATTAACATTAATTACTAAAATATACCTATAATAAATGCTTGAACAAGCCATTTGTAATATCGAATCGCAATTAATAAGAATAGAAGGTCGAAGGTGAAAGGCGAGGTTTAAAATCAGAAATTAATAGCCTTGGAAGGAAACTTCGTAAAATTAGCCAACTTTGGGCCGAGCTGCACGACAGTAGGCCCAAGGGAGGCGCCCACTTAAAGGGGAGATGCCTCCCCAACCTAAGCCATGCCACCCCCTCCTCTCCCTTGAGCACCGCCCCTCCCCTTCCACCTCCTCTTCGCGACCTCCATTTAGTTTAGGCGCTTGATCTTCGTCATTCTCACGGGTCTTCAGGGTGCTGAACACTCCAACCTTTGTTTGATCGGTTTTAGTTGCGGTTTTGGTCATTAGGGTTGAGACAATTTGCATTTCAGATTTTCGGAGCAGATCTGTTTGTTGTGCGGACCTTTAGCTCTTGTAGAGGTAGAATCTCGGGTTGGCGTCTTCTATAGTTTTATTCACAGGAGCGTTAGCTTTCTTTTGGGAGTTATGAATTTTTGATGGCGATCATGCATGCACTTTGGCGGGGTCGATGGGTTTGTCCCTCGGTTTTGTTCAAATTAGCGGCGAATCGGAACCTTCACCCAACTAAGTTATTGTAGCTCTTGAAATTATCTTTCCAAGTTGATAAGGTTCATTCTCATTGGATCGATGGGATAAAGGTTACGCCGTTTTCTTTATTCTTGATCGTATTACAGACAGAGCGTAGATGGGTTGTGTTTAGGCGATAATTAGCCCTCTGTTTTGGCGAATCGAGGGATTCGCCAACTAATATTTTGTAGTCGATCTGTTAAGATTCGGTGAGCAACTGGTTTCAGTCTTTTAGAGTTCTGGATAATTAATGGTGAATTTGCTCATTACAAGCTTTGTAGATCGATAATCTGGACATTTGGCGTAGAGGTCAAAGCGAACATTTGGGCGTGTGGGTTGATTAGAGGTATCGTAGAACTTGTGTAACTATGTTATACCCTGTTATCCTTATTCGTGACAATGATTGTATAGGCGGTGAGGCGGTGAGTGGAAGGACACCTTCGTTGCTTCGATGCGTCACGTACGGAAGGTAAGTGCAATGTTTAACTTGTGTGAATTCGATGAATGCATGATAATTTGGTAACTTATGAATATTCTGTGATTTGAGCATGATGTGGTAGATTTCAATACCTTCTTACGTGATAAATTGTGATGAAGTTCAAGTTATGCATTTCATTCCATGCACACTTATTTCCTTTGCAGTCACGGGAGTGAAACTTGATTAAGTCCATTAATTCCAATATGGGCATGTAAGACCTACCATTCCAATGTGGCGGTTTGGACATTCGTATGAAGCGTTCTTCATACGGACTTGGGTCCGCTCTTGGTTAGAGGCGGGCTTAAGTGAATTGCAAGGGTGTGTCACTAGTTATCTGCAGGTATAAGCGTGTGAAAAGTCCATTCTCCTTCAATGCATTCATTCATACCATGCTTTATGCAAATTCATAGAAGTAAATGTTGTTACTTGGTATATTGTTACGATTCGATTATTCTTTGTGAATTATATGTTGTGCTTCTTTGGGTTTGACTCACTCTTGCTTTTATTTGTTTTAGGTGAATTGGTGAAGCTATTTGCTAGCGGGAGGGTGTAGTCGGCCACGTTCCACACACTTGAATAAATCATTCATTCATTATGACGATTTTAGTTTATTTGGTTTAATTGATTAAGTATTGAATTGTAATAAAAGTCACTTTGGATGTTCCTCCATTCCTCTATGGTCATTCCTTGTTTTATTACATTGAGGATCTGTTAGTTAATTCTAGATTGTTATCTTGATTATTCGATATTGTCTCTTATTGTGATATTATTTTATTAATTGAGTAGTATGTCGTCCCATTAGGTGGCATCTTGGCTTCGAATAGCGAGGGTTATTCTGATTAGTATCGAGCGGGCTTGAGTCCATGGTGAATAGATTAATAAAATTTACTAAAACTAGTTTAGGGTTGTCAACATAAACTAAAATCATCATTGATTTATTAACTTAAACTTGACCACACGTGCCTGATAGGAAGGGTTAGGTATAACTTTGCTTCGCATTTCTTTCAAGTCATTCCCTTATATTACGATATTGAATTGTTTGATCTTTTGTGTGGTGGTGTTTAGATGGTGAGAGGCCTTGGCAGTGTGGTCGTCCAGGTCCATGGTCGAGTGGGGCCGCGATCATTGTGTCTTCTTCTCGTCGAGGAGATTCTTGAGGCGCCACGGAGGAGATTGCCTCTGCCGCTCCTCGGTCGCGAGCCTCTGTTGCATCGGCGAACTTATCGAGAACCTTATGAGAGAACCGGCAACTCCGCGGACAGCTATGAGCGGCCATTCCTGCGGTCGCTGCGCTCTACGGTGAGAACATGTTCTTTGCGGTACATTCAATCCGAGGCTAGGATGAATCTTGAGTGGATGTCGCCGTTTGGACACTTTTGATGGGTGGCACACGGTCAGTGCGGCTTGGTTGAGATATATGGAGCGGCAGTTTGGGCATTAGTGCGTCCGCGCAAAAAGCGCGATTGTGTTAATTTGAAGGGCAAGTGACATCTGGTGGGAAGGAGTCTGTCTTCGGGACTTGATTCGAGTCTGTCACTTGGAGATATTTGTGGAGAAATTGGGACCGCAGTTTTATCGGACTCCTTCATTGAGAAGATGGAGCAATCCTCGACTTTTGTGCAAGGGAAGATGGCGATGTCTGAGTATGAAATGGGTTCAACAATGCAGTGCGTTTTGTACCGGTAGTGGCAAGTGATGATAAAGAAGGCTAAGAGATTCGGGGCCTCAACCGAGTATCGCCAAATTTTGAGACGCGAGGACCCGTGATTTCAGCTCATTGTCGAAGCGAGGCTAGAGGATGGAGTTGGAGAAGTGTACTCCTTCGCGAGGATCGGTGCTATTGGTTCACATCTGCCCAGGTAGTTCAGTGATTGAAGACGGAGTTTAGTGGAGGTGGGTCTTTTGACCGCTCCCAAGAGAGTTCGAGGGAGTCTGGCCGCTCGTTCTACCGCAATGGCGATCTTCTTCTTGACACCCGTTCCTCGTCTTCCACCCCACCGTCGTCTTGTTCAGTCGAGGCATGAAGTGCTTTCGGTGTGGTGATGGACATCAGTGCGAGTGTTCCTTCAAGGGACATGCGTCGATGTAGTCGAGATAGCCACAAGTCATCGATTTACAAAATTGAACGACGAGTATCATCGGATGGGGCGGTCAGCGATTTCATCTCCAGTGTTCATGGTGGATCGATTCGAGGCGGCGGCGGTTTACGCACCACAGTTCCCTCCGAGATGGGCTCCTCCTTGTGTTTCCTCGGGCACCTCAAGCACCTCGGCGGGTTCTCTGGAACCCGTGCAAGCGGCACGGCGTCTGTCCCTCTGCGGCGATTCGGGTATCCCGCGAGTGTCGGGCGTCATACGCTCGGCGCGTCAGGAGTCTCGCCATGCCCACCCCTACCGCTGCGGCCCGGCCCGCGTGGTGGCGGGTACCCTACTAGTCGATTCCCTTGAGGCATTTATCCTTTTTGATTAGAGGCTACCTACTCGTTTGTCTCTCTGGCGTTTGCTAGAAGGCGAATTTGAGTATCTTGATGGATTTCTCGGTCGGTGTTAGTTAGTTCCACGAGGTTTGATTGCAAGTTCAAGCTGTTTGTCTGGATGTTCTATTGTTATTGATGGGGAGAAGTTAATGGTGAACTTGATAGTAATTGAGATGGAGCCATTCGATGTTATATTGGGTATGGATTGGTTGCATGCTTATCGGCGGTGATATCCTGTTTTAGTGGGGCGGTCTCGATGTGAACCTGAATGCAGGAGACTTTGACTTTTCGAGGGGCGTGCCTCGGTGCTCTCTTTCGATGTTGGCGGATTGTTTCGGGTGGCGTGCGATGAAGGCTGGATTTCTTTTATCTCTTAGAAACCGAGTTTAGCCAGCGGATTGAGGAGATTCGGTGGTAAGGACTACCGGATGTGTTCCCGGATGAACTTCGGGCTTGCCACCGCGAGCGTGGAGTTTACGCATCGACCTTGTTAAGATTTTCGGCCCATTTCAATGTCTCCATATCGTCAGCCCGTCCATTTCGGAGCGAGTTGAAAAAGCGATTGGATGAATTGTTGGCTAAGGGTTTAATCGGTAGTGTATCGCCATGGGGAGCTCTGATACATTCCTTTGGAAAGAAGGATGGAAGTTGGCGCATGTGTATTGATTAGTGCACTTAATCGATTCGATCAAAAACAAATATCCTCTACCTCGCATTGAGGATTTGTTTGATCGATTGAAGAGCTCAGTGTTTTCAAGATTGATCTCGATCGGCTATAATCGGATCAGTGCGTGGCGAGGATATAGAAAAGCTGCATTCTCCACGGTATGGGCATTATGAATTCTGATCATGTCGTTTGGATTGACTAATGCACGCCGATCTTTATGGAGACCATGAATAGCATGCTACATGAGTACTTGGATGATTTCGTAGTGGTGTTCATCGGCGATATCCTTATCTATTCCAAGACTATTGAGGATCATGATCATCGGTTGAGGTTGGTCCTAGAAACCTTGAGAAAACACAAGTTCTATGCCAAACTGAAAAAATGTGAATTTTGGATTTGAGGTGAGCTTTACGGGTCATATAATTAATCCTCGAGGGAGTTGCCGTTGATCTAGCAAGGTCTCGGCGGTGGTGGATTGGAAAGGCCGACCAATGTGAAGGAGGTGAGGAGTTTTACGGGTTTAGCGGGGTATTCTGCAGGCGTTTTGTGCGAGATTTCTCCATTATTGCCAAGCCCATGTCGACTACGCGAGAAGGGTAAAGTTTGATGGGTGAAGATTGTGAGTCGACTTTTGCATATTAAAGGAAAAATTGGTGACCTCTCCTATTCTCATCCTTCTGGTAGGGGCGATTCACCGTCTATTACGATCGTCTCGAGTGGGATTGGTTTGTGTGCTTATGCAAGAAGGTAAAGTGATCGCCTATGCATCGAGGCAGTTGAAGAAGCATGAGCAGAATTATCCACCCATGATTTAGAGCTTGCTGCGATGATTCATGCCTTGAAGATCTGGCGTCATTATTTGTCTGGCGAGTCTTGTGACATTTTCGCGATCACAAAGTGCGAAATATATCTTTACCAGAAAGATTTGAACCTAAGGCGAGAGAAGATGGTTGGAGTTGATTAAGGATTATGATCTCACTTTAGTATCATCCGGCAAGGCTAACGTAGTAGCGGATGCTTTAGTCGGAGCGACACCCTAACCTTAGTTGTCTTATCGCGATTTTGAGCATGGATATATCCTTTTGTTTTGCGGGTACCTTGATCCGAGACTTCGGTTGCTTCTAAGTCGCTCTTAGGATAAGTGCGGGAAGCTCAACGACAAGATCGGATGCTTGAGCGAAGAAGCGATGTATCGAGGGCAAGCAAGGTCATTTCGGCATAGACCGATCCGGTGCCTGCGCTTTAAGGGCGTCTGTGTTCCCAAGAGGCCCAAATTAAAGATGAGATTTTAAAGGAAGCACACGAACTCAGTATCTTGTACATCGGTGAGACCAAGATGTACAAAGACTTAAGCGGAACTTACGGTGGAAGAGGATGAAAGTTGACATCGCGATGCGTAGCTTCTTGCGAGTCATCCAGCGTGTCAAAAATGAGCACAAGCGGCCGGCGGGATTCTGCAACCTTTGGAGGTCAGTTTGGCGTGGGATGATATATCTATGGATTTTGTGGTTGGATTACCTGCGCGCGGCGAGGAAGGATGCTATTTGGGTTATTGTGGACCATTTCGATAAGTGCTCACTTCATTCCTATCAGCACAACTAATTTACGCAAGTGACTTGGCTCCTCTCTATGTGCGGGAGGTGGTGCGATTACATGGAGTGCCCAAAACAATTATTTACGATCGAGATGCTAAATTTGTCTCCAAATTAAGGAGAGTTTGCAGTGCGTTAGATGCAGCGACCGTCTTAGCACGCGTTCCACCCCCAAAGAGATGGTCGGTCCAGAGCGCACCATTGGACATTAGAAGATATGCTCGGTGTTGTGTTTTATCTGGAAAGGGAATTGGGAAGAACATTTAGCTTTGGCGATTTTGCTTATAACAACTGATTATCATGCCGATTATCTGAGCTGCACCATCGAGGTTCTCTAAGAGTAAGTCACGAGTCCCGTTGTCTTTGGAATGAGGTTGGAGAAGCGGGCGATCTTAGGTCCGTGGGTTCAACAAGCGATGGCTAGAGTAGCGAGAGGTTAGGCAGAATTTATTGGTGCCCAGGCAAGTGACGAAGAAGCTACGTGGATGTCGAGAGGCGAGATTTGGAATTCGAGGTGGAAAATGAAGTTACATTGAGTATCGCCATCTAAAGGCGTAGTGCGTTTGACACTAAAGGAAGCTTAGTCAAGGTATGTTGGACCATTCCCAATCGTGTACGAGTTGGAAAACTAGCTTACCGTTTGGACCTTCCGATTCCATGAGTGGGGTTCACAATGTGTTTCATATATCGATGTTGAGGAAATTCTGAGAGATCGGACCATGTTATCCCCTTGGAGCCTCGATCATTGCACAAGACCTTACCATTGAATCTCGTAGGTGAAAATACTAGAGGAAGCGGAGCGGGTTCTAAGGAACAAGACTCGAAATTTGTGAAAATTCTTTGGTCTCATCGATCGAGAGAAGCCACTTGGGAGTTAGAGTCCCGCATGCGGCGAGATATCCGGACCTCTTCATTCTGGTAAGTGTTTAAGTTTGTTATGCGGTCTCGTCCTTCCTAGTATGTCGGTGAGAAGATTAGAGGCGAATCTTGTTAAGGGGGTAGAATGTAATATCGAATCGCAATTAATAAGAATAGAAGGTCGAAGGAGTGAAAGGAGAGGGTTTAAAATCAGAAATTAATAGTCTTGAGAAGAGGCTTCGTAAAATTAGCCAACTTTGGGCGCGAGGCTGCGAACAGGCCGGCCCAGAGGGGCGCCCACTTAAAGGGAGATGCCTCCTCCCAACCTAGCCAGGCCACCCACCTCCTCTCCCTTGAGCCGCGCCCCTCCCCTTCCACCTCCTCTTCGGCGACCTCCATTCAGTTTGGGCGCTTGATCTTCGTCATTCACGGGTCTTCAAGGGTAACGAACACTCCAACCGCTGTTTGATCCATTTTAGTTGCGGTTTTGGTCATTAGGGTTGAGGCAATTTGTTGTTCCAGATTTTCCAGAACAGATCTGTTTGTTGTGCGGCCTTTTGCGCTACTGTAGAGGTAGAATCTCAGGTTTATGTCTTCTATAGTTTTATTCCTGGGAACGTTAGCTTTCTTTTGGCACCGAGATCAGGAAAATCCGATCTGTAGTTTGGGAGTTATGAATTTTTATTGTGATCTGTTCTGTCTGCCTGAAAACTGGGGTCGATGGGTTTGTCCCTCGGTTTTGTTCAAATTAGGGCCGAATCAGAACCTTCACCCAACTAAGTTATTGTATCTCTCAAATTATCTTTCCAAGTTGATAAGGATCATTCTCATTGGATCAGTAGAATAAAAGTTACGCTGTTTTCTTTATTATTGATCGTATTACGGACAGGCGTAGATGGGTTGTGTTTAGCTGATAATTAGCCCTCTGTTTTGGCGAATCAGGGATTCCGCCAACTAATATTTTGTAGCCTGATCTGTTAAGATTCAGTGAGCACTGTTTTCAGGTCTTTTAGAGTTACAGATAATTAATGGTGAATTTTCTCATTACAACTGCCCATAGATCGATAATCTGGACTTTTGGCGTGAGGTCAATACGAAGATTTGGCGTGTGGGTTGATTAGAGGGTATCGTAGAACTCATGTAACTATGTTATACCCTGTTATCCTTATTTCGTGACAATGATTGTATAGGCGGTGGCGGTGAGTGGAAGGACACCTTCGTTGCTTTCGATGCGTCGCGGCCACGGAAGGCAAGTGCAATGTTTAACTTGTGTGGATTCGATGAATGCATGATAACTTGGTAACTTATGAATATTCCTGTGATTTGAGCATGATGTGGTAGATTTCAATACCTTCTTACGTGATAAATTGTGATGAAGTTCAAGTTATGCATTTCATTCCATGCACACTTATTTCCTTCTTGAGTCACGGGTGTGGAAACTTGATTAAGTCCCATTAATTTCAATATGGGCATGTAAGACCTACCATTCCAATGTGGCGGTTCGGACATTCCGTATGAAGCGTTCTTCATACGGACTTAGGTCCCGCTAAGGTTAGAGGCGGGCTTAAGTGAACTGCAAACGGGTGTGTCACTAGTTATCTGCAGTATAAGCGTGTGAAAAGTCCATTCTCCTTCAATGCATTCATTCATACCATGCTTTACGCAAATTCATGGAAGTAAATGTTGTTACTTGGTATATTGTTACGATTGATATTCTTTGTGAATTATATGTTGTGCTTCTTTGAGTTTGACTCACTCTTGCTTTTATTAGTTTTAGGTGAATTAAATTGAAGCTGTTGCTAGCGGGAGGGTGTAGTCGACCGTTCCACACTTGAATAAATCATTCATTCATTATGACACAGTTTTAGTTTATTTGGTTTAATTGATTAAGTATTGAATTGTAATAAAAGTCACTTTGGATGTTCCTCCATTCCTCTATGGTCATTCCTTGTTTTATTACATTGAGGATCATTAGTTAATTCTAGATTGTTATCTTGATTATTCGATATTGTCTCTTATTGTGATATTATTTTTAATAATTGTAGTATGTCGTCCCATTAGGTGGCATCTTGGCTTCAGAATAGCCAGGGTGTTACACCATTCACGACAAGTGTGGTGCTAGCATAGTTGACAAGTGGTAGTTTGGCTCTTGATAATTCCGTTCATATAGAACATTTGTACTCTGCTTCCCTTAGAGGTCTAGCGGCCCTCTCTAGAGATAACGTCTGCTTTGTCTATATTTGAATATACGAGGCTCGGTAGTTCCGCTCAAGATCGATCGTACCACGATGCGGTAGTTCCATGAAAACTCGGAACTACCGTTCACCAGTGAGCAAGCGAGATAAAAAGGTGTCTTTCTATAAAAACATACAGCCAACTAATCTTGATCCGCCGGGGTTGTGGTAGTACCGCACCACTTTTTCGATCATACCGCAATGCGATGAAATGCTTGCCAAGACAACATCGGTACTACCAACTTTCACTTTGAAAACTTTTTAGAAGCAAAACAAATGCAATGCATAACAAAATTGTACAAAATAAACTTCAAGCTACTAGCCGTCATCCCTCTATTGTCTTTGCATTGCCATTTCCATTTGTCTCCCATAATGCAGGTCTAAGCCTTTAAAACAACAGCACACATTAGTCCCATAAATACTATTGTAAATAATTGAATATAAAGGGATATGAGTATATATGAACCACACAAGTTTTATATACTCAAATGATATATTTCAAAGTAGAGATCCTAATATATGTGGATAAAGAAATATGGATCAATAGTAATGAAATCACAAAACATATAGTGAAATCCTCCTAAATGTGTGTATACAGAATGTGTAATAAAAACATAAACACATATTCAAGTTAGACTTTCGGTGGAGCTCAACCTATATTTTGGATCAGAGCATAACAAGATAAAGAATATGATGTTGAGTGCATACCTCCATCATTTTCACCTTTTCATTCAAATAAGACTACACAACAAGTATATCAATAGAAGTGTTAGTCTCACATAGATTTAGGCCGACCTTGTCCTCCTGCTGCAGCGCCACCACAGGGCGCACCGTTTGCCTCGAGCTTGAAACCACAAGCCTCGGCCGGCCGCGCGCGCTGCGCGTCTTGCGCTGGCCGTAACAACGTGACGTGCCGCCGCCATGGCCTTGAGCTACCTTGCGGTGCCACCATGCTGCATGCCATGTGCGCCCGCTCCTGCCGCCTCAAAGGCGTCGCTGCATGCCGACCGCGCACCCGCTCCCGCCTCCTCAAGCCCCTGCGGGCTCCATTGGTCGCCTTGTGCATCGCCACCAGCTGGTCAAAGGAGCTAGAAACCCTAGCTTCTGATTTGAAAGTGAAGCGAGCGGACGGTGATGGGTCGTCTTGGCCCATTGGATAACGATCAGAAGAGTTTTGGACAAAAAGGCATTTTGCAAAAATGACCTTTAGAATTCTAAAAATTACTGAGGATCCTACGCGAATAAGGAATTTTTGTGAAAAAACCCTCGAGATTCTGAAATTCACGTGAATTTTCTTCTTAGAACTAAAATTTCATGTTTTAACCCCTCGAAATTCTTTGAATTAGTAGAAAGTTCTTTTTCGACAAAAAGGGCCTCGAAAATTCAATTTTGAATAATTTTCAACTTTTGAAGCATGTTTAATTTTGGTATTATTTCTATGCAATTTATTTGTTGTATTTGCTGTTTTGATTATTTGTGATTTTTATATTGTTTTAAATCATTGAAAATAGCGATAAATTATGAAAAATGCATAGAAAAATCAAAGGAACATTATGAAATTTTTGTAACCATTTTATGCAAGGTACGTGATAATCTTATGCTTTTTATATGAATATCGGATGGTGGCATTCTGACAGGAGTTGAAGGCGTGACATATACAATTACCTAACTTGGGCATCGGATGTCGAAATTGTACTTGGAGCTAAGCGTCGGTGCAATTGGACTTAGCACCTCGATTAGCGTCACTCCAGCTGGCGAGAAAATGATCAAGCACTTCCTTTCCTCGGACACCATCTCTGCGTAGCGCTCAAGAATGAGTATATGGCGAGAAAAACGCACTAGCTTTATGGACCGCTTGAAGAATCGGTTCGAGAAAATCGAAAACTCTCTCTACCTTTCACCCAAATACGGTGCAATCGCTTTTACAACTATCATTAGGGCGGCTACAAGGAGTATGTGAATGGTTTACATCATGCATGTTGCGGAAGCTCAAGATGATGTTCTTAGAAAGAACTACATCTCATAGTCGTCTAATAGCAAAGTTGGTCAAGAAGTCAATGCAAGCGGCTACAAGGTGAAAGCCTCACTCGAAAGAAAGAGGCAAGAAGGGTAAAGTCATGCGCACAAAACCAAGCGAGCAGCTCGGTAGAAGGGTGAACAAAAGAAGCGCGATGAGAAGCCCTATGGTTAGCGGGACCAAAGTTGCTACAAATGTGGCACTTGGGGATATAGTCACGTGTTTGTCGTGTGAGCGCCACGTGATCGATGCTTTCAAGGTTAAGAAGAAGGGCAAAAGGACAGCATAAGGCACACCTCGCCATTGTAGGCACATAGGATCACAATCATGGGTTGCACCCATGAATGTGGACATCTCGATAACAACTCATCACACCTTCTTTGGACATCACGGTGGCGGCAAGCCCATTGCCGAGAAGAGAAGTCGGACATGAGGCGAGTTGAGGCGAGAAATTTCTTCCTCGTCGATTCAATCTAGTACGCATTGCACTTAGATTTTATAGTTAATTCTGGTTTATGGTTGTGATAGAACAATGAATTTTGAATATTGTTGCATGCTCTAGGAGAGCAAAGCAATAAATTCTTATGATGAGTCTGCAAGTTTTTTCTGTATTAATAATAGCAAGTTGTGTTTTATTTTGAAGTATTTTACTTATGTGTGTGGATTGCTTCCTACATATTAATAAATATTTTATATATCGGAGCATGTGGTGCTCTATGGAGGAAGTGTGCTTAGCAAATAGTGGCACAACAAATACCATATTGAGAGAGACAAAAAAAATTACGATCAATCGGCAAGAATGATGATAGTCTTACAACAATTGCAAGTAGCGATACTTATATAATAGGCTCGGGAAGAGCCACAATTATACTCGATGGGTACAACATTGATCATTGAAGAAGCCTTGTTGCACCATGAATCAACTAGGACTCTCTTAAAATTTAAAGATATTTAAGCTAACGGTCACCACATAGAGTGGAGAATAGTATGGTAAGGAATATCTGCTCATTACAAAGTCTGAAGAAAATGGGAAAAAGAGTATTAGAATGACTTTCTTCATATGAATGCAGGATATCTTGCACTCATTAAGTCACTGCTGACCTATATTGATGAGGACATCCCTACCATGGATACAATAGCGCCTACACACAAAACTCAACCACAACCGGTACAAGGACCTCTTACAGGCTCGTGCTCGCCAACAATTACGAGTCAATTTATTCTTATGTTTATATATTCACGAGAATAGAGCGCTACCTAATGCAAATGATTTAATTGTCCTTAGGAACATGGAAAGGACCAAGGAGAGGCTGTGGAGTCATGGACATGCATGGAAGATATAATAGAGGTCACCCGTCACTTTGGGTCCAAGTCAAGTAAGAGTTTGGTTGGGCTCGTTACGGATTAATTGATTTGCTGCGATAGTACAAAGTTTAAGCAGGTGTACCTTCTTCATCTGATTTCCGTTGGGGCGTTTACGGACTTCATGCAAAGCTTATCAAGTCTACTTTACAGCAGATCCAAGCTCATCATCAAATTCCATCTGAGTGAAACAATCATCAAAATAGTTCATATCTATTTACGAACACGAGTCAAAGGGTGCTTCGCCACCTCCACTTGGGCCCATGGGCCTTGTAACCCCTAAGGCGTCGTCCACTCTGTTGTGGCCACCCTGGTCATCTCCTATATAGAACCACCGTCTCCCTTTGCTAGAACTTCGGATTTAGTTGAGTTTAGGTTTAGCCATTGTGCAAACTTCTATTCTTGGTTGTGTCGGACGACCACTGTCAAGACATCCTTTGGGATCCCACCTTTGTTTTCAATACTATATACAATACAATCTTATTCGCAATATCAAATTTCCTACATCTTATTCTTACTAGTTCTTGATTGCTCGCGGAATTGAACATAGTGTTCGGTTGATCACGCTCGGCAAGGTCAATAACATCTTGGAGTTGCTTCAATGATTGCTAAGGTGCAAGCGTCGTCGTCTGGTTGTAGTCGGATCGCGAGTCACCTCTACTAAAATCGATAGTTATCAATCTCATAGAAAGATCGGGCACCACTTTGCATCATATCTTGTCCTAAAAACCACTTTTAGAAGCTCTAAACTTTTTATCTCGACATGATAGATTAGGTCACTCCAGTCTTAGAATGATGAGAAATATAATTACTAATTCTCAGGGACATAATGTAACATCCCAAAGGTGGATTTGTGTTTCAAATGTAAGAAAATGAGAAGAAATTAAAAATTTCTTGCATCTTGAAGTCTTTGGCCATTTACATTATTCTTGTAAAGGAATTATGGAAATCAAAAATCAAAATCCTCAATTGACTCAATCAAAAACCTCCTTGGCAAAAATATTGTGCCAAACCTCTGTGAATACTTTTCTCGAGTTCTAGGGAGGCTTGGTAACACCTCAGAATTATTTCATGATTTTAGATATCATTTGATAATTTTGGAGCAAGTCAAACCAAGTCAAAGCTTGGTCAAACCCTAATTCACACCTTCTAGAAATTCTTGAGAAAAATACAGTGCATAAAAGTCTCTAAAATTTTATGTGAGGTTTATCCTGTAGTCATGACATCTGTTAAAATTTCATGATTTTTAGAGCTTGTTTGCTACCTTAAGCAAATTCCCCAAAAATCAATTTGTTTAATTCAAACCCTAGTGGTTTTCCTTTGTTCTTTGGGTTGAGTCGGACTAGGGCTCAAGCCACTTGACTCAGTTCAATCAACTAAGCTGCTTGCCCGCGATCGCTTTCGAGGCGCGAATATCGTGGATCGTTGGATGCGAGATCAATGACTCATATGTGTGTGAGCGTTCGGACCATCCAGAACATTTCGATCAGCGAGTCGTTGGATCTTAGATCAAGGCACGGATTGAAGTGAGCGTTAGGACCGGCGATCGTCCGTTCATTTGAACCGTCAGATTTGGAGATAACGGCTGGATTGAAGTGAGCGTTCGGACCGTTCGATCATCCCGTTCATTGGAACCATCGATTTCAATCCAGCGGTGGCAGTCGTCTCCTTCCTCAGTGCGAGCAAGCGTGCGATTGAGTCAAAAGCCATGGCGTGTCACGGAGCTGGAGTAGCGTGAGTGTCACCTCAATGACCACCTTTAAATGGCTCTCTCTGCTCGCATTAATTGCGATGCCAGCCCTCGAAGTCCATTGCTCAACTGCTCCCGTCGCTCTCAAGTGGTTGCCCTCTGCCATTTCCTCTATTTAAGCTCTATTGCTTCCCCTTTGGCTTCCTTTAGCATCTCCGCAACTCTAGCTAGCACTTGATGTTTGTTTGATTTGCATTCATCAAAACTCATTCGGCAGCCATTGTCGAGCTTGAGCTTACGGTGAAAGCGGTACCACGATGCTCTCCCTCTCCATTTCTTGCTCTCTCTGTTCCCTCTTTACTCTCTTGAGCTTAACCCTCGCTCAATTTTGCTTATCTTCCTCAGGGCTTGGCTGAATTGGAAGATTCCCCGTTTTCGGCCGAAAGCACCATTTTTCATCACCAGAGCAAATCCAACCTCCTCTGTGTTTTTCTGGGTGCTCGGTAACTCCACATTAGTCCCTAGTTGCTTGGCACTAGCTTACTTGGAGCAGTGAGCTTCCTTGCATTTTCGTTTTCGACCGTTTTGGTAATCTCTGTCCTTTCGGCTTCTGGCGTTTTAACATGCGCGTAGCCATAGAAATTGGTCGGGGTGTGGGCAAAGTTATTGCGGACCTTTTTGGGCCTTTGCTGCCTGCCGCGCAACGAATCGCCGACGGTGAGCCTCTTTCGCCGTCGAGTTTTGTCGGATTGAGCGGGCGAGCTCTTTGAACATGGTTGTTGTGGACCGTCGATCCTTATATCAGCGGCCCACGATCGGCGTGAGCGTTGAACCATCCGAGCGGTGATCCATGTGTGCCGTAGGATTTTAGATCAACGGCTCAAATTGAGTGAGCGTTCGGACCATCCGAGCGTCTCGGACCACTGGCCGTTGGATCTAAATCCAGCGGTGAGCGCGAATAGGCAGCAGTTATCTCTTGCTCTCGTGCGTGGGCCAATGGATTTTGAATCGGCTCAGTTGGTGAAGGTTCGGACCGTCGAAGGTTCTTTCGTTGTGAGCCGATCCATCTCTAGATCAGCGGCCCACATCTATTTGAGCGTTCGGGCCGTCCGAGCGTCTCCATCCACGTGGACCGTTGGATCTAAATCCAACGATGGGGTTGTGAGCATTTGGACAGCGGCTATCCGTGGACTTAAACCGTTGGATCCAAGATCAACGGTCCAAGTTCGTCCACGTCGTTTTAATCTCGATTTTCCGAGAGGATTATTTGTCAGCGAAAAATGAAATTAACTTGTAAAATGCATAACTATTTTATTTTAATTCTTTTTGGTTGATTCAATTTTATTAGTTATGTTTTTAACTGAACTTTTATCTAAAAATATTTCTAACCTCATTGTAGCTCAGAAATTTTTGCTAAGATTTTAGTTGCAATGAATAGTAGTATTTGTGATTTATAATCTTGAAGCAGAATTGTTTTGCTCATATCTTTTGCATTAAGAATCCAAATCAATTGGTTCTTGTTGCTAAATTCCTTATAAATCATATTCTTTCTGCTGTAAAATTTTCAAAACATTTGGAGAAAGTTTGCTGTTGAGTCTTTTGTTTTCTTACGTTCTTATCGGTTATTTTTAAGCTTTCTCGTTAGGTTCGAAGAGCACATTGATAACCTAAGTGATCCTCGCAACATCTTGAACAACGAAACCGGGCAAGCGGTTTGATCATGTTAATCCCGGTATTTTCAAGTCTAATATATTGATTTCAACTTGTATGTTTGCCTTTGCTATGTTGTTGTTAAATTATGGTTAGTGTCCTATAGTTGCATAATCTGTAGGAAATGATTATCCTCTACTACCATGAGCCTAGGTTATTTCTTGTGATTTGAGTTCGATGGATGAGCTCTTGTCACTTAGTAGATTGCGAATTGAAATTGCTTAGAAATGCTTAGTTTCGGTAGTAGTGGGCGATCATCGATTTTAGTCGATGATCTTGATCACACATCTATTTATTATTCCATTATATCCAGCACTTGTGCTTTGTTACTTTAATAAAGTCAAAAGCTGAAAATAAAATTATTTTAGACTTGGGCACAATGGTATGTTGGTGTGATCTGTTGGTGTGAATGGAATGGTGCCTAGGTCATCAGGGCCCGAGTTACTTGTGTCACTAAGCCAAAGCGCTTTGCGTGCTAACCACGAGAGGATATGGGACCTCTCTTGGTGAGTACTGGCGTGTGTTATCTGCGAGTCGTAGGAGGGGTTGTGTGTGTTGTGTGAAAAAGGATCTGTGTTCTCGTGTTGGGTGTGCGGTGGTGGAGGATTAGGGTAGGCTCTCCACCTCGAGAACATCGTAGTTGTCCAAGACTTTACTGCGATGGGTAGTTGACGGAGCTTTACGATGACTCGAGCACAACGTATGGGTTTCTATCCATACGAGCGACTCATGATTAATGCATAATATTGGAAATGTATCGTAGGACTTAGCCGTGCTGGCATACCTAAGGAAGTATGCTTAATATAGCTTGGCAAAACGGTGCAGCGTGTGGGTACATTGGTACACCCCTGCGAGGATAAAACTATTTGAATAGCCTCGTCCTAGGTTATGGACATGCTTGGTAAGGTCGTGCAAGAACTAGACTACAACCTTTTAATTAAAATTTGTGAGGTTGGCATGAATGGGTAATTCATGCTATTGTTGTATAGTGACTATGGGTTTAGTCACTTCCGGGATTGTTGTTGTCCTCTATCTATTGTATTATTATTGTCCTTCTTTGTTATTTGAACATTAAAAATAGATTTGTAATCTTGCTTTCAAATGTATTACATTATTGCAAATAAAGATTGCTTTGTGAAAGCAGAAACATCTGAGTCTCCACTTAAATAAGATTGCATGTAGTATATGTATAGATCTTTATTCTACGTAAGTCTTGCGAATTACAATTTTTGTACTCATTTGCTTTACTTAACTATTTGTTGCGAGAGGAGGAAGGTGAGTCCCAAGGGCCTCACTTTTGTGAAATGTCTTTGCGAGTTCGACGACTAGCTTGGCGACCGGTCGGTTGCCTTGTGGGTTAAAGGCACAGCTGATTGGCTCTTTTGTTTATGGCCATCTTATGGCACTTTTGCTTCCACATTTTATTTTTGTATTTATATGTATTAGGCAGTCGGCCTCTCTTTTAAAATAACTATCCTTTATTTAGTTTAACCACGGTTTGTGCTTTTGCTTGGTTCTATGTGAATGAATGGAATTGATGCATGACTTTTGTAAAGAGGTGTGTATACTATATATTAAGGAAGTATACATGTCTCGAATCTCGATTTATTTTGTTTGTGATGCTAGGACCAGAGTGGATGGTTAAGCATTACAAGCACGATAAACAGGTCTAACACATAATGTCAATGTAAAGAATTTTTGAATCGGGAGATTTTGTATGCCCTTCATGTGCCAGGAAAAATGATTACTAGACCCTCTACTACACAAGTAAAGGATAAAATCTCGCATTCCTAGGCCGTATCGAGAGAGACATTTGTGGTCCTATCTGACCCACATCCGAGGCCATTTAGGTACTATGGTGCTCATCGATACTTCCTCGCGATTCGTATGTATGCTTATTATCTATCTTGAAATCATGCTTTTGCAAAGCTAATCCATGAGATAATCAAAATTAAGAATAATTTCCACGATCATCATGTGAAGTCCATCGGAATGGACAATATTTGGAGAATTTATCTCAAAGGCATTTGATGATTATTGTATGGCAATAGGAATTACCGTTGAGCATTTTGTACCACATGTCCACACCGGAATGGACTAGTAGAGGCATTAATTAAAATAATTAAATTTATTTCTGATCGCACTTGCGAATTGTAATTTACCAACTACATGTTGGGGACACGTGATCCTACGCGCAACTCTCATCAATTTTTAAATGATCGACATATAACATCCATTCACCTATGCTTGGGTTACTCACGGTCAGTATGGCTCTCATCATCTGAAGGTTTGGTTGCAGGTTTAGTTACCATACCACCACACTTGTATTGCAATGAGCCGACTACTGAGAAGTATGGGATGTCGTTAATGTCGAATGTCTGGACCCCCATGGTGGAGACTTGCA